>JAIFGZ020000516.1:0-1200000 GCA_019925245.2 Oryza australiensis
ATATCTCCAAAGGAGGGGCAAATTTCATCTTGATCACTCACATCCCACTCCATGTTTCATAGCAAACCCGAAAACTACCTTAATAACTACCCGATTACGGAATAGCGTTTGGTAGTCCCAAAGTAGGCTACTACACATGTTGGAATCCATGGTGATCTCGGGTCTAAGGACTTTGTACCAACACTACCTGAGACCAACTAATGGCACATTAATTCCTGTAGTGTCTCATGGTGGGTCTATCCAACAATGTGTTCTCCAACACATGTGTCCATGTTTACTGATTTGGTATCTCCATACCCATGATCTATGAGACATGATCATCAATCAATAGACATGCCGATCTTAGTGAAGGGTTACGCGGAGGCTACGCTAGCCGAAAACAAAAACTTTTGCCACGCAAACCAGGAACACTTGCAAGTAAGGGCCGATAGATCGTTACCGATTGGAGTGTAGTGCGGCGGAATAGCCAATCGGGGCAATCCGATCGGAACTGTAGCCGATTCCGGAGACCTGATTCGCCAATCAGCCGATTCGAGTCGTCCGGCCGCGTTCTCACGCCTCGCTCCGATGCGCCCGACCGCGGCTGATTCCACCACGGCCGATCGCTCCGATTGCGGCCGATCCGAAGCCGATCGGCGGCGCGCGTAGCAGCGCTCTACCGTATCCACACGTCCGGGGACGAACGCCGTACACCCGTGTGCTAGCACGCGATGCAAGGCTAGGGTTTGGCTCGAAAGTGGGGAGGGTTTCCGTGGAGATTGATCTCGGCGACTCTTGTTGCACACGATGCAATTGACGTGTTACAGACTCTCCACCCCTCCCTCCTTTATATAGAGTTGGCCGACCGGGACTAGTGGCCGATTAGGACTCTATTTTGAATCGGATCTCATCCGTATCTCATAGAGTTGGCCGCCCCACACGTCGTAAGCCCATAGGACTCTATCCGATCGGATCCCTATCCGATCGAGCCGTATCCGAGTCCAACTCGAATATCTATTCTATCCCCTTAAGCGTGCGACCCAGTAGGTTCAGGTATACTCGGTTTCGGCTATAGTCTAACTTAGCCGATCGTCGGCTCGAGTCTAACTCAGCCGACCTATCAAAGCGGCGCCTAGCGGCACATATTGCCACCATAGTATACAAGAATAATATCGGCTCGAACTGTAATGTGTACACAAATCCCTTTGCCTCACGATACCGGTTAAGCTATAGGCAAGATGTGTGCCATCCCTTCAATAGCTTAACCATTCACTCGAACCGTATTGGATTATCGTCATTGATTGACTCCTCAATCAACTTAGCATGGCCATGCATTTCCATAATCCATTACCTCGAGGGGCCAGAGATATCTCTCCAAAGGAGGGGCAAATTTCATCTTGATCACTCACATCCCACTCCATGTTTCATAGCAAACCCGAAAACTAGCTTTATAACTACCTAGTTACGGAATAGCGTTTGCTCGTCCCAAAGTAGGCTACTAGACATGTTGGAATCCATGGTGATCTCGGGTCTAAGGACTTTGTACCAACACTACCGAGACCAACTAATGGCACATTAATTCCTGTAGTGTCTCATGGTGGGTCTATCCAACAATGTGTTCTCCAACACATATGTCCATGTTTATTGATTTGGTATCTCCATACCCATGATCTATGAGACATGATCATCAATCAATAAACATGCCGATCTTAGAATCATATTTGTTCCAACAATATGACATATGATCGGGAACGTTTAGAAATAGATTCATACGTAAAGAGTCTCATAAATAAGTCACGTACTTATTGATTAATACAAGATGTCTATTTCATGGAACTGAATAACACTTTATTCATTTATACATAAACATTGACGTGATATCCAACATCTCCATGTTGCCTCTAGGGCATATCACTAACAATCTCCCACTTGCACTAGAGTCAATCATGTAAGTATCTAATACCCATTGCTCTTGTGTGCGCCTCATGCTTCGGTGAGGGAGAGGTTTTGTCGCGGATCGGCTATGTTGAGATCCGTGTGCACTTTGCATATCTTGACATCACCTCTGTCCACTATCTCGCGGATGAGATGATATCGCCGAAGTATGTGTTTGGACTTCGATGTGACCTCGGCTCCTTGGCTTGCGCAATGGCTCCACTATTATCACAATAGAGAGACATTGGACCGTCGTACTAGTCATCACACCAAGCTCGAAATGAATTTCTTGATCCAAACAGCCTCCTTTGCGGCTTCGAGAAGCAGCAATGTACTCGGCCTCCGTTGTAGAATCAGCAACGGTATCCCGCTTGGAACTCTTCTAGCACCGCGCGCTCCGTTCGGCAGAACACGAACCCGATTGCGATCTATAATCATCCTTGTCTGTTTGGAAGCTAGCATCGGTGTAACCACTTACAACGAGCTCTTCTTCACCTCCATAGACTAGGAACATATCCTTAGTTCTTCTCAAGTACTTAAGGATATTCTTTCGGCGATCAGTGACCTTCACCGGATCGCGGTATCTGCTCGTAGCGCTCAAAGCGTACGAGACATGCGGCGTGTACAAAGCATGGCATACATGATGGATCCAATTGCCGAAGCATATGGAACCATACCCATCTTATTCCGCTCATCATGTGTCGAGGACACCGATTCTTGCTAAGATTAATGCGATGTGACATGGGCAAGAAACCTTTCTTGGAATCATGCATGTTGAACCTTTTCAACACCTTGTCAATGTATGTACTTTGGCTTAATCCAATTAGCCTCTTGGATCTATCTCTATAGATCCGAATGCTAATATGTATGCTTGCCTCCCTAAGTCTTTCATGGAAAAACTATTTTTCAATGAAGACTTGACGGATTCTAGCATCGGGATATCATTTCCAATCGTAATATGTCATCCACATATAAGATTAGAAATACAATTGCGCTCCCACCGACCTTTTTGTAAACACAGCCTCTTCTTCGTTTTTGATGAAACCAAACCCTTTGATTACTTCATCAAAACGAATATTCCAACTTCGAGATGCTTGCTTCAATCCATAAATGGATTTCGTAGCTTGCATATCTTTCCAGCGATTCTAGATCGACAAAACCCCGAGGTTGTATCATGTATACATCCTCGCTTAGGTTTCCATTTAGGAAAGCCGTTTTGACATCCATCCGCCACATCTCATAGTCGAAATATGCAGCAATCGCTAGGATAATCCAAATAGATTTAAGCATTGCGACGGGCGAGAAGGTTTCATCATAATCAACTCCTTGAATCTGTTTAAAACCTTTCGCCACCAATCGCGCCTTATAGATGTGAACATTTCCATCCATATCGGCCTTTTCTTAAAAACCCATTTACACTCAATGGTTTTGACACCATCGGTGGATCAACCAAGTTCCAAACTTGATTGTCGTACATGGATTCTATTTCCGATTTCATGGCTCCAAGCCACTTGTTGGAATCGGGTCCCACCATCGCTTCCTCATAGGTCTTAGGTTCATCGTTGTCCAACAACAATATATCACGTTGTTCCGTGTACTGTCAGTGCACGACGTGATCTTTCGACCTCCGTGGGGCTGGTGTATCTACAACGGTGGCGCAACACTTTGCTCCTCCCTGTTGTGGTTACGTGGTCGCGAAACGTTTTCGGTGTTTCTTGAACTTCTTCAAGATACACCCTGCTCCCACTAACCCTTCTTGAAAGAAACTCTTTCTCCAAGAAGACACCATGTCGGGCGACAAACACTTTGCCTTGTTCCCGATTATAAAAGTAATATCCCTTAGTTTCCTTAGGATATCCCACAAAGAAGCACTTGTCGATTTGGGTGTGAGCTTGTCGGATTGTAAACGTTTTACATAAGCCTCACATCCCCAAATTTTGAGAAAAGACAAACTAGGGGTTGCCCTGTGCATCTCATATGGTGTCTTTTCAACGACTTAGATGGAACTCTATTTAGTGTGAGCGCAATTGTTTCAAGAGCATATCCCCGAAGGATAACGGAAGATCACTTTGGCTCATCATCGACCGCACCATGTCCAACAAGGTGCGATTTCTCCGTTCGGACACCCCATTGCATTGTGGAGTTCTGGCGGAGTCAGCGTGGAACAATTCCACAATCTTTCGATGATTACCAAACTCTTGGCTCAAGTATTCTCCTCCACGATCCGATCGTAGAAACTTGATTGTTTTCCCTAAATGATTCGTACTTCATTCTGGAATTCTTTGAACTTTTCAAAGGATTCGGACTTATGCCTCATTAAGTAGATATAACCATATCTACTAAAGTCATCAGTAAAGGTAATGAAGTACCGATAACCACCTCGGCCGTTGAGCTCATTGGTCCACATACATCGGTATGTACGAGTGCCAATAAGTCACTTGCTCTCTCACTATGTCCCGTGAAAGGTGCCTTTGTCATCTTACCAAGTAAACAAGACTCACATGTCTCAAATGATTCAAAATCAAAAGAGTGAAGCAATCCATCCTTATGGAGCTTCTCCATGCTTTTCTTATTTATATGGCCTAAGCGACAATGCCGATAAACGTGGGGTTTATATCATTAGAGAGTTGCCTTTCGTATTAATGTTATAGATGGGAGACGCTTCAAGATTCAAAACGTACAATCCATTCACCAATGGAGCATGAAAATAGAACATATCTCTAAGATATATTGAACAACCATTGTCCATTGATCTAAAATCATATCCTTCCGCTTGCAAACATGAAGCGGAAATAACGTTTTGACATAGTGTTGGAACACAATAACAATTATTTAATTCCAAAACTAATCCCGAAGGTAGATGAAGTGGTGCGTGCCGAAAGAAGCGTAGCAACGCTTGCTCCATTGCCGACGCGCGCAGTTCACCTCGCCCCTTCTCAATCCTCTACTTCTTCTCATTCCCGCAACGATTTGCAAATATGAGCTACGATCCGGTATCAAATACCCAAGAGTCGGTAGGTGAAGTAGCAAGATTAATGTCTATAACATTAATACCGGCGTAAGTCGTACTTTGCTTCTTTTTGAGATCCTCCATGTACTTCTTGCAGTTCCTCTTCCAATGGCCTGTCTCCTTGCAATAGAAGCAAACGGCATCGATGCCGCCGACCCCTTCTTGCCCTTCTTTGCATTAGAGGCACTCGCGATCTCATCGGGAGTTAACTTCCTCTTGGTGCAAAGTTTCTTGACAGTGGTTTGCGCTTTGCCTTCGCATCATCATCACATGATGACCGTTTTTCTGGATACTCTCCTCACTGTCTTTAGCATCCCATGCAATTCGCCAAGGTCCTATCCATATTGTTCATGTGATAGTTTAATATGAATGGCTCGAAGCTCGGAGGGAGCGACCGGAGAATCACATCGTAGCCAACTCTTGGCTAAGGGGAAAACCTAGTTTTTCCGGACTCTCGATATAGCCAATCATCTTTATCACATGCGGATCGACGGGATTCCCTCAACAAGCCTGCACGCAAACAAGGACTTTGAGGTGTTGAACCTCTCGGCCCGAGCTTGGTTCTCAAACATGCCACGCAGCCCCCGAATAATAGTGTGAGCATCGTTGCTCTCATATTGCTTCGAAGCTCGGGGACATTGTAGCAAGCATGAGACAGCTTATATCTAGGGCATCATTAGTGTGCTTCTCATAAGCCCTCCGTGCGTTGTAGTGGCGTTATTAGGCAAATCCTCCGGATAAGGTACTTCAAGAACGTACTCCTTACGCTCTTGCTTGAGAACAATTCTCAAGTTGCGATACCAATCCATAAAGTTTGTTCCATTTAATTTTTCCTTTTCGAGAATAGATCGCAAATTAAAAGTACCGGGTGTAGTATTAGCCGCCATTTATTCTACAGTAAAAGCAAAGTTTAGCACAATGTTTATGCTATGTCTTTTGTTAAACAATTTAACATAAGACTCCCATTACGTATTTTCCACCTTCCCTCTAGGTTACGTATTGGGTCAAGATCCACATGTTAATTAATTTTCTAGTGAGCTTTGGCATCACTGCTAGAAAATTAGTAACATCGGTAAGCAACACCTTGCTAATCACATCTCTATGTGACTCTTGTTGTTGGTGTGGCATCTCCATGCCCCGGCGCCAACCTATGCCCCAAGGCCCAAAACTGTTTTGATAGCCTTGTTAAGTAAACCAAATGCTCCTTGTATATGTCCGACATATACACCCTCGTGTTATGATAGAGAATGGCACTCGCTTTGGCAGACCCACCATTGACGAGCATAACGGTGACGGGTGCAACATTTGGAAGGGCATCATTACTACTTAATTTTGTGAGGGATGCTATCCTCTATCATAACACGAGGGGTATATGTCGGGAACACTTGCAAGTAAGGGCCGACAGATCGTTACCGATTGGAGTGTAGTGCGGCGGAATAGCCAATCGGGGCTTGTCCGATCTGGGCTTGTGTCGATTCCCGGAGACGAGGCGGGTCGCCAATCAGCGATTAAGGTCGTCGGCCCGCGTTCTCACGCCTCGCTCAGATGAGCTCGGCCGCGGCTGATTCCACCTGAGCCGATCGCTCCGATTACGGCCGATCCGAAGGGCGATCAGCAGCGCGCGTAGCAAGCGCCTCTACAGGTATCCACACGTCGGGGACGAACGCCGTACACCCGTGTGCTAGCACGCGATGCAAGGCTAGGGTTTGGCTCGAAAGTGGGGAGGGTTTCTGTGGAGATTGATCTCGGCGACTTCTGTTGCACACGATGCAATTGACGTGTTACGCTCTCCACCCCTCCCTCCTTTATATAGAGTTGGCCGACGGGACTAGTGGCCGATTAGGACTCTATTTTGAATCGGATCTCATCCGTATCTCATAGAGTTGGCCGCCCCACACGTCGTAAGCCCATAGGACTCTATCCGATCGGATCCCTATCCGATCGAGCCGTATCCGAGTCCAACTCGAATATCTATTCTATCCCCTTAAGCGTGCGACCCGAGGTTCAGGTATACTCGGTTTCGGCTATAGTCTAACTTAGCCGATCGTCGGCTCGAGTCTAACTCAGCCGACCTATCAATAGCGGCGCCTAGCAGCACATATTGCCACCATAGTATACAAGAATAATATCGGCTCGAACCTGTAATGTGTACACAAATCCCTTTGCCTCACGATACCGGTTAAGCTATAGGCAAGATGTGTGCCATCCCTTCAATAGCTTAACCATTCACTCGAACCGTATTGGATTATCGTCGTTGATTGACTCCTCAATCAACTTAGCATGGCCATGCATTTCCATAATCCATTACCTCGAGGGCCCAGATATCTCTCCAAAGGAGGGGCAAATTTCATCTTGATCACTCACATCCCACTCCATGTTTCATAGCAAACCCGAAAACTAGCTTTATAACTACCTAGTTACGGAATAGCGTTTGCTAGTCCCAAAGTAGGCTACTACACATGTTGGAATCCATGGTGATCTCAGGTCTAAGGACTTTGTACCAACACTACCCGAGACCAACTAATGGCACATTAATTCTGTAGTGTCTCATGGTGGGTCTATCCAACAATGTGTTCTCCAACACATATGTCCATGTTTATTGATTTGGTATCTCCATACCCATGATCTATGAGACATGATCATCAATCAATAAACATGCCGATCTTAGAATCATATTTGTTCCAACAATATGACATATGATCGAGGAACGTTTAGAAATAGATTCATACATAAAGAGTCTCATAAATAAGTCACGTACTTATTGATCAATACAAGATGTCTATTTCATGGAACTGAATAACACTTTATTCATTTATACATAAACATTGACGTGATATCCAACATCTCCATGTTGCCTCTAGGGCATATCACTAACACTTAGAATCATATTAGTTCCAATAATATGATATATAATCAGGGATCATTTAGAAATAGATTCATACATATCGAGTCTCATAAATAAGTCACGTACTTATTGATCAATACAAGATGTCTATTTCATGGAACTGAATAACACTTTATTCATAAATACATAAACATTGACGTGATATCCAACATCTCCATGTTGCCTCTAGGGCATATCACTAACATACCAAACGCTATTCCGTAACTGGGTAGTTATAAAGGTAGTTTTCGGGTTTGCTATGAAACATGGAGTGGGATGTGAGTGATCAAGATAGAATTTGCCCCTCCTTTGGAGAGATATCTTTGGGCCCCTCGAGGTAATGGATTATGGAAATGCATGACCATGCTAAGTTGATTGAGGAGTCAATCAATAGACAGATAATCCAATACGGTTCGTGTGAATGGTTAAGCTATTGAAGGGATGGCACACATCTTGCCTATAGTTAATTGGTATCGTGAGGCAAAGGGATGTGTGTACACATTACAGGTTCAGAGCCGATATTATATTCTTGTATACTATGGTGTCAATATGTGCTGCTAGGCGCCGCTATTGACAGTCGGCTGAGTTGGACTCGAGCCGACGATCGGCTAAGTTAGACTATAGCCGAAACCAAGTATACCTGAACCTACTGTGGTCGCACGCTTAAGGGGATAAGAACAAGCATTCGAGTTGGACTCGAATACGGCTCGATCGGATAGGGATCCGATTGGATAGAGTCCCGTGGTCTTACGACGTATGGGCGGCCAACTCTATGAGATTCGGATGAGATCCGATTCAAAATAGAGTCCCGATCGGCCACTAGTCCCGTAGGCCAATTCTATATAAAGGGGCGAGGGTGGAGAGATGCGACACATCGTTGAATTGCATTGTGCCGAGATCAATCTCCACGGAAACCCTCCCCACCTTCGAGCCAAACCCTAGCCTTGCATCGCGTGCTAGCACACGGGTGCTCGGCGTTTTGTCCCCGGACGTGTGGATACCGGTAGAGGCGCTGCTACGTTGCACGCTGTTGATCGGCCACGAATCGGCTGCAATCGGAGAGAGGCGACTGCGGCAGATCGGCAACGAGAATGCGGTCGGCGACTCGGATCGGCTGCGGCATCGGCGAATCGGCTGATTGGTGAATCGGCTGTCCCCGAGAATCGGTTGTCGGCTTGCGGGAATCGGCTACACTATTCCGGATCGGATAGCACTGATTGGCTATTTTCGCTGCATACACCAATCGGTAACGATCTATCGGCCCTTACTTGCGAGTGTTCCTGGTTTGCGCGGTAGAAAATTTTTTGTTTTCGGCTAGCGTAGCTTCCGCGTAACCCATCACCTAACACATAGCAACTAAGCACACAAAAAAACTAGGAAAACGGTAAACTAAGGGTGGCGACACTCTAGGGGTCGGAGCGGCTTCCGCGGCGTGATCCTAATCCGAAGGATGTTGGGAGGTGGAAGTCCCTTCAGCTGGTGATCTCTCTCTTGAGACGATCCACCTCATCCTTCAAACTCTTGATCCTTAGGATCTTCTGGTCATTCAGGGCTTTTGCCGCCAGGTGGAGATCTACGTGCATCTTGTCCATCCCTTCAATCACAGTCCTCATGTGAGAGAAGGTGGTGTTGTTCTCCCCTTCAGCAGATTGGAAGGTGTTGACTGCTGACGAAGTTCCACGCCGAGGATGGTACCAGTAGGCAGATTGGCGGAGAAGGTAGTCACGCATCTCCCTCATCCGAGCCAGCATCAGATAAGCAGCCTCTTGGCAGGCATGCTCATCTGTTCCTCCCGACGCAGTGACCACCATGTTCGGGATGTTGGTGCCGATGAACCCGTGCATCTCCAGGTGGACTTGGTGAGGCAACTCACTGCCGAACGGTGAGACGACAATGTACTCAGGTGCATCCGGATAGCCTACTGCCATGGCCATCCTCGCCAGCTCTGCGACGAAACCCTTCAAGCCCTGACCGTTGTGGGTGACTAGACGGCCTGCCATCTAGAGAAGACAAGGTAGGGGATCAATGTATGCTCAAACCCAAGTTAGATAAACGATAAAGGACTCAAGTAAAGTAAACGAGAAAAAGAGGGTTTTTGAGAAACATTTTTATGAGGCTAAGTAAAACTTCTACCTAGATGATGCGGTAAAATAGATGCTTAGTTATAATATAAAATTGGCGACCATTCCCTCCTATCTCGACTTTAGGACTTTGATCCCTTAGAAAATCCTAGCTGATGGTCAAAAAAGAGATCAAATGATTTTTCAAATTTTAACTTTAAAATCCTATCACTTAGACTTAACCGGGTTTTCAAAATTCTTTGTTTTGAGAGAGACAATATTTTACCCAATCCAGAGGAAACAAGACCCATTTTTCCGAAACGACTTCAAAAGCCAGGGCTTATGCATATGAAAAGATTCAGAGGGTTCCTAAGATTTTTCCGTTTGGCTTTTCCTACAGTCTGGAAATTGGATCTGATACCAACTTGTCATGCCCAGAAATTCAGACCCGAATTTCCGAAGCTATATGTGTATTAAAATCCCTGTCCAGGACCAGTCAGGGTACACATACGATAATTGTTGATATTACAGTTCCACGTCTTAGAAATATTACAAAAGAGCAGCGGAAAAAGGAAAAGGGCCTAAGCCTAAGCTTGACACTGGCCACGAGGCTTCGCCCACTCCACAGGCAGATTCCAGAGTGTAGGACAAGCCTACTCTACTTCATCTTCTTCTTCAGCTTCTAGCTTAGGTTCTATTGAAGAGGGAAGGATGAGTACTTCCACGTATTCAGCAAGTCACACCAGAAGGGGAGAGGAATGAATGCAGGAAAGACAAAGGTTTGGCTAAGGTTTGCTTTTGCGCAAACAGCAGGGGTTTTTCCAAATAGTACAGATTTTGAACACAGTCAAAACAACAGAATTTAAGTAATTAAAACATTTTGAAACCAACACTGTCCAACGTTATCCCCACGTTGAGACAGGCCCAAACTATCCACCTATACTAGTCATGTTCCATTAATCAGGGTGTAATAGTGTGAGACTAATCACGGTGAGCTCAGTTGATCGCCCCATTACCGCGGGCATGACTATTCATATAGTTTTACTCTGATCAGAGATGTACAACTGTACCCACAAGTCACAGCCCCACGACACGGTCTCCTGTGCGCCGGAATACCACCGTGGTACCCCGTAAAGGAAACTGTGATGGGACCTTTCGTATAACCCCCCACTAACCAAGCGAACCCCACCAAGGTTTCACCCCCACTTCCGGACCCTAGGATGTGGGCAGCCCCCCCGAGTGCCTCGGTGAATCCAGCAGCCCAGCAACCCTTATATCGGGGCCGACTGAAACTCCATCCCGCTCACCCTTGCCGATGGGTCCGTCAGCTAGGAGAGGCTACACTACGGGACCTACCTTACCCATTTTGGCTTGTGGTTTGCACGGTCATTCTCCCGAGGGGTCCCGTGAACTGGTCCTTAATTGCCATGGGCGCCGCTAACCAAAATCATAGCGCCCACAGCCCACCATTTATCATATTTTAGTTATTAGTCCGGTTCACCTGAATTTCTAACCATTAATCCTCCTAACAGAAGTCTAGGAGAGACATATTAAGTGAGAATGACCCATTTAGTGAGCTAGTGAATCTAAGCGAGGCTAAGAACAACCTAGTCCTGAATCTAATCAAATTATTTTTCCAAGTTTAATCAAAGGGTTTGGGGTGTCAAACCTAAGGCATAAACTAAGCATAAGGTGTACCATTTTCCATGAAATGATAGTATAAAAATACATGCAGTTTCATAGAATAAAACAGGTGTTTTAGCAAAATGAGAGCAATATGATCAATAATATAGTATGACTTTCCTTGCTCTTCGGCTTGGGGGACTTCAGCGATGACTTCAAAGTAAATCGGGACGGCGAAACTACCGGGATCTACACGGCAAACAAGCACTTCAACAAAACAGGCTAAAAAGCTACTGAAATAGGGAACAAAACCATTTTTAATAGATTCTTGGCATTTTTATGAATTTAATGAAATTTGAATGGGCTAAAACGGAGGTCAGAATGAAAAGATATGATTTTTAGAAGTTTTCTAGGTTTTTTTACTAAAACAGAAAAATCTTTAATTGATTTATTGCGCAATAAAACCCGGGGGAGGCATCAGCAGCTAGGAACTGACGTCAGCGGCCGAGGGCTGACGTCAGCGGTCCGCGGGAGCACCCGTCCACGGTGGACTGGGTCCACGGTCGGACCGGGCGGTGCACCACGTGGCGCACACGTGGTGCCGAGGTGGCGACCACGTGGCTTGCCACGTGGGCGGGCGAGGACGGACGGTGCCGATCGATCGAAGCTGATCGGTCGACCGAGCGGGAGGGGCGTGGGTGCGGTCGGCCGGCGGCAGCGGCCAGTGGCCGGAGGCCGGCCGGTGCCATTTAGGTGGCGTCACGAGGCGGCGGAGGGCCGCAGCTCACGCGCGAGCGGAACCGCGCGCACCCGCACACGGCGACGCGAATTGGACCGAGAGGAAAGGGGAAAAACTCACCGCGGTCACCGGAGTTGGGGGAGACAACGGCGACGGCGGCGAGGAGACGAT
The DNA here is from genome assembly GCA_019925245.2 of Oryza australiensis. Lineage (NCBI taxonomy): Eukaryota > Viridiplantae > Streptophyta > Magnoliopsida > Poales > Poaceae > Oryza > Oryza australiensis. Next base: position 12,402 of record JAIFGZ020000516.1, read on the forward strand.
GGGAGCTCGCGGGGAAGGGCGGCCGAGGGAGGACGGACGCCAACGACGGAGAGGGAGGCGGCGGTTTAGACCGAAACTACTCGGGGCGGCGGGAAATCATGGCCGAAGTCCGGCGGCGAGCTCCGAAGCAAGGGCGCACGGTGTGGGGGCAAATGAGAGCGAGATCGGCTTGAGTGAAGGTGTGGGGAGGACGGCGAGGGTGCGGGGGTGCTTACGGGAAGATCGGCGGTGACCGGATAAGGGCGGAATTACTCGCCGGTGCAAATTTTGGGGAAGTAATGGCCGGTGATGAAATCCGGCCATTAGGGCGTGCGGAGCGGCGGCGAGGGCTTTGAATGCCGGTGGGCACGGTGGGAGTTAAGGCGGCGAGATCCGGAGCGCGGAGGCGGCACGCGAGATCCGGCGGAGAGGCGCGGAAATGGCGCGGGCGGCCGGGGTCGGGGACGACGGCCGACAGTGGGCCCCACCGTCGGCGTCCCGGTAAAGGGGGCAAAATGGACTTATTTTCCGGTGCGTGACTTAAACAGGCCGTGGCCTTCGGCCAGAGCCGCGCCGCGAGGAGAGAGGGCGCGTGTCGGTGGGGATGGCCGAGTGGGCCGGGCCGACGATCGGTGGAGGATTGGGCCGTCGGCTCGGGCCGGCGGCCCACTAACCGATTGGGCGGGAAAAGGACGGAGGAGAGAGAACAAGATTTTTCCTGGGATTTATTAATTCCGATTTTGATTTTAATTGGTTAAAAATTATTTCTAGTGCTCTGAAAATTCCACTAAAAATCCTGTTAGTGTATTTTGACATGTAGAATTTAAGAAAAATCCTACCATGCCATTTCCATTTAGTGTTTGGCTTTTAAAATTATTTGTTCTTTCCAATTAATTCTAACGATTTTCTTTTACGATTATCTTTTGGATTTTTAAAAGGGAAAAACACCTCGGGGTGTTACAAGCAGCTCACTTGAAGGTAGATTCCTGTGTCCATTGTTCTATTTAGGTTCAAGCTGCTCTGAACCATTAATTCATATGTAGATCTGTTCTCAAACCATTTTTCATATGCAGGGTGGTGCCAAGAAGGTTGTCATTTCTGCTCCCAACAAAGACGCCCCCATGTTTGTTTGTTGTTGGTGTCAACGAGAAGGAGTACAAGTCTGACGTTAACATTGTCTCCAATGCTAGCTGCACCACCAACTGCCTTGCTCCTCTCGCTATGGTGTTTATTCTGATATAATTTGGCGCTTGCTCATGTAGCTACTCCTTGAGGCTTAAGCTAACATTTTGTCTTGTTACAGGTCATCAATGACAGATTTGGCATCGTTGAGGGTTTGATGACCACTGTCCATGCCATCACCGGTAGGCATCACTTTGCTTTATACATTGGACTGAATAAATAGTTTGGTATTTTAGGTGATTAACATTTGAATTTCCATAGCTACCCAGAAGACAGTTGATGGGCCCTCGATGAAGGACTGGAGAGGTGGAAGGGCTGCTAGCTTCAACATCATTCCTAGCAGCACTGGAGCTGCCAAGGTATATAACTTGTATTTCTTTATGTATTACATCTTTGATAATGTTTCGTTATCAGACATTTGCACTTTATTTTGATATGTTTCAAGTATCTCATGGTACCGTTTTGCATTGACTTTATAATACAAGTATAACATTAAAAAATTGAGTTTCCACTCCATCCGCCACCGCGCGCCCCCTCCATCCGCCGCTCGCGCCGCCGCTGTGCCATCCACCGCCAAGGGGTACTGCAGAGCTCAAATCACCAACGAGTCAATGACGACTTGTAGCAGAACCATGGCAAGGTGAAAGACCCACCCAACTTTGCTTCCTGTCCTCTAAACTCCTACATATTTAGAGATTTGTAAAGTTCATTTAGAGATATATATTGCTCTGAAGTCCAAATGCAAATTAGAGAAATATTAGAGAAATATCATTTGCAAATTAGAGATATATCTTGCTCTGCTGTTCATTTAGGGCTGAATCATGGTGATTAGAAAGGAAAGCCTAGGAAATCAGCTTTTTAGTTGCTTGCCATAGGGAGCAACAATACATGTAGTGAAAATCTTAATTTTTCATGCTGTTATATTTTTAATAATTATTACAGGTCTAAAGTTTCAAGCCAAGGAATTCGTCAGGCCATTTCTTTGTTGTCTCAATTTCCTTTTAAACGGCACTGAAAGACATCCTTTTGTTGACCGCTTGTTGACATTTCTAATCAAAGTGCACGTGAATTAAGAAGAAAGCGAGACCAGGGTAGTGATTTCGACCAGGGTAGGCTGCAATTGAAGATGGAGATTGCATGTTCCATTGTGTTGTATTTAGTCAATGGCTTAGAAAAATTCTGCTACTGCTTGTTTCTTTGAAGCTGGTGATGTATGAGGGATAAAATTGGATATTATGTGAACAATTGCAATTGGAAAAATGTTTGCATTATTTCCTTTGCAAGTCCAGTCAGCTTCACCCAAACTGGATTCTCATATAAGCTAAGAGAGAGAGAGAGAGTCAGTGAGCTAGCTCCTGATTTGTGAGGTTTTTTCTTCAATTGAGTCAGTCGCTCAAGTAGAAACGATTTTTTAATGATAGTCACTCATCACCTGTTATTTTCTCGACGCAATATTATCGTTTGTGATGTGAAAAGTAAAAAATTTCTTTGATGTAGTAACTTGATGCTTTTGTTCAATCTAAACTGTTTATAGATCGGGTTGGTTGCTTTAATATTGACTAATTCAGCACAGTTTGGTGTTCAAACTTTCTAGGCATGATGTACTTACTTGTTGTTCATATTAATACTCTATATTTGCTCTCTGCATGCAATTGATATCTCGCAAGTGTTTACTTGGGATTCCACATTGCCTTTTGGTTTGGATTTTGACTTATCAATGCAATTGTTTGGCCTGTAGTGTTAAGCTTGTGGAGCAGTAAGTCTGCCAGCAGTAGGAGCATGGTCTCATTGAGGTGCTCCTGGCCAGGACTGCGAGACTGTTGATTCATTGTTGTGTCATGGCGAGATAAAGGCTTCTATCTCTAATTTGGTACATTCTCCCATGTTATACCCATAGAATCAAAATATGCCAAGGTAAGAGTTTTAAGCCTTCAAATTCAGATGTTCATTGTTTCAGGTTCATATATCTGACCAAAGTAGTGTCGTTGCCAAATTCAGTTCCAGAACAACATGCAATTCCCAGTAAAATCAAAAGGTGATCCTAACAATTCGGTCCCCATCGTTTCCTCTATACAAAATCATCCATTGCTAAATTTTGAATTTTAAAACTTAATTTTAATATTGATTTTAAAGTTTTTCATCAAAGTTTATTTTTCAGCATTGACATTTAAATCACTACGAACACATGTATAAAAACTTTACTCATAAATTTTTTTTAATACATCATACGATGTATTTTTAGCATTTGGCCAAAGACGAGGGCCTTCGTCTTGGTACCACTGCTGCAAGGGCACAGAGGAGCAGCAGCCTAGGGTGCTACCTGAAGACCCTAGGTGAGATCAAGCTAAAAATGAATAATTCATAACCTCGAGACTCTGTGATGAACTAAATTACTGACAATTGGCTATTATTGATCTGTTTGGTTAGGTTTCGCCTCAGCAAGTCGCTATACAAATTGATGTATCCAGAATTGACATGGCTAAAACTGTTGTAGGATTATATATCGCTAATTTATTTTCGATAAGTTAGGTTTTTCTTTTCAAAAAATGTGAGCATTTCAATATAATATTCTTTTTCATTCTAATGTTTTATTATTTCTTACCGTATATTTGCAGATATATCTCCCTTCTTTGAAGGACATGCAGTACATTTGCATGTTCTTGAAAAAATGTGTAAAACATCTGAATTATGTAATTTCAGGGAAACCTCCAAATATAGAACGGGGACTCTTATATTATATTAGATTTTGTTTCTAATAGAGGAAAAAATTATTCTCCTAAATATCAGCACACTGCGTCTAAGGTTTTAATTTAGAAGGCTCAACTACTTATTCTATTTTATGTGACGTGAAATACTATCTTTTTTCCCTATGGCTATTTTTTGTCTATGATTTTATTACGCACACAGATCAGATAGGGAAAACAACATTATAATTGCTAGAAAAGTTTAAGCTTGCATTCTTTCTTAATCTCAATTGCTAGAGAAGAATTTCAAATCACATGGATTGCTTTATTTGATCCAACCAAAGATCGATCTACCTAACTTTTTTTAATCATATGTCCATCTTATTACATGTTTAATTATCAAAACATACATTTGCTTATTGCTTTTGATTGTTTGATTTGCATTTCCAAATATTTCCATAAGGTAACATCTGCAGGTGCAGGATGGTGATGAGTTAAGGCAACAATTTTTTTTAAATCTGGTGTACTAATAAAATGAATGTGAAAGCAACATTCCTAACGGCATGCTAGACTTTTAGAAGTGTATCGCAAATGCTAACATTAGGATTAGTTAATTAGCTACAGGATATAGAATAATTAATTTTTAACTTGTTTATGCCCACACATATTAATGGATTCTTTTTTACATATATATTGAAGTGATTATGTATAATTATCGATTATTATGAATTATTGTCTTCAGGCAATATTGTATTATTGTACTTTAGCTTAAATGTATTTGATATATTAAATATAATTTTATCGTAGCGTTAGCACGGGCACTATAAATTCATATATTAATGTCATGAGATCATATTAATGACATGATAATTCACCTTATCAATGATTCACATACATCCTTCTTCTCTTACTCACTCATCATGCAACGGACGAAATCATCCCCATCACGTGGGCCTATCACGCGCGCCATCGCTCTCCCGATCCATCGCGCCTCCCCCATCACCATCCGCCGCCACGCGCCTCCCCCATCCGCCGTCCACGCCGCCGCTGCGCCCTCTCCATCTGCCACCATGCGTCCCCATTCGCCGCCCCGCTGCCTGCCCGCATCGATCCCGTCTCCATCCGCCGCGTCGATCCCATTCACCGCCGCGTGCCTCCAGGCGGTGCCTCCCCCATCCGCCGGCCACGCCCATCCTCCCTCCGCTACCGCGCCGCCTCCCAGCGCCGATCCCGTCCCCATCCGCCACGCCGATCCCATCCGCCACCGCGCGCCTCCAGGACAGAGCCAAAGTCGCAGCCGTCGTTGCCTCCTCGCGCACTCGTCCCCACTGTGCTCTTACCATGGGTGTGAGAGGCCAGAGAAGTAGGGTCGCCGTCGGCCGCCTCCGCCTTCTCTCCTCAATGCTGCTTGTCCTGTCCGCTGCTGCCGCGGTGCCCCATGACCGTCTCAGCCAAGGTATGACATGTCCGGTTGTCCTGCTGGTTGTTTCAATTGATGGTTTTTGCTTGGCTGACGTGATTGCTTGATTGGTGGGAATTGCGGCATCTAATCTTTGTTCAGTGGCTGCGGGGAAGCAGCAGAAGGAGGAGCTATGGGAGAGGAACCAAAGGCATGAAATGCTCGGGTCATTGCGTCGCTGGAACGCGCCGATGCCTCTGCTCCTACAGCGTCGGCAACATTGTCAAATATAGGGATGCACCATGGTAGCAGGGTTCAGCAATTTGCAATGTGTGGCTGCAGCAAGGTACTTCCTCCACTTCTTATTCCTATTCTGTTTTTAATGAAACCTGCTCCTGCTGAATTCAGTTTGGCAATTAATCCTCTTTGCTTTGCTGAATTCAGTTTGGCAATTAATCCCCTTTGCTTCCTTGATTTCTCCATTGTGGACATGGTATTTGCTGGTAGTTAATTTTCGATTTGATTTTATCAATTGGGACCAGCCAATTATGCTGTTTGTCAAAAATAATCAGACGAGTATTCCGGCTTCGTTGTATTTTTATCATATCCACGTGAATCTGATTCGTACAATTGTGCATGTCATTAGTGAGCTGGGATGTGTACAGATGTTTGGCTTCTATATATTTGTATCCTGACTCATTTCAATGGCTTATAGACGTACGTTTATTTTTTTCTCGTACATCTACAATTTTTTTCTTGTAGAATAATTATTTCCTCTATTAGAAACAAAATCTAATATAAAGAGTCCCCGCTCTATATTTAGAGGTTTTACACATTTTTTCAAGAACATGCAAATGTACATGTCCTTCAAAGTCCTTCAAAAAAGAAAGATATATCTGTAAAAAATACTAAGACATCAGAATGAAAAAAAATATTCTATTGAAATGCTTACATTTTCTGAAAAAAACTAACTTATAAAAAATAAATTAGCGATATATAATCCTAGGCCATGTCAACTTTGGATAGGTCAATCTGTATGCTACTAAATCTAAATCAGAGATGAATAGGCCAAACTGACTTATAATGTTAAACAGAGGGATACTTCTATTTTGTAACACCATTCGTACGAAATCGGAGGACATCTGGATTTGACAGGGAACCTTACACAATATTTTAAATTCTAAAAGAAGATTGATGAGACCCATATTGACACGGGAAAAATTGACAGAGCTAACTACTATTGCATATATGTATAAAAACTATCCGTCCACGCACAAACAACTCATATGTCTGTTTTGGTATTGGAAGAATGCTATCCTCTCCTCCCATCGCCGCTAGTGGTATGGTGGATCTGTCCCTGTTGGGCTGGTGATGTCAGATCTGTTAGAAATATATATATATATATATATATATATATGAGATAAAAATCAAATTAAATTATAAAGATAAAGATAGAGTCCTAAGATATAATAGAGATAAATTTATCTTATCTTATACTCCAAGTTTCAAGTTTCTATCTCTATGTACCTCTATATATACCAATGAAAGAATCAATGTAATATGTTAGAATACAATAGAATAGATTTTTCACATGGTATTAAAGCCTTAGACCAATGTTGCTTGATCCGTTCTTATCTTCCGCTCGTGTCGTCCCTGGGAGATGACATCAATCCTATAATCTTTCTGGGACGTCGCATCAGTTACCTACCATAAATTTATATAGTTTAGTTTAACCAATATTAGCATTAGATCTATTTCCAATTAGCCACATAAACAAGCCCAGCTTCAATGTACTGCCAAGGCAACACTTCCATGCAATCCATGTATCCAGTAATCCATGCAAACACATGTATGCATGGCACGTCTTAGGAAGAAAAAAGGCAGACCACCTCGCTGACTCCAATTGTGTCATTCTTGACAAGGTCAATTAAAAAAGGCTGAGGCTCTGGCGCATGTACATCAAGCCGACGAACCCTCCGCATTCGATCGACTTCATTGACTCCTACACGACCGCCGTAGGAGTGCTACATGGCCACCAACGATGCATGCCACATCTGCTACCTCGTCTACATCAGTTGTACAATCATCATCACCGACAACACATCTTGTCGATGGCCTTCGTCAACATGGTACATAACGTCATCGTTGCATCATCCACAATGATGGATATCTCGCATCCTCTGACAGATATATCTACAAGATGCTTCATCGATGGCATCGACCATGTTTTCTATGGTGGCATCAACACGTCATATACGACAACAACAACTGCATCAATCCAGCATCACTACTGTGATGACCTCTTACACAGCACAAAAGGACCAACCAAAGTGATGGCCTCATTGCCAACGACATCCTCTGACATTCGCAAGACGTCCTCAACAGCATCCCCTGATACCTATAAGGTGCAAGATGCTAACAATTGCAGTTTTTTCCGCCTTCGGCTATTTGCGATTCCATCAGCTACCATGACTACCACAACCACGGGTACTACATGATCGGCTACATCGACAAACGTCAACAACAAAAATCATCTACAGTAACTCCAATCAAAGCATCCATGTCATCGCTATCGTCCATGACACTCCCGCTACGACTGCGGGAGGGAATAGAGGAGAGTCAAGGGACGACACCGAAGGGGACGCAGACACCAGGTGGAGGACCGTCCATCATTGATGCAATCGATGATGGTGAGTTGAAGAAGATGAACACCAGGTGGAGGACCGTCCATCATAGATGCAATCGATGATGGCGAGTCGAAGAAGATGAACACTAGATGGAGGACCATCCATCAGAGATGGAATCGATGATGGTGAGTCGAAGAAGATGAAGCAACAAAAGATTTCAAATTCAGTCAATCCAATCACAATCGTTCGCTTCACTCCTGTTATGACTGAGGAGGAATGTTAGAAGTACAGATATGTATGGTTAGAGATAAGAGTCAAATTAAATTATAGAGATAAGATAGAGTCCTAGAGATATAATAGAGATAAATTCATCTTAACTTGTCTTGTACTCTAAGTCTCTATCTCATATGTACCTCTATATATATCCAATAAAAGGATCAATGTGATATGTTAGAATACAATAGAATAGATTTTTCACAAGATCGGTAGAGGCTGTGTTCGCTGGCAGCACTACCAGTGGACGCTCCCGTCATTGACCGTGAGGGGATTCACCAGCCATGGTGTGAGGAGGAAGGAGAGGACAGGGGAGGAGAGAGGTGAAAAGGAGAGTGGAGGACTTAGTGCATGTACAATGGGTCTATATAACCCCGTCTGTATGATGTTATTTTGCAAAAAAAAAAACTCCTCGCACAGTGCTGTAGACGGCTGTTAGCGATATGCCCTAGAGGCAACATGGAGATGTTGGATATCACGTCAATGTTTATGTATTTATGAATAAAGTGTTATTCAGTTCCATGAAATAGACATCTTGTATTGATTAATAAGTACGTGACTTATTTATGAGACTTTTTATGCATGAATCTATTTCTAAATGATCCCTGATCATATGTCATATTGTTGGAACAAATATGATTCTAAGATCGACATGTTTATTGATTAATGATCATGTCTCATAGATCATGGGTATGGAGATACCAAATCAATAAACATGGACATATGTGTTAGAGAACACATTGTGGGATAGACCCACCATGAGACACTACAGGAATCAATGTGCCATTAGTTGGTCTCAGGTAGTGTTGGTACAAAGTCCTTAGACCTGAGATCACCATGGATTCCAACATGTGTAGTAGCCTACTTTGGGACTATCAAACGCTATTCTGTAACTGGGTAGTTATAAAGGTAGTTTTCGGGTTTGCTATGAAACATGGAGTGGGATGTGAGTGATCAAGATGGAATTTGCCCCTTCTTTGGAGAGATATCTCTGGGCCCCTCGAGGTAATGGATTATGGGAATGCATGGCCATGCTAAGTTGATTGAGGAGTCAATCAACAGACAGATAATCCAATACGGTTCGAGTGAAAGGTTAAGCACACGGGTGTTCGGCGTTCTGTCCCCGGGCGTGTGGATACCGGTAGAGGCGCTGCTACGTTGCGCGCTGGTGATCGGCTTCGGATCGGCTGCGGTCGAGCGCATCGGAGCAAGGTACGAGAACACAGTCGGACGATTCGGATCGGCTACGGCATCTGCGAATCGGCTGATTGGCGAATCGGCTGTCCCCGGGTATCGGCTGTCGGCTTGCGGGAATCGGCTACACAGTTCCAGATCGGATTGCCCTGATTGGCTATCCCTGCACTACACTCCAATCGGTAACGATCTATCGGCCCTTACTTGCAAGTGTTCCTGGTTTGCGTGGTAAAAGTTTTTTGTTTTCGGCTAGCGTAGCCTCCGCGTAACCCTTCAGTGGTATCAGAGCTAATCTTGCTTAGTTCGGGTTTTAGATTGGATGTGGAACAAGTTTTGTACACGGGTTGATTAGATCAATCGGTTTTACGGGATCTGTTGAGGAGAGTTAATGGTAATTGCGTTCCTTGATAGTGTATCGGAACAGCGTAATGTGATTACGTCGAAGCAATTTCCATATAACTCGGTTTGAGTCGGCTTTGAGATAGCGTTCCTTGATAGTGTATCGGAACGGTATAATGTGATTATGCCGAAGCTATCTCGTAGTCCGATCTTGTTTGCTGCCTCGCGCCTACGCAAACCATCTCCCTTGATAGTGTATCGGGACGACATAATATGATTATGCCGACATGGTTTCCGTAAGCGATTTCATAGATTGGATCTATGAATTTCTTGTGGTGTTCCGGGCGCTGCCCCCTTATAGGTCGTCTCGGTGCCGTATCTTTGCGATAAGTAGAAAACGTTTCTACGCCTAACTTGTTTTTGCAAAGAATGCTTTGAGATGGTATGGCCCTATTGTATGTATGAGATGCATGTGATGCATGTAATATTCTTTCATATGTGCAATCCCTGTAATATTCTTTCATACGTGCAATGCTTGTAATATTCTTTCACGACCTGCGAGTCGATGTAATCTTCAATTAGAGCTTCTATAGTAGTAGCTTAGTTTGAAGATATCAAGCATTCGGCACTCGGAAGAACGGTGATGAAGATGGAGATCCTCTACACCGGCATGGAGATAGAGATCACCATGTGAAGGGGGCCATACTATTTCATGCTATTCTTCTTGCTTTCATATGTGATATGTTTGTTTGATAGGATAGCATCCCTCACAAAATTAAGTGGTAATGATGCCCTTCCAAATGTTGCACCCGTCACCGTTATGCTCGTCAATGGTGGGTCTGCCAAAGCAGAGTGACATTCTCTATCATAACACGAGGGGGTATATGTCAGACATATACATGCAGAAACATTTGGTTTACTTAACAAGGCTATCAAAACAGTTTTGGGCCTTGGGGCATAGGTTGGCGCCGGGGTATGAAAATGCCACACCAACAACAAGAGTCACATAGAGATGTGATTAGCAAGGTGTTGCTTACCGATGTTATTAATTTTCTAGCAGTGATGCCAAAGCTCACTAGAAAATTAATTAACATGTGGATCTTGACCCAATACGTAACCTAGAGGGAAGGTGTAAAATACGTAACGGGAGTCTAATGTTAAATTGTTTAACAATAGACATAGCATAAACATTGTGCTAAACTTTGCTTTTTCTGTTGTAGAATAAATGACGGCTAATACTACACCCAGTACCTTTAATTTGCGATCTATTCTCGAAAAGAAAAAGTTAAATGGAACAAACTTTATGGATTGGTATCACAACTTGAGAATTGTTCTCAAGCAAGAGCGTAAGGAGTATGTTCTTGAAGTACCTTATCCGGAGGATTTGCCAAATAATGCCACTGCAACTGCACGGAGGGCTTACGAGAAGCACACTAATGATGCTGTTTGCTTCTACTGCAAGGAGACAGGCCACTGGAAAAGGAACTGCAAGAAGTACATGGAGGATCTCAAAAAGAAGCAAAGTACGACTTCTGCTTCAGGTATTAATGTTATAGACATTAATCTTGCTACTTCACCTATTGACTCTTGGGTATTTGATACCGGATCAGTAGCTCATATTTTCAAATCGTTTAGGGAAAACAATCAAGTTTCTACGATCAGATCGTGGAGGGGAATACTTGAGCCAAGAGTTTGGTAATCATCTGAAAGATTGTGGAATTGTTCCACAGTTGACTTCGCCAGGAACTCCACAATGGAATGGGGTGTCCGAACGGAGAAATCGCACCTTGTTGGACATGGTGCGGTCGATGATGAGCCAAAGTGATCTTCCGTTATCCTTCTGGGGATATGCTCTTGAAACAGCTGCGCTTACACTAAATAGAGTTCCATCTAAGTCAGTTGAAAAGACACCATATGAGATATGGACAGGGCAAATCCCTAGTTTGTCTTTTCTCAAAATTTGGGGATGTGAGGCTTATGTAAAACGTTTACCGACAAGCTCACACCCAAATCGACAAGTGCTTCTTTGTGGGATATCCTAAGGAAACTAAGGGATATTACTTTTATAATCGGGAACAAGGCAAAGTGTTTGTCGCCCGACACGGTGTCTTCTTGGAGAAAGAGTTTCTTTCAAGAAGGGTTAGTGGGAGTAGGGTGCATCTTGAAGAAGTTCAAGTAACACCGAAAATGTTTCGCGACCACGTAACGACAACAGGAGGAGACAAGTGTTGCGCCACCAGTTGTAGATACACCAGCCCCACGGAGGTCTGAAAGATCACGTCGTGCACGACAGTACACAGTGCGGAACAACGTGATATATTGTTGTTGGACAACGATGAACCTAAGACCTATGAGGAAGCGATGGTGGGACCCGATTCCAACAAGTGGCTTGGAGCCATGAAATCCGAAATAGAATCCATGTACGACAATCAAGTTTGGAACTTGGTTGATCCACCCGATGGTGTCAAAACCATTGAGTGTAAATGAGTTTTTAAGAAAAAGGCCGATAAGGATGGAAATGTTCACATCTATATGGCACGATTGGTGGCAAAGGTTTTAAACAGATTCTAGGAGTTGATTATGATGAAACCTTCTCGCCCGTCGCTATGCTTAAATCTATTCGGATTATCCTAGCGATTGCTGCATATTTCGATTATGAGATATGGCAGATGGATGTCAAAACGGCTTTCCTAAATGGAAACCTAAGCGAGGATGTATACATGATACAACCTCGGGTTTTGTCGATCCGAATCGCTCGGAAAGATATGCAAGCTACGTAAATCCATTTATGGATTGAAGCAAGCATCTCGGAGTTGGAATATTCGTTTTGATGAAGTAATCAAAGGGTTTGGTTTCATCAAAAATGAAGAAGAGACCTGTGTTTACAAAAAGGTCAGTGGGAGCGCAATTGTATTTCTAATCTTATATGTGGATGGCATATTGTTGATTGGAAATGATATCCCTATCTAGAATCCGTCAAGTCTTCATTGAAAAATAGTTTTTCCATGAAAGACTTAGGGGAGGCAGCATACATATTGGGCATTCGGATCTATAGAGATAGATCCAAGAGGCTAATTGGATTAAGCCAAAGTACATACATTGACAAGGTGTTCAAAAAGGTTCAACATGCATGATTCCAAGAAAGGTTTCTTGCCCATGTCACATGGCATTAATCTTAGCAAGAATCAGTGTCCTCAGACACATGATGAGCGGAATAAGATGGGTAGTTATAAAGGTAGTTTTTGGGTTTGCTATGAAACATGGAGTGGGATGTGAGTGATCAAGATGGATTTGCCCCTCCTTTGGAGAGATATCTCTGGGCCCCTCGAGGTAATGGATTATGGAAATGCATGGCCATGCTAAGTTGATTGAGGAGTCAATCAACGACGGATAATCCAATACGGTTCGAGTGAATGGTTAAGCTATTGAAGGGATGGCACACATCTTGCCTATAGCTTAACCGGTATCGTGAGGCAAAGGGATTTGTGTACACATTACAGGTTCGAGCCGATATTATTCTTGTATACTATGGTGTCAATATGTGCTGCTAGGCGCGTGTTGACGGGTCGGCTGAGTTGGACTCGAGCCGACGATCGGCTAAGTTAGACTATAGCCGAAACCGAGTATACCTGAACCTACGTGGTCGCATGCTTAAGGGGATAGAATAGATATTCGAGTTGGACTCGAGATACGGCTCGATCGGATAGGGATCCGATCGGATAGAGTCCTATGGGCTTACGACGTGTGGGCGGCCAACTCTATGAGATACGGATGAGATCCGATTCAAAATAGAGTCCTGATCGGCCACAAGTCCTAGTCGGCCAACTCTATATAAAGGAGGGAGGGGTGGAGAGCTGAGGCATGTCAATTGTACGGCATTGAACCGAATCCGCAACAGAAGTCGCCGAGATCAATCTCCACGGAAACCCTCCCCACTTTCGAGCCAAACCCTAGCCTTGCATCGCGTGCTAGCACACGGGTGTTCGGCGTTCGTCCCCGGACGTGTGGATACCGGTAGAGACGCCGCTACGTTGCGCGCCGGTGATCGGCTTCGGATCGGCGCGGCCGAGCGCATCGGAGCGAGGTGCGAGAACACAGTCGGACGACTTGGATCGGCTACGGCATCTACGAATCGGCTGATTGGCGAATCGGCTGTCCCCGGGTATCGGCTGTCGGCTTGCGGGAATCGGCTACACAGTTCCAGATCGGATTGCCCTGATTGGCTATTCCGCTGCACTACACTCCAATCGGTAACGATCTATCGGCCCTTACTTGCAAGTGTTCCTGGTTTGCGCGGTAAAAGTTTTTTGTTTTCGGCTAGCGTAGCCTCCGCGTAACCCTTCAACGGCCTCCCCGTCGATTCACCAGACGACAGCCGTGGCTCGTGGACCAAAACCATACCGATGTGAGAAAGCGCATTGTATTGCCACCGTCGACTCAGCGCTTCTCCCGTACGAGCACGCTTCTGCTATGGCCGTTCTCGCGCCGCCCCTCTCAGAGCCAGCCACGGCCACCCCTCTCGCGTTGCCCTTCTCGCATCTGCTGCTGAGCTCATCATCATTCCCCCGCGCCGATGTAGTTGGAAAGGAGGAGAGGGCGCTAGCAGTGATGAAGAAAGGAGGGGGAGGAGAGGTGTTCGTGGTCGAGGCCGAGGTCGATCCGTCGCCAGCACACCCTTCCCTCGCTGTCGCCAGCCACCTCGCCTCGTCACCGCTAGCCGCCTCGCCTCGCCGCCGCCAACGCGCCCTCTCCTCGCCGCCGTTAGCCGCTTGCCCCACCACTTCCCTCTTCCCCGTGGCCGCCGCCAGCCGCTTTGTCGGCGCGCGAGCTGCCCCACCCCCTCCCCCGCCCTCCTTCCCCGTGGCCACCACCGGACGCCTCGCCGGCCCCCTGCACCGTAAGAAAGAGAGAGAAAAGAAAGGAGGGAGAGAAAGGATAAGGGATAGAGAAGAAAAAGAAAAAGAAAAAGAAAGTGAGACCCACAGTTTTGTTGGTTTGGTCACTGTTATTGTCTGTGGGTTGTAAGATCAGTCTTTTACATATCTATATGATAGCTTATAGATGACCTTTTGTCTTCGGGTTATACATGCCATTAGCGCCTACCTCGTTTGCCTAAATATGTACTAGCGATTTTCGTAAATGGTCCTCTTTGATATCTGTCTATTAAAATTAATTTTTGCTAGCGTTGCCTTAAAAGAATCGTCTATTTTCATAGACTGTGTTCTTAAATTGTCACCTCTTAAATTGCCAAAATAAGATTTATCTCCAAAATGAGGTTGAGAAGGAATTTGAGAAAAGTGTAAAAACAAAATTAGTAGAGAAGACCTACTTGGATGTTTTTGGTATTTAAATCAATTTCAAAACTAAATCTTTCAAGAGTTACTTGAAAAACAATTTGGCCCAAAAACCCCTATAGACCATAAAAGATCACCTCCTAGCACTTAAGTGAGTTAAGTTGCAAATCATCATAATTTTCAAATGGTATGGATGATCAGCAACATTTTAACTCATATATTTCAAATTTGCTCCAAATTCAAAATTTTATTGGATTTCCCTGTGTGGGGGTTGCTGGCTCGTGCAAGGGCTACTCACAGCCGGCAGGGGGCCTGGCGGTCTGACCGACGCTATATGTGCGGTCTAACCGGCCAGGTGCGACGGTCTAACCGGCAGAATAGCAACGGTTAGACCGGTGGGCCCAAAATTTAACCCCTTCTTCATCTACCCGATCTTTCCTCTCACCTTCTCATCTCCTCACTCCTCAACCCGCAAATCCTCTCCTCTCTCTCTCTTCCTCAAGCCCTAACTCAAATCCCTCTCGATTCCCCACGGTTTGATTACGGATTTCTCTCCGATTACACCATAAGTGCATCTCCTCCTCTTTCTCTCTTTATTCCATGGATTGGCTTGTGTTTTTATTAATTTTTTGATCCATGGATTGGAACCCTAGGTGAAGGAAGAGGTGTTCTTGATTGTGCACAATTTAGGGGTTTAATCTTCGTGCAAATCAACTCCTACAACCAGGTAATCTCCTTCCCCTCTCTTGTGCTCATAAATTTGTTCTATTTCAATCTCTAGGGTTAAGGGTAGTTTCTCCCTCTATATCAAACTCTTGATGAAATAGACAACTCCTTGTGCTCCTTGTTCAAACCTTAGTCTTAGCACATTTTAGACTCACTTTGTGGATGTGAAAAATTTGGAAGATATGTGCTGATTACCACTGGCGGTCTGACCGCGGGCACTTTTGCGGTCTGACTGGCCGTATGTCGTCGGTCTAACCGGCAGCAGGCCATCGGTCTGACCGTCCTTGGCCACGGTCTGACCGCCCCTGGCAAGCAGCAAATATCCATTTTGACACTTCCAAGTGATTTATAAATTAGTTGCTAATATCTACTCTTTGATCTTTTGCCTTTAGAAATGCCTCCTCGCACTTGCCATGGTCGTCAAGCTCAAGACTCAGAAAGTGAGCATGAGTCCAGTGAAAATCAATATGCTCCAAGTGGTGGTGCCGAAAGTGAGGAAGAGCAAGAAGCGGCAGATTCTGAAAATGCAAGTGAGGACAGTGGTGATGAGATGGAGGTTGACCCAACCATCCAATTTGTGCTCAACATGAGAAATCCAACTCAGTACACCATCCTGAGACATCATGATCAGTTTAGAAGGCCTAGAGATTGCACTGACCCAAGGTTCCACACCGCTTTCTAAAAGTCGGTGTTTGAGCAAGTTTATAGAGGGAAGACCTTTGCTGAGCATAAATGGATTTCCTGGCGCAACATAAATGACACACAGGAGTTTGAGTGTTTGCAGGATATGTTCAAGACAGTGGGCATTGACTGGATTGTGACCCTCAAGCAAGATTATGATGAAGAGCTTGTTCGTCAATTCTATGCCACAGTGTGGGTTGCAAGGAATTTCTCTCAGATGAAGTGGATGTCAGACACTCTTCAATCTAACCCAAGGAGAGAATTCCGAAGGCTGCTCAACATCTGCTTTGACTTTGGGGATGATTTGCATGAGGAGCACGCTCACAATCCTTTCTCCATAGATGATCTTGAGCAATTCTATGAGGATGAAGGGCGACACACATATGGGAGGGTTGCAGGTCTAAGGACTATTCCCAGTGTGGTCAACAGGATAGTACGAGCCACCATTCCCCCTAGATGTGGTAACAACGATGAGATTAGGGGAGTAGCTTGGCATGTCATCGATGCAATCCTCCAGGGTCGTCAGTTCGATGTGATCAACCTTATGGTGCAGGAGATCGCTATCTCCAAGGGCACCTTTGGTCAAGGAGTCTACTATGCACCATACATCATGAGGATGATTCAAGAGAAGCTTGGACGTGCTGGGAACAACCTCAAGGAACACAAACAGTACAAGCCCCGTCTTCAGCTCAGCACTCCTTGTGTTCCTAGAGTGCGCCAACCACAGTTTGATCATGGCGCGAGTTCAAGTGCGGCACCTCCACCACCTCCTCCTCCTTAAGGTCTTGACTCTTATTTCACTCCTCAGTTCGCTTACTTTGGCATGCCCCCTCAGGATTATTTTAACCCAGTGCTAGATGCCATTCACTTCCTTAATGACAATATGACAAGGTTGAGCACTGGGCAAGAGGCCATGTATGAGGATGTTAGGGGGCTAAGGACTGATGTGAATAGCTTAAATACCAACGTGGGGAGATTATCAAATCAAGTGGATTCCTTGGATCGGCGCATGACTTCTTTGGAGAGCTCTCACGCCTATGTCTATTCTCGTCGTCAGCACTCCGGTTCGTCTCACTATCCCATCCCTCGCCCACCTTCTCCTCAAGAATGATGCTTTTTGGTCCTTGATGCCAAAAGGGGGAGAAGTCTACCTAAGGGGAGAAGACCAAACTTCTTTCTTTCATCTTAAGTGGGTTTGGGACCAGATTTAGTGAGGTTAGTCCTCCTATTTAGTAGGGTAAGGTGGAAGGGCTATTCATCTATGTATTGGGCTATTACTATTATCTATTGTGTGTCCTTTATTGTTTGTTGAACTCTTTTGAGATTCTAGGTCCTTCGAGGTTTTGTAATAGCTTAGTGAACTTTTATGGATTGATGATCTTTATGGATATCTTGTGATGGATGTTTATTGTGTCATATGTCATTCGTTGGAAAAATCTTTTGCCTTGTTGATATTTGTATTCATTATGCATATGTTTAGGGAGAGCTTATATTTATGTTTCATGCCTATTATATTTGTGAGGTGTTTGTCATCAATTACCAAAAAGGGGGAGAATGAAGCATCTAGGCCCCATTATTTATTTGGTAATTAATGACAAAGTGCTAATTATGGATTAACGATACTTTTGAGTCTCGTATATCTAAGTTAGGTTCACATGATAAAAAGTGCATGTATAATTAGTGTGGATTAATTGAGATGGCACAACGCAAGAAGATTGAAGATGGTAAAGTTGAGAGCGTATTTTTATTGATCGAGGAGTTTGGGCGATCAAATTTTCATAGATTTTTTTATATAGCTTTACCGTACTATCAAGAGGGGTAATGACCTAAGCAAAGAGATGATTAAATTGCCACATTAGGTCATTTGCATACACTTAATTTGTTGTCTCTATCTATCCAAGGCCGGTCAGACCGTGGATGTGCAACCGGTCTGACCGGGCCTTAAGGGAGGTCTGACCGCAAGTATGTTGGCGGTCCGACCAGCCTTGTGGCGGCCGACCGCCATAAACGCCGGTCGACCGGCTCGTGACCCTTCCGCTTGGCGATCTAGAGCTGCTGAGCCGTAGTCGGTCGACCGAGCCGATGGCGGTCGACCGAGCCGAGGGCGGTCTCGACCGTCCATTTGGCCTTCTGCTAGACCGGCCTCGTTGTCGCGCATTAAATGCACCGTAATAGCTATTTTTACTAGCCGTTGCAACTTAAGGCCGGTCTGACCGGCCACCCTTCGCCGGTTTGACCGGCAGGCAGTAGGGTTGGAGGATTTCGACCCCAACGGCTATTTCACTTGGTGTGGGGTATAAATAACCCTCTTTTGGCTGCAAGGGACTTCTTCTTGGCACTCTCTTCAATTGCATACACCCTTGCACCTCTCTCACACTCATTTGAGCTTTGTGTTCATCTACTTAGTGTGTTTGAGAGTTGATTTAGCCAAGAGCCAAGTGCTTTGTTTCATTGTAAAGCTAGTATGACACTTGATCATCTCCGAGCCGCGGGATTACTTGTTACTCTTGGAGGTTGCCGCCTCCTACACAGCTTGTGGAGGAGTTGCCCGGTGACCTCTCCGAGAAGATTGTGGAGGAGGCCCGGTGCCGAATTGTGAGTGGTTTGGAGTTCACCACCTTCGGAGCGAAGGAAGAACTACCCCTAGTGATCAAGGCTTGGGTAGTCCTCTCCGTGGGCCGGCTCCTACCTTGCCCACCCCTTGACGAAGGGGGCGTGCGGTGGCTTCGTGGTTGAGCGGTGGAGTTGGGCTCGCCTCAACGGGGACTAGGAAACCGATGAGTTTCCGAACCTCGGTGAAAAACTCCTTGTCTCTTGTCTCATTTACTTATTGTATTTACTTTTATGCAATTTACATTTGTAGAGACATAATTGAGCCACTATCACCCTAGGATTGCAAAACTTAACTTAGTTGCTTAGTTAGACTCATTTCCCACCAAGCCTAGCAACTTAGGTTAGTTTTGGATTAGTGTCACTTAGTTTTAAATCGTCTATTCGCCCCCCTCTAATCGACATCTCGATCCTACACTGGACCCGTCATGAGTAAAGAGAGAGGCGACACCACTGCCACTGTCGGCGCACGCCGCTTTGCTGGACCCGCCACGTGCCTGCCGTGCCTCCTCCGCTATGAGTGAGAGAGACTATGAGTGAGAGAAAGAGAAAGAAGATGTGAGAAAGAGAAAGAGAGTAAACGAGGAGCTGAGGAGATAAAGGATGGGGAGAGAATGGGTGGCCGGCTACACATTCATGCCTGGCCTCTTGGTACGTCCATCTGAAAAATAACCATATTAAACAACTTACATGGACATATTAAGATATTTATTTGCGAAAATAGATTTTTATAGACAAGGTTTTATTGGACATCGCTTAAATCTTTTTTATATGTACGTTCTTTTAGACCTCCTGTGAAAAAATAGAGAGGGTATCTAGAAAAATTGTTTTTAGCAGTGTATACAGCATTCGATAGTCTTTTTATTTTTTGAGAGAAAAACTTTTAAATGTAACTATAAAGTACAATAGTTAGGGTACCGTGGTTACAGCGATGTCCGGTGGAATATAATTAGGGGACGGATCAAGGAAATCTGGCGCTGGATGATTGGATCATGCAAGTACTGGTGCAGTACGATAGCCTGAATACGGAAGCCTAACAAAACGGTCTGTGTAAATGGCTAAACCATTTTCCATACCATTTGACTGTTTTTTAGTTAAACTTATTTAAATTTTAAAAACATAGTAACATTATTAATATAAATAAACATACTATCAAAATATATTTAATGTTATATTAATAAACTAATTTGTTGATTTCGATGTTACTTATTTTTTATTAAATTTGAAAAAATTAATGAAGTTTGACTTTAAAAAATTAACTTATTAATATAAAACGAGAATTTTTTTTACGTTTCTGTCTTCATGTCTGAAAATTACCGTTTGTATCGTTCGGTCGGTAAACTTTGAGAACTACAATCGGTCGGCCGGAATTACCGCTACCGTTTTCACCTCTACGTGGAAAATTACAACCTAGTCTGCATCTTTAATCAAGTCGTCACGCACGCGTCGTCAAAGCACATCTTGTCCGGTTCTCTTCACCTGGCGCCATTTCCTGCTCCTAGTATTGGCTATAACTAGGATCTAAGCATCGAGACAAAACTGTTTTTATGAATAGGATGATAATAAGATCAGGGCTGATGCACAAGAGAGTATACTGTCGAAATAATATATGTGTGTGTGAAAGAGACAAGACTATTCTACACATCAATCATCCAGCCCACCCGATCCGGCCTACCTCTCCCGTGCCAGCCCCGTCCCTCTCCAGACACGCGTAGCGCGCACCGCTCGCGCCCCACGCCTCCCGGTCCCGTGTTGGCGCCGACACACCTTGACCACAGTCCGGTGCGACATGCTGCAATATGAAGAAAAATAACTAAATTTCTAATCACAAAAGAACAAAAAAAACTAATCACAAAAAGATAAAAGAAATACAGAGCACAGCCATCGATCTCTCCCTCCTTACCCCTGGGATTTTGCTCTTCCTTTTTTTCTTCTCCAGAAACCCATCTCATCTCTTCTTTTTTTTTTCTTCTACCGATCCATCTCTTCTCCACGAAACCATCGATATCTCCTACCTCCCTCAAAAAAAAACTAAATTTCACCAATCAAGACTTGAAGCCATGACCTCATGATTCTAAGCATGTTCTTCTAACCAATTCACCACATTACACTTTCTCTAGAGGTCATTGCTTGCTTTTTTCAGCTCTATTCAAACTTTGTGATAAAACAATATGATCATTCACTACTGCAGAAACCATTTTCGGTTGAAGTATCGAAATTCACAATAGTCTCGATTTGAGTTGCACCTGAGACTAAAGAATATCTCTAGTCCCGGTTTAAAAAGTCTATGGATTTCTGGAAACATTAGTCTCGGTTCGTGACAAGAACCGGGACTAAAGATCATCATCTTTAGTCCCGGTTCAGATATTGTCAGAACCTGTCAGAGCACCGGACATCTTTAGTCCCGGTTGGTAACACCAATCGGGATTAAAGATGCTATTTTTTGTCCCGATTGGTGTTACCAACCGGAACAAAAGATGCCCCACGCTCTGATAGGTTCTGACAGCCTCTGGCGCCATCTTTAGTCTCGGTTGGTAACATCAACCGGGACTAAAGATGATCTTTAGTGCCGGTTGGTGTTACCAACCGAGACTAAAGATGGGTTTCCTTTTTAAACTCCTTCTTCCTCCTCCAGCCCGAGCGAGCTACACTTATCTTCAAAATTTTTCTCTGGCTAGAGGGAAGTCAAAATTTTTCTCTGGCTAGAGGGAAGGTGCTGCCAAAATTTTTTGTGATTTTGTTTTGGTGATAATACACAAATCTTTGCTATCTACAAGGTTAGCAACTTCTTCCTATTATGATTTATGCTTAGCACTTCGCATTTTACGTTTATTTTCTATACATTTTCATCTCAAGAGTTTTTTAAACATGAGAAGAGAGAAAATTTGTTTGGACTAATTATTTTGCTAAGCACATTACAATGTGTTGAGAAAAAGATAGAAAAAATAAAGAGGAAGAAAAGTATGCTTAGCACGTTACATTTTTAGGAATTTAGGCCATACAATTTTATCTAAAAAATGTTTATGGAAAATGATGAGAGAGAATCTTTTGGACAAAAAATTATAAAATAGACAAAGGACCTTTTAAAATAGATGCAAAATAATTAATTAATTTTATGTTTATCACTTTAAAAGACCTTTTAAAAATAATTTTAATTTTTTAGAACAACACATTACGTATGTTGGATTAGTATATAATAATTGTCTGATTACACACATATATATAATTATTGTAATAATATTTAAATAATTTGAATTTTGTGGAATTTTCTTACGATTTTTGTGCATTCCATGTAGATGGATCGGCAATGGATGTACAACGCGGATCGACGGTCGAGAGAGTTTATTCAAGGCGTGCATTATTTTTTGAGTGTGGCCGATGCCAACAAGCAGAAGGGTTTCATACGTTGTCCATGCAAAAAGTGCAAAAAACGAGAAGGAGTATTCTACATCAAGAATTATTCATGCCCACTTGTTTCAGTCGGGATTCATGCCTCACTACAATTGTTGGACATCGCACGGAGAGGTGGGGGTTGCAATGGAAGAAGATGAAGAAGACGATGATAACATTCCGGACTGTGGTCAATACGGTGGGTTTGAAGAGAATACATCGGGCGAGGCGGGCGGGGATGCTGAAGAAAATGACGGTGCCGATGACCTTGGTCAGATGTTGCGTGACATACAGGGAGACTGTGAAGGCGTAAAGGAGGTGCAGAAATTGGAGCGTATGTTGGCGGACCACAAAAGGTCCTTGTACCCAGGCTGTGAACAGGGGCATAAAAAGTTGGGTCAATGGAATTCTTGCAATGGAAGGCGCAAAATAGTGTCAGTGACAATGCATTTGGCGAGTTACTAAAACTCGTGAAGAACATTCTTCCAGAGGGAAACGAATTGCCGGAATCAACGTACGAGACTAAGAAGTTAGTCTGCCCTCTAGGACTGGAGGTACAGAAGATACACGCATGTCCTAACGATTGTATCCTCTACTGCGGTGAGGAGTACGAGAACTTAGAAGCATGTCCGGTTTGTAAAGCACTTCGATACAAGATCAGACGAGATGATCCAGGCGAAGTTGACGAACGACCCTTGAAGAAAAGGGTTCCTACTAAGGTGATGTGGTATTTTCCTATAATACCACGGCTGAAGCGTATGTTCAGGAACAAGGAGCATGCAAGAATGATGCGTTGGCACGCGGAAGAATGCCTACAAGACGGCATGCTTGAGACATCCCGCCGATGGGTCACGGTGGCGAAACATCGACGTAGAACATTTGAAGACTTTGGCGAGGATGCAAGAAACCTAAGGTTCGGCTTAAGCACGGACGGCATGAATCCTTTTGGAGAGATGAGCAGCAGGCATAGCACTTGGCCTGTGACGATGTGTATCTACAACCTTCCGCCTTGGCTATGCATGAAGCGAAAGTACATTCAGATGTCGGTTATCATTCAAGGCCCGAAGCAACCTAGTAACAACATTGATGTGTACCTGAGACCGCTGATCGAAGATCTAAAATTGCTGTGGAAGAAAGAAGGTGTTCCCGTGTGGGATGAAGATAAACAGGAGCAGTTTAACCTACGAGGGTTGCTGTTTGTTACCATCAATGATTGGCCTGCACTTGGCAACCTATCCGGACAGTCAAACAAGGGGTACAACGCTTGCACCCACTGTATGGATGAGACTGAGTGTACGTACCTGAAACACTGTAAGAAGGTAGTGTACATGGGCAATCGTCACTTTCTTGCTGCAAGCCACCCTGTCCGGAGAAGAGGCAAACATTTTGATCAACTGGCAGACAATCGTACTAAACCAAAGCATTGCAACGGAAAGGCTATGTTTGCCATGGTGAAAGACCTCAAAGTAGTATTTGGAAAGGGACCCGACAACCAACCTATAGCAAGTGAAGGTGGTCACGCGGCGATGTGGAAGAAGAAGTCAATTTTTTGGAAGTTGCCCTACTGGGAAGTCTTGGACGTCCGCCACGCAATCAACGTGATGCACCTCACCAAGAACCTTTGCGTAAACCTGCTTGGCTTCCTAGGTGTATACGAAAAATCAAAAGATACACTTGAGGCACGTAACGATCTGAAACATATGGCACAACGCGACGGCCTTCACCCGCAACCAAAGGAGAAAGGAGCCCAATACCTAAGTCCAGCCAGCTACACTCTGAGCAGGACAGAGAAGCAAATAATGTTTGAATGCCTTAAGAGCATCAAGGTACCGTCTGGATACTCCTCAAATATAAAGGGAATAATAAGCACGAAGGATAAGAAGTTCACAAACCTAAAGTCCCATGACTGCCACGTGCTGACACAGCTGCTTCCCGTTATAATTCGGGGTATCCTTCCCGATAATGTCCGGGCAACAATAACAAAGCTATGTGCTTTCCTGAACGCAATTTCATAAAAGATCATCTTTCCGCCTTCCTTCTTCAATATCATGACGCATCTCCTATGCCACCTTGTCAAAGAGATCAATATCCTCGGTCCGGTATTCCTACACAACATGTTCCCCTTCGAGAGGTATATGAGCGTTCTAAAGAAGTACGTCCGTAACCATTCACGTTCGGAGGCCAGCATCGCCAATGGACATGGAACAGAGGAGGTGATTGAGTTTTGCGTCGACTTTATTGAAGACCTCCGTCCTATCGGGGTGCCTGAATCAAGCCATGAAGGTAGACTACAGGGAAAGGGAACTGTTGGAAGGAAGGCAATAATGAACATAGACAATGACTTGTATAGGAAAGCACATTGGACCGTGTTGCAATAATATTCCTTGGTGGCTCCTTACATCGAGGAGCACTTGGCAATTGTTCGCTCGGAAAACATCGATAAGACGGATGCCTGGATTACACGCCATCACATCGATGCATTCCCTGCTTGGCTACGACAACATCTCATACTGATGGGTTACGCGGAGGCTACGCTAGCCGAAAACAAAAACTTTTCTACCGCGCAAACCAGGAACACTTGCAAGTAAGGGCCGATAGATTGTTACCGATTGGAGTAGAGTGCAGCGGACTAGCCAATCAGGGCTATCCGATCCGGAATAGTGCAACCGATTCCCGCAAGCCAACAGCCGATTCACCAATCAGCCGATTCGCCAATGCCGTAGCCGATCAACAGTGCCACAACGTAGCAGCGCCTCTACCGGTATCCACACGTCCGGGAACAGAACGCCGAACACCCGTGTGCTAGCACGGGATGCAAGGCTAGGGTTTGGCTCGAAAGTGGGGAGGGTTTCCGTGGAGATTGATCTCGCCGAATTCTGTTGCGCCAAATCAGATTGCTTCGGTTCAATTCGGTTCATTTGACTTCAAGCAGCTCTCCACCCCTCACCCCTTTATATAGAGTTGGTCGACTGGGACTAGTGGCTGATCAGGACTCTATAGAGTTGGCCGCCCATACGTCGTAAGACCATAGGACTCTATCCGATCGGATCCCTATCCGATCGAGCCGTATCCGAGTCCAACTGGAATGCCTGTTCTTATCCCCTTAAGCGTGCGACCCTGTAGGTTCAGGTATACTTGGTTTCGGCTCGAGTCTAACTCAGCCGATTTGTCAACAGCGGCGCCTAGCAGCACATAATGATACCATAGCATACAAGAATATAATATCGGCTCTGAAACTGTAATGTGTTCACAAATCCCTTTGCCTCACGATACCAATTAAGCTATAGGCAAGATGTGTGCCATCCCTTCAATAGCTTAACCATTCACTCGAACCGTATTGGATTATCTGTCTGTTGATTGACTCCTCAATCAACTTAGCATGGCCATGCATTTCCATAATCCATTACCTCGAGGGGCCCAGAGATATCTCTCCAAAGGAGGGGCAAATTCCATCTTGATCACTCACATCCCACTCCATGTTTCATAGCAAACCCAAAGACTACTTTTATAACTACCCAGTTACGGAATAGCGTTTGGTAGTCCCAAAGTAGGCTACTACACATGTTGGAATCCATGATGATCTCAGGTCTAAGGACTTTGTACCAACACTACATGAGACCAACTAATGGCACATTAATTTCTGTAGTGTCTAATGGTGGGTCTATCCGACAATGTGTTCTCTAACACATGTGCCCATGATTATTGATTTGGTATCTCCATACCCATGATCTATGAGACATGATCATCAATCAACAAACATGCCGATCTTAGAGTCATATTTGTTCCAATAATATGACATGTGATGAGAGATCATTTAGAAATAGATTCATACATATAGAGTCTCATAAATAAGTCACTTACTTATTGATCAATACAAGATGTCTATTTCATAGAACTGAATAACACTTTATTCATAAATACATAAACATTGATCATGATATACAACATCTCTATGTTGCCTCTAGGGCATATCACTAACACGTCTCATGGGCAATGCGAGCATTGACCAAGAACTAGCGTTCTTGGCGAGGGGACCATCTTGCTCGATCACCACATTCCAGGCATATGAAATCAATGGGTACACATTTTACACACGGGCCCAAGACTAAAAGAGCACGAATCAGAATAGCGCTGTCCGCATCGATGCCGTGGGATACGACGGTACAACTAGCACATATTATGGCAGCATCGATGACATATGGACCTCTGAAGGTCCCTCTGTTTCGGTGCTAGTGGGTTAGCTCAGTGGTGGAGGCGTAACCATTGATGCAAGTGGGATGACAACGGTCGACCTGAGCAAGGTTGGATATTCAGATGAACCCTTCGTCCTTGCCAATGATGTACGACAAGTTTTCTATGTCAAGGACATGGCTAGCAAATCAAAGAAGGGAAAAGGGTTCGACGAGCCAAAGCGCCACGTGGTTCTCCCAGGTAAAAGGAAAATCGTGGGAGTCGAGGATGGAACTGACGAAGATTATGATCAGTTTGACGGGCAACCTCCGTTCGCGGTGGCGGTTGACCCGAGTATCCTCCTATCAAATGAGGACACCCCTTACTCACGCAACGATCATAACGAAAGAAAAATTGTACGGAGAAAGTACGTGAGGATAAATGTCACTTAGCTAAATTTATGTATGGACGATGTCAATTAAATAGAATCATTGAATATTATTGCTATCAGTTGAATTTATTATAAATTATTGTAAATTATTGAATCTATTGTAAATTATTGCCTTCAGGACCAGTGGTCTCAACATTTCCTTCTCCGATGTGTATCTATAGTGCTTTCAGTGGACCCTCGTAAAATTTGCATGTTAGTCTGTCTTGCATCCATCATTGCTCAGCTCTCTATATATAGCCGCACTATCCAATCATTGCCATATCTCTCACTATTCCAAGTTTGATGGAGATACACGAGTACTGCTACGCCGCCATCACGGAATGAGGTGGTTGTGGCGGCGGTGGCGGTGGCGCCGGTGAAAGTGCCGCTTGAACAGGCTTGCGCAGACGGATCGTCGCCTTCGCCTTTGTCCAGGGAGTGCAGCGATGAGTAAAAACAGCAAAAAGGCTACTACGATGGATCATGACATGTTGAAGACACCAAGATCGGTGAAGAAGGTAGGAGGAAGGCGTCGGGGCCTCTCCACGGACGGACGGACGGACGAACGAATGAACGAACGAGTGTTCGTTCGTTCGTTCTTTCGTGGACGAATGGACGTGGAGGAACGGACGAACGAACGGACGAACGGACGAACGGACAGACAGACGAACGAACGGACGGACGGACGAACGGACGTGGATGAACAGACGGATAGACACTCGTTCGTTCGTTCGGTCGGTCGGTCGTTCGGTCGGTTGTTCATTCGTTCGGTCGTTCGTTCGGTCGTTACAACGTACATAGGCATGCAACCTCTATCTCTCCTTTCCTCTCCCCTTCCACTCCTCTCCACCTTATCTCACTCACATCATTCTCCTCTCTTTCTCTCCTTTCCTCCAGATGACCGTACTCACGGACGTGAACGAACGATAGAACGAATGGACGATAGTTTAGGGTTAGGGTTAGGGTTAAGGGTCCGAACGAATGGACGTGAATGATAGAACGAACGGTCGATCACTCGTGTTCTAGCAAAGAGAAACAAAAGAGAAGAAGAAGGAAAATATAGAACGTAGTTGTTGACACCTAAATTTGGTAATTAAATCCCTAAGTCCTAGCAAGAATGAAGCAGAGTCGGATCGGCTGGCTTGGCGGAGAAACAGAGGCCACATCGGCTGTGAAGCGATCGGTTGCGAGGCCACTCGGCTAAGATTGGATCGGACAAGGGTGGCCGATAGCCGATTCCAGGTTCGGAAGAGATAAAACCATTTCTGGTACAACATTTTGGAGATAAATAGAAGATTCGGTTATTAGATTGCGCGTTAAATGGTGTTGCCATCTATGGATAGAGTCCTGTAACGGCAATTGTATCTGTAATTTAGGAGTTTGTTTAAACTGTTAATTGTAATGCGGCGTGGGTCCTTCCGGGGATAACGTCGTATTTTAAATAGTAGTTTAGATAAGAGTCCAGGATTTGTACAGATAATTGTATCTTGGGTATAAATAGGACCTGAGACCCCCTGTAAACAAAAACACAATCAATCAAACCTTCGGTGCATCGCTAACCTTTTTTTTTAGACGAGCAATTTGTTTGGCTACGGGCTGCATCGTTTCGATCCCCAAATCTAGGTAAATGCTTGTCATTAGTGGCATGATCTGCTGTTTCTAGTGGTTCCATCATAATGACACATTAGATTCCGAAGTTTGTACCACGCTATTTATCATATAGCACGTATAAATTAGATCAATGTTTAGATCTATCCTGCCATTGGCTAGTTCTATCAAGAACTTGCAGCCAATAGGGCTAGATCTAAAGGTTGGCTGGTTTATATGCAGTATCCACCGTCTTGAGAGATATAAATCGGCTACAACAGATCAGGTTTTTCTTTTTATACTTAATGCTGCATCAGGTTTTGAACTATTAAGTCATTTTTAGAATTACCAATGATCTGTTTGGCTAGATTTATATTGTTCGAAGATAGTGCCGGGGTTTCACCGGCCTTATCTCCCTTATATGTTTCTTTTAATATATTTATTATTAGATTTGTATTAGGACTGCCTCTTATGTTATGATCGCATTCTTGTCGAACGATATCAGCCCAAATCGGCCTGCTATCATAGCCGACGACCGATTTCCCAGGCTATGCGCATCTGGTTCAAGAATGATATCTTTTCATAAGATTCGTCGGGGTACTAGCCGATTCGTTGTTAGCTTTCCAGTATCGGCTAGGTTATCGATTCATATATTTATTATCCTTTACTGTATTTAGGTTAAACGGCTGATGCTGTCTCGGTATAGCCGATCCATTCCAGTCACTTGGCTTAAATATAGTTTAGGATAGCATATATATGCTCATGGTTTCCTTCAGCCGATCCAGTGGGAATCTAACCTAACACTTAATGCACATTTCCTTGTTTTTCTTGTTGGTTAACAGATCAAACCAACTGGCACGCCCTGCACCACACAAGCAGCCGAGAAGGACCTGCACTGGAGTCAAACAGATCTCCCAGGCCAGCGCGTGAGAGAAATTTCTCATCAACACGCTTCTTGGCACACCCAGTGGGACTTTCTCTGTCGGCTCGACTCGAACGCATAGATTCAGCCGGCAAGATGGTCGACTCCAAAAGCCCCAACGTTTCCCAGGACAACATCGTGCCTGTAAAGATGGAGCAGTTATCGGCTGAACAGCAAGCCGATTATAAGAAGATGGTGGAAGAGCTCCAGGCTAACTACTTGCAATCTTTCACCCAAACAAGATCTGGGGCCGTGCACCAAAAATATAAGTTCAGCATGAACGACCTTAAGGCATCCTCCTCTGGTGAGACAAAGGGCAAACAGAAGATGGAGGAGCTGACCCAGGAACAGGACGATTCAGCTATATATTCCCTACAAGACCGGATCGACTCGGCCGTCCATCACGCGCTGGTCAACCAAAGTAGCATCCTGGTCAATACTCTCAACAACATGATCGCTACCGTGGTCGATGCCAAGATAGCCGACCAGCTGCAGCGGGGGCCGACGTACTTCACAGACGACCAATTTCCTGGTTACAGGACGTTGGTCACCCAGAATCGGCTGACCTCACCGCCAACACAACAAGGGCCGCCAGGAGGGGTCTTCGTCCAGCCTAATCCAACTAAATCGGTCACAAGGCCAGCCATTACCATGCTGAACCGCCAGCAACCGCTGCCCCAGAATCAAATTGCTAACATGTTCAACGACAATCGGCAATTAGAGCCGATTGACCCGGACAGACGGTACAACACCGGTGGCCGACAGCTGTTCCCAGGACCACCAACGCCACCACCGGCGCATCGGCCGCCTCCCACTGATCATCACTACCAGTACCAAGGAGGCCGTCAAGATCATCATTATAGGCCTCAGACGCCACCACCGTTGTATGGCAAGCACCCGCACCATACGACCCATACGAGCCGATACAGCAGGACAACCGGACCTGGGCCGATCTGATTGCAGATGTCATGCGCGATCAATTCGGCCTCAAGCCAAAAGACTCAGGAAACATGTATCGGTATCCCTATTCATAACACTTTGAGCGGATTCCACTACCCAACCGATACAAGATCCCAGATTTTTCGAAGTTCTCAGGGCAAAACAACGTTTCAACTTATGAGCATGTTAGCCGATTCTTGGCACAGTGTGGCGAAGCATCGGCTACAGACACCTTGAGAGTTCGATTGTTCCCTCTTTCTCTTTCAGAATCGGCTTTTACTTGGTTCTCCTCATTGCCCTACAACTCAATTTAGAGCTGGGTCGATCTTGAAAAACAATTCCACAGCTACTTTTACTTCGGCAACCATGAGATGAAGTTGTCGGACCTCACCAGCATCAGGCAAAAACACAACGAATCGGTTCAAGAATACATCCAACGCTTCAGGGAGATGAGGAACCGATGCTACAGCCTGGTGCTATCGGACGCCCAGCTGGCCAATTTGGCCTTTCATGGTTTGATCGCACCGATCCGAGAGCGATTCTATACGCAGGACTTCGACAGCCTAGCCCACTTGGCGCAGAAGGTGACGACCCACGAGCAGCGATTCCAAGACACCAGGATGGCCATCAAAAATATAACTCAAGTCGTCGTCGAATCAGACTATGAGTCCGATGACGACGACGCAGAGGTGGCGGCATGTCACGCCCAGAAATTCTGACCCGAATTTTCGAAGCTATATGTGTATAACAATCCCTGTCTAGGACCAACCAGGGTACACATACGACAATTGTTGATATCACAGTTCCACGTCTTAGAAACAATACAAAAAGATTACAAAAGAGCAGCGGAAAAAGAAAAAGGGCCTAAGCCTAAGCTTGACGCTGGCCACGCGGCTTCGACCACTCCACCAGCAGCTTCCAGAGTGTAGGACAAGCCTACTCTGATGAAGGGGCAAGGATGAGTACTTCCACGTACTCAGCAAGTCACGCCGGAAGGGGAGAGAAATGAATGCAAGGAAGACAAGGGTTCGGCTAGGGGTTGCTTTTGCGCAAACAGCAGGGGTTTTTTCAAACAATACAGATTTTTGAGCATAGACAAAACAACAGTAATTCTTGTAAATAAAGCATTTTTAATCCAACACTATCCAATGTTATCCCCACGCTGGGACAGGCCCAAACCATCCACTCATACTAGCCATGTTCCAACAATTTAGGGTGTAAAAGTGTGGGACTAATCACGGAGAGCTCGGTCGATCGCCCCATTACCACGGGCACGACTATTCGAATAGATTTACTCTGAGCAGAGGTGTACAACTGTACCCACAAGACACAGCCCCACAACATGGTCTCCTGTGCGCCGGAGTACCATCGCGGTACCCCAGAAAGGGAACTGTGATAGGACCTTTCGTATAACCCTCCCACTAACCAAGCGAACCCCACCAAGGTTTCGCCCCCACTCCCGGACCCTGGGAGTGGGCAGCCCCCCCGAGTGCCTCGGTGAATCCGGCAGCCCAGCAACCCTTATACTGGGGCCAACTGAAACTCCATCCCGCTCACCCTTGCCGATGGGTTCGTCAGCTAGGAGAGGCTACACTACGGGACCTACCTTACCCATTTCGGCTTGTGGTTTGCACGGTCATTCTCCCGAGGGGTCCCGTGAACCGGTCCTTAACTGCTATGGACGCCACTAACCAAAACCATGGCGCCCACAGCCCACCATTTGTCATATTTTAGTTATTAGTCCGGTTCACCTAAAACTAATTATTAATCCTCCGAACAGAAGTCCAGGAGAGATAAATTAAGTGAGAATGACCCATTTAGTGAGCTAGTGAATCTAAGCCAGGCAAGTCCTGAATCTAATCACATTATTTTCCCAAGTTTTATCAAAGGGTTTGGGGTGTCAAACCTAAGGCATAAACTAAACATAAGGTGTACTATTTTCCATGAAATGACAATATAAAATACATGCAATTTCATAGAATAAAACAGGTGTTTTAGCAAAATGGGAGCAATATGATCAATAATGTGGTATGACTTGCCTTGCTCTTCGGCTTGGGGGACTTCCGCGATGACTTCAAAGTAAACCGGGACGGAGGGACTACCGGGATCTACATGACAAACAAGCACTTCAACAAAACAGGCTAAAAAGCTACTAAAACAGGGAACAAAAAAATTTTTAATGGATTCTTGGCATTTTTATGAATTTAATGAAATTTGAATGGGCTAAAACGAAGGTCAGATTGTGGTTAGATCTTCTGGGAAGACTTCCGGGTACTCACAAACCACAGTAATATTTTCTAACTTTGTCTAATCCTTTCCTTTCTCTTCGGGCTTCTCCTTAGCCGAGATCCGATTCAGACTTGCCACTACCCTCAATGGTTTAGGGGAGCGGTAAATCACTTTCTTCCCTTCGTCATTGGTCAAGGAGATCGTGCGGCTTGCGCAATCGATCAGACCTTTATGACGGGTCAACCAGTCCTTCCCAAGGATGACATCCAGCCTTTTGATTCTAGAAGGATAAGATTGGCTAGAAAGGGAATCCTTGGATTTTTATTGCCACTAAAGGACAAAAGTGGGCAGTGTTCAAATGGTTCCCGGGAGTTTGAACCCGCATGGGTATCTTAAGTTTTAACATCGACGACCCATGTTTTCCCACAAATGCTTTTGATATGAAAGAATGTGTTGCACCCGAATCAAACAGGACTGATGCATTAAAGGAGTTCACAGGGAACATACCCAGTATGACATCCGGTGCGTCCTGTGCCTCCTCTGTTGAAGCATGATTCACTCTTGCTTGGATGAACCAGGCGCGCGTTTTGGCCTTGGACACTTGTTCGCGAAATGTCCAGGTTCTCCGCAATTGAAACGATTACCGGTTTGAATCCGAGTCCTTCTTTGGTGGCATTGGCTTGGTCTGCGGTGGCGGCTGCGCTGTTGGCTGACGTGGGGCCGGATTCCGCTGTGGCTATCCGGGACGGCTTCCGTTGGATTGGAAATTCCCGGGATGGTACGGGCGATGTTGACGAACGATCATAGTGGTAGGTCCACTCTGACCACCCGGAGTGAAACGCGGCCGCTGGGGATTCCCTTGCTGAGGTTGTGGCCTAAGCTGGGTAGCCTTCCATTTTCTGAGCATTTTATTGCGTTGGTCTTCTTGACGGATGGCTTTGTCGACAACCTTCTTGAAGTCGGCGTATTCACCGGAGATGAGTTTGTCCGTCAACTCATCGTCCAGCCCGGCCAAGAACTTTTCTTGACGCTCGGCGTCAGTACTTACGTCCTCTGGAGCATATCGCGCTAAGCGATTAAACTCGTGCAGATACTTGGTGACGGTTCTGTGCCTTGCTCCAAGGATCTGAACTCCCTCTTTTTCTGAGCTACTACCCTTCCGGGGATGTGAGCCTTCCGGAATTGGTGGCAAAACTCTGCCCAAGTAACTGCGGGTGCGTTCGCCCGACGGGTGACCAAGAAATTGTCCCACGGCTAAGGCGGGGCCTTGGAGTTGGTGGGTGGCGAAAGACACCTTTTCCGGTTCGTGCACCTGGAGAAGGTCCAACTTCTTTTCTATGGCGATGATCTAGTCATTAGCCTCCATGGGGTTGGTGGTGCTGGAGAAAGTAGGGGGTCGGACTCGAAGGAATTCTAACAGTTTGTTTTGTGGGGGAGGTGGTGGTGCGAAATTGTCGTGCTGATGCTGGTTCTGCTGCTGAAACTATTGCATCATTTGCAACTCCATCTGCTGATGCTGCTGTTGCATCTGCTGCATCATGCAGCCATCATTTGGGTTTGGTTGGCTAGGACTTGTGCCAAAGTGATGTTCTCAGGTGGAGGAGGTGGGTTGTTGGCATTAGCACGGGTGTTGTTCTCAGCTGACTCAGTGCTGTTGCTGCCATTCCTGGTGTTCACCATCTGAAGAAGCGGAACAAACAAGGCGAGGAGAAGGAGTAAAATAGATTGGACAGAGAAGTTGATCTTTATTACTTATTTTGATCTGTTCTTTAATTAAAACACTTAAAACACACCCAACATCCTTAATTGGACAACCCATACCGACACATGATACAGGTTGACCATTACCCACACACAACACTCCTATCACACAGCAACTAAGCAAACAGAAAAACTAGGAAAACGGTAAACTAAGGGTGGCGACGCTCTAAGGGTCGGAACAGCTTCCGCTGTCGGAGGAGTCGAAACCACTCCCAAGAGAGTTCCCGTCTTCCTTTTCCTTCGAGCGACTTCAAGAGCTTGCTAACTCTTCTTTATGTCCGGGGCTCTTGTAGCTGCCGCTGCTACTGCCCTTGCTGCTACTGGACACCGAGATCCATCCTCCTCCTCCGCTTGGGGTAGGGACCAGAGCAAGAGCAGGATCTGGCACTGGGGCGGGGACTGGGGAAGGTGGCGGTGCAGGAGGTGGAACCCTGGGCGCCAGCTGCATCCGCACCGATGCCTTGGTGTTCTTCCGCGGCGTGATCCTGATCCGAAGGATGTTGGGAGGTGGAAGCCCCTTCAGACTGGCGATCTCTCTCTTGAGTCAATCCACCTCATCCTTCAAACTCTTGATCCTTAAGATCTTCTAGTCATTCAGAGCCTTTGCCGCCATATGGAGATCTGCATGCATCTTATCCAGCCCTTCGATCACCGTCCTCATGTGGGAGAAGGTGGTGTCGTTCTCCCCTTCAACAGATTGGAAGGTGTTGATTGCTGATGAAGTTCCATGCCAAGGATGGTACCGGTAGGCAGAGTGGCGGAGATGGTAGTCATGCATCTCCCTCATCCGAGCCAGCATTAGATAAGCCGCCTCTTGGATGGCATGCTCATCTCTTACTCCCGACGCAGTGACCACCATGTTCGGGATGTTGGTGCCGACGAACCCGTACACCTCCAGGCGGACTTGGTGAGGCAACTCACTGCCAAATGGTGAGACGACAGTGTACTCAGGTGCATCCGGATAGCCCACTACCAAGGCCATCCTTGCCAGCTCCGTGACGAAACCCTTCAATTCCTGACCATTGTGGGTGACTGGACGGCCTGCCATCTAGAGAAGTCAAGGTAGGGGATCAATGCATGCTCAAACCTAGTTTAGATAAATGATAAAGGACTCCAGTAAAGTAAACGAGAAAAAGAGGGTTTTTGAGAAACATTTTTATGAAGCTAAGTAAAACTCCTAAGGACATCCCCTAGATGATGTTGAAAAAAAATAGATGCTTAGTTATAATATAAAATTGGGACCATTCCCTCCTATCTCGACTTAGGACTTTGATCCCTTAGAAATTCCCCACTTGACGGTTGACCGAGAGATCAAAAGATTTTTCCAAATTTTAACTCTAGAATCCTATCACTTCGACTTGACCAAGTTTTTCAAAATGCTTTGAGAGAAACTTAAAATTTTTCCCAATCCCGAGGAAACAAGACCCATTTTCCCGAAACTATTTTCAAAAGCTAGGGCTTATGCATATGAAAAGATTCAGAGGGCTCCTAGGGTTTTTCCGTTTGGCCTTTCCTACGGTCTGGAAATTGGCTCTGATACCAACTTGTCACACCCAAAAATTCTGACCCGAATTTTCGAAGCTATATGTGTATAAAAATCTCTGTCCAGGACCAGCCAGGGTACACATACGACAATTGTTGATATTACAGTTCCATGTCTTAGAAACAATACAAAAAGATTACAAAAGAGCAGCGGAAAAAGAAAAAGGGCCTAAGCCTAAGCTTGACGCTGGCCACGCGGCTTCGACCACTCCACAGGCAGCTTCCAGAGTGTAGGACAAGCCTACTCCACATCGTCTTCGTCTTCAGCTTCTGGCTCGGGTTTTGATGAAGGGGCAAGGATGAGTACTTCCACGTACTCAGCAAGTCACGCTGGAAGGGGAGAGAAATGAATGCAAGGAAGACAAGGGTTCGGCTAGGGTTAGCTTTTGCACAAACAGCAGGGGGTTTTTTCAAACAATACAGATTTTTGAACATAGACAAAACAACAGTAATTCTTGTAAATAAAGCATTTTTAATCCAACACTGTCCAACGTTATCCCCACGCTGGGACAGGCCCAAACCATCCACTTATACTAGCCATGTTCAACCAATTTAGGGTGTAAAAGTGTGGGACTAATCACGGAGAGCTCGGTCGATTGCCCCATTACCACGGGCACGACTATTCGAATAGATTTACTCTGAGCAGAGGTGTACAACTGTACCCACAAGACACAGCCCCACAACACGGTCTCCTGTGCGCCGGAGTACCACCGCGGTACCCCAGAAAGGGAACTGTGATAGGACCTTTCGTATAACCCCCCCACTAACCAAGCGAACCCCACCAAGGTTTCGCCCCACTCCCGGACCCTGGGAGTGGGCAGCCCCCCCGAGTGCCTCGGTGAATCCGGCAGCCCAAAACCCTTATACTGGGGCCAACTGAAACTCCATCCCGCTCACCCTTGCCGATGGGTTCGTCAGCTAGGAGAGGCTACACTACGGGACGTACCTTACCCATTTCGGCTTATGGTTTGCACGGTCATTCTCCCGAGAGGTCCCGTGAACCGGTCCTTAACTGCTATTGATGCCGCTAACCAAAACCATGGCGCCCACAGCGCACCATTTGTCATATTTTAGTTATTAGTTCGGTTCACCTAAAACTAATTATTAATCCTCCGAACAGAAGTCCAGGAGAGATAAATTAAGTGAGAATGACCCATTTAGTGAGCTAGTGAATCTAAGCCAGGCAAGTCCTGAATCTAATCACATTATTTTCCCAAGTTTTATCAAAGGGTTTGGGGTGTCAAACCTAAGGCATGAACTAAACATAAGGTGTACTATTTTCCATGAAATGACAATATAAAATACATGCAATTTCATAGAATAAAACAGGTGTTTTAGCAAAATGGGAGCAATATGATCAATAATGTGGTATGACTTGCCTTGCTCTTCGGCTTGGGGGACTTCCGCGATGACTTCAAAGTAAACCGGGACGGAGGGACTACCGGGATCTACACGGCAAACAAGCACTTCAACAAAACAGGCTAAAAAGCTACTAAAACAGGGAACAAAACCATTCTTAATGGATTCTTGGAATTTTTATGAATTTAATGAAATTTGAATGGGCTAAAACGGAGGTCGGATTGAAAAGATATGATTTTTAGAAGTTTTCTAGGTTTTTTTACTAAAACACGAAAATCCTTAATAATTTATTGCGCAATAAATCCCGAGGGAGGCGTCAGCGGCTAGGGCTGATGTCAGCGCCCGAGGGCTGATGCCAGCGGCCCGCGGGAGTGCCGGTCCACGGCGGACTGGGTCCACGGCCGGACCGGGCGGTGCACCACGTGGTGCACACGTGGTGCCGAGGTGGCCGCCACGTGGCTTGCCACGTGGGCGAGCGGGGACGGACGGTGCCGATCGGACGAAGCCGATCGGACGGCCGAGAAGGAAGGGCGCGGGCTCGATCGGCCGACGGCGGCGGCCGGTGGCCGGAGACCGGCCGGTGCCATACGGCGGCAGCGGCGGCGGGTGACGCGGGTTACGCGCGAGAGGAACCGTGCGTTCTCGCACCCGGCGCTGCGGGTTCGGTCCGAGGGGAACAATAAGAGTGGCTCACCGCGGGGTCGCACCGAAGTTGAGGGAGACAGTGTAACATCCGAAAATCGAAGGAGTAGAATTCGGAACGTGAAAATCAGAACTCACAAAAACTTTTGGAATCATTACTTCTTATCGTGTTTTTCGATCTTAATTGCCAGTTCAGCGATATAAGATTTTCTTCTAGAATTACTTTGAGGTAAAATGGAATAAAACCCTAAGCGTTGCAATCCCAGCCGGTGAAAACAATTTCAAAATAAACATGTGTGTACTCTGAAAAGAGCATATATATATATATATATGTATATAATATGGTGCATTACAAAAAGGGATATGTTAATGTTTAAACTCTAATTGATGGGGGAAATATAATAAATAATTGGAATTGGATGGCAAAAATATTTTTGGAAAAAGAGAAATAAAATTTGAAATTTGGCTTCAATCAAAATTCCATTTTCTTGAATTTAAGAGAAGAGACAAAATAAAAAAAATGGAAAATATATATAAAGAAAAATATAGGGAAAAGTGGAAAATATAATTTTAGAAATTGTTCCGTGAATACCAACATTTATTTGGGATTTTTAGGGATAAAAGAAATGGAAATGGAAAATAGGATTTCAAATTCGGGATAAATGGAAAAGCGCACTGTTCATCGCGTCGCAGTGTTCGACCAACCCGTCGCCCACGTTCGCGCGCCACGTGCCAGCGCCGTGCCGCGCCGTACCAGGACGCCCGCGCACGCTTGCTCTCGCCGACGACACCGTCCTGCGCGCACGGGCCGCCGGACATCGCGCCACCCCGCGGTCGCCGGTCGCGCCGACGCCGCGCTAGGCCGTCGCCATGCCTTCGCCGTCTTGCCGCGTGAGCGCCGCGCCTGCATGCCGCACGCACCGTCCTCGCCGCTCACCGTACGCACACACATCGGCTGCAGCTTGCCGCACGTCGCGCACGACCTCCCGCGACCGCGCGCCGCGACCGCGCCATTGCCGTCGCGTCGCCTCGCCGTCGACCGCCTATAAGAAGCCTCCCAGACCCAGCCCCAACATCGAAAATCTTCCCAGTGCTCACTCGTGATTTTCCCCAATTTCCCCAAAAGTTAGCCACGCATTGCGTGAATTTTGGGAAGGATCGGAGCTCGGGGAAGAACCCTAATTCGACGCCGTGGGCAAGACTCCGAAATTCGTCACCCTCGGCCGATTTCTTCCCGAATTGAAGGTACCATCATCATCCCCGTGCTCTAAGTATTAATTCCCCTAAGCTTCCCGAGCCAAATGGTCGCGGAAAATCGACGGCGACGAGCCCCTCGATTCCCTGTCTCGGCCGCCGCCACCCCGCCGCCGCCCACGACTGCAGCGCCTCCCGGCCGAACCAAACCCCTTTAGCATCCCTAGGGTTCACCGATGCTCGTAGACCCTCACTTTGGCCGGAACCTCGCCGGAGTTTGCTGCCGACGCGCGCCACCACCGCCAAACCACCTCGCCGTCGCGGCCCTCTCCGCCGCTCTCCGGTCTCGGCCGAGTAGGGAAATGGAACCCCGTGGTCCCAAGATAGCGAAATGCCCCTCTTTCCCTAGCTCCGGCCCTCCTCGCCGTCGGCGCCCTCCCCTCACCGTCGGCCGCGGGTGGAAAACAGAGCAGGGGAAAGGGAGGGAAGAAGCTGAAAAAAAAAGAAAAGAAAGGGAAAAAGAAAAGAGAGAAAAAATAAGGAAAAGAAAAAAATAGTATAGGAATTAGGGTAAAAATTATTTTGGAAATATTTTAGGATATAAAATAAGTTTTTTTGAAATATTATTATCTAGGAATGAGTATAATATTCTTTTCCCTTCCAAAAAGAAATCCTTTGTGAAAATGATTTATAAATTAAATTTTTCCTTTTTATGAATTCAAATATTGTTCAACCTTTAAATTATTATCGAAATTCACAAGAGATTTTTTTTAAATATTGGTTAAGCATGAATGACATTATCCTGTCGTTAGAATTTCAAAACCCCTAACAAATATAATTGCAACATTAAAGATCAATTATTGGAGATATGGAAATTAGAAATCTAATTATTCTAGGATGTCTTCAAATTTAAGTGCAAAATACATATTAAATACAAGATGGTTCGCTCGGTTTAATTGAACTCCTTTTCGTTGATTCAACTCTTAAGATTTCTCGAAGTTTGAGGTTGTGTTTGGAATCCGCTTTCCGCGATCATTTTGAGATCTCTTTCTTTTCGTTGATGTTGTTGGATTTTAATTGGATTCAACCCTTCTTTTCGCACGTACGGATAGCGTCCGAAGAAGTGAACACTAACTACGCGGAAGACCCCACTCAACCAGCGTGCGAGCAAGGCATGTCTTCACACCCTTTGAACATACCGATCCCAATTGCGAAATGATGTTATTTTAAACCCTAAACCTGCATGCTTTACAGAGTTACCTATACTTGTTATGCCATTCCTTGCTGTTGATTACCTTTAGAATTGCTCCTTGTAACTCGCGATGTGAGACAAACAACCGAAGAATAACTTCGATAAACTGCTTAGCCATGCTATACTTAGATTTATGCATACTCATGACTTTATGAAAAAGCTTTGTGCTTGGGCAACTACCTTAGGGAAGGTAGTTGAGATTCGGCATGTGGAGACATGAGCGCCGCATGGCCATGTTGAATTAAGTTTGATGAAAATTGAAAGTACTATACAAATGTTTTAGACTGGGGCGGCGGATGATTTGGGTGGATTCCGGAAAAGGCAAGTGCCGACCTGGTCAATTAAGGACCGAGCCATGAGATAGCCGGAAACGAGCCGACAACCGTACTTCTCGAATGGGTATAGACCTAGCCGACTAGATAGCCGAGCGGAGGCGTATCCTTGCATAGATGGTTCTCTATGATGTGGTTATGGGATGAGAATGAGGCTGCGGCCTTTGTTATGAATGGTGGGATTAAACTAATGTTAATTAAACTTAAAGATTGGAAATGTCTTCCCTTACCCGGGTGCGCGAACTCCTCTCACCGCTAGAAAAGGACGGCTAGAGTGCATGAGGGCATAAGTTCATGGAGCGGGTACGCCAAAGTGAGGCTATCGAAAGGCTTTGCCGTGACCGTCTCATGTGTTGAGGCGTAGGCTCATTTGTTGGGCTGTCGCGGAGTACGGGTAAAGTGTACATCCACCTTGCAGGTGTGAATGAATCAATCTATTCGAATAGCCGTGCTCGCGGATATTGAGCATCGTGACAAGACTTTCGCTTGGCTAGACTTTGAACTTAAAAATGCTGGGATGGGTTTGCATGATGATTTTATTTGGTGGATCAACTTCTCGAGAATGCGAGAAGGGGTGGACTCCCGAAAATCATGACGAACCGGAGGCGGGAAGCCATCCTTGGAATCACGATGGATGGTAGACAACCGTCGCTGGGATAATGAACTATGAAATTAAAACTTGATTTGGCTAGTCGATAGGCTTGTGGAAAGAATTGTGAAAACCGGCTTTACGCAAAAATAACCCTAGCCATGTTCTTTGAATAACCCTATCATATGCATCAATTTCGTGTTGGCTTGCCGAGTACGGTTGGTACTCACCCTTGCTATACGCACAAACCTCCAGTGATGGAGTTGAAGAGCCGAAGATCCATACGCATATCACCGGGAGGACGAGGGAACCGACGGCGCATATTAGACCTTAGCTCCGGTCGTTGCTCGTGGCAATTGACAAGCCGCCGCCTCTTTCCTTGCCTTATCTAAACTCGTTTTTATGTTGTATTCGGACCATAAGGTCCCTGTGGGATGAACAATGCCTTCGGGCCTATTAATGTAATAATGGTATTGTAAGACTATTCGTGCATGCGCACTTGATTATCCAAGATCGTATTCGTGGGTACCAACTACTCGATCCAGAAAATGGTACTATGAACACGAAAGATTCCCGCCTCAAAATCGGGGGTCCACAACAGGGGCGACAGCAGAGAGGGAGACGGCGGGAGCCCGCGGGGGAGGGTGGCCGAGGTGGCGCGGTGCCAGGAAGAAGGAGGGAGACGACGGAGCTCGCGGGCGGCTCGGGACGTCGGGATGACGCAGCCGAAGTCCGTCGGCGGGTTCCGAAGCAAGGGCGCACGACATGGGGACGACGAAGAAAGAGAGAGGCTTGAGTGGAGGTGTGGGGTGCTCGGGGAGGACGAGGGGGTGCTTAAATAGGGGATGGGGAGGTCGGCGGCAACCGGATAAGGGTGCAATTGCTCGTCGGTGCAATTTTTGGGGAATAATGGCCGACGGCGGCGGGCGATTGAAAGCGACGGAGAGGCGGGGAGTTAGGGCGGTGCCTTTAGGGCGCGCGGAGAGGCAGACGGCCGGGATCGCGCGCGGGCGGGGCGGCGGCGCCAATGGCGGCGAGGGCGACCGGAGGTAGAGGACGGGCGACGGTGTGGCCCCACACGCCGTGTCCCGAACAAGAAGGGTGAGGCGAACTGGACTTATTCGCGACGCAAGAGGCGGCGGGCCATGGCCTTTCGGCCGGCCGCGAAGGAAGAGGCACGCGGCGCGATCGGTGGGCCGATCGGGCGCGCGCGGGAGAGGATGGGCCGTCGGCTCGGGCCAGCGGCCCACGGCCGAAAAGAGCGGGAAACGTACGGGAGGAGAGAGAAAAGAAATTCCCAAGATTTATTTATTCCGATTTTGATTTTAATTGGTTAAAAATTATTTCTTATGCTCTGAAAATTCCACTAAAAATCCTGTTAGTGTATTTTGACATGTAGAATTTAAGAAAAATCCCACCATGCCATTTCCATTTAACATTTGGCTTTTCTAAAATTATTTATTCTCTCCAGTTAATTCCAACGATTTTCTTTTACGATTTTTTTTGGATTTTTAAAAAGGGAAAACACCTCAGGGTGTTACACGGCAGCCGAATGGGCCAAGAACAAAAAGGCCATCGTCTGCCAGTGGCTGCTGAAGACGGCCAAGGAAGAACGATATGACTTCGACATCACCAAGGCTGATAGGATCTTCGACTTGCTGCTCAAGGAGAAGCAGATTTAGCTGCCTGAAAATCACGTGATCACGTCGGCCGAGGAATTAAAGAAGAAGAAATATTGCAAGTGGTACAACTCCACATATCATGCCACCAACGACTATAAAGTCTTAAGGCAGCAAATTCAGTCGGCAATCGAGGCCGGGAAGCTGAAGTTCGCCGATTCAAATCGACCGATGAAGGTAGATGGCAATCCTTTCCCGGTCAACACAGTCCAAGCCGGCCCCAGGCAAGCTGATCGACAGAACAGAATGGCGCACGGCTTAGTCAATACATCGATCGGGGCCAAAGCAGAAGACGAGTCGATTGGATGTCATGCCGAGCCAATTAATATGGTGCGCCCAGTTATCAGATCGGCTGACCAACGGCCGATCCATGAAGATAGCCGACACCGTCATCAGCACCGGTCTCGGTAGGAAGAAGCTTACAATGAAGCACCTCGTCGGCGCGAACCGAATACCCAAAGCCGCCGATACGAGGTAAACCGCAACAGTGCCGATCCGCATTGGCATTGTGATTTTTTCAGGTACTGCTGGGAATCCGGCATGATACTGCCAACACTGGACGATTGCCCAGCATGCAACGATCGCCATGACGAGGAGCACAGGAGCTCATCGGCTACAAGCCCAGCTCCGTTCGTCCCCAGAGCCGTCCAGCTGAACCAAAGGCGGCGCTCTGTCCATGA
The DNA here is from genome assembly GCA_019925245.2 of Oryza australiensis. Taxonomy (NCBI): domain Eukaryota; kingdom Viridiplantae; phylum Streptophyta; class Magnoliopsida; order Poales; family Poaceae; genus Oryza; species Oryza australiensis. The sequence continues at coordinate 56,087 of JAIFGZ020000516.1, forward strand.
TCGGCTCAGACCAATCCACCAAGACTTCTTCGTCGACGAAGACCGCAACGACAACAACCGCGACGATGAAGAAGCCGACGACGAGGAATCAGCCAATCCCCAGTGGTGCCCTTCGATCTCTTCACAAAGACACAGAAAAGAAGAATTCAATGACTTAAGCATGAAGGGAGAGAAGACGAAGTTCGGCAAATGATCCACGAACAGCGTCGTTGGCTGGGTAAGATCAAAAGGCGATGGGTTCCAAAAGAGAAAACCGCCGCAGTCGACGAAGAGCAAGCCGAGGAGAGCCCTGCCGATCAAGCCAGGAGGGCAGCCAAAGGGAAAGCCAAAGTTTATGCATCGGTTAACATGGTGTTTGTACTACCAACCGAGTTCAGTGCTCCTGAAGCCGATGCAGACACCATTGAGGACGACCTAGCGAAACAAGCAATCTCACCGGACCAGGCTATCTTCGACAAACCCAAGGGGACCGAAAATCGGCACTTGAAGCCATTATACGTTAAAGGATTCGTCAATGGCAAGCCAATTTCCAAGATGCTAGTTGACGGGGGAGCTGCAGTCAACCTCATGCCTTACGCAACATTCAGAAAACTAGGCAAGAGGGCCGAAGACCTGATAAAGACCAACATGGTGCTCAAGGACTTTGGCGGCAACCCATCGGAGACCAAGGGTGTCCTCAATGTCAAACTGACCATCGGCAATAAGACCATGCCCACAACATTCTTTGTCATCGACGGGAAGGGGTCTTAACAGCCTGCTGCTCAGAAGGGACTGGATACACACTAACTGCTACATTCCTTCCACAATGCATTAGAGCCTGATCCAATGGAACGGCGATAAGATCGAGGTCGTACCAGCCGACAAGTCAGTCAGCGTCGTCAGTGTCGATTTGCCACTTTGGGAAATCGAAGGCATCGATTGTTTGTCTGGGAAAATCTGGCAAGCCGATTTTCTAAATGTGTCCAATTCCACAATACAACCGATTGGAGATGACGAGCCGCAGCTGCTGCTTTGAACAAGACATGGTGGAGGGCTCAAGCGTCTTCGGCACGGACACCGCAGACGAAGATGGTGGCAAGCTCGAGCAAGATTTCACATCGGCCGACAAATTAGAGGAAATTGACATCGACTCTGGTGACAAGCCGAGGCCGACGTACATTAGGAAAAATTTGTCTCCTCATTGTAGGTCCCAGCTTATCGAATTGTTAAAAGAATATAAAGATTGTTTTGCTTGGGAGTACTTCGAGATGCCCGGCCTCAGCCGATCAATAGTGGTCCATCAACTGCCGATTAAGGCGGGCTATCGGGCGTTCAAACAGCCTCCCAGGAGGTTTAAGGCCGATATGTACGATGCAATTAAAGCCGAAATCACTCGGCTATACGATGCAGGGTTCATTCGACCTTGCTGATACGCCGAGTGGGTCTCAAACATTGTCCCAGTGCTGAAAAAAACGGTAAACTTAGGGTGTGCATCGATTTTAGAGATCCAAACAAGGCCACCCCTAAGGACGAATACCCAATGCTGATAGCCGATTTGCTTGTCGATGCTGCTTCGGGCCACAAAGTTATCAGTTTCATGGACGGCAATGCAGGTTATAATCAAATATTTATGGCCGACGAAGACATCCATAAGACCGCTTTCCGGTGTCCCAGCGCAATCGGCTTGTACGAGTGGGTGGTAATGACGTTCGGCCTGAAGAATGCTGAGGCAACGTATCAACGGGCCATGAACTACATTTTTCACGACATGATCGGCTCACTAGTAGAGATCTACATTGACGACGTGGTTGTCAAGTCTAGGGAGATAGAGGGCCACATAGCCGATCTGAAACAAGTGTTAGAGCAGACGAGCAAGTATGGTCTGAAGATGAATCCGCTTAAGTGCGCGTTCGGCGTATCGGTCGGGCAATTCTTGGAATTTCTTGTCCATGAAAGAGGAATTGAGGTTACGTCAAGAAGCATAAATGTTATCAAGACAATCCAGCCTCCGAAGGACAAAAAACAACTCCAGTCATTGATCGGCAAGATAAACTTCATCAGACGGTTCATAGCCAATCTCTTAGAAAAGATGGAGCCGTTCACACCACTGCTTCGGCTGAAAGCCGATCAAGCATTCACATGGGGGGCAGAGCAGCAAAAGGCGTTAGACAACATAAAAGATTATCTGAGTTCCCCCCCCAGTTTTAATGCCTCCACAAAAAGGAGTACCGTTCAAGCTGTACCTATCAGCCGATGACAAATCAATCAGCTCGGTTTTAATCTAAGAGATCGAGGGCAAAAATAAAGTCATCTTCTATCTCAGCTGATGGTTGCTAGACGCAGAAACAAGGTATTCACCTGTGGAGAAGCTATGCCTATGCCTCTATTTTTCATGTACGAAGTTAAGGCACTATCTGCTATCCAACGAGTGCACAGTAATCTGCAAAGCCGATGTAGTTAAGTACATGCTGTCGGCTCCAGTGCTGAAAGGAAGAATTGGGAAGTGGATTTTTGCGCTAACAGAATTTGATCTGAGGTATCAGGCACCAAGGGCAGTCAAGGGGCAAGCCATAGCCGATTTCATTGTGGAGCACAGAAATGACTCGATCGGCTCAGTAGAGATTATGCCTTGGACTTTGACGTTTGATGGTTCGGTTTGCACCAACGGCTACGTCATCGGCTTGGTCATCTAACCCAAGGGGGCAAGCTTCGAGTTTGCTTTCGCTATCAACCCCCACGCCACAAACAACCAAGCCGAATACGAAGCCGTCCTTAAAGGATTACATCTACTCAAGGAAGTTGAAGCCGATGCCATCAAAATAATGGGAGATTCATTGTTGGTCATCAACCAATTATCAGGAGAATACGAATGCAAAAAAGATGCACTGATGGTCTCTTATCAGCAATGCCGGGAATTAATGGACGGTTTTTGGCTAGTTACTTTGAAACATATCCCCAGAGAACAGAACGCAGAGGCCAATGATTTGGCTCAGGGGGCATCAGGCTATCGGCCGATGTTGAAAGAAATCGACATCGAGGTTGCCACCGTCACAGCCGATGACTGGAGATTTGAAGTCTATAGCTATCTCAAAAATCCCTCTCAATCGGCTACAAGGAAGCTATGATACAAGGCGTTAAGATATGTTTTGCTCGATGAAGATCTATACTATCGGACGATTGATGGTGTGCTACTCAAGTGTTTGGGAGCCGATCAGGCCACAGTGGCCATCGGAGAAGTGCATGAAGGGATCTGTGGCACACGCATCAATTGGCCCACAAAATGAAGTGGCTCCTTCGCCGAGCAGGGTATTTCTGGCCGACGATGCTGGAGGATTGTTTCAAATACTACAAGGGCTGCCAGGATTGTCAGAAGTTTGGCGCCATACAACGAGCACCAGCGTCGGCTATGAACCCAATTCTTAAGCCTTGGCTGTTCAGAGGATGGGGCATTGATATGATCAGCCAGATCAATCCACTCTCAAGCAAAGGACATAAATTTATTCTGGTAGCGACAGATTACTTCACAAAGTGGGTGGAGATCATTCCCCTTAGGAAAGTAGATTCTAAGGACGCAATCGAGTTTGTCAAAGAGCATATTATCTACCGATTTGGCATTCCACAAACAATGACAATAGACCAGGGATCCATCTTCGTATCGGACGAGTTTGTTCAGTTTGCCGACGACATGGGGATCAAGCTGCTTAATTCTTCGCCGTACTACGCACAGGCCAATGGACAAGTCGAGGCCTCAAATAAAAGTTTGATCAAGTTGATTAAAAGAAAGATCTCTGAGTACCCTAAACAGTGGCACAGCCAATTAGCCAAATCACTGTGGGTGTATCGGATGGCGTGCCACGGGTCAATTCAAGTCCCTCCGTACAAGCTGGTCTACGGGCATGAGGCAGTGCTGCCATGGGAGAGCGCCGTCGGCTCAAGGCGCATTCAGCTACAGGATCAACTCACAGCCGACGATTATTATCACCTAATGGTGGACGAATCAGAAGACTTAGTTTTATCCAGGATGAGGGCCTTGGAAAAAGTTACAAAGGATAAAGAACGAGTAGCCAGACATTATAATAAAAAAGTGGTGCCTAAATCTTTCGAGGAAGGTGAACTCGTTTGGAAATTGATACTGCCGATCGGATCTAGAGATAACAAATTCGGCAAGTAGTCACTAAATTGGGAAGGGCCTTTCAAGATCCACAAATGCGTCTCTAAAGGAGCTTACATGCTAGAAGGGCTGGACGAAGAAGTATTTGGAAGGGCTCTTAATGGAAAATACCTGAAGAAATACTACCCAAGTGTGTGGATCAACTCGTGATTCGGCTCTGGTTGCTTAGCCGATCTACGACAGCCGATGTCTTGCTTCAATAAGGCATCGCCTTTTGGCATTTTTATGCAACTTTTTTTCCTACGTTTTCTATGATCGGCTAATGATTGGCCGACAACGACGGCAACGGTGCGCGAACGGCTCAAATCCATAATTTTGTCGACACCGAAGCTATCAACAAAACTTGGGGGCATATACGCACACGAGCCGATTGCAAAATTGGGCGTCAGGAGTTTTTAAACTTTTCAAGCTTTGTAATCGACGGTCTAAATACGGTTATGGTGCAGTCTCGGAATCGGCGAAAGTGACGCGATACAGACGCCTATGGCCGATTTCAGCATAAACAGTTCAAAGCACTACGTGCGACCGAAGCCGATCTCACATACATAAGTTAAAGCCAATTACAAAGTTTGAGCAAATTGATTAAAGTCCAAGCCCAGTACAAAAGTCTGACAAGTATATTACAGGAGGCAGTAGCCGATTTCAGAATGCTAAAATATTACAAGCTCATTGTTTTAAGAAATCGGCTATGGCCAACAGCACCGTCCGCCTGATGTGGTCTATCTCCTCAATAGCCCTGACGTCGTTGGCCTCAGACCCTGCCACCGGCCGAATGCCCTTCACCAGGTCTCATAGATGTGCCACAGCCGCCTTGATGCTTTGGCGTTGAGCTTCGATTTCGGTGGGCAAGCTGGCCAAGTACTCCTTATGGACATCAATCTCGTTCGTGACTTGAACGAGATCAGCCATCAGCTGATCTTGGTGCACGAGGAGTTTCTCGAGCTTTGGCCGCCGGCTCTATCTTTAGGCGGTCGAAGGCGGCTTTCCGGCTCTCAATGGCGTCCTTGGTCGACTGGAGGGTGGCCAACCGCGCCTGGTTCTCGTGGTGATCGGCTATTCGCTGTCGTGCTCGTTCATACTTGAGTTGGTGGGCTTCCATGAAGGTAGCCAGCACAATGGCGTCGGCTAGAGCTTCCGGCAGCTGGCCCTAAATTTCCTTGAAGCATGCGCGTATCGAACCGCTGTCGACCACCAGCGCATCTAGCGAGGCCTCCAGCCGGTTGCCGATGTCAGCTAGGGTGGCCCTCAGGTCCTCGGCCGGCATAACCAACGCCTCCTCGCAGATTTTGTCAGACTCCCCGAACTCCCACAAGTCAAAGTTGAGGAGGTCGGCTATGTTCTGCAAAGAGGGGGATGATCAGAAGATATTGAGCTGACCAAGCCGATCATCAGATTCAGTCGGCTTACCGTGGGCACCGGGGTTGGAGCGGTCGGCTCGGTTGGTTCGCCGCCTGTAGCCGTCGGGGCATCTTCGTCGGCGTCGTTACCGCCGCCCGCGGCAGTCACAACGTGCTCGTTGGATGCCGGGGGGGCAGCCGACGGAGATCGTGGGGGCTGCAAAAAGAAGAGTTAGCGGTCGGATCAGCCAAATTCTACAAATCAAGTTGCAAGAGACGATTACCGATGGCACGTGACGTGGAGTGCGGCCGGCCAATTTCTTGACCTGAAAAGAATTGTTCGGTCAGATGCAAGTGACATCATCATAAAGCCGAATTTGGTGAAGTAAGTGCTTACCGACCGATTTTTCGCTGGGGGACTTGGGACCGGCGGGACGTCGGCTGGAGCATTGACGGACTCATGGCTTGAGCTCCCGGGTTCGGCCGCCGCCCCAATAGCCGCCGGCAATTCCTCGCTGACGACGGTGTCGAGGAACTGCGCGACGGCCGGGTCCAAGGGGGGAGGCTATCGGCTGGCGCTGCCGGCTTCTTCTCTTTCAGCTTCTTGGGGGCAGGCGCGGCCGACGACTGTATAAGCGGTGCAGCCCTTTTCTTCTAGGCAATCGGCTCGCGCACTTGCCCTCGCAGCAATGACGCCAGCTTCGGCGCTCCGCAGCCGATGGCTGACGGAGCGAGGCCGCCCCCGTCCAGAACACCTAGACGGTATTCGATGGGGCGCTCGGAATCACTCACCGTCGGCCGCTCCATCTCTGTCTCTTGCAAACCAAAGGGCGAATGTTAATCGGCTATATCAGCAGATGATAAGAGGAGGAAAATCGTTGAGTTTGAAGCTTACCGAAGGGATTTCTTCGGGCAGGAGCAGATCGACGTAGTGTGATGACCGCTGGTGAAAGATGTGGCGTTTGATTTCGGCCCACCATTGGTCGTAGGCCGCGCTCTTCTTGAGCGACGGGTCATCACGCCAGTGTCACCGAGGGGAGGGCTGGCTATATTCAGCAGCCGATGCATTATCAAATCTTGATTCACCACTCTCCTCGTTCTTATCGGCATAATAAAAGCCGATGGGCAGCTGCCCAAGACCGAACTGCCTCGCCGCCGATGCCGGGTAATAGAACTCGTAGCTTTTGACTAATGATCGGCCCTGGTGGATTCCGGTCGGCAAGATGCAGGGGGACAGAGCGGCGATGAATAACTCCCTGCACCTTGGGTTGTCGGCCGAGTTGATGTATTCCCAGTTAAAATCGGCCAGCAACTCAAACAGTCCCCAATCCCGGTAGAAGTACCAGGCGCGGTTCTCGCGAGACAGCCCATCGTAAAGGGCGATGAACCATTCGGCCAGCAGTTCGGCCGATTGCCTTGAGCCCGCATGAGCAGCTGCTCCTTCTCCGTAGCTCATGCACCTGGTGGTGGTGATCTAGTTGCTGTCTTCATCTTCGATCGGCTCCAGCCTTGGGAATACCGCATCTGTCAGAGGGAGTAGACCGGCTATCCTTTGGGTCGCCAGCACCAGCCAGATCTGCAAGAACCACCAAGGACCGCCGGTGTTGATTGGGGCGTTGGCAACTATCTTCGCGGCGGCCTGATGCAGCATCTGGTATAAGTAGCCGAGGAGGTACTTGCCCAGCGTGAGCTTGCCCCCGTCGGCCAAGATTTCGGCTACGACCTGCCAATTGGCGGTCGGCCCGCAGCTCGATCCACAGAACAAAAATTTTTCAAGCCACATCATCAGGAATGCAGCATGCTCCCTATGGCCGATGGGTCCATCTTTCATGTTTTGGGCGATGAAGCCGCTCCACCCGCCGATGGCCTTGGTCTTCAATTGGTGCTGCCCCTTTCGGCTCAGGTTGCTGGTGTTAGCCGATGACTCGTTGTCCAGCCCGGTTGTCATGTACACATCGACCAGTGTGACTGTCATTGGCCCTTGTCGGAAGATGAAGGCGTTGAAGCTGTCGTTCCAGAAATATGTTGCGGCCGACAGAAGCGGCTCGTCTTTCTCCATGCTGGCAACGGACAGAGCCAAGCACTGGGCTATCCTGGCCTCCTCCCATTGAGTGTATTTGGCCGATTGCATCCTCTTGTACCATTCGACCCAGGCGGCGTCGGTGGTCGGCCATGATTTAAAAGTCCCGTTCCAATGGGCGAGGGATGGCTTGGTAGTGTTGAAGGGGATCCTGTTGGTCTCGGCCATGATCACATCGGCTGGATCAGTGTTACCGATGGGGCCGAGAAAGAACCTTTGTGCTTGGGTTAAGTTGGGGATGAACACTTGATGTGACAGGTGCTACAGTTTAGAAAGAGAAAAAAGAAAAAGCGCTAATCAAGAATGGCTGCATACTACAGCTTGAAGAAGGACAAAGTACTAATTAAAAAAACGGTTGAGTGCAAGATGGATGCAACATGGCTAGAGAAGTAAATCCGAATAAAAAAAGGGTTCTGGATCAAACGGGTGTACCTCAGGGAACTCGGCAATGGCGGCGGCCGGAACGGTAGTGATGGTTGGCGCGACAGCTACAGCTGGTGCGGCAGCGGTGGCCGGTGCGATGGAGGCGCTTGACGCAGCAGCGATGGAGGCCATCGAAGTTGTTGGGGGCGAAGATGAAGTCCGATTCGCGAAGGGCGTTGAGATTTGACGGGCGCCGGTGAAGCCACCGGAGAGGAGAGAGAAAGCAGAAGCTTGTGTGCGAAGGGATTGAGTGCGCTTTGAAGGCGTAATTGTTTCGACCGAGGAAAGTGGCTATTTAAAGGGCACTTGAGGGGAGCCGAAGCGGTTTAGGTCAAGAAAAGAGAGGGAATTTGAACAGACAAGCAAATCCGTAACACTTCGTATCACGGACTTGGGGGGCATGTGTTGACACCTAAATTTGGTAATTAAATCCCTAAGTCCTAGCAAGAATGAAGCAGAGTCGGATTGCCTGGCTTGGCAGAGAAACAGAGGCCGCATCGGCTGTGAAGCGATCGGCTGCGAGGCCACTCGGTTAAGATTGGATCGGACAAGGGTGGCCGATAGCCGATTCCAGGTCCGGAAGAGAGAAAACCGTTTCTGGTACAGCAGTTTGGAGATAAATAGAAGATTCGGTTATTAGATTGCGCGTTAAATGGTGTTGCCATCTATGGATAGAGTCCTGTAACGGCAATTGTATCTGTAATTTAGGAGTTTGTTTAAACTGTTAATTGTAATGCGGCGTGGGTCCTTCCCGGGATAACGTCGTGTTTTAAATAGTAGTTTAGATAAGAGTCTAGGGTTTGTACAGATAATTATATCTTGGGTATAAATAGGGCCCGAGACCCCCTGTAAACAAAAACACAATCAATCAAACCTTCGGCGCATCGCAACCCTTTTTCTTCATACGAGCAATTTATTTGGCTACGGGCTGCATCGTTTCGATCCCCAAATCTAGGTAAATGCTTGTCATTAGTGGCATGATCTGTTGTTTCTAATGCTTCCATCGTAATGACACATTAGATTCAGAAGTTTGTACCGCGCTATTTATCATATAGCGCGTATAAATTAGATCAATGTTTAGATCTATCCTGCCATTGGCTAGTTGTATCAAGAACTTACAGCCAATAGGGCTAGATCTAAAGGTTGGCTGGTTTATATGCGGTATCCACCGTCTTGAGAGATATAAATAGGCTACAACAGATCAGGTTTTTCTTTTTATACTTAATGCTGCATCAGGTTTTGAACTATTAAGTCGTTTTTAGAATTACCAATGATCTGTTCGGCTAGATTTATATTATTTAGAGACAGTGCCGGGGTTTCAGCCGGCCTTATTTGCCCTGATATGTTTCTTTTAATATATTTATTATTAGATTTGTATTAGGACTGCCTCTTATGTTAAGATCGCATTCTTGTCAGACGATATCAGCCGAAGTCGGCCCGCTATCGATAGCCGACGGCCGATTTCCCAGGCTATGCGCATCTGGTTCAAGAATGATATCTTTTCATAAAATTCATCGGGGTACTAGCCGATTCATTGTTAGCTTTCCAGTATCGGCTAGGTTATCGACTCATATATTTATTATCCTTTATTGCATTTGGGTTAAACGGCTGATGCTGTCTCGGTATAGCCGATCCATTCCAGTCGCTTGGCTTAAATATAGTTTAGGATAGCATATATATGCTCATGGATTCCTTCAGCCGATCCAGTGGGAATCTAACCTAACACTTAATGCACATTTCCTTGTTTTCTTGTTGGTTAACAGATCAAACCAACTGGCACGCCCTACACCGCACAAGCAGCAGAGAAGGACCTGCACTGGAGTCAAGAAGATCTCCCAGGCCAGCGCGTGAGAGAAATTTCTCATCAACAGTAGTCCGGCACATGCTAGAGACAAGTGTGCATAACTATAATTATGATATTCTTTAGAAGTCTCTTCTTGGATGGAGATAATCTGTGATTCTGAATCCATCTTCTTCTTTTTATCTTTTTTGTTTACGTAGATATACATGATTTCCCTGAATAATGGATACATGTATTAACCGAATAAATTTTTTTCTGAATTCTTTGATTAAGTCCTCAACCCACAACAATCAAATGGCGGATCGTGACGAGGAACAATTTCTCCTTGATGAGATCGCACAAGGAACAGAGTTTTACAACGAGGAGGGGAATGAAGATCCAAATCAATACCTCAACGAGGAGGGGAACGAGGGGGGACGAGCAGGGGAACGAGGAGGGGAATGAGGGCTCCGCCTCTGCCTCCGCTGGACAGAAGAGGGCACGCGGGCAACGCGGCCTCAGCAAGCGCATAGAGGGTCGACATGTCATAACGGAGGTAGCATCTGACAATCGCCCAATTGCCCCAGAGGATGCCACAAGGAAGTTTGTGGCGCACTGCGGATGGGTGGTGAGGGATCACGTGCCCGTAAGCGTTGCCAACTGGAGGCGGTCAACCAAAGGAGAAGATGAGCAGAGCTATCTCCCAGACTCAGAGAAAGAAATGTTGTGGACTACAATGTTGCAAACGTTCACTATCCCAGACTCACAATAAGCAAGGGTCAACGAATGGACGTTAAAGAAAATGGCAGAGCTCTTCAGAAACTACAAGAAAGAGTTATACAAGAAATATATCCTGAAGGGCCAGACCCCTGACTTTGACAAGTTCCCAAAGCTCAGAGATCATTGGGATGCTTTTGTTGAACACAAGACTGGGAAAAAACACAAGCTATCATAGAAAAGAACAAGGCCAATGCAGCCAAAAATAAATACCAATCACAAGCTTGGGTCAGGCGGCTATAAGAAAGCAATGGAGAAATGGGAGAAAATGGAAGCCGACCTTGAAGCGCGAGATATCGTTCCAGGCACAGCCAGCTGGCCGGAACGATCAAAGCACTAGTTTTATGCTCATGGCGGCTCACTTAATCCCGTCGATGACACAGTTATCTTTGGTGATGAAATTCAAGAAGCCGGACGGAGGTTAGAGGAGGCGCTGCAGGCCACTTCCTCGGACGCGTTCAGGCCCGATAGAGAGAAGGACGAGCTAACGCTCGCCCTCCAAAACCCAGAGCACCCGGGGCGTACGCGAGGAAAAGGCGTCGTCCCTTGGAAATACGGGTTCCAAGCTGACGTCGACACATACAAGAGCTGAATGAGGTCAAAGCGATAGCAGGATGCGAGGTTTGCTGAGATGGAAATGAAGCTCTCGCAGATTGATCAGATTGTGGACGAAAGGCTGGCCCTAAGGTTGGCAGAGGAGCGGAGCCATTGGGTTAGCCAATAGCCGAATCCAGCAACAGCAGCTCAACTACAGCAGCAGCGCAGCAGCTGTGCTTCAACTGGAAATGAAGGCGACTTGGCCCCACAAGCTGAACCGGGTCCGCCATGCCCCGTTGATGACATCACACAGCGGACCCCATGTGAGCTGCACATTCCGCTAAAGAACATAACAATAAAGGTATGTTCGTACTTTTATGTTGTACGTATATTTCCTTGAATAACTTGTCAATCAATGTTCATTACTAACTAATAAGCAATCTTCTCGAACAGGTCGCGTCAGGCATGGCCATTTCAGTAGACCGAGACGGCACCTACCACTCCCGGCCCGTTCCACCTGCGTACTCGAAAGTTGAAATTGAACAGGTGGAACGCGGCCAAGAAGATCTCGAGATGGATATCCCCGGAGGAGACGGGGAGCTGACGCTAGGAGAAACAGCTCACGGAATATTTATCTAGAGGAAGATCTTCATAATATTCCACGGACGAACAGCGTCTGCTATCGTTCCACCGTCCTCGCCTCCACGTGGGCCGTCTCCTCCACCTCCACGTGGGCCGTCTCCTCTGCCTCCATCGCGGCCTCCGCCTCCTCAGCCTCCTGCGTCGCCTCCACGAGCACCGACTCCTAAACGGTCGTCTCCAACTCCACCGCCATCTCAGTCTCCTCCGTCACCACAACGAGCACCGACTCCTAAACGGACAACATCTCGAGCCACGTGGTCAATGTCAACCAGCAGTGGACCAAGAAGCAAGAGGCCTAAACTTGACCTGCTCCTGCCGGCCCCAAAGAAAACGGCGTACGACATGACTCCAAAGGAGCTGCACGAGGCCGTCCAAGCTAAAGTCAAGGCCCACTTCAGAAAGAAGTCTCCTGAGAAGCCTCCTGAAATCCTCCAGGAGACCAAGGACTTCTTCAAGAAGACGTACCTAACACCACAGCCTGAACCACAACCTCAACCGTAGTCCGACTATGACAGGACTATTCAGAAGGCTGCTGGCAAGGCGAAGAGAACGGGCAAAGATGTACCCCAGCTCGGCATGCAGCCTCAGAAACCTCTGGAGTTCAGCACAGTTCCAAATGTTAGATCAGAGCTAAGACAATTTATGGAATCTGCTGGAATTTCAATGGATCAATTACACGGCCGTGCTCCCCTGGCGAAGGCTCCGCTGAAATACAAGTTCAAACTTGGAAAGCCTCTTGTAAAGCCGAATCAAGTGAAAAAGCTACCTACACAGATGTACCGCTTCCACGAGTGGTACATGCAAGAATCCAGCAAGGGTAGAGAGATGGTAACCGGCAGATATTCACTGGACTATTTCTTCGATGGAGGTGACGACTTCTATATCCGATTCGAAGACATATTCGACTGTACCGACTTGATGCCCTCGACGTCTCACTTCTAGCCACGCGGGTTCGTAAGTATCGTTCGTTATTTTGTTTCTTACCTCCTTGTATTTAGCTGACTAAAATTCTTTTTAACCGTTATAGAATGGCGATCCAATACTGCAACAAGCACGACTATACCAAACATGGATTCATGGATCCGCGCAAAATCAACGGTGTAATGGTTGATCAATTTCCTGATCCAATAGTGGACAACATTTACAATGCGCTGGTGATAAACCACTTTCAGTCGTTTATCCTTCTGCCCTACAACACTGCGTAAGTATTTTCTTCCTTCCGTACCGATTTCAATCCCGTGTGCATACATAAATTTTCATATGTGTCATCTAAACCAATTTGCAGATTCCACTGGGTTCTGTTAGTAATTGACATGGATAACTCGCGGATCCATGTCTCTGACTCAATGGATAAACCAGAGTACACGTACGCAAAGATATTTGAACTGCTAAATAGGTAATGTCATCTTACTTGCTATTGCATATATGCGGTTCTCGGATAATTACTAGCTAACTTTCAACTGCACGTAGGGCATGGGAACAGCTTCGGGCTAATGTTCACGGAAATTGGAAAGATAAGCTCTCTGTGATGATGAACTTTCCAGTGAATAACATGCTCCAAAGTTGTTTTGAATCATTACTTTGTTCTAAAATATGAAATGTATATTAAATCTTTCGTCGTTTCTCCTTTAATGTGCAAAACAGTCGCAGGACACCAACTTATGATGATACTATGTCTGCGACTACATTCACCGCTTTGTGACCGATGTCACAACTATCGACGATATAGATATACGTATAACAGTCATTCATACATTACGTCTCGATTTTTTATTCACTTTATATATTTATTTCTCGTTTAATCGAATTAATGACAGCTTATACGAGTAAGAGACAACCTCCCCCACAAGACTTTCATACAAGCCGCTCAGGAAGAATTGATGGGATTTATAAACAAGCAGATCATTGATCCCACGGGGGAGTTCTACTTTAATTTAAGTAACTTAACCACCGGATCCACAAAATAGACAATGTTTTGTAACATACGAAATATATGTGGATATTGTACATATGTGTATATGTTTTGGTAATATATTATATGTATATATTTCCTTTCTTAAGTTTATTTATATGTGTGCAACTTATATATTTATACATATATATTATATAATATATATGTCTAAATATATATATGTAAAATATATATATGTGTAATATATAGGCAGTAGCACTGCAGGAGAAAGTAGCAAATTAAAAATAATATAAAAAATTCTAAGTCCCAGTTGGTGCCACCAACCGGGACTAAAGATGCATCTTTAGTTTCGGTTATTTCAACCGGGACTAGAGATGGCGATCTCTAGTCCCAGATTCGTAGTCTCGGTTTGACAACTAGGATTATTGAGGGTTACGAACCGGGACAGTTGTGTCTTTCTCCAGTAGTGATTGGTTCTACTCTTATTCTCTACCAATATAAAACAAATTAATTATATTACTATGAAACTAATAACATTACCGTGGGAAGTGTAATAATATGTCACGTTACTGTAAGTTTTATATGTTGTTACTACACGTTTGACAATAACATCGTGCTTTGCAGTAAGATAACAGTAATACTGCTGATTTGAGCTAAAATCTTTTAAATCTTAATCTTTACAGAGCAATATCTCTGACGTTATATATTGTTTTTCTAATCCGTTTGCAGCAAGATACTCTTTAAAAATGCTTAACGAAACTAGATCCATTATGATTATTTTATAACGTTGTTACTACAGAAAACAGTCAGGTCATTACACATTGACCGTTATGTTACTACGCTGTTCCTACATAACGAGAACTAAAAAAGGTGAACGTAGAGGGAAGTCAGCTGGTGGGTTTGACCAGGGTACCGATGAGGGGCGCTTTAACCATCTTTAACCGTCTTTGACCTAGATGGTAGGTGGGTTTTGGGCTATAGAAAGGGTGAGAGGGAGGTGTGTTTGACCCATGGAAGGAGTTATAGAATAGTTAATCTATGAGGATGATTATATATAACTACTAGACAGCACCCTACGTGCTGTCTAACTAAACAGCTCGTCTCACCTTCTCGACGAATAGGATAATTTTTTTTACCATCATCTGAGTGCTCGCGCCCCAACCTATACAGATTGGTAAATTCCAATCGAATGGAGTAACTTTTTACTCACATCCCAGCCTCCTATTGATATATACGTCTTTACCCACCGTAAAAATGTATTTCCCTGTTTACTCGTCCTCTGTCCGTGTATTTCGGATCTGAGCGAGCGGGTGACCGACAAGATCAAGCTCACCGCAGGCCATGGCAGCAATTTGGTGACGGCGGCCAGCGACCAGCATACCACCAACGAGGGTGGCCGGTGGTTCCAACTGTGCTGGATGGTGACGGGCGGTGCTCGCCCTCTGTGCGGCTTAGGCCACCGGTCAGCAAGCACCAGAGGCCTCCCACAAGTAGGTGGCGATGGGCGGTGGGATCCAGCCGCCATCCAGTTGAGGAGACGGCGACCTACTCCAACCCTTCTTCAAGCGATGAGCGGTCGTCTGCGGCGTGGAGGAGGGCGGATCTGGAGAACGCGCACCCTGATCCACGGTGGTGGCCCTGAAGTGGGGCGTTGCATCCGTCGTCAAGGAGGACCTGGGTGTTAGAATCCGGCATCGCCGACCACAACCGTCGCCTTCTTCATGGCCATCCGCAGACGTCGCCTTCTTCTTGCTCACCGTACGCCGGCTGTGTTCAAGCCAAAAGAGCAGGAAAATGTTGCACCGATGGACCTCAGCCCCGGCGACCAGCTTCTAGGCGGACTAGGCCGCTGTCGATGGGGATGGGGAAGGAGGCTGACGAAGATGCTGGTGACCTTTGGATGCGCCGGATCTGCAAGCCAAGATCCTCCCCGGCGTTTGATCCAACGCCTTGTCCTATCCCGGCAGGAATGGCGAAGGGAGTAGGTGACGGGGAGGTGGTGGATATCGCTCGGCGGTGCTCTTGTTTGATATATTTTGTACATTTTTTTGGATAAAAGAAATGGTGTGTATGGCAAAGTACTAATTTTAGAAAATGGCGGTGGTAATGAAATTAGTGATTAATTGTTACTGATGGCACAGTCTTGCATGCATGGGCACATACGTATGAATATTGTAAGACACGTAATATATATATATATATATATATATATATATATATATATATATATATATATATATATATATATATGTACTTGTGTGGCAGCCATGGCTCATCTGTAACGTGGCCGAATCTTTAATTTGAAAATTCAAATTGAAAATCCAAACCGTTCAAATTGTTCTATATATTAATATTGCCTTGTATACCAAATTTTATATTTTTTTAATTTTTTTACTATTTTATCGATAGGTCAAAAATGCAATAAAATAGATACTCCGAAATCGTTGGATTATTACTTTTTTACCTATCGATAAAAAATAGTAAAAATTCAAAAAAATTGTAAAATTTGGTATACAAGGCAATATTAATATGTAGAACAATTTGAACGGTTCGATTTTCAATTTGAGTTTTCAAATTAGAGATTCGCCACGCCACACGGATGGGACTCGTGCGGCGCGCCACACAAAGTCATTATATATATATATATATATATATATATATATATATTTCAAATGGCATATTCCAGCTTTTATATATATATATAAAGAGAGAGATATATATATAATGATGTGAACCCGCTAGGTTGGTGCCCGATCTTTCGATGAGAGGCGGGGGTAACTCGATTTGGGGAAGGGGATGACGTTGGCGGTCCGACTACGGCTCTCTCAAGTGCTGCGCCTTAGCAACCGGTACACCACCTCCAAGGATGCCGCACCTTGTGGAGCACGACACCGCCACTAGGGCTCTCAATCCCGCAAGCAAATCGAAGAAAACTTGCAAGAACAAGATAACAGTATTGAAATTACCAAATAGGAATGAGGGATTCGAATCCAAGATACAATATGTGGGGTTCCGAAGGCGGGAAGTAGGGCGCTTATCCAAGATGCGCTATTCCAAAGCGACTAGCAACAATGGCTAAGAATGCAACTCAACAAAACCCAACCCTAGAGTGGCGGCTGCTGGGGTATTTGTGAGGTTGGAGACGACCAGGATGTCTCCCCCAAACCCTAGGACGCGCCCCTAATGGGCCCAACTTGATACAAGGCCCATCAGCCCAAGTTCTGGTAACACAGTACCAGTCACGACCATTTTGACGATTCCCGTTGACTCAGGGCGAATTTGAAGGTGATTCCAAATCCATTTGAAAATAGACTTGATAGGCTTTCCAGGAAGTCCAAGATCACCCCAATCGGAGTCCGTATGAAGTCGCAGCACCCGTCGAAGTTGGTGTTGTTCTGCTGCCCGAACCCGGAGCTTGTGAATCCTTTCCCTTTGGCTCCTGTTCTTCATTCCGAGCAAAACAACAAGTGCAAGTGTCTCCGTTGTCTAAACAAGATGGACAAGTGCTTAAGAAGGAGCTTATCTCGATGGTTAAGTTGTCGAGCACGAGCACGAGTAAGGGGACCAAGTGGAGGGTGGACGTATCGGTGGCGGTGATGTCCTCATCATCCTCCCTTCTTGCATTTGAGTCGTCCTCGACTCAAGCTCATCTTCTTCTCCCAAGTATGGTTTCAAATCTGCAATGTTAAATGTGGGGTTGACCCCAAAATCTGCAGGAAGATCAAGCTTATATGCATTTTCATTAACACGTTGCAGCACTTTAAAAGGGCCATCGGCTCTAGACATTAGTTTGGATTTTCTCGGTTCAGAAACCTTTCCTTCCTCAAATGTAACCAAACCAGATCACCCGGTTCAAAATGCATATGCTTCCTACCTTTATCACTAGCATACTTATACTTAGCATTCATGCGCTCTATGTTCTCTTTAGTTGTTTCATGCAGCTTAAGCATCAATTCAGCACGTTGCTTAGCATCAAAGTTTAGTTTTTCGAAGTTGGCAAGGGCATCAAATCAATAGGAGCTCGTGGTATGAAGCCATAGACAATCTCAAAAGGACACATTTTTGTAGTAGAATGCAGCGAACGATTATACGCAAATTCAATATGAGGCAAACATTCTTCCCACATTTTAATGTTCTTTTTTAGGACAGCCCTAAGCATGGTTGATAAAGTTCTATTTACAACCTCGGTTTGACCATCGGTTGAGGGTGGCAAGTAGTGGAGAATAACAGCTTGGTTCCCAACTTAGCCCACAAGGTTCGTCAAAAATGACTAAGGAATTTTGCATCACGATCGAAACAATTGTATTTGGCACACCATGCAAACGAACAATCTCACGAAAGAATAAATCAGCAATGTTGGTAGCGTCATCGGTTTTGTGACACGGTATGAAATGTGCCATTTTAGAAAATCTATCTACCACCACAAACACGCTGTCCCTCCCCTTCTTGGTTCTAGGCGGTCCTAAAACAAAGTCCATAGAGATATCCTCCCAAGGTACATTAGGGACGAGGTAGAGGCATGTACAAACCATGAGGGTTAAGACGTGACTTAGCTTTTTGGCATGTCGTGCAGCGGGCTATGAATCTCTCCACGTCTCTCCTCATCCCGGGCCAAAAGAAATGAGCAGCAAGGATGTCCTCTGTTTTCTTCACACCAAAGTGTCCCATCGCCCTCCTCCATGTGCTTCCCGCAACAATAACAAACGCACGGAGCTAGCTGGAATGCATAGCTTGTTAGCTCTAAACACAAACCCATCATTGAGGATGAATTGTTCCAAGTCCTTCCTCCTTTACAATTCAGCAATACATCTTTGAAGTCGCATCATGTGCATATTGTTCTTTTATTGTTTCCAAGCCAAAGATTTTGAAATCAAGTGTGACAAAGATGGCATAACGTCTAGACAAAGCATCGCAATCACATTTTCCTTTCCCTTTTTGTGTTTGATGACATAAGGGAAGGTCTCAATGAATTCTACCCATTTAGCATGTCTACGATTCAGTTTGGCTTGGCTACGAATGTGTTTCAAAGATTCATGATCGAATGTATGACAAACTCCTTGGGCCACAAATAATGCCGCCATGTTTGTAGAGTTCGAACTAAAGCAAACAATTCCTTGTCATAAGTAGAATAGTTCAAACTAGGCCCACTCAATTTCTCACTGAAATATGCTATAGGTTTGCCATCTTGTAAAAGGACACCTCCCAAACCAATTCCACTAGCATCACATTCAAGCTCAAAGGTTTTATTGAAATCGGGAAGCGGAGCAAAGGTGCATGTGTTAACTTATCTTTAAGCATGTCGAAGGCGTCCCGATGTGCATCTGTCCATTTGAAGATCACTCCCTTCTTGGTAAGCTCATGCGGCGGGCAGCAAGGGCGCTAAAGTCCTTCACGAAGCGACGATAGAAACCAAGCAAGTCCCGAAAACTTCGCACTTGGGTAACGTTGTAGGTACCGGCCAGCTATGTATCGCTTCAACCTTGGCTTGATCAACTTCAATTCCCGTGGTGTCACAACATAGCCAAGAAAAGACACCCGATCTGTGCAAAATGTGCACTTCTCAAGGTTACCAAATAAACGTGCATCACGCAATGCATCAAAAACAGCACGCAAGTGTTCAAGATGTTCCTCATGTGATTTGCTATAAATCGGGATGTCATCAAAGTATACAACTACAAATCGCCAATAAAAGCGCGAGAACTTCATTCATCAATCTCATGAATGTGCTAGGTGCATTAGTGAGACCAAAAGGCATGACCAGCCACTCATACAACCCAAACTTTATTTTAAAAGCGGTTTTCCATTCATCTCCCAATTTCATACGAATCGGTGGTACCCACTACGTAAATCAACCTTAGAAAACACAACAGCACCACTCAACTCATCAAGCATATCATCTAGGCGTGGAATAGGATGACGGTAACGAATGGTGATATTATTGATAGCCCTACAATCCACACACATGCGCCATGTTCCATCTTTCTTTGGCACAAGTAATACAGGAACAACACAAGGACTAAGAGACTCACGCACATAACCTTTGTCGAGTAGCTCCCGCACTTGGCGTTGAATCTCCTTTGTCTCCTCCGGATTGGTCCTGTATGGCGCACGGTTGGGCAATGAAGCTCCAGGAATGAGATCAATTTGATGCTCAATCCCTCGAATAGGTGGCAGTCCGGTGGAATCTCACTTGGAAACACATCGAATACTCCCGCAAAAGGTTAGCAATGGCGGGAGGCAAAGTAGGCTGCAATTCATGGAGTGAAATCAATGCTTCTTACTGAGACCAAAGCATAAGCAAGGGAGGTAGAAGCAATCAGCTCATTTATTTCAGATTTTGTAGCAATCAAGCAAGCTCCCTTTAACTTAATTTCCTTCTTGTTATCATGAGCAGATTTGCTATTCTTGTGTTTATGCTTCTCAAGATCATTTACTACAATCGATTTTCACTCTTAGCATGCTCCAATTTTTTCAATTTGTTAGCTCTAGCAAGTTCATCCTTTAAAATCATTTCGGGGACATAGGATGTAACACAATCTTCTTCTCATGGTATGAAAAGGAGTACCGATTTGATCTACCATGATGCATGGAGTCTCTATCAAATTGCCATGGTCTACCTAGTAGGATACTACATGCTTGCATAGGCACAACATCACATTCAATAACATCTTTGTAGGATCCAATGGCAAAGTTGATTCTCACAAGTTTAGTTACCTTCGCCTTACCACCGTTGTTGAGCCACCGAATGTAGTATGGATGAGGATGTGGCTGTGTAGGGAGTGCCAATTTCTCCACCATCTCTGCTAGCTAAGTTGTTGCAGCTCCCTCCATCAATGATCATGCGGCAAGATCTCTCTTTAACCACACACTTTGTTTGAAACAAGGTGTGCCGCTGATTTTGCTCCGCTTGTTCCATTTGTGCACTAAGCACACGCTGCACAACAAGGCTCTCATAGTGTGCTGCATCGTCCGCACCAATGTGCTCCTCCTCTTCTTCACCTACATGGTCACCGCAAGCAAAGCAAGTGTATCTTCATCAAAATCACTAGCAGAGGAGTACTCACCATCATCTCTAACAATCATCACGCGCTTGCTTGGACAATCACGCATCATATGTCCATAGCCCTTGCAGCGGTGGCACGAATGTCTCTTGTTCTACCCGTGGAGGCAACAGATGAAGAGCTCTCTACGGGTTTTTGGACGGTCTTTGCTGCTGAATTTGATG
The DNA here is from genome assembly GCA_019925245.2 of Oryza australiensis. NCBI lineage: Eukaryota > Viridiplantae > Streptophyta > Magnoliopsida > Poales > Poaceae > Oryza > Oryza australiensis. The sequence continues at coordinate 76,950 of JAIFGZ020000516.1, forward strand.
GAGCAGCACGGGACTTGTCACTGGATGGAGGAGGTGTTGCCCTACTCAATGAAGAGGATGGTGCAGCAAAGACGTGTGGCGAAGTAGAAGTTGTGCGTGGCGCCACGAGCTAGTCTTTCTGCAGAAATGTTAGTCTTGGTCGGCACGTCGTCCCCGCACTTCTCTTTCAGCTTTACAAGCAAGGTGAAATAAACGGGTGACATTGTTATAATCCTTATAGGCAAGAATGTCCCGAATCTCCCTATTTAATCCACCCAAAAATCTAGCCATAGCGGGTTCCTCATCCTCCTCTAGATTACAACGCAGCATGCCCATTTGCAATTCCCGAAAGTACTCTTCCACACTTTTAGTTCCTTGTCTCAATTGCTGCAACCTATTCAACATGTCTCGGGCATAGTAAGAAGGAACAAATCTAGCCCGCATGACCCTTTTCAAAGCATCCCAAGTAGGTGGTATGTTATCGGGATTTTTCTTGCAATGTTCAATCCACCAAACGAAGCAAAATCAGTAAATTCACTAGTAGCAGCCCTAACACGAGTGTTTTCGGGAAATTCATGACATGTAAATTTTTGATCAACAGCAATTTCCCAAGTAAGGTAAGCATCGGGTCATATTTGCCATCAAAGGGTGGTACCTTGAATTTAATCTTGTGGAAAGCTTCGTTGTTGTTGTTGTTATGGTGCACTTCACGGCGGCGGTGTCCTCCGCCCACACCACGACGTCTTCGTGCAGGCGTCGATGGCGTCTTTCTTCATCTTCGTGTCGGCAGGGTAGTTGTTCTCATCCCCTTCATCTTTAAGATGGTGCTGATCATGGTGGTGATCCGGGTGACGGTTGTGATTGCCTCGAGCCGCAAAGTCATCGAATCGCCTCAAGAGAGCAGCAAGGTAGGCGTCCACTCGTTGAATGGATGCCTCCAAGGTACCAAGCCGATTGTTGGTAGTAATCTGTGCATCCTCCAATTGCCCAAGCTTCTCATTTGTGGTCTCGCAAATCTGCATCAAGGCCTTCGGTGTGCAGCCTCACTCGACGCAAGTACATCATGAATAAGAGCACCGGTGCGGGAGAATGTCGACGATCGTCTTCTTCCTCGGTTCCCGCCATAGTAAGAAAGACAAGAGCAAACAAGCAAGTGAAAGGAAACAGCCCTACACCTATTGGGTTTGTGTTCAAGTGGAGTCGCTCACTCTCAACCTATTAAGCAAGCTCTTACAAGTTCTTACCTTGCCAATCGGGATGTGAAGGCAACCAGCAAGGGAGGCACCTAGGAAGCAATGTATCGGTGCAGCAAGCAATACAAGCACTTGGAGAAGCTGTAGTTGTGTGTGTGGGTGTAGGAAGGATGAAAAATTGCACAAGGAAAATACTAGCACCACATTAGTCTCAAGCAAGCTGAATAATTGTTCAAATGATGGTAAGTGCTGGTCCTAGGCTAAACCAAGCTAGAGACGCGAGCCTAGCCACAAATGACAGCACCTAATATGACCAATTGACACAAGCTATCAAGTACCTATGACACTGAACTGCTGCAAACAACACAACCTTTCTTGGTCCGAATTCAGCTCAATGTTGTTGTGGTTTCTTTTTCTTTTGGTGCGGCTTTTTCTTTCATTCTTTCTTTGCACCTTTCGCCTTTTTCCTCTTTGTTTCTCCCCTTTCGGACTAGCAAATATGCAGAGGAGGTCCTCAAAGCACACAAGACAACTAGTGCGAGTTGGACAGCACAAGTAACAAATACAGCACTAAACTTGACGGGCGAGTTACAGCAGGAATGAGGCCGAATTAGAACTTGTGGCCAAAAGCAATCTTGTAAAGCTACTCGTAGCCTTTCCAGCCTGTATCTAAACACCAAGATCCGAGCTCGTATGTGGAAGATATGTAACTCAAGAAACCAGATACGAATCTGATTCCGAATCAACTCGAACTCAACATTCGGATCTGAGTTCTAAACGCAATGATTGGTAACTTGGTGCTAAGGGGTGACAAGAACTCGAAACTCTAGTGGATTAGGCCAAAGGAACCAGCAACTTGACATAACCAAAGCAACCAAAAACTCAGCAAGCCCTAACCAAGTAGTACTAGCAAAGGCTCAAAGGGCTGAAACGAAATCTCTCACCGATAAACCTTGAGCTCGATACCAAATGATGTGAACCCGCTAGGGTTGGTGCCCGATCTTTTGATGAGAGGCGGGGGTAACTCGATTTGGGGGAAGGGGATGACGTTGGCGGTCCGACTACAGCTCTCTCAAGTGCTGCGCCTTAGCAACCGTACACCACCTCCAAGGATGCCGCACCTTGTGGAGCACGACACCAGCCACTAGGGCTCTCAATCCTGCAAGCAAATCGAAGAAAACTTGCAAGAACAAGATAACAGGTATTGAAATTACCAAATAGGAATGAGGGATTCGAATCCAAGATACAATATGTGGGGTTCCGAAGGCGGGGAAGTAGGGCAGCTTATCCAGCATGCGCTATTCCGGCAAGCGACTAGCAACAATGGCTAAGAATGCAACTCAACAAAACCCAACCCTAGAGTGGCGGCTGCTGGGGTATTTGTGAGGTTGGAGACGACCAGGATGTCTCCCCCAAACCCTAGGACGCGCCCTAATGGGCCCAACTTGATACAAGGCCCATCAGCCCAAGTTCTGGTAACACAGTACCAGTCACGACCATTTTGACGATTCCCGTTGACTCAGGGCGAATTTGAAGGTGATTCCAAATCCATTTGAAAATAGACTTGATAGGCTTTCCAGGAAGTCCAAGATCACCCCAATCGGAGTCCGTATGAAGTCGCAGCACCCGTCAGAAGTTGGTGTTGTTCTGCTGCCCGAACCTGGAGCTTGTGAATCCTTTCCCTTTGGCTCCTGTTCTTCATTCCTGAGCAAAACAACAGTGCAAGTGTCTCCGTTGTCTAAACAAGATGGACAAGTGCTTAAGAAGGAGCTTATCTGATGGTTAAGTTGTCGAGCACGAGCACGAGTAAGGGGACCAAGTGGAGGGGTGGACGTATCGGTGGCGGTGATGTCCTCATCATATATCATCGAATTATTATATCTAAAATGGCAGTATGGCTCTAGGTGATAACACAATCCCACTGTTGACTGGTGAAAGGAGACAAACTGTAGTATCATCATTAGAGGGCAATAATCACATCATTTGCCGGCAATTGATTCATTGGCATTCCTTGCATGGAAACCATGGACGTCCTTGCATAGAAACCCAGAAATTAAAAGGTAAGATTGCTCTGCTGGAGAATTTCCTCACCATGTACAGCTTGTACGCGTATGCGAATAGAATGAAGTAATCGCTCCGCATCACGCCTATTTGGAAAGAAGATGCCATCCCAGTATTGCTAGGAGGGAATCACATTGAGTACGATCCAGGAAATGCAAATCCTAGAATCAAGTAACTGGCTAGCCATCCATATTTGAGCCATGCATGCACTGGGCAGTGAACTACATCCTCTTCACGCTATAAAAGGGCATGCCATTTCACTCACTGGAAAGAAGAACACACAAAGGAGAGAGCAGGAGACACACATATGTAGCGAGAAAAGCTCCAAGCAGTACAGCCATGGTGCATGGGAGGCATCGTGTCGTGTGCGTCGGCTATGAGCAATGGAGGCAGCAGAGAGAGGAGACACTCACACAGTCACGCAGAGACGCGGCAACGCACACACTGAAGCAAGAAAACACACAACACAAGGAGGATCAAACTGCTTGGCGGTGACGCCATGGGTAATGATATTTGGTTCTTTTTTCTTCTGTTGTCTTCTTCATTGTGGCACATGCATGGGATAGTGCTCGTTCCCAGCTGCACTAGTAGCAAGCTACCGGCAGTGACCATGCATTTGTCGGTGCGGCCGGTGACATCCTCACGTCTGTAGCTGCGCTGGTGATGCCCTCGTCCTCATGGCCTTAGCGGGGACGGCCGGCCTCGCTTTCGTCGTCAACCCCCGACGCTATCTTCGAGAGGCTGTCGCCAAGGACGTGTTCAAGCTCTATCGTCGCCGCTGCCGGCGTTGCCGATGGTTTGCTCGAGCTTGGTGAGCCGCTGGCCTAAACATGCATCCGCTGATGATGTTCCTCCATCGTAGTCGGCCTCATCCATATACTCGTCGACACCATCTTCGTGGCCGTCGCTAATGACGTGCTCGAGCTTGGCGCTACCGCTGTCGACACGCTCGCGCTTGGCGCCGCCATATCCACATTCCCTACATCAGCCGGCGTCATCCGTACACTCGTCGGCCGCCGGCGTCCCCGTGGCTGCCTCCGCTGACATGCTCAAGCATGGCGCCACCGCCACTGTCATCTTCATGCTCGTGAGTCATGACCGTCCTACATTCACTAACCTTGGCGGAAATATCCTTATAACTGTTCCGCTGCCTGTGGCCGGCGATAACCTCTAGCTGTTGTCCAATGGCAGCCGCCGCGGTATCACCATCGGCATCATCTGTAGACCCGTCAATGGCTTTCCTCTATCTGGTGAGCCACCGGCCTCAACATACGTCCACAGATGACGTACCCGAGCTCAACGCCGCTACCAGCCTCTGCTGGAGTTAATTTCAGATTAAGCCTAGCTAACTGAGGAAAATAACGCCCAACAACGCTATCCTATGATGCACGATGATGTCATTCCATGACAAATTCATGCCCGCTATGATCGGAGGCACTCCCAATAGAATTGGATACCCCTATCGCACAACGCATATAAAATAGAGCCACCGACACCTGGAGTGTTTGTAAAACTGATAGACTAAAACAGCACCTTGTTCTCGGTGTTGCTTGCGCGTTGATGTATATAGTATCAAAAGCCGATACTGTGGCAGGTACAACAGAAAGGAGCAGCGTGACCGGATAGATCGCTTGTTATAACCGAACAGCCGAACAGGTCGTCATCATCACATGCTGCGGATAGATTGTTATCTTTTGCTACTTTCCAGCGATAACAACCGTATTCATTTGCATGCGACGACGCTTGGATGCTTCGGCTAATCTATCTCTAATCCAACAACCTATCCGGCCACTTAATCCATTTTACATATTTTCCAACACTCCCCCTCAATCACAAGTCCCCAAGTTGAGATTGCATTTAAAATTATTTAATTGTTGTGTTGACAAGGCCTTGGTGAATCCATATCTTCTCTAGGAACAAAACCAACCTCCAATAATTTCTGTTGGACTCTTTCTCGTACAAAATGATAATCTACCTCAATGTGCTTTGTTCTGACATGAAAAACTGGATTTTAGGAGAGATATTTTGCACTAAGATTGTCACACCATAGTCTTGTCGTGGGAGAATTAGAAACATGTATCTCCTTCAGTAAAGTTTGTATCCACATTATTTTAGCCGTGGCATTTGCCATTGCTTTATATTCTGACTCAGTACTTGATCTACACACTGTAGGCTGCTTCCATGCACTCCATGAGACTAGACTATTTCCAAAAAAAACTGCAAAACCTTCAGTGGAGCGGCGATCATCACCATTACCTGCTCAGTCTGCATCTGAGTATCCACTTATATCAAGGGATTTTGATCTCTCGATTTTGACTCCAATCTTGATACAGTATTTTAGGTATCTAAGTATTCTTTTTACTGCAGCCCAGTGATCTGTTGTAGGAGAGTGCAAAAACTGACAAACTTTGTTAACAGCAAAGGCTATATCAGGTCGGGTTAAGGTAAGATACTGTAAAGCACCAACTATGCTTCTATAGTTTGATGAATCACTCGGTCCTAATGGATCCCCTTTATGTATACTAAGTTTTTCACTGGTTGACAAAGGTGTAGTTACTGGTTTACAGTTCATCATACCTGACCTTCTCAATAGATCATTTGCATATTTGGCTTGAGTGAGAACAATGCCATTAGGAGACTGATTTACCTTAATTCCTAGGAAATAATGCAAATTTCCTAGGTCTTTTAATGCAAAATCTTGCTGTAGATTCTGCAGAAGAATGGGAATTGCTTCAGATTTGGAACTCACCACAATTATGTCATCTACATAAATAAGCAGAAACACAGTTAGTCCTTCTCTGTTATAAAAGAACAAAGATGTATCTGCCTTTGACTCCTGAAAACCAAGTTGATTCAATTTGTGACTCAATCTTGCAAACCAGGCTCTAGGAGCTTGTTTCAGACCATATAACCCTTGTCAAGCTTGCAGACATAATTAGGATGCTGCTTGTCTTCATAACCAGGAGGCTGGTACATATATACTTCCTCCTCAAGGATACCATGCAAGAAAGCATTTTTAACATCAAGTTGCCTCAAAAACCAACCTTTAGAGACAACAATTGCTAATATAATTCTTATCGTTGTCATTTTGACAACTGGACTGAATATATCCTCATAGTCAATTCCATACCTTTGCCTGAATCCCTTGGCCACCAGCCTTCTTTATACCTGTCAAGAGTCCCGTCTTGCTTTCTCTTAACTTTATATACCCACTTACAATCAATAATATTTTTTTATTCGGTGGTACTAAATGCCACGTTTTATTTGTTACAAGAGCCTGATATTCTTCATCCATGGCTTGTTTCCAATTTTTGTTAGCGAGAGCTTCATGTAAATTGCTAGGTTCACTATCTGTAGTGTCAGCAAGAAAAGCATACCTCACAGTACCATCTGTATATACCTTCTTCTGTTGAATGCCACGTTGGGCTCGAGTAACAGGTCCTGGTCTGAATTCTCCCCCTGCCGACTGAGTGGAGGCATCATTACCAGGGGTAGTACTGCATGGAGGACTGCATGGGGGAATGGGGGAGTGTGGACGGCATCAGCAGCAGTACTGCTAGCAGTAGCACCAGGGCTAGCAGGGACAGATTCCTACGCCACTTCATTGCAATCTGCAGAAAAATCAGACAAATGACTAGTCCCATCTGTTGGCGCAGGAGAGGAGTCTGACGCCCCATCATTTCCATGGTCTGGCGCTGTATTTTGTGGATGTCCTGTACCTGAAAAAATCTGCTCACTGGGATCATCATGATTAGTAGAAAAATTAGTCACATTATCATCAGCGTTTATACTCATTGATGCAAGCAAATGGGATGGAAATAGATTAATTTCTGATCTGATTTTGGCGTCGGCATCAGGATGGAGCTGAGAAAAGGGGAAAATATTTTCATCGAACACCACATCTCTAGAGATATATACTCTTCCAGTTGGTATATCCAGACATTTAAAACCTTTGTGGTTTATACTATAGCCAATGAAAACACAACGATTTGATCTATATTGCATTTTTTGAGTGTTGTATGGACGGAGATTGGGCCAACATGCACACCCATAGGTTTTGAGAGTCATATAGTCAGGAGTTTGATTGTAAAGCTGTTCTAAAGGACTTTGATATTGAAGGACCTTTGTGGGAATTCGATTAATGAGATAGACAGCTGAAGAAAAGGCTTTATCCCAGAATTTTAGAGGAATGGAAGCATGAGCTAACAAGGAAAGACCAACCTCAACAATGTGTCTGTGTTTTCTTTCAGCAGAGCCATTTTGTTGGTGTGTGTGGGGGCAAGAAACATGATGCAGAATTCCAATCTTATTAAAGAAGGAATTTAAGTTTTGATACTCACCACCCCAGTCTGTTTGGATGGTTTTGATTTTTCGATCAAAGAAGCGCTCAACATGATTATGAAATTCATGGAATTTTTCAAACACTTCAGACTTGAATTTCAATAGATAGATCCAAGTAAAACGACTATAGGCATCTATAAAACTCACATAGTATTTCTTGCTCCCTACAGATGTTGGAGCAGGACCCCAGACATCAGAATAAACAAGCTCAAAAGGTGAATGAACCTCACTAGTTGATGGACCAAAAGGTAATTGATGACTTTTTGCCTTTTGACAGGCATCACAAACTGAAATATTATTCGACTCAACATCTAGACAAGATTATGACTCTGAACGATTCTTTTAACAATAGGAAATGTTGGGTGACCAAGGCGGCTGTGCCATCGCTCAAGAGAGGGAGCTATGATGGCATGGGTCTGTCTCTTCTGATTCAGAGGAGGACGAGTAGATGAAAGAGGATAAAGATGGCCCTTGCATCTTCCCTCAAGAAGAGTCCTCTTCGTGGCTTGATCCTTGAGATAAAAACATTTAGAATGAAGCTATAAATAGGCATGATTATCTGAAACTAAACGTTGAGCAGAAACAAGATTTTTCTTGGCATTAGGAACACATAGGACATTATTTAGATGTAGATCACGGGAAGGAGTATTAACAACTGAGTGACCAATGTGAGTAATTTTCAAACCTGCTCCATTTGCAGCATGGATCTGATCTCTTCCCTTATATTTTTCTCTTGTAGACAATTTTTCAATCTCACTTGTCTCATGATCAGTTGCTCCCGTGTCGATGTACCAGTTGGTGTCGACTCCATAGGAAGAGACAGTTGTACCTGCATATTTCTCATCTGGTACAAAACTTTCATCAAATCTATGCCAACACTCCATTACCGTGTGACCCCGCTTGAAGCAGAGCTGACATTTGACTCTTCCTTCAGGGCCGTCGACACCTACTTGCCAATGTATCTGAGATGTGTTTGCGCTAGTACTAGCGCCGCGCCCTCGGCGTCCACCGCGGCCTCGCTGCTAGAGACCACGGCCGCGCCAGTGCTGGGACGATCTTCCATGACCCCTGTTTGCCATATTGATAGATCCATGGCTATACAAGTCGCCGTGTGAAGTTTGCCGGAGCGCCATTCTCTGTTCAAAGTGAAGAAGTTGAGAATAAACCTCCCCCACAATCACAGATTCGGTTTTTGAAACCAAAGATGAAACAATTGGTTCAAATTCCTCGTCGAGGCCAGTGATAATATGTGACACTAGCTCTTCTTCATCAATTTTCTTGCCGGATGCCGCCAGTTCGTCGCCAAGAGCTCGAACTTTTCCGACGTACTCAGTTATACTGAGATCTCCCTTCTTGACCGTGGCCAAGGCGATGCGAGTATTGATTGATCTCGCTCTTGTCACCGAAGAAAACATGGTCTCAAATGTGTTCCATGCGGAGAAAGCTATATTGCACATGGTGACTTGTGCAAGTGCTTCCCGGCCGATTATGGACAAGAGAAACCCGAGAACTTGTTGATCTACAACCATCCAATCTTCAAACTCTGGATTGGAGATGATGACTTCCTTTCCATCTTTATCAACCGCCATGGTTTCTGCCGGCGCTGCCTTTGCACCGGTGAGATACCCCTCGAGACGGGCACCTCGGATCACCAGAAGAACCTGGGCCTTCCATATGGCATGATTGCTTTTGCTCAACTTTTCTGAAATCACGACGCCACTGAATGGATTTTGCAGTGGATGCCGTGCTCTTGGAGGAGCTGACCATGGCGACACAGGCCTATTCTCACAGATGCGAAATTTCGGTGGAAATAAATCGTGGCTCTGATACCATGTAAAACTGATAGACTAAAACAGCACCTTGTTCTCGGTGTTGCTTGCGCGTTGATGTATATAGTATCAAAAGCCGATACTGTGGCAAGTACAACAGAAAGGAGCAGCGCGACCGGATAGATCACTTGTTACAACCGAACAGCCGAACAGATCGTCATCATCACATGCTGCGGATAGATTATTATCTCTTGCTACTTTCCAGCGATAACAACCGTAGTCATTTGCATGCGACGATGCCTGGATGCTTCGGCTAATCTATCTCTAATCCAACAACCTATCCGGCCACTTAATCTATTTTACATATTTTCCAACAGTGTTAACTCGTCGCTCCTAGGTTTTGCTACACCCTAACATTCCCTAAAACCACCCAATACTAAGTGTGTGGTGTGCCGCAGCGATCAGAAGGCTAACTCCCATACCACGACGATGGTTGGCCAGTGCCGTGGAGACTAGAAGAGCGACGCTACCCAACTGCCAGTGACCATGAGGCCGGAATCTCCACCGGTGTCTCCGTCGCTCCTAGCGGTATCTATACACATTGATGACTTCTTCGTGACCGCTGTCGGCGTACTCTTGAGCTCGGCACCACCACCGGTGTCACTAACGACCTCTTCATGCCCGCCGTCGACATACTCGAGCTCGGTGCCACCGCCAGCAGTAACACCATCACAGGATTGTTGAACGGGATCTACATGTCGCATCATGCCTCCTCGTACAGGAGCACACATGGATAGACATGCACATATGCATGTGGTTAATATGTACATGTCCTTTGAGACGTGCACATGCTTTTGTACTGTCACTACCGGAAACTTGAAGTTTGCCTAGTGCCGAGGAGTTTGCCGAGTGCATAAACACGGGCACTAGGCAAACAAGGGTTTTGCCGAGTGTAGGGCACTAGGCAAACAAAAAACTTTGCCTAGTGCCTAGCACTAGGCAAAGCCTTTGCCGAGTGCCCGAATTTTGACACTCGGCAAACACGACTTTGCCGAGAGGGTCTTTGCCGAGGGACCTTTGCCGAGTGCTACACTCGGCAAACCCTTTGCCGAGTGTATTAGAGGCTTTGCCTAGTGTCCTGGACACTAGGCAAACTTCAAGTTTCCGGTAGTGTGCTTGTGACACTCATGGAAAGCTATATAAATATATGTGTGGACTTTAACTGTTCACTGCTCTTGCTTCTTGCTTCTGCTTCTGTTTGTTATCATTCTATCCATATCAATTTCCTTCCAAGTTGCAATCACGGCGCTAAGGCGGTCAAGCTGAGCACACATCCTTGCATGACTACAACTAATGATCTACATCGACCCACACGTCGTTTAAGAATACACTAACTGCATGGTTACAGACGAGCCGTACAACGCTGCTGAAGCCGCCTTCTCCGCCTCGGAGCACGGGCGTCTCCTGTCGTCTCCTGAGACGATGAGACCTCCGACTCCAAACCATGACAGGGTGCTTTATGCAAAAACTCCAACGAAGAGACGAGCCAAGAAGACCTGTTGTACATGCCCTTATCCACCCACACCGGCCAACACTTCTCTTTCTTCTTGCTCCTTCCCACTTGGGTGTCGCCCATCCATCTTCGCCTCCATCGTCACCCACCTCGGGTCCGTGCAGGCCCCACCTCTTGCTCTTCACCGCGGTGGACTCCTCCTCTCCCTTAGTGTCCTTCGCTTTCTCTCCCTCTCGTTTTCTCTCCTCTTTCCCATGGATCCGAAGGTGCATGAGGGATGGGGTTGGGTTGTCATCGCGCGAGATCTAGGCAGGGACGGCAGGGTCTTCATGCCAGTGGCGGGCAGTGCGGTGGATGGCATAGGTGGGGTCGAGGGATACGTCGCGGCTGGATCTGTCCCCATCATTGTCCCTGCTGACGAGGCGAGGCGTGGACCGCAAGGGCACGCCCTCCATGCAGTGTGCTGCAAGATCTGGCGTCATGGACCGCGAGGCCAATGGCAACCTTCATGCGGATGGGGACTGGTCTCTGAAGACGACGGCGACGATGCTTGGGAGGTGAGTAGCAGATCAGTTTTATGATTTGTTCGTGTGATTGATTTTGAGTAGCAAACCTCCATGCCGATGGCGACGATGATTTCGTTCTTCGATGTTCTTCTCAAATGATTTGGGACAAGACGACAGTAACTCGATGCATCGGCTCGATTCGAGCCAATGCATCGAACCAATTTTTTTTGCCTCGCGTGCATCTCAAAGGTGCCGGTTGTGAAACCGACACCAATGACCCAGGGTCATCAGTCCCGTCTGAGGGGTGCCGGTTGGGAAAACCGGCACCTATGACCCAAGGTTATCAGTGTCGTTTGAGGAGTGTCGGTTGAAAAAACCGGTACCTATGAGGATTCTCAACTGGAACCAAAGTGTTTTTTTAGTAGCGACTATAGTGAGATAGAGTTGGACGTTCTCCCATTCCCAATCAGCCTTCCCACTGCAAGGCACCGCCAACCACTACAAGCACGCCCGCCATGTCGCCAAAGCCAGTGATGGGTGAGGGTAGACGAGCAATACAAGTAGAGAGCTAGGTCACACATAAGGGGATAACTCTTAACACTAAAGGGATCACTAGGGTCGACTCACTTAAGACAGGGACTTGATAGGAGGCTGGGGAATAGAGCACAAAATTACTAAAATGCCCTTTTCAATTGTTATGAAAAATATAAAAACCATTGTTTATAGTATGTACAGTATATTTTTTCGTAAAAGTTCTTAGTTAGCTGGCAAGTAAACCCACGAGATTAAAATGATTAATTATCCTAAGGCATTATTGAACTATGAGCCTGTTTTGATCCAAAGGCTAATTTTTAGCCTCAATTAGCCCTCAAGGATCCAAACATGGGGCTAATTTAGAGCTAAAGTGAATTAGCCCTCCCAAAAAATTAGTCACTCTAAGATATGTTTATTTGGGCTAATTTGACGTGGGTCCTACCAGTTCACGTGTTTCAGAGAGAGAGAATACAGTGCGTCTGTTTACTTCCTTAGCACCGCGCCTATCCCGCGGCGCACCGTCACCGCCACCAGCTACGTCGCCGTCACCGCCGTAATCCAACTGTGTCGCCGCCTCCGCCGCCCCCATCCGTCTCGCGGCCCCCGCTGCCCCCCCTCCTCCCCCTCGCCGCGGCCCCTCCCTCCTCCTCCTCGCCGACGCTGCCACTGCCACGCCCGGCACCCATCCACGAGCTGCACTCTCAGTCTATCCTGCCTTCCATACGGCAACATCAACACATGGCTACAGGAGAGAGAGGTCATAACACTCGATTCGTGCCGAGATCGGTGTGGATTGGATCCAAAAATGTAATTTTTCCGCCAAACTGATTCAATCTCTTGCCGTTTGGATTGAGTCTTGTTTTTGTTTCCATTGATTCTTAGCAATGTAATTGGTCAGAGATTTTGTTCTTAGCAAAAAGATGCAGTTTTTTTGGTTGTGAGTTGAGCTGTTCCTATCAGTTCTTGTGTATTTTCTTTGGGAGATCCTAGGATCGATGCAATGTGGTGCCACCTGCAGTTTATTTGGATGAGACTCAACAACGACCTTTCTATTCTATCTTTTTTTGCCATCAGACCACTGCAAATTCCTCTTGTTGCTAGAAAACACCTGTTTGATTTCTTTTCATAGCGTGAAATCGTCTCCTCTGTTTATTTCAGTCAAGATCCAAATTTAGTCCAGAAGCGCGGCAATGTCAGGTAAGCGAAGCAGTTCTTGGCATTGAAAGTTTGCATCTTTTTTCTTTGTGTTTGTCAGATGACACGCTGTTCTGCTCTACAGTGAGCCATGCCGAGGACCTGGAGATATCGCCGTGCGACCCCAACTCCGAGGACGATCGGCGGCAGCGGGGGATGGGGTCGTCGCTGCGGCGGAAGGCCATCCACGCGCTCCAGAAGCACGGCAGGCGGCGGCGGCGTGTCGACTTCCGGTACCCAGCAGCCATGTCCATCGAGGACGTCCACGACGCCGGGGAGGAGCTCGCCGTCGCCGCGTTCCACGACCGCCTCGCCGTGCACGCCCTCCTCCCTGACAAGCACGACGACTACCACATGATGCTAAGGTTTGCCAAAAAACGTATCCTTTTTTCCCCAAAAGTTGCTAACGATAACTCCACCTTTGTCTGCTCCCATTGTGAATCAGGTTTCTGAGGGTAAGAAAGTTCGATTCTGAGAAGGCGATGCAAATGTGGGTGGAGATGCTGCGATAGAGGAAAGAGTTCGGAGCCGACACGATCTTGGAGGTGGCCACATATTCAGAGAGCATCTCACCTGATACTAATTTATAGTGTCTGAATAATTTTTGGATTGTTCTTGATGATTTCTTCATTTCTTGGGTTTCTTGTGGCCCAGGAGTTCGAGTTCGATGAGCTCGACGACATGCTCCGATACTACCCTCAGGGCTACCATGGCGTCGATCGGGAAGGTCGGCCGGTGTACATCGAGAGGCTTGGTAAGGTCGATCCGAACAAGCTGATGCAGATCACCTCAGTGGACAAGTACATCAAGTACCATGTGCAGGAGTTCAAGAGGGCTTTCAGGGAGAGGTTCCCTGCCTGCACATTGGCAGCCAAGAGGCACATTGATTCCACAACCACCATATTGGATGTCCATGGTGTGGTATGTATGCCAATGACAAAGCTCCAACATTGAGTTTGGATACATGTGTGTGTTGTCTTTAGTGTTGGATTTGGCCAATCCTTCAGTTCTAATGTTGCTGCTGTTGTTGTGTTGTTATGTTTGTTGTTGCAGGGGCTGAAGAATTTCTCAAAAACTGCAAGGGAGCAAGCTAGAACTGTAGCTTAAATAAAACAATATGTATGAGACTTCAATTATATGAGACTTGTATCTTTCAATCATATATGTATATGATTAATTTTTTTTATTACATGCATTAAATCATATATGTATATGATTAATTTTTTATTACATGCTGAGGTAGTTGGAGCGGCATAAACATTAAAGACAAATTAGCTCTCAAATTAACTCTTTAAAAATTAGTCCCGTAATAGTTTGGATATTCAAACATGGCCCTGCTTTTTTTTACACTGGACTGTACACTCGCATTGAAAGTCTTCGTCAACGCCTCGTTGTCGACGTCGCTGCTCCTTGTCGGTAGATTAATTGCGATTTATACGTTTTGCCTGCCTAGATGTACCCTTCCATAAAAGCCAAACAAGTTGACCAGTAGCCAAGAACACGAAGCAACACTCCAAGCTCCAAGCGGTGTGGTTCAAGTTTTAGAAGCATATATGAGTTGTTGCAAGGAAGGAAGGGTTTTTTGAGTCCTGATCCGATCCCTTGGCGATCGACAATAGGTACGTGTACTTTCTTAAGATATACCGAGCTATACTTTTTTGTATTTTTTTCTTTGAACGAGAAGCGAGGCATAGATCTGAGCTGAGTCGAGAAATAATTATAGTTCTCACTCTTGTCAAGATCTGCCCCTGGTGAAAGGCAATAAGCGGTGCAGTAAGCTAGTTGACTGGACGTATGATGCAGTAAGCTGCCAAGTACTATAGATGCATGCCTTTTAAAAGAGTATAGATGCTATATGATAAACTATGGTCACCTTGCATAAGTCCTTACAATCTATACTCCTTGATTGTGCCTTGCATATGTCACATAGCTACAACCATAATTTGTGGTGGCATTCACTGCTACCATATATATCACTAGTGTCTTTTTAAAAAGTATAGACGATATAGCACAAGCTCTTGATTGTGCTTTCAAGAGAAAACGGTAGCAGGATGATCCGTTAGATCTGTATGTTCTTCGGACTCAAGTGGCTCTTTAGGTCCTCATCAAGTTCGTTGACCGGTATTTGGCTATTTGTCGATTGACGTTTCGCATATATCCTCATAAATTATGATCGTAGCTATGATAAATTTGTCATCTGTTATGTGTGACCTGGCAGTATGGTGTTTATCATAACGTAGTTTTCTTCTTCATTTTTAGGTTATGCTATAAAAAGAACATACTCAGGCTACACTGCTTTGCAGTCAGATTCGACGAGCAATCAATGGCTGAGGCTGTGATTCTTTTAGCTGTCAAGAAGATTGGTGTTGCCCTGGGGAATGAGGCAATCAATCAGGCCACTTCATATTTCAAAAAATTTGTCACGCAACTGACAGAGCTCCAGGGTAGCATGGGGCGCATCAAGAGGGAGCTTAGGCTGATGCATGAGTTTCTTTCCCGAATGGATGTACGCAATCGCAACAATCAGACATATGAAATCTGGGTGGAGGAGGTCAGAATGTTAGTCCATCGGATTAAGGATATTGTGGATGATTACTTGCATCTTGTTGGCCACAAACAAGACACTGGATGGGGTACCTATTTGAAGAAAGGATTCAAGAGACCAAATGTTCTGTTATCTTTAAACAGGATAGCTTCATCGATCAAGGACGCTGAGGCCAATTTAGTGCACCTGTTCCAAGCCAAAGAACGATGGGTGTGGATGGCTGGTGGTGGGGCTACTAGCGGCAAAAGCTCAAGCTATATTATTGAGACGTCTCGACATCTAGCTAATATTTCACGCTCCCTCGATGAAGATCTTGTGGGGGTCGATGAAAACATAAGAAAACTCCATGAGTGGCTAGCAAGTGATGAGTTGCAACGCGAGGTGATAGCGCTGCATGGGATGGGAGGTCTTGGTAAAACCGCTTTGGCAGCCAATGTGTACAGGAATGAGAGAGAAAATTTCGAATGCCATGCTTGGGTCTCCATCTCTCAAACTTATTCTATCAAGGATGTTCTTAAATGTTTGATCACTGAATTAGATTTAGAAAAGAAAATTCGGGTTAACATTGGTGACATGGATACAGGAAGTCTCCGAGATGAGCTGAAGAAATTCCTAATGGACCGGAAGTATTTGATCGTATTAGATGATGTTTGGGTACCAGAAGCAGTCAATGACTTATTTGGCATACTTGTTTCAAATAGTAAAGGGAGTAGAGTTCTTGTGACAACACGCATTGATGGTGTAGCTCACCTCGCTTCCCCGGACAAGAGGATAATACTAAAGCCTCTATCAAAAGAAGAGTCATGGAAACTCTTTTGTAAAACGACTTTTCCAAGTGATAAAAAACATGAGTGTCCTGCAAAACTGACAAAACTAGCACAACAAATAGTTAGCAAATGTGAAGGCTTACCTCTTGCAATTGTCTCTATCAGTAGGCTCCTCTGTGTGCGTGACAAGACCGAAGAGGAATTTAGGCGCATACAAAACCAGATTGATTGGGAACTAAACAACAACCCAAGCCTAGAACATGTTCGGAATATCCTTTACTTGAGCTACATCTACCTTCCAACACATCTGAAAAGTTGCTTCCTATATTGTAGCTTGTTTCCGGAGGACTATCTTCTAAGAAGAAAGAAGCTTATACGGTGGTGGATAGCAGAGGGTTTCATGGAGAACAGAGGCGGAAGCACAATGGAGGAAGTGGCAGAAGGGTATCACATGGAATTGGTTCATTGGAATATGCTGCAGCTTGTTGAAAGGAATCCATTTGGCAGGATAAAATCATTCAGGATGCATGATATTGTACGTGAGTTGGCAGTTGATTTGTGCCGTAGAGAGCACTTCGGTCGTTCGTACAGTTGTGAGAATAAACATGGCAAGTTTCTTGAGGAGAAGGACGAACGTCGGGTGGTAATACATAAATTAGACAAGCATATTAATCAAGCCATTTCGAGTGAATGTCATAGCCTTCGGTGTTTGATCACATTGGACAAAGCCACACCACCATCACCCAGTCTGCTACATTTGGTAGCAGACAAATGTAGGTATATGTCAGTACTTGAGTTAACTGGGCTACCCATTGAAAAAGTTCCTGATGCTATTGGTGATCTATTCAACCTCCGGCATCTTGGCCTGCGGGATTCAAAGGTGAAGCTCCTCCCAAATTCTATCGAGAAGCTATCTAACTTGCTTACGCTAGATCTCTGTAAAACGGAAATACAAGAAGTGCCAAATGGGATTGTTAAGCTAAAGAAGCTTAGGCACGTGTTTGTTGAGAAAGCGAGTGATCTGTCTGGGCGAAATTTCCGTTGTCGTACTGGAGTGCGCATCCATAGAGGCCTAGAGAAGCTGACGGAGTTACAGACGCTGCAAGGACTGGAAGTTCAAGATGAAGGGTCCTTGATCAGCTTAGGGGAGTTAAGACAGATGAGAAGCATCCGGATATGGGGTGTTAAGGAAAGCTACTGTGAAAGCCTCTGCGAGTCCCTGCAGCAGATGGAGTTTTTATCCTTCTTAGAAATCAATGCAAGTGGCGAGGAGGAAGTTCTCAAATTGGATGGTCTGAACCCGCTGCCTCCAAACCTTCAAAAGCTTAGATTGCGTGGGAGATTGGCAGAAGCAGGCATGTTGTTGGGTTCACCAGCAGCAGGGGATCAAAATAACCACTCGTTGTATTCAGTGCATCTATATTGGTCTCAGCTGGTAGAGAGCCCACTGCCATCCCTCTCTAGGTGGTCAAGTCTGACAGACCTAATGTTGACAAGAGCATATGTTGGAGAGCAGTTTGTCTTCCTCCCAGGGTGGTTTCTCAACCTCAAGAAACTCTTTTTACAAGACATGCCTAATCTGAAGTTTCTGGCAATACACGAAGACGCCATGACGAGCCTACAACAACTATTTATTGTTAACCTCAGTGGCTTGACAGAGGTTCCATCTGGCATCGAGTTCCTTCCCACCCTCAAAGACCTGGGCTTTATAGAGATCACCCTGGACTTCTTTGAAGCTTTGTGCCAATGCGATAGAATTGGCCATATGCAGTGGTGGTACAGTGTACGGGAGGAGACGGATGGAGCTCTCTGATGCAGTGATATGCATGATTGATGGATGCATCCTCGTCGCGTCGTTCTACTGCAAACATTTTAATACACTACTCCCTTTTCAGGTAATTCAAGCTAGCAGAATGATTTCTGTTTTGTCTTTCAGTGGCCGTAGTGTGAGCGCGCCTGGACTTGTTCGCGTGCACATCGCTTAGTCTCGAGTTTGTTTGAATGTAGCTAGTTTCTCGCGTCATGTGCATCGAGTCTCGCTGTGGGATGGCGCAGCACTAGAGTTGTAGTGTATTTGTGTCGTGGACGTCATGGCTCGCCGTGGGATGGCGCGGCATTAGTGGAGTCGTGGTGATCATGTAATCTCTTTTTCGTATTTAATCAAGATGAAAGAAGCAGAAAAGCCGTGAAAGTTGTCGGCACCAAAAAAAGAATCCTCTCAATGTGCACGTTCTCTGGGTTGCCTTCAACGTGTTCGTCGAAACATCTTGCGTTGTGTTTGTGAGTCGAGGCTTGCAACCTGACAATTGGTATATCAGAGTGATGTCGGCTCTTGTCCCTTACCGTGTGCACTTGCCCTCGTCGGCCCCTTCGGCACAACCGTCCGCGATGGTTGTCTAGAGCGTCATCAAGGAGGTTGAACTACTCACAAAGACCAACTACAGCGATTGGGCCCTCATGCTCCAGGCCAGAGGGATATGGAGACGTGTGGGATTCAAGGAGGATCACACGACGCTCAAAGCTACACATCATAGTGTGCCACCGGAGATGATCTCAACGATTGCCACCAAGGAATAATAAGGAAGGAAATTTGACAGGAAACAGTAAGGAGAGGCAGAGGCTATTGTAATGTCGATAGATAGACAGATAACTGTCACCAATCCTGGCCAGTT
Source organism: Oryza australiensis (assembly GCA_019925245.2). NCBI lineage: Eukaryota > Viridiplantae > Streptophyta > Magnoliopsida > Poales > Poaceae > Oryza > Oryza australiensis. The sequence continues at coordinate 96,024 of JAIFGZ020000516.1, forward strand.
CCCCTCACTTTAAATCAGGGCTGCTCGTTGGCGCTGTCGAGCACTTGGTCATTCACGGTTGGAAATGGAATGGCTGCCATACCGCGAGCTGCAGCTTGCTTCTCCTCAACTCTCTGCTTCAGCTTCTCCTCCTTGATGGCCTTCACATGCTCGCTATTCACTGCTAAACCCACTATTGTCTCGGTTTGTAAGAACCGGGAAAAAAGCAGGACTAAAAATCGGCATTTTTAGTCCTGGGCGAAATAACCGAGACTAAAGATGGTGACACCACGTGGCTGGCTCTATCATCTTTAGTCCCGGTTGATGTTACCAGCCGGGACTAAAAGATTTTTTATTTTGTTTTAAAAATTTTTTCTTGCTAGCTGCTAGCTTGTTAATTATATATTAAACATACATATTTTACACACATATATATTTAAACATATATATGCAACATGCATATATATATATATATATATATATGTATAAATATATATTTTACACACATATAAATGAACTTAATAAAGAAAATATATACATATATTATTAAAATATGTATACACATACAATATTCACATATATTTCGTATGTTACAAAAAAAATTATCTACTTTGTGAATCCAGTGACGAAGTTACTCAAACTAAAGTAGAAATCTCCCGCGGGATCAATGATCTATTCGTTTATAAATCCCATCAATTCTTCTTGAGCAGCTTATATGAAAGTCGCGTGGGAGAGGTTATCTTTTGCTTACATAAGCTGTCATTAATTCGAATAAACGAGAAATAAATATATGAAATGAATAAGAAATTGACATGTAATGTATAAATGGTTGTTATACATACATCTATATCGTCGAGACTTGTCACTTCGGTAACAAAGTGGTGAATGTATTTGCAGATGTAATAGCCGCATAAGTTGGTCCCCTGCGTCTGTTTTGCACACTAAAGGAGAAACAACGACAGATTGAATATATATTTCATATTTTAGAACAAATTAATGATTCAATACAACTTTGGAGCATGTTACTCACTAGAAAGTTCATCCTCACAGAGAGCTTATCTTTCCAATTCCCGTGAACAGCCACCAGGAGCCGTGCCCATGCCCTACATGCAGTTGAAAGATAGCTAGTAATTATCCGAGAACCACACATATGCAATAGCAAGTAAGATGACATTACCTGTTTAACAGTTCAAATATCTTTGCGTACGTGGATTCTGGTTTATTCATTAAGTCAAAGACATGGATCCGCGAGTCATTCATGTCAATTACGAATAGAGCCCAGTGGAATCTGCAATTTGGTTGAGATGACACATATGAAACTTTATGTATGCACGGGATTGAAATTGGTACGAAAGGTAGAAAAAACTTACGCAGTGCTGTAGGGCAGAAGGATAAACGTCTTGTAGTGGTGCTGCACTAGCACATTGTATATGTTATCCTCTGTTTGCTCCAGATATTGATCAACCATCGTGGTGTTGATTTTTCGTGGGTCCATGAATCCATGTTTGAGAGATTCTTGCTTGTTGCAATATTGGATCGCCATTCTACAACGGTTAAAAAAAATTAGTCAGCTAAATACAAAGAGATAAGGAACGAAATAAATATAACTGAATGATACTTACAAGACCCACGTGGCTAGAAGAGAGACGTTGTGGGCATCAAGCTGGTAGAGGTCGAATATGTCTTCGAATCGGATAAAGAATTGGTCACCTCCATTGAAGAAATAGTCGAGTGAGTATTTGCCCAAAACCATCTTTGTACCTCTGCTGGATTCTTCATGTACCACTTATGGAAGCGGTACATCTGTGTAGGTAGTTGTTTAACTTGATCCGGCTTTACAAGAGGCTTTTCAAGTTTGAACTTGTACTTCAGCTGAGCCTTCGTGAGGGGAGCACGCCCAGATAATTGATCTATTGTTATTCCAGCAGATTCCATAAATTGTCTTAACTCCGTTCGAACATTTGGAACCGTGCTGAACTGCAGGGGTTTTTGAGGCTACATGCCGAGCTGCGGTACATCTCTGTCCTTTCTTTGCGCCTTGCCAGCAGCCTTTCGGATAGTCCTGTCATAGTCGGACTGTGGTTGAGGTTGCGGTTTAGACTATGGCGTTAGGTACGTCTTCTTAAAAAAGTTCTTGGTCTCCTGGGGGATTTCATGAGGCTTCTCAAGAGACTTCTTTTTGAAGTGGGCCTTGACTTCAGCTTGGACGGCCTCGTGCAGCTCCTCTGGAGTCATGTCGTACCCCGATTTCTTTGCGGGTGGCGGGAGCGGGTCAATTCTTTGGAGTTCTCTTCTTGGTAGACCGGTTGATATTGACCGCGCGCCTCGAGCTGTGCTCTTAGGATCCGACGGAGGCGAAGGAGGATGAGTTGCTGACCGTTAAGGAGTCGGTGCTCGTTGTGGTGACGAAGGAGGCTGAGCAGGCGGTGGAGTGAGAGACGACCGTTTAGGAGTCAGTGCTCATGGAGGCGACGCAGGAGACGGAGGAGGCGAAGAAGGCTGAGGAGACGGTCCACGTGGAGGTGGCGGCGGTAGTACGAAAGGAGAAACTGTTCGTCCTGGGAACATGATGAAGGGCTTCCTCCAAGGAAATATCTCGGTGAGTTGTTTCTCTTAGCGTCGTCTCCCCGTCTCCTCCCGGGATATCCAGCTCTAGATCTTCGTATCCGCATTCCACCTGTTCAACTTCCACTTTTGAGTATGCAGGTGGAACGGGCCTGCAGTGGTAGGTGTCGTCTCGTTCTACTGGAATCGCCATGCCCGACACAGCCTGTTCGAGAAGATAGCTTATTAGTTAGTAATGAACCTTGATTGTCAAGTTATTCAAGAAAATATACAACATAAAACTACGAACATACCTTTATCGTTATGTTCTTGAGTGGAATGTGTAGCTCACACGGTGTCCGCTGCGTGATATCATCCACAGGGCATGGCGGACAGGCTTGAGCTTGTGGGGCCAACTTGCCTTCATTTCCTGTTGAAGCGCAGCTGCTGCACTGCTGCTGTAGTTGAGCTGTTGTCGTTGGATCTGGCTATTGGCTAACCCAGTGGCTCCGCTCCTCTATGAACCTTTCGATCAACCTTTGGTCCACTATCTGATCAATCTGCGAGATCCGCATCTCCATTTCTATGAACCTCGCATCCGTCTCTCGCTTTGACCTCATGCGGCTCCTATATGTGTCAAAGTCCGCTTGAAACCCATATTTCTAGGGAACTACGCCTTTTCCTCACGTTCGTCCCGGATTCTCTAGGTTCTGGAGTGCGAGCGTTAGTTCGTCCTTCTCTCTGTCGGGCTTGAACGAGCCCGAGGCAGAGGCCTCCAGCGCTTCCTCTAATCTTCGTCCGGCTTCTTGGATTTCAGTGCCGAAGATAACTCATCCATCTCTGGGATTAAGGGATCTACCGTGAGCATAGAACCAATGTTTTGATCGTTCCGGCCAATTGGCTATGCCCGGAGATACCTCGCGCTTCCAGGTCGGCTTCCATCTTCTCCCATTTCTGCATTGCCTTTTGATAGCCGCCCGACCCAAGCTTGTGATGGTATTTTTGCTTGGCTGCGTTGACCTTGTTCTTTTCAATGAGGGCTTGTGCTTCGTCTCCGGTCTTATGTTCCACAAAGGCCTCCCAATGATCTCTGAGCTTTGGAAACTTGTCAAAGTCTGGGTTCTGGCCCTTCAGGACATATTTCTTGTGTAACTCCTTCTTATAGTTCCTAAAGAGCTCAACCATATTCTTTAACGTCCAATCCTTGACCTTTGCCTGTTCGGAATCTGGGATGGTATACGTCTGTAGCATTGTCATCCAGAGCATCTCTTTCTCTGTGTCCGGGAGATAGCTCTGCTCATCTCCTCCTGTCCTTGATCGCCTCTAGTTCACAACGGTGATGGGCACGTGATCACTCACCACCCATCCACTATGTGCCACAAACTTCCTTGCGGCGTTCGCTGGGGCACTTGGTCGACCGACTGGTGCTACTTCCGTTATGACATATCGACCCTCAATGCGCTTGCTGACACCGCGTTGCCCGTGTGCACTCTTTTGTCCAACGGATGAGGAGCCCTCATTCCCCTCCTCGTTCCCCTCCTCATTCCCCCCTCGTTCCCCTCCTCGTTGAGGTATTGATTTGGATACTCGGTCCCCTCCTCAATGTAATACTGGGTGCTACCGTGTGCGATCTCGTCAAGGAGAAACTGTTCGTTGTCACGATCAGCAATTTGATTATTGTGGGTTCGAGGACTTAATCAAAGAATTATGATAAGGAAAAAAATATTCGGTTAATACATGTACCAATTATTCAGGGAAATTATGTATGTCTACCTAGAAAAAACATAGAAAAAAAGAAGATGGAAAAAATAGATGAAATTCGGCAGACACTAGATTCAATTATGCACATCCATAATGGTGATATTCTTCATATCTTCATATCTTTGTTTCTCTTTGTTAGACCCTAACCCTAACCCTAAACCCTAAACCCTAAACCGAACGAACAAACGAAACTATCGTTCATTCGTTCGTTCACATTCGTTCGCTAACGTCCGTTTGTTCTATCGTACGTTCACGTCCGCTTGTCGGAGGAGAGGAAGATAAGAGGAGAGGAGAGAAGGTGGAGAGGAGAGGAAGTGGAGAGGAGAGGAGAGAAAGAGAGGATGATGCATGCCGAGGTACGTTGTAACGACCGACCGAACGAACGAACGACCGACCGACCGACCGAACGAACGAAGAAACTCGTTCTTTCGTTCGTTTGTTCACGTCCATTCGTTCAAAAAAACAAAATTCACATTCACAAGTCACATTCACAAGTCACATTCACATTCAAATTTAAATCTATTCATCCGTGCATTCAAAATTAAATAAAAAGTCTATAAGTCCATTTAATACATCGTTTGTTCACGTATGTTCGTTCTATCGTTCGCTCTATCTTTCGTTCTATCGTACGTTCACGTACAAACGACCGACCGACCGATCGACTGAACGAACGAATGAACGAAACTCGTTCGTTCGTTTGTTTGTTCATGTCCGTTCGTTCGTTCGTTCACGTACGTACGACCGAACGAACGAACGACTGACCGACCGACCGACCGACCGAACGAACGAAACTCGTTCGTTCGTTCACGTCCGTTCGTTCGTTTTATCGTTCTCATTCGTTCGAAAAAACAAAATTCAAATTCACAAGTCACATTCACAAGTTCACATTCACATTCAAATTTAAATCTATTCATCCATGCATTCAAAATGCAATAAAAAGTCTATGGGTCCATTTAATACACATTTAATATATCGTTCGTTCACGTCCGTTCAAATCATCCATACACATAAAGTCCATTGTAACATTTTAAATTCCATACACATCAAAATTTGCAAATTTAATGAAAGTTCAATGATCCATGCATTCAAAATTGACATCATCCATGCAGGGGGCGGCGGCGGCGTCGAGGGAGGCAGCGGCGGCGGGTGCGGCGTGTGGGGGGCGGCGGCGTGTAGGGGGGCGGAAGGGCGACGGCGTGTGGGGGCGGGAAGGGGCGACGATGGCGGCAACGGCGCGCGCCTGGATCGGCCGGCCTATAAACCCTAAACGCGCGCACACAGAGATGAGGAAAAAAAGGGGGCTTCGATCAGATCGACTAACCTGCGGTGGAACCCGACGATGGCGACGACGGCTCCGGCGACGGCTCCTCCTCTCCGACAACAATGACGGCGGTGGCTGGAGAAGAATCGGTGGCGCGGCGACGTTAGGGTTCTCGGCGGTGGCGACAAAGACGAAGAAGTTGCGAAACGGCTAAGTGTTGGATCCCCACGACCCATGCTATATATCGATATCAGGATCTTTAGTCCCGGTTGGAGCCACGAACCAGGACTAAAGATGGCAGAGCAGCCACGTGCCCTCCGTTAGGTGAGCATCTTTAGTTCCGGTTGGTGTCTTCAACCGGAACTAAAGATGTTTTCCCGCCTTTCCAAATTCGTTGTCTGTCCCGGTTTATGTTAAAATCCGGGATTAAATATTTAAACAGTGCCCTATTATAATGTATTTTAAATTATAATAATCACATCGTATTTTAAATTTAATAAATAATATTTAATTAATATATATAATTAAATTCTAACAATCATATATAATTAAATATTTTAAATATAATTAACATGTGGCCTATTTCAAAAATATTTTAAATATAAATAATAACATATAATTAATATTTGTCATATTCAAAACTATTTTAAATTTAAATAATAATATATAATTAACATATGGCATATTTGAAAAATATTTTAAATTTAAATAATAATATGTTATTAACATTTTCCCCTTCAAAATTATTTTAAATTCTAACAATCATCTATAATTAAATATTTTAAATATGTTAAATATGATTAACATATGGCCTATTGTAAAATATTTTAAATTTAAATATAACACATAATTAAAATTGTCATATTCAAAACTATTTTAAATTTAAATAATAATATATAATTAACATATGGCCTATTTTAAATTCTAACAATCATATATAATTAACATTTGACCTATTCAAAAGTATTTTATATTCTAACAATCATAAGAATTAACATTTGCCGTATTCAAAAGTATTTTAAATTCTAACAATCATCTATAATTTACAATAATATTCAATAACTTATAATAATTTACTATAAATTCAAATGGTTACAATAATATTCAAAAATTCAATTTAATTTACATCGTCCATAGAAAAATTTAGCTAAATGATGGTTGTCCTAATGTACTTTCTCCGCATAATTGTTCCTTCGTTATGATCATTGCGTGAGTAAGGGGTGTCATCATTTGATAGGAGGATGCTCGGGTCAACCGCCACCGCGAACGAAGGTTGCCGGTCAAACTGATCGTAATCTTCGTTGGTTCTATTCTCGACTCTCACGATTTTTCTTTTGCCTGGGAGAACTACGTGGCGCTTTGGCTCGTCGGACCCTTTTCCCTTCTTTGCGTTGCTAGCCATGTCCTTGAGAAAGAAAACTTGCCGTACATCATTGGCAAGGACGAAGGGTTTGTCTGAGTATCCAGCCTTGCTCAGGTCGACCGTTGTCATCCCACTTGCATCAATGGTTACGCCTCCACCACTGAGCCTAACCCACTGGCACCGAAACTGAGGGACCTTTAGAGGTCCATAGTCCAGCTCCCATATGTCATCGATGCTGCCATAATATGTGCTAGCCATACCATCGTATCCCACGACATCGATGCGGACAACGTTGTTCTGATTCGTGCTCTTCAAGTCTTGGGCCCATGTGTAAAATGTGTACCCATTGATTTCATATGCCTGAAATGTGGTTATCGAGCAAGATGGTCCCCTCGCCAAGAAGGCTAGTTATTGGTCAATGCTCGCGTTGCCCATGAGACGTTGTCGTAGTCAAGCAAAGAATGCATCGATGTGATGGCGTGTAATCCAGGCATCTGTCTTACCGATGTTTTCCGAGCGAACAATCGCCAAGTGCTCCTCGATGTAAGGAGCCACCAAAGATTGTTGCAACACGGTCCAATGTGCTTTCCTATACAAGTCATTGTCTATGTTCATTATTGCCTTCCTTCCAAGAGTTCCCTTCCCCCGTAGTCTACCTTCATGGCTTGATTCAGGCACCCCAATGGGACGAAGGTCTTCAATAAAGTCGACGCAAAACTCAATCACCTCCTCTGTTTCATATCCCTTGGCGATGCTGGCCTCCGGACGAGAACGGTTACGGACGTACTTCTTTAGAACGCCCATATACCTCTCGAAAGGGAACATGTTGTGTAGGAATACCGGACCGAGGATACAGATCTCTTTGATAAGGTGGCATAGGAGATGCGTCATGATATTGAAGAAGGAAGGCGGAAAGATCATCTCAAAGCTGACAAGACATTGGACCACATCATTTTGAAAGTCTTCTAGTCTGTCTGGATCGATGATCTTCTGTGAAATTGCGTTCAGGAAAGCACATAGCTTTGTTATTGTTGCCCGAACATTATTGGGAAGAATAACCCGAATTATAATGGGAAGCAGCTGTGTCATCAGCACGTGGCAGTCATGGGACTTTAGATTTGTGAACTTCTCTATCTTTCGTGCTTATTATTCCCTTTATATTCGAGGAGTATCCAGACGTACCTTGATGCTATCTAGGCATTCAAACATTATTTCCTTCTCTGCCTTGCTCAGAGTGTAGCTGGCTGGACTTAGGTATTGGGCTCCTTTCTCCTTTGGTTGCGGGTGAAGGCCGTCACATTGTGCCATATGTTTCAGATCGTTATGTGCCTCAAGTGTATCTTTTGATTTTCCGTATACACCTAGGAAGCCCAGCAGGTTTACACAAAGGTTCTTAGTGAGGTGCATCACGTCGATTGCGTGGCGGACGTCCAAGACTTCCGAATAGGGCAACTCCTAAAAAAATGACTTCTTCCACATCGCCGCGTGACCACCTTTACTTGCTATAGGTTGGTTGCCGGGTCCCTTTCCAAATACTACTTTGAGGTCTTTCACCATGGCAAACACGACCTTTTCGTTGCGATGCTTTGGCTTAGTACGATGGTCTGCCTTTTGATCAAAATATTTGCCTCTTCTCCGGACAGGGAGGCTTCCAGCAAGAAAGCGACGATGGCTCATGTATACTACCTTCTTATAGTGTTTCAGGTACGTACACTCAGTCTCATCCATACAGTGGGTGCAAGCGTTGTACCCCTTGTTTGACTATTCAGATAAGTTGCCAAGTGCAGACCAATCGTTGATGGTAACAAACAGCAACCCTCGTAGGTTAAACTGCTCCTGTTTATCCTCATCCCACATGGGAACACCTCTTTCTTCTACAGCAGTTTTAGATCCTCGATCAACGGTCTCAGGTACACATCGATATCGTTACCAAGTTGCTTCGGGCCTTGAATAATAACCGACATCTGAATGTACTTCTGCTTCATGCATAGCCAAGGCGGGAGGTCGTAGATACACATTGTTACAGGCCAAGTGCTATGTCCGCTGCTCATCTCTTCAAAAGGATTCATGCCATCCGTACTTAAGCCGAACATTGGGTTTCTTGCATCCTCGCCGAAGTCTTTAAATGTTCTGTCGATGTTTCGCCACTATGACCCATCGGCGGGATGTCTCAGCATGCTGCCTTGTAGGCATTTTTTCACGTGCCAGCGCATCATCCTTGCATGCTCCTTGTTCCTGAACAGACGCTTCAGCCGTGGTATTATAGGAAAATACTACATCACGTTAGCAGGAACCCTTTTCTTCGAAGGCCGTCTGTCAACTTCGCCTGGATCATCTCGTCTGATCTTGTATCGAAGAGCTTTACAAACCGGATATGCTTCTAGGTTCTCGTACTCCTCACCGTGGTAGAGGATACAATCATTAGGACATGCGTGTATCTTCTGTACCTCCAGTCCTAGAGGGAAAACTAAATTCTTAGCCTCGTACGTTAATTTTGGCAATTCGTTTTCCTCTGGAAGAATGTTCTTCACGAGCTTTAGTAACTCGCCAAATGCCTTGTCACTGACACCATTTTTGGCCTTCCATTGCAAGAATTCCAGCGTGGTACCCAACTTTTTGTGTCCCTGTTCACAGCCTGGGTACAAGGACATTTTGTGGTCTGCCAACATAAGCTCCAATTTCTGCACCTCCTTTTCACCTTCACAGTCCCCCAGTACGTCGTGCAACATCTGACTAAGGTCATCGGAACCGTCGTTGTCTTCAGCATCCCCGCCCGCCTCGCCTGCTGTATTCTCTTCAAACCCACCGTATTGACCACAGTCCGGAATGTTGTCGTCGTCTTCTTCATCTTCTTTCATTGCATCCCCAACCTCTCCGTGTGATGTCCAGGAATTGTACTGAGGCATGAATCCCGACTGAAACAAGTGGGCACGAATAATTCTTGATATATAATACTTCTTCTCGTTTTTGCACTTTTTGCATGGACAACGTATGAAACCCTTCTGTTTGTTGGCATTGACCAGACTCAAAAAATAATGCACGTCTTGAATAAACTCTGTCGACTGTCGATCCGTGTTGTACATCCATTGCTGATCTATCTACATGGAATGCACAAAAATCATAACAAAAGTCCACGAAATTCAAATCATTTAAATATTATTACAATAATTATATATATGTAATCAGACAATAATTATATATTAATCCAACATACGTAATGTGTTGTTCGAAAAATTAGAATTCTTTTTAAAAGGTCTTTTAAAGTGGCAAATATAAAATTAATTAATTATTTTACAAGTTCATTTTAATGTACGAATTGTACATATTTCTAACTATTTTAATGATCTTAAAATTATCTTACTTTTCTAATCTACTATCAAATTTTCTATATTTTTTCTTTGTCATCTATTTTATAACTTTTTTGACCAAAAGTTTCTCTCTCATCATTTTTCATAAATATTTTTTAAGATGAAATTGTAAGTAATAAATTCCTACAAATGTAACGTGCTAAGCATACTTTTCTTCCTCTTTATTTTTCCAAACATTTTTCTCAATACAATGTAATGTGCTTATTAAAATAATTAGTCGCAAACAAATTTTCTCTCTCTTCATGTTTGCATAAAAATCTAGAGATAAAACGTATAGAAAACAACCGTAAAAAGCAAAGTGCTAAGCATAGATCTAAAAGGAAGAAGTTGCTAACCTTGTAGATAGCAAAGATTTGTATATTATCACCAAAACAAAATCACAAAAATTTTTGGCAACACCTCTCCTCTAGCTAGAGCAAAAGTTTGAAGACAAGTGGAGTTGGCTCGGGCTGAAGGAGGAAGACGGAGTATAAAAAGTAACTCCATCTTTAGTCCCAGTTTGTGTTACCAGTCGGCACTAAAGATCAAAATAATCTTTAGTCCTGGTTGGTAACGTCAACCGGGACAAAAAATAACATCTTTAGTCCCGGTTGGTATTACCAACCGGGACTAAAGACCCGAGACGCCCTGATAGGTTCTGACAGGATTTGAACCGGGACTAAAGATCATATTTAGTCCCGGTTCGTGTCACGAACCGGGACTAAAGTTTCTAGAGAGCCGTTGCCTTTTTAAACCGGGACTAAAAATATTTTTTTAGTCCCGGGTACAACTCTAACCGGAACTATTGTGGTTTTTGCCACTTCAATCAAAGATGATTTCTGCAGTAGTGATTGCCACCCTCACAGATCAGTATATGGATGAATGGCATCTCTGAAGAGGGTGCTGATCCTTGGAAGCAAGCTAGCTGCTCTTGTTGAAATCAACAGGTCGGATTGACTCGACAAGACCCTTGGTCCACTCATTCATCTTAGCTAAGCCAGATCTCAGAGAACCAAGCACAGATCCTGCTCCCTCTCGATCGAACCTCCCCAAGCATGTTTACAAATGCCATGCAAACGTAAGCGCACCTCCTGGACTTTTCGATCATCTTTGTGCTTCACCATGGCCTCCTTGATCTTGTACAGGAAAATGAAGGCGTAAAACTGAGCGGCAATGCAATGAAGATGTAGATCAGGAGGTTCGGCGCTCATACATAAGGGGCCACAGCAATTTGTCTCCGCCTGTCTTGGTGTAGAGAGCAGATGACCTTATCATAAGCCCATTTCCTGCACAATGATCACAGGTTAATTACTTAATTAGATATGCGCGCAATGAATGAGCTAGTGTTATTAATTTGTTTGTTGAGTCGTACCTGTGTATAAACAGTTTCTCAAAAAGCACCTCAGTGTCCCGGAGAATATTTCTGTGGAGAGGCTGCTGTTGCATCCACGGACTTCTCAATCTTGGCTGCTACGGCGAGAATGAGCTCCTTCATGGATCCCGTGGCCTCTGGGCTTTCGCCGCCGGCGGGCTCCTTTCCATTTTTTTCCGCCGGGACGTACCATTCTTCTTTTCGCCTCAACCTTGCACACGCAACATCCCCCTGCTGGCCTGCTTTGCTTGGTCGACAAGGAAGAAGTGAAGAACAACGCTCACACTCCATCATCCTCCAACTCGACCAAGACAACAGCTCTCCAGAGCTAGTTCTGGGACCCCTCCGGCCACCCGATCTCCCTCTTATGTCGGTTGCAAGCCAAAACAAGGCATTCCAGCATCTTCTGCGAAGTAACCTACTTATTTGTACTATAAGTAGTCACGGACCGATCCACTTATATTCTTATTATATTCTTACTGTAAAGTCTTCTTTCGTTCACCTTAGTTAGTGCCCTTTGTCCCTCATTGAGCTGACCAGAACGCCGTCGAGAGATGTTCGCACTACTACATAAAAGTTTTTTCATACGATACCCTCAATAGGTTACAGGTGGGCCATAAATGACCGCGCTTGCAAAAACCGATCCCCCGGTTGACGGGCCACATGTGATAATGCTATTATCCCATGCGATAAGAAGGACGATCATTATCGCATGTGGTCGGCTTAAGCAGCCGCATGCAACAATGCTATTATCCCATGCAGCTGCTTAAGCCGGCCACATGCAATGATGGCCCATATATCACCGCCTACCTCGAGCTGCATCTATTTGAACCCGAAATTTCTCTCTCCTAAACCGAGCAACAAATGGGAGGGTTTTCAACTCGAAATCTTTGCTTGAATTTGATATAGAAGGTAACACACTTGCTCCCCTCCTTCATTTGCCTTCATTTATTTCAAATTTCATCGGTGCAATGCGACAAATTTCTCATTTTTATAAGAGTTTTTTTTTCAAAATATAGCTCGAATAGAATGTTTTGATGAGCATATTTGATGTAAGCACTAGTACATACTACTTAGATGTAATGTTGCATTAATTTTGAGGAGGTACATGTATTTTTCATGTTTTTTCAAAATACATGTGCTCTATTTTTATTCTTATTGTGATTTTTTATAGATGGATCGGTCATGGATATACGAGATTCGAAGAACTCATGTGGCATTCATGAAGGAAGCATCCAAATTTGTTGCCCAGGCTAAGGCACATGCTTTGAGAGAGAATATGACAAACAAAATTTGTCCATGCTTTGATTGCAAGAATCAGAAATTGTTAATACCAGTGAAATATTGGGGCACATAGTGGAGCATGGATTTGTGAATGATTACAAGGTTTGGACCTATCACGGGGAACGTGTCGCTCCAAAATATGATGGTGAAGAGTTCAATTTTCAGATGGATGCGGCAGAGAATATCGACGACATGGCTATTGAAAGAATGGAAGAAAACGGTTCCACCGGTAGTGATGATTTGGAGGCTTATTTCGATCTAGAGGATATGCAGCGACACACTGAACTAGACATGCAAAAGGGAACAACACAAGGGTTAGAGAATTGGGATACATTAGAGAAGTCATCGAAGGATTCTTTACGACAAATCCAAGGGATGTGATAAGGATTTTACAGTGTTGCGTTCGGTGTTTTAGCTTTTAGATTGAAGGCTAAGCACGGATGGTCCGATAGTAGCTTCAACGATTTGATGGGTCTCTTGAGAGTTTTGCTTCCTAAGCTTAACTTGTTGCCATCCGACACGAATCAAGCAAAGAAATTGATATGTCTATTATCTCTAGGCGTTCAAAAGATCCATGCATATGTAAATGACTGTATATTATACCGCAAGGAATACGCTGGCTTGGACATGTGCCCAACCTGTGAAACGAATCGGTACAAAATAGGTAACGAGGCCTCTGATAGTGAGGTTGTCGACCCAGATTCATCGGTGGATAGAAAGAAAAAGATTTCGGCCATGGTCATGTGGTACCTGCCAGTGAAAGATTGCATGAAGCACGTGTTCTCAAATCCTAACGACGCCGAGTTGATGAGATGACATCAAGACGACCGAAAGACAGATGGTATGATTGGACACCCCGTCGATGCTTGGCAGTGGAATACCTTTGATTCAATACATCCAGAATTTGCTAAGGACCCGAAAAATGTAAGGTTTGCATTGAGCACGGATGACATGAACCTATTTGGTGACCTAAGCAGCTCACACAGCACCTGACCAGTTCTGCTTACCATGTATAATCTTCCTACATGGATTTGTCAGAAAACGAAAATATATTCTTATGGCTATCCTTGCACAAGGCCCAAAATATCCTGACATCGACATAGATGTCTTTCTTAAACCTTTGATGGAGGATATGGAAGATTAAAGGAAAGACTGGATGTCTTATATGTCTAGAGAACACGTCGTACATATATCTGCCGTCCTTAGGCAAGATAGTATACATGCGGCATTGACGGTTCTTACCCCAAAAACACAAGTATCGTATGATGGCCAAATTTTTTGACAAGAAAATAGAGAACATGACTGCCCATGAAACACGAAGTGGTACTGTTGTGTTTGAAATGACAAAGAATATTAATGTCGTTTTTCGGGAAGGGAAAGAAGAAGACAACAAAGAGAAAGAAAGCAAGAGAGGAATAAAATACGTTGCCATTCAAGAAACACTCAATTTTCTTCAAGTACTTGCTGTACTAGAAGGACCTAGAGATTTGTCATGCCATTGATGTCATGCACTCGAGAAGAACATATTCGATAGCACCATCGACACCTTCTAGACATCCCGAGTAAGACAAAGGATGGACTGAAGTCACGTAACGACCTTGTCAATTTGGACATAAGGCATGACCTTCACCCAAAAGAGCTGGTAAATGGAAAGATCGAGATTCCTCATGCTTGTTACTCCATGACACCAGAAGGGAAATAGGCTTTCTATAGATGTTTGAATGGGGTGAGAGTGCCTACTGGTTTCAATGAAAGATTTGACCGTCTTGTTAATGCCAAAATTTGATAAGCTCCAAAGTCGTCATCGGCCTAAAGTCAGAATCAGCTTCAGAGTACTGGAATTGGCCGATAGAAATTATCAGTCACCAACAGTTAGATTCTTAGTAGTTTTGGTTAATCAATTAAAAGGAGTTTATCTAGAAAAGTCCAAGTTCAAGAAGGATGCGGCATGGCAGTTTATCTATTAATTACGCAGAGTGAGTTAGTTTCCTTTTTATCCTTAGGAAAGTGTGTTTAGTGTCCGATGAGAACTTTATGATTTTTCTTTTATCTTTAGGAACGTTTCTGTCATGTCCAATTAGGACTTACATCGGCTTGTGGGTATAAGTATGTACACCCGGGGTCTTTGTAATCATCTACATAGATCAATACTCTACTATTGACGCATCGTCACCCTAGTCTTCTAGGTTTTAATTCAACGAGTTCTTGTTTTCGAGCATGGGCTGCATCGATTGAGTTCGACCTCTGGCAAGAAGTGAGTTTCGTCATCTTTGCTTGCGCTGGCGTGGCTAGGACTTCCTCGGTTGAGTCCGATATTCTAATCTGGCCGACACAAGTGTTTCCTATCCGGTATATCATCTCTATCTTTAGTTCCATTACTGTTTATAGTCACATCGGCTTAGTTCGAACTTCCTTGGTTAGGTCCGATATTCTAATCAATTTGATGTTTCTTTAAACATAATGTCGCTTTAGATAGATTTTTTATATCCATCAGATTAGACAGATTTATCGGCTCTTTAAGTATTAGATTATCATATACAATCTTGTGCTGCATCGGTTAGGTCCGACCTATTAGATTGTTATTCATATCTAAGTCTTGTTAAGCCAATAGGTTTATGCTAATGTTTCACCAAAGGGTTAGCCAATCTTATCTGATGTGTTAAATTTCTCTTTGATGGTTTTACTATCTTGGTTAAGTTTAATACATGACCACTTTGACCAGTGTCACATCGGCTGGTTTAAATCTATCAGGCAAAGTTTAAACCTTATGCTACATCGGTTAGGTCCGACCTATGAGGTTGTGGTTGTAAGTTAGATTTATTTAAATCACTAGTCATCAATCATCGTTTTATCGGGGTTTCAGCCTATGAGTTATCTGAACATTGCAGCGGCTTATAAGCATTATAAACAAGTTGGTTTTAGTCGATTGCAGCAAAGGTCTCATTGATTACTTAATCATTTGGATTTAATGACATCGGACTTCCATCCGATGTATGCTTTATATCGGATCAACATTTATTCTATCATATCATTATTGGCCGATTGGTTTGTGTAACACCCTGAAAATTGAAGAATTTAAAACTCGGAATTAAAAATCGGAACTTACAAAAACTTTTGGCTTATTGCTTCTCATTGTGTTTATTGCTTCTTATTTGCCGGCTTTGTTGCATAGAGTTTATAATGGGAGTGATTCATCTTGATGTTTGAGAAAAACCAAATGATTTGAAATCCCGAAGGTGAGAAAATTTCAAAGAAAAAGATTTGGAATTTTTTAAAAATAATATAAGTAGGATGGGCTGAGGATTTATAAAAATATACTTGGGATCAAAACATTATTTTGTGATGGAGTAATAATATTCAAGTGAGCAAAATGAGTGATAAAATATTTTTGAAGATATATATGGAGCCTAGATTGGTTAGAAAATTATTTTGAGTCAAAGTCACAATTTCTTGGATTTAGGAAAAGGATTAAATTAAATATGTAAAATATATTTTTAAAATAATAAAAAGTGGGTGAAAAAGGTGAAAACATATTTTACAAGTTAATTTTGGGTGTCCTAGATTTTATTTGAAATTTTAGAGGTGAAAGGAAAAAGAAAAGGGAAAATAGGATTTAAATTCGGAAAATTGGGAAATTGCACCTGTTCATTGCGCCGTGAGTGTTCGACACCGTACCGCCGTCTGGGCCCGTCGCCGCTCGCTCGCTCGCGCGTGACACACGCCGCGCCGCGCCCAGCCCCCATCCTAGCGCGCGCCACGCCCGCGCCCGGACCCCGCCGTCCTCGCGCCCACGCGTCGCCTCGCCGGACCCGCCGCCCTCGCGCCCACGCGCCGTGCCCGCACCCGGCCCCGCCCCGAGCGCCGCCACGCGTCGACCTCGCCGCCCGGCCCCCTCCGCACATCGCCGCCCGCTCCACGCTCGCCGCGCCCCATCACCCCGCGCGCGCGTGGCTCGCCGCGCCACCCGCCCGCCCGGGCCCCCTCTCTCTCTCTCCTCGCGGAGCACTATAAAAGGGGCACGAGCCTCTCCCGTTTCCCCCATCTCCACCGCCCTCGCCTCTCCCATTTTCCTCTCTTCCTCGCTGTCGTTCGCCGTCGTTCGCCGTAACCGCCACCGCGCCGTTGCCGCAGGCCACCGCCGTGCCATTGCCGTGCTGCCACCGTCGCCGCCGCTCGGTAAGCCGCCGCCCGTCCCGTTTTTCCCTCTGCGCGCCGCCGCGCCGTCGTTGCCGTCGCCCTGCCGCCTCGCCGCCGTCCGGCCGCAGCCGGACACGAGGGAGAAGGAGGGCGGGTAGACGGTTAGATGCGAGAGGAGAGAGAAGCGACGATCTCGGGGTGGAAAAAAAGAGAAAAGAAAAGGAAAGAAAGAGAAAGAAAGAAAAAGAAAAAGAGAAAAATAGAAAAAAATAGGAAAAATCCAGAAAAATTAGGAAAAACTTTTGGGAAATATTTGGACAAAAATATATAGTTTTCTCATATATTTTTTCTGAGCAAATTCGGAGTTCAAAAATAGGAATTTCGGAGATCTCATTCTTCGCATCATTTTTACTCGGAGTTTATCTATTTTATTTTTGCCATTAAAATATGTTCTTTGGCATTTGGACCTTCAAGGATTTAAATACCAAATCTTTTTGAACAACGCCTTTTTAAGTTTATCACCTTAATCAATTAGGAGCGATATTTTGCAAAAACCCTAAAAATTCCAAACTCGATTTTTAAATCGGATTTCATCCCAACACTCTCACTCAAACTTGATTAAAATTTTAGGCTAAATATTTGGAGTCATTTTTATGGTTCTTTTCGATCTCTTTGTAATTTTATTGAATTATGATCGAATTCAATAGGTTTTTCACACGTACGGATAGCAACCGAGGAAGTAGGCACTGACTACAGTGAAGACCCCGTCCAACAAGCTTGCGAGCAAGGCAAGTCAACACTTTCCTTTTGAACATGTTGATCCTATTTTGTGAAATGATGTTGATTTAAACTCCCAATATGCATGCTACATACGATTGAATACCTATGCTTGATATACCATGCCTTGATATTGATTACCCTTAGGAATATTCTTTGTAACCTCGATGTGATATAACCGGAGGATATCTTCGGTAAAATGCTTAGCCATGCTTATACTATAAACTTGCATATTCATGTTTTTACAAGAAGCTATATGCTTGGGCAACTACCTTAGGGAAGGTAGTTGAGATACGGCATGTGGAGACATGAGCGCCACATTGCCTCGATCATAAAGAAAATAGTTTTGATGGAAAAATGAAAGTACAAAACCAATGTTTTTAGACTGGGGCAGATGGATGGATTTGGGTGGATTCCGGCAAAGGCTAGAATCGTCCCTGGTCGATTAAGGACCGAGCCATGAGACTTATAACCTGGAACGAGCCAGTACAACTGTACTTCTCGAATGGGTATAGACCTAGCAGAGTAGATAGCCGAGTGGAGGCAGTATCCCTGCATAGTGGTTCTTGAGTGGAGAGGTGCTTCTGGTTATCGAGATAAGGCTGCGGCCTACGTGTTGAGTAATGATTTAGAATTTCGAGAGTTCCTCCTTACCCCGGGAGCGCCAGAACTCCTCTCACTGCTAGGAAAGGACGACTAGAGTGCAAGAGGATTAAAGTTCATGGAGCGGGTACTGCCAAAGTGAGATTATCGAAAGGCTTTGCCGTGACCATCCCATACGAAGGGATGAAAGCTTATTCAATGAGCAGTTGCGGAGTACGGGTAAAGTGTACATCCACTGCAGTGTGAGTAAATCAATCTATTCGAATAGCCATGCTCGCAGATAATGAGCGGCATGACAAGTTTCTCCCGTGGCTAGACTCATAAATTTTAAAATGATGGGTGGGAATGCATAATGATTTTGTGTGCTGGTGGACTCAACTTCTCGAACTGCGAGAAGGGGTGGACTCCTCAGAAAACCATGACGATCTGGAGGTGGGAAGCCATCCTTGGAATCACGATGGATGGTAGACAGAACCGTCGCCGACTTAATATATTATGGAACTAAAACTTGACCTGGCTAGATGTTAGGTTTCTGAAATGATTTGTGAAAATTGGCTTTGCGCAAATAAACCATAGCCATCCTTTGAATGACCCTATCATGTGCATCATTCCATGTTGGCCTGCTGAGTACGTTGGGTACTCACTCTTGCTATACGCATAATCCTTCAAATGGTGGAAACGAAGAACTGGAGGACCCCTATGCTTACTGCCAGGTGGGCGAAGAAGGAGAAGGCGTCTACTAGGTCTTAGTCCCTGGTCGTTGCCTGTGGCAATCGACATGCCGCTGCCTTCCGTCTGTTATCTCATCTAATTTCTGCTTTTGGTTGTATCCGGACCTGTAGGTCCTATATGTAATGATACTGCCTTCGGGCCTATTGTTGTAATACTTTTGGTGTAAGACTATTCGTGCACTTTGCACCTGATAATTCAGTACTGTATTTCGTGGGTACCAAACTAGTCAATCCAGGGAAATGGTACTATGAACACGAATGATTCCCGTTCCGAAAACAGGGGTCCACAGAGCTGATATCAGAGCAGTGCGACTATAGGATAAGGCCAACTGGTGCCCCACCCCTTTATAGCTGGTTAAAGGGAATTATCCCTACATAGGATTATTTTGAAAATACAGACTATTTCACAAAACAAGTATGATTTTCCTTACGCCCTTGACCCCCATTTCTCTACAAACATTTGATTTTACCACTACCTTTCTCTAACCCTAAGCTATCTTCAAAAATAGATGTCGGACTATGACCATGTTGGAGCTTGGGAGATTGTTTGTTTAACCCACTAAAACAATGAGAGTACATAGAATAAGGTCCCACCCGGAGCTTAACCTTTCTTTCTAATCTCTTTCTCTCTGACAATAGATGGGCAGAGCTAAGGACAGTAAATCAAGATCCCAGCAGTCTCATGGATCAACCCAGAGCGACCCTACGGACATTCCATCTCCTTTCCTATAAACTCGACCTTAGCCCAGGTAGTGGCTAACCAGACACAGTTAATGATCATGATGATGCAACAAATGCAACGACGCTTTCAACAACAACTAGTGCAAGTTCTGGGTTCGTGTCCAGAGCAACGTCGGTACATTACGTTGCAAGCCCTGATGACTCCCGCAAGTATACTGTCAAGCCCACAGAGAGCTGTAACACCAAACCCACCATTAGGATGGAAGGAAACACTTGATCCCCGCTATGGTTTCGTGGAACAAGGACATGGAGTAAGGAACGGTACATGGGACAAGCACACCAGGACCCCGATCGAGAGAGAGGTACAGAACGGAACAAAGGATAAAGAATCCAATCAAACAACCGGCCAAGATTTCAGTTCGCCACCATCTAACCCCAAGAAGAGGAAGTCACCAAAATGGAATACAGGTGGTACTGGCAGGATGATCGTCACCAGCACAGTGTGTACCCCTGAAGATGTGGAGGAGATTCCCCGACGTCTAAGGAAGAATGTGCACTGCTTCAACTATGGAGAGTTAGGGCACTATGCCAATGACTGCCCTAGGACAACTACTGCACCGTTTCGCACTCCAACACCTATCCTGACAGCCCCAAGGAAAAAAAATGTGACTTGCTTCAACTGTGAAGAATTTGGGCACTATGCCAACCAATGCCCCAAGCCACACAGCACCCCTCCTCTTACCAGTGCCAATGCAACAACCATAGGTGGCAACCCCAGATCGGGCGACAGCCCAAACAACTAGATAAGAAGTCTGCATCAACTCTGGTCTTGCTTTGGATGGAATTAAGACAGCAATGACCGTGCCCCTTCCCCTTTATGGATGAAGACCCTAGACCGATGTTAGTTGTATTGTGTTGTGTGGGACTGTGCATGGCAGTCCGATGTATCCCCATGATGTAACATCTATGAACTGATATGAAGTTCCATGTTATGACTTAAATGAGTTTATTCCACCAAGCTTGCTTTTAAAGATCACCTTAAACAACTCAAAGAAAAAATTCCTTAGAATCGTGACGTTAGCAGATCAAGTCTCTTACCTTATCCACGTTGTTCAGATGGCACATCATCGCAGAGCCCCAGTAGCTACTGAGAACCCGTCGGAGCCTAACCCCTCCACCCTAGCGGAAGTCATGACTTTACAGACCCAACTGCTTCAAGCTATCACCAACAACCAAGGACAACGCAGAGGATCAAACCTTGGCGAATTTATGAGAGCAAAGCCGTCGACATTCTCATCGGTAGATGAACCAATGGATGCTGAAGATTGGTTGAGGGTAATAGAGAATAAGTTGACTCTCGTCCGAGTACGAGAAGCTGACAGAGTCATCTTCGCCACCAATCAGCTGGAAGGTCCCGCAAGTGACTAGTGGGACACCTACAAAGAGACTCGGGCTGAAGATGCCGGAGAACCGACATGGGAAGAATTCACGGCTGCCTTTCATGAAAATTTTGTACCCTCCGCGGTTATCAGAATGAAGAAGAATGAATTTAGGAGGTTGCGCCAAGGCAACACCTCGGTGAAAGAATATCTTAACAACTTCACGCAGCTTGCCCGTTACGCCACAAGCGACCTGGCAGACGAAGAAGAGAAGATGGATAAGTTTATCGAAGGACTGAACGATGAGCTGAGAGGACCGATGATCGGTCAGGACCATGCCAGCTTCCAAAGCCTCATCAACAAGGTCGTGAGGCTTGAGCATGACCAAAGGACGGTTGAAAACAACCGAAAGAGAAGGCTTGCAATGACCTGTCCAATTCAAGGGACATCCCAGCGACCCAAAGGAGCAACCCCGTCAGGTTGGAAGCCAGCCATAATGGCAACCAATCGCCCTGTCGCACCCGACAACGTCACCAGGCCACCTGCAACACCGTCTCGCACTCCAGCGCCTACTTTGGCAGCCCCAGGAACCAGGAATGTCAACTGCTTCAACTGCGAAGAATTTGGGCATTACGCCAACAGCTGCCCTAAGCCGCGCAACACCCCCAACAGCACCGGAGCCAACGCCATCAAAGTACGAGGAACCCCTGCCCCGACACCTGGACGCAGTCTGTTCAGAACGCCCCAACCAAAGGAAGCTGCAACCGGATTCCATCGTGGTCAGGGGAACCATGAGCACGCTGAGGAAGCGCAAGAGGACCAAAGCGTGCTGATGGGTACGTTTTCTATCCACTCTGCACCAGTTAAGGTTTTGTTTGATTCTGGAGCTTCGCATTCATTTACATCATGAAGAATAAGCAAAGAGCACAATCTGCACCGGGTAGACCTTAAGAGACCAATGGTAGTACATTCACCCGGGGGAGATGTAACTATACCTCATGCGTGCATCGATGTGCCCATTTGGATCAAGAATGTGGTATTCCTTTCGAACCTTATGGTTTTACCACCCCAAACCCTGGACATCATACTAGGAATGGATTGCTTGACCAAGAACCAAGGGGTATTAGATTGTGGACGAAGGGAAGTTACCTTATCTACCCCGTGGGGATCACCTGTGGACCCCCGTTTTTGAGGACGGGAATCATTCGTGTTCATAGTATCTTATCCCTGGATCGAGTAGTTTGGTACCCACGAATACAGTTCTGAATTACCAGGTGTAAAGTGCACGAATAGTCTTACAACAAAAGTATTACAATATAGGCCCGAAGGCAATATCCAACACATATAGGACCTACTGGTCCGGATACAACCAAAAGCAGGAATTAGATAAGATAGCAGACGGAAGGCAGCGGCATGTCGATCGCCTACAGGCAACGACTGGGGACTAAGACCTATTGCGCTCCATTGTCTTCATTCCTCCTGGTAGTAGGCATATGGATCCTCCAACTCTTCATTTCCACCATCTGAAGGTTTGTGCGTATAGCAAGGGTGAGTACCAACCGTACTCAGCAAGCCAACACGGAAGTGATGCACATGATAGGGTCATTCAAAGGGTGGCTGGGGTTCTTTTGCATAAAGCTAATTTTCACAAATCTTTTCACAAACCTAACAGCTAGCCAAGTCAAGTTTTAGTTCCAGAGTATATTAAATCGGCGACGGTTCTGTCTGCCATCCATCGTGATACCAAGGATGGTTTCCCGTCTCCAGTGCGTCATGGTTTTCTAGGGAGTCTACTTCTTCTCGCAGATTGAGAAGATGAGTCCACCAGCATACAAAATCATTATGCATACCAACCCATCATTTTAAAATTTATGAGTCTAGCCAAGCAAAAGTCTTGTCACGATGCTCTATATCCGTGAGCACGGCTATTCGAATAGATTGATTCATTCACACTGCAGTGGATGTACACTTTACCCGTACTCCGTGACTGCCCAACAAATGAGCCTACGTCACAACCACATGCGACGGTCACGACAAAGCTTTTCGATAACCTCACTTTGGTAGTACACGCTCCATGAACTCTAGCCATCATTTCCTAGCAGCGAGAGGAGTTCTGGCGCTCCCGGGGTAAGAGAGAAAACTCACTTAATCTTTAAGTCATTGTTTAGTTTATTATTCACATAAAGGTATTTTGTCTCATCACAATTACGGGCACGCTACCATTGGTAGGCCCAGGACACTCTACCTATCGGTAGGTCCTCAACTCAACACCTACACCTGAACCACTATGCAGGGATACTGCCTTCGCTCGGCTATCTACTCCGCTAGGTCTATACCCATTCGAGAAGTACGGTTGTACTGGCTCGTTTCCCGGCTATCTCATGGCTCGGTCCTTAATTGACCAGGGACGGTACTAGCCTTTCCCGGAATCCACCCAAATCCATCCATCCGCCCTAGTCTAAAAACATTGGTTTTGTATTTTCATTTTTCCATCAAAACTATTTTCATCATGTTCAAGGCAATGTGGCACTCATGTCTCCACATGCCGCATCTCAACTACCTTCCCTAAGGTAGTTGCCCAAGTATATAGCTTTTTGTAAAAATATGAGTATGCAATATTCTAGTATAAGCATGACTAAGCATTTTACTGAAGTTATTCTCCGGTTGTATGTATCACATCGAGGGTTACAAGGAATAATTCTAAAGGTAATCAATAACAAGGCATGGCATAACAAGTATAGGTAATTCTTTGTGTATAGCATGCATGTTTAAAGCTTAAAACAATATCATTTCGTAACTGGGATCAATATGTTCAAAGCGTGTGATGACTTGCCTTGCTCGCGACCTCCTTGACTTGTGTCTTTAGTGTACTCAACGGCTCCCTCGGACTCTATGTATATATCTACGTGCGAGAGTTCCAATTGAATTCGATCAGAATTCGAATAAAACCCATCAAAACCAAATAAATCACAATAACGATCTTTACGATGGTTCTATGGTTGGATATGAATCTATGTTCGGTTTTGAGTGTTGGAGCTCACTAGTGTGTGTTTGAAAAGAATTGTCGTTACCTATACGCATGTATGTATATGCATATATACTCTTATATATATATGCACATATATATATGTAGGAAGGGATTGACTAAAGTTTAGAAGGATGGTTTCGAATTTCTCATATGGATTCTAAAGAAATAGTAGACGGATGGATGGGCTTGCAAAAAGGTAGAGACTTTTGGAGAGGAGGTAGACCTAGGGGCTTGTGTAAAAGCTTTTATTTATGGTATGCAAATGAGAATATAAAGCACACATTTATTTATAAGAAAGTTTTGGGAAGGGATAGATAATATACTTTTGAGAGGGCAATAAAATTCTTTATTCATGGGAGATCAATGGTAATGTTAAGTTCGTGTTTGTTTGTAAGAAGATTTTGGGAGAGGATAAATATTATGCTTCGGAAAAATTTAAGAAAACTCTTCATTTACGGGAGATAAAAGGTAATATAGAGTTCATGTTTATTTGTACGAAAGTTTTGAAAAAATGAGGGGTAAGTAATATGCCTTTCAAAAGATAAGAAAATTCTTCTAAATTTAGGTTTAGAGTCCAAAGAGAGAAAATATAAATTTTTGTGATTTTTACCAAGCTCTTATTAATTTTTAACTACTCAAAAGAAATGAAACTAAAATTTTTCCAAAAATTTGCACCGGCTGGGAATCGAACCTGCGCCCTCTCCCTCTCACGGCTCAGCTCAAGCCACTGGGCTAGCGAGCCGTTCTCATCCATCTCCCCCTCTCTTCCTTTTTCTTTCTTCCCCGTCCTCCTTCTTCCCCGTGAAGCCGACGGCAGGCGAGGGCGGCCGAAGCTCGAGATCTGTTGGGCTCTACACCATCTACATGACACGCTATTCTCGTCCCAAGGCATGGCTGGGCTAGAGAGGCGGCGGATTGAGCTGGCGGCAGCGAGGTGGTCACGGCGGCGGAGGCGCACGTCGGCGACGCGTTCCAGCGACAGCAACGTGCGCATGGCGACGGCCGAGGCAGGGGAGTTCGGTGGTGCTCGTCGCCGGCGATTTCCGGCGGCGCATTGGCTCGGGAAACCTAGGGAAACGAATGCTAGGGCTTCATAGATGGCTATCATACCTTCAATTTCAGAGGAATCAGATTGTAGACGTCGAATTTCAAATCCTTGCTCCGGGCGGCCGATTTAGGGTTCTTCCGACCGGGCTTCAATCTCCTGCGAAATTCATCGTGGACGGGCTATGGCAGCAGGAGATTTTTGGGGGGTTTTGGAGAGGGAAAAGAGGCGGTCAAGTTTGGTGTTTGGAGCTAAAGCTATCGAGGTCTATTTATATCGGTTTCGCGGTGAGACCACGATGGTGTTGCGACACACGGCGTGGCACTGTCGTGTACGTCACGGGAGTGGTGCGCACATGGCCGACGACGGCGCGACATGGGAACAGGACGGTGACGACAGCGGCATGGGCACGGGGAGGTGTAGTTGACGCGCACGACGAGGTACGACGGGGGCGTGCGCGGGCGTACGGCGGCATGGCGGGCGACGTAGCGGGCGTTGTGCGCGGGACGCGGTGATGCGGCGACGTGGCGAGCGGCGACCGGCGTCGTGCGGCCGCACGGCTTCTCCTATGCGCGAGGCGGGCGCGTCGGTGGAACGTGCATGCGCGAGCGCCGGACATGGCGGCGACGCGTGGCGCACGCGTGCGAGCGTGAGAGCACTAGTCGAACACCTGGTGACAAAGTGAATAGTGCACTTTTTCTTTTTACCCAATTTAATTTTCTAATTTCCCATTTCTATTTCCTTTCACCCTAAAATTCAAAAATAAATTCTAACATCCCCAAAATAATTTTGGATTCATATTTTCAAATATTTTCCCTATTTTTATTATATTTTTCATATTTGATTTATTCCCTTCTTATATTTCCAAAAATTTGATCCCTTTGCTTTTAAAAAGGATTTCCAATGTTATTTTCTATTCTCAGATTATCTCCTATGATTCAAATTCAAAATTTTGATTATCCTTTCTTTATCCTTCTAGGGTTTATGCCAACCTTTATATTTTGCAGGTTACTTTTGGAATTCTACAGTTTGTATTTTTATCCTTTTTGAAATATAGATCCTGGAATTTTCTTCCCAATTTGGGATTTTATTTTTAGGGTTTTGATCCCAATTTCACATCAAACAAAGTTAAAGAGAACTCTTATGCTACTGAGCTGGCAAATAAGAATGAAGACACAATAAGAAGCAATAAAACCAAAAAGGTTTTTGTAAGTTTCGATTTTCAATTCCCGGTTTCAAATTCTCTGATTTTCAGGGTGTTACATCACCGATGACAGTAGCCATGGACCAAGACCCTATGCTCTGTGACCGAGCTATGGGAATATTCATCATGCTACCCATAGTTGGAATGCTAGTAATTCAGGATTAGCCGGATGTATTTCCTGAGGAACTACCGGGAATGCCCCCAGACCGAGACATAGAGTTCATCATTGACCTCATGCCTGGCACCGCCCCCATAGCTAAGAGACCCTACCGGATGCCAGTGAACTAATTGGAAGAACTTAAGAAGCAGATAAGAGAACTACAAGAGAAAGGCTTTGTACGCCCTAGATCTTCACCGTGGGGAGCCCCAGTGCTCTTTGTTAAGAAAAAGGACGAAAGCATGAGAATGTGCATAGACTATCAGTCATTGAATGAGGTTACCATTAAGAACAAGTACCCGTTACCTCGAATCGACGACCTATTCGATCAGCTCAAGGGAGCCCGAGTGTTCTCAAAGATCGATCTTTGATCTGGATACCATCAGCTGAAGATTAGAACTGAGGATATACCCAAGATTGCGTTCTCTACACGCTACGGCTTGTACGAGTTCACAGTGATGTCTTTCGGACTGACCAATTCCCCAGCCTACTTCATGAACCTCATGAACAAGATATTTATGGAATATCTAGACAAGTTCGTAGTGGTGTTCATTGATGATATCCTCATCTATTCCAAGGATGATGAAGAGCACGCAAAACATTTGCGCCTGGTGCTAGAAAAGTTGCGAGACCATCAGCTATATGCCAAATTCAGCAAGTGTGAATTCTGGCTTAAGGAAGTAGCTTTCCTTGGACATGTAATCTCAGCTGGAGGCGTAGCAGTAGACCCTGCCAAGGTCGAAGCTGTTATCAAGTGGAAAGCACCTCAATCGGTAACGAAGATTAGAAGTTTCTTGGGATTGGCCGAACACTACCAGAGGTTTATTGAAGGATTTTCTAAGATAGCTCGGCCCCTGACCCAACTATTGAAGAAGGAAAAGAAATGTGCATGGACTGAGCAGTGTCAACAGGCATTTGACCAGCTCAAAGAAAAGTTAACCACCGCCCCGATCTTAGTCCTACCGGACAACCAGAAAGACTTCGTCATATACTGTGATGCATCCCAACAAGGACTAGGAGGTGTGTTGATACAAGATGGAAAAGTTGTGGCTTATGCCTCGAGACAACTGCGACCGCATGAGGAGAATTATCCCACCCATGACTTAGAATTGGCCGCAGTGGTGCATGCCTTGAAGATTTGGAGGCACTACCTTATCGGAAACCACTGTGATATATACACGGACCACAAGAGCATGAAATATTTCTTTACCTAAACAGATCTTAACCTACGCCAGAGAAGATGGCTGGAGCTAATCAAAGATTATGACCTAGGAATCCATTACCACCCTGGTAAGGCTAATGTTGTAGCCGACGCTTTGAGCCGCAAGACTCAATGCAATTACGTGAAACTAGAATGTATGGCCAACGAGCTTCAAGAAGAAATGGCCCTGACTTAACCTATAGTTGATTCCTCATGGACAACTGAATTCGCTGGAGATACAACCTCTCCTACAAAGTCAGATTAAGGAAGCCCAGAAGGATTGCGAGGAAATCATCCTGATCAAGGAACACATGACCGAAGGACTGGCCAAGGAATTCACAGCCGACAACGATGGAACCCTGCGGTATCGTAAAAGGATTTACGTACCAGAGAAAGGAGGATTGAGAGGACTGATCCTCAAGGAAGCCCATGAGCCAGCATACTCGCTGCACCCAGGAAGCACCAAGATGTACCAGGATTTGAAAACAGAATATTGGTGGCCCAACATGAAAAGAGACATGGCGGAATATGTAGCCATTTGCGATGTGTGTCAACGAGTCAAGGCTGAGCATCAGAGACCAGCAGGATTACTACAACCACTCAAGATCCCTGAGTGGAAATGGGATGAAATAGGCATGGACTTTATAGTGGGACTACCCAAGACTGCTACAGGATACGATTCCATTTGGGTGATCGTGGATAGACTTACCAAGACTGCCCGATTTATCCGGTCAAGACTCGGTATAGCGGCGCTAAATTGCGAAGCGTACATGTCCAAAATTTTGTGCCTACATGGAGTACCCAAGAGGATTGTGTCAGATCGTGGTACTCCATTCACATCTCACTTCTGGGATAAGTTTCACGAGGCGTTGGGAACTCACCTCGCCTTCAGTACTGCTTATCACCCTCAGACTGATGGACAAACCGAGAGGACAAACCAAGTCCTTGAGGACATGCTAAGAGCCTGCGCATTGGATTTTACTAAGGACTGGGAGAAATGCCTGCCCTATGCAGAGTTCTCATATAACAACAGCTACCAGGCTAGTCTGAAGAAGTCGCCGAACGAGGCTTTGTTTGGACGAAGATGCCGAACCCCGTTGATGTGGTTGGAGACCGGTGAGGATGCCATATTTGGACCGGACATCATTAGGGAAGCCGAAGAGAAAGTTCGTCTGATAAGAGATCGGCTTAAGGTAGCCTAGTCCCGGCAAAAGAACTATGCGGACACTCGCCAAAGAGAGTTGGAATTTAATACAGGCGACTTTGTGTACCTAAAAGTTTCGCCACTAAGAGGGACCAAGAGGTTCAAGGTCAAAGGAAAACTGGAGCCGAGATATGTTGGACCTTTCCCGATAATAGCCAGAAGAGGCGAAGTGGCCTATCAACTTGTGGAGATTATGGCAATCGGATATCCACATGGCAAGCTTATCCGACTGGAGATAGGGATAGGTTGCACCTGCCAATTATGTAAACGACCTATGGCTTGGGTGTTACGTTGCCGATTAGATAAGGCAACGGCTCATAGTCACGGTTTGGAAAGATTGAGGAGACCGACTTAGAGTAAGATAGGATTTCCGACTTGTAAGCCCGCCTCCCAAGACTATATAAGGGGGTAAGGGGCATCCCTTGAGGGATATCAGCTTTAGATCAGATTCATGAGCTATTAGCTTTAGAGGCAAGAGCAACAGATCTTGAGATCAATAAACACTCGGCGGATCGAATCCCCGAAACAGGAGTAGGGTATTACCTCACGAGAGGGCCTGAACCTGTCTAAATCTTGTTTTCCACCTAACCCATTGTGCTTGGCGATCTTGACTGCACCCCCAATTTTCTATTGCCGAAACCGAGTTTCGACAGTTGGCGCGCCAAGTAGGGGCCCGCGCGTCAAGACTTCTTCAACAATCTCACCGGCAAGCGCGATTGGATCTTCTCCAGGCATCGGCGACTTCGCCGTCAATGACTTCAACAAGCTTTCCTCGTCCGACTCGGATTCGGACCAGTCGGGAGCGGGAACCCGCTCGGCGCCGTTCGGGTTACCGAACGCCGCTGAGATCTACGACATAGTTCTGACGTCCAAGATGCAGCCCATCCACTCTGAAGGAGGAATCCACTCGGCGCCGTTCGGACTACCGAACGCCGCTGAGATCTACAGCTGTCTTCTCCCCTCCCCGTCGGAACTAATCTACTCGGGAGAAAACCTCTCGGCGCCGTTTGGATTACCAAACGCCGCTGAGATCTACTGCAAGCTCCTCGCCCCCGAGTCAAGATCGACCCACTCGGAGGGATCCACGTCATCAGGCTATGACTCGGACTGGAATGATCCAGACCCGAGCAACCCAAGCTCAAGGGAAATCGCCGTCATCCTCCAGCCATTCGGGTCATGCTCATCCTCGGAGCTCGATGAGTACCTCAGCTCTTCAGGCTTTGACGACCTTTACGGCATCCCTTCGGACGAGGCCAACGACTCCGACTGTGACAATGATTACGAGCCGAAGTGCTTCGACGTCCTCATGGCCGAGGTGGCGAGACCGACTCACCATGGCCCGCAGCTCGCAGAAGAGGAATGAGCCGGACTTGAGCAAGAGCGCAAGCCGGCGGAAGAAGAGAAGAAGCGCAAGGAGGAAGCCGACAGAAGAAAGCAGGATCTGAGGGCAGCCGGATGATCCGCTCAAGAGGCCATACTTCAAACGCGAATCTGCAACACCAACATCTTTCAGACACCACAACAGAACGCTGTCGCTGCCCTCACACTCCTGGACACCGTAATCGAGACGGCGCCCCTCGACGTAACGCCAATTTTGGACAAGATAAAGACCATCATCGCGGCTACGGCCAATGGTCCTCCCTCCACCTCAGCCCGAAGACCGACTGAGTCCGTGGCAGAAACGCCCGACAGAAGCCGACTCCCGCCGCTGAGGTCAAGGGATTACAAGAGGCCCGAGCCAGACCGGACAGCGACTAGGTCAAGAGACCTTCGCCACGAGACCGCGCGCAAGAATCAGGAGCAATCGGCCGACTCCCGCAAGAAGCGGCACGGACGTCCACCCGCCCACCACGGGGTCCGCCGCAGCAATGACTCCGACTACCGAAGCAGCCTGCCAAGGACTTCGTCGAGTGATCTGCGGGAAGTCCTCGACCAACGCTATCAAGAACGAGATCAATGCTCTCGGGAAGATCGAAGGGGATCGCCCGACAGCAACGACGATGGAGTGCCCGCCTTCACTCGGGACCTTCGCCGAGTGCATTGGTCGAATGGTTTCAAGCTGACTGGAATCAAGAAGTATGACGGGAAGACCGACCCCGAGTCATGGCTAACCGTGTACACCCTCGCCATCCGCGCGGCAGGAGGCGACAATAAGGCCATGGCCAATTACCTGCCTGTGGCCCTCGCTAAGTCAGCCAGGAACTGGCTCACGAGCTTGCCAAGAGGCTCAATCGGCTCGTGGAGTGAGTTAAGGGACCACTTCATCGCCAACTTCCAGGGCACCTTTGAGAGACCTGGGATCCACTTCGACCTTTACAACGTCGTCCAGAAGCCGGATGAGCCTTTGAAGGACTACATCCGGCGCTTCTCCGAAAAGCGCAATAAGATCCCCAACATCACCGACGACATCATCATCATCGCCTTCTAGAAGGGAGTCCGTGATGAACTGTTGATCGGAAAATTTGGGCGCAAGCCACCGAAGACGGTGAAGCAGATGTTCGAGACGGCAAATTCTTACGCCAAGTCCAGCGACACAATCAAAGCGGCGTGCCAAGACCGGCTTGACAGGAGGGACGACAAGAAGTCGGGAGGAAGCCGACATCCTAAGAAGGATAATGGCAATAACAACCAGGCCCAGAAGGACCGCAAGCGCCGACCTGAAGACCTAGTTGCCGCGACGTCCAACTCCCAGTGTCGTCCTCGAGTCGCTGCCTACGACGCTATCATGAACGCTCAGTGCATGCATCATCCCAACCACAAACACGCGGCCAAGGACTACTTTATTTACAAATAGTTCACCGAGCAATATGCGGCACAGCTCAACAAGAAGCCGACTGATGAAGTCGGTCCATCGGGCACCAAGAAGAACAACCCGGCTGGAAACGCGGAGCCTTTTCAAGACCCCGTGGGCGAGCTGAATCACATCTTTGGGGGGCCGCAAGCCTATGAATCCAAGAGGAAACAGAAGCTAACTGACCATGAGGTCAACGCGGCACAACCCGAGGTCCCACAGTACCTACTATGGTCGGAGGTGGCCATCACGTTCGACCGCTCGGATCACCCTGACCGAGTGGTTCACCCGGGGCGCTATCCACTGGTGTTAGACCCGGTGGTCCGCAACATCAAGCTCAAGCGCGTCCTCATCGATGGGGGCAGCTCCCTCAATATTTTGTTCGCCAAGACCTTGGACGCGATGCAGATCCCGAGAGCTGAACTGAAGGCAAGCTCAGCCCCCTTCCATGGAGTGATCCTGGGGCTGTCATCCACGCCACTCGGGCACATCGCCCTTCCAGTCACCTTCGGAGTTCGCGAGAACTTCTGAATGGAGAATATCACTTTCGAGGTGGCCGACTTCGAGACGGCCTACCACGCGATCATTAGAAGGCCTGCACTCGCCAAGTTGATGGCGATACCGCACTATACCTACCTTTGCATGAAGATGCCAGGTCCGAACGGCGTCATCACCCTGCGCAGCGACGTAAAGCAAGTCTTCACCTACGAGAAGGAGAGCTGTGACATGGCCCAATCTCGCGAGAGATCGCGTGGCCAGGAGGAAATCCGATTGGCTGCATCAACTTCGGCAGAGGGTGAAATCCCCACGAAGAAGATAGCCAAGTCGGGACAAGGCGACGCCAAAACGAAGAAGATCTCTCTTGATCCATCGGATCCTTCGGAAACTGCTGTAATTGGCGTTGAACTAGATCCTAAATAGGAAAGCGCTCGTCACCTTCTTCCAAAATAATAAAGATGTTTTTGCTTGGAAACCATCTGATATGCCTGGTATTCCTAGGGAGGTGATCGAGCACTCTTTACACGTCAAAGATGACGTGAAACCTATTAAACAACGGTTACGCCGTTTTGCTCAGGATCGAAAAGATGCCATCAAGGAAGAACTCATGAAGCTCTTAGCCGCCGGGTTCATCAAAGAAGTTTACCATCCCGACTGGCTAGCTAACCCGGTCCTAGTCCGGAAGAAGACAGGGCAATGGCGCATGTGCGTTGACTACACCGATCTCAACAAAGGCTGCCCTAAAGATCCATTCGATTGCCTCGCATCGACCAAGTCGTAGATTCAACAGCCGGCTGCCAACTCCTGAGTTTTCTGGACTGTTACTCGGGCTACCACCAGATCAGCTTGAAGGAATCCGACTGCCTGAAAACATCATTCATCACGTCGTTTGGAGCTTACTGCTACATCACGATGCCCATCGGTCTGAAGAATGTCGGAGCCACGTACCAGCGCATGATCCAGAGATGCTTTCAGACGCAGATCGGGAAAAACGTGGAAGCTTACATCGACAATGTCGTCATCAAGACCAAGCAGAAGGAAGACCTGATTGCCGACTTAGAAGAAACCTTCGCAAACATTCGGGCTTTCAGAATGAAGTTGAACCCGAAGAAATGCATGTTCGGCGTGCCATCAGGCAAACTGCTCATCTTCATGGTGTCACATCGCGGCATTGAAGCCAACCCAGAAAAAATCAACGCTATCCTCAAGATGAAGCCCCCGAGTAACCAGAAGGATGTCCAGAAGCTCACCGGTTGCATGGCGGCGCTAAGCCGATTCATCTCTCGACTTGGCGAAAGAGGCATCCCTTTCTTCAGGTTGTTAAAGAAAATGGACGACTTCCAGTGGACTATAGAAGCCCACAAGGCCTTTGAAGACTTTAAAGAATTCCTCACGATGCCGCCTGTCCTAGCCTCACCTCAGCCATAGGAGCCCCTGCTACTGTACGTCTCAGCCACTCATCAAGTGGTCAGTACGGTTCTTGTGGTCGAGCGAGAAGAAGAAGGACGAGTCCAGAAAATCCAAAGGCCAATCTACTCCGTTAGCGAAGTGCTGGTAGGAGCCAAAATCCGCTACCCTCAGGTACAAAAATTGCTATATGGTGTTTTGATAATCGCGAGGAAATTATCGCACTATTTTCAGGGTCACTCGGTTACAGTCGTCACCTCCTTTCCACTCGGCGATGTCATCCACAACCGGGAGGCGACTGGGCGCATCGCAAAATGGGCCCTGGAACTAATGCCGCTGGACTTGACTTTCAAGGTGAGGACGTCTGTGAAGTCACAAGCCCTGGCGGATTTGTTGGCCGTGTGGACCGAATAGCAAGAAGAAGTACCTCGTGAAGACCTTCAATACTGGACCATGCACTTCGACGGATCCAAGAGGATCGCCGGCCTGGCAGCAGGAGTAGTGCTAATCTCCCCGACTGGAGAAAGGCTAAGATATGTCCTCCACCTTCACTTCTCCGCCTCGCACAATGTCGCCGAGTACGAAGCCCTACTACATGGACTGCGACTTGCAGTTTCACTCGGGATACGTCGGTTTGTCGTGAAAAGGGATTCCCAGCTAGTTGTCAACCAAGTGATAAAAGACTGGTCCTGTCTAAATGACACCATGGAGGCCTATCAGCAAGAAGTTCGCAAACTTGAAGACAAATTTGACGGACTGGAGCTATCCCATGTCCTAAGACATAATAATGAGGCAGCTGACGAGTTGGCGCAGTTTGGGTCCAAGCGAGAAGCCGCTCCAACAGACGTTTTTGTAGAGCATCTCTATGAGCCAACTGTTGCAGCCAGACCAACTCCCAACGAACAAGCTGCAGACCAGGTCGCCATGATTGACGTCGACTGGAGGACACCACTCATCAAATTTTTAACCCAGCAAGAGCTGCCGGAAGAACGGGTTGAGGCGGAACGCGTTCGACGCTGCTGTCAAGCTTATGTCATGGTGGACTCTGATTTATACAAGAAAATCCCTTCTGGAGTCTTAATGAGATGCATCACACCTGAGGAAGGACGGCAGCTACTCCAGGATATCCACTCGGGCATATGCGAAAGCCACGCGGCAGCACGCACCCTGGTGGGCAAAGCCTACAGACAAGGCTTCTTTTGGCTAACGGCGGTCGCCGACGCTGACATGGTGGTCCGCACGTGCGAAGGTTGCCAGTTCTTCGCTCGGCAAAGTCATGTCCCAGCCCAAGAGCTACAAACGATTCCACTGTCCTGGCCATTCGCAGTATGGGGCTTAGACATGGTTGGCCCTTTCAAAAAGGCACTAGGAGGATTCACACACTTGTTCGTCGCAATTGACAAGTTCTCCAAGTGGATCGAGGCTAAGCCGGTCGCTACAATCACCGTTGACAAGGCACGGGACTTCATCCTCAATATCATGCACCGGTTTGGCATCCCAAACAGAATTATAACCGATAATGGGACTCAATTCACTGGAGGCATCTTCAAGGAATTTTGCAAAGACTTCGGAATCAAAATCTGCTACGCATCAGTTGCACATCCCAAAAGCAATGGGCAAGTTGAGCGTGCCAACGGCATGGGTCTACAAGGCATCAAGGCCCGAGTGTTTGACCGGCTAAATCCTTATGCCGGCAAGTGGGTTCAAGAGCTTCCCTCGGTTTTGTGGTCTCTGCGGACTAAGCCCAGTCGATCTACCGGCCAAACTCCTTTCTTTTCGGTCTACGGCGCAGAAGCCATGTTGCCAAACGAGATGGAGTACGAATCTCTCCGAGTCCGTAGCTTTAACGATGAACGCTACGATCAAGACCGAGTGGATGACCTCACCCGACTGGAAGAGGCCCGTGAGACTGCCCTCATCCAGTCGGCAAGATATCTTTAAGGACTCAGACGATACCACAATCGCAACGTTCGAGCACGAGCTTTTATCGTTGGCGATTTGGTTCTACACAAGATTCAAACCACCAAGGACCGTCACAAATTATCCCCATTATGGGAAGGACCGTACATAATTGCTGATGTGACTTGGACAGGAGCATATCGACTAAAGCGTGAAGACGGATCCATGGTGGAGAACTCCTGGAACATCGAGCATCTTTGACGATACTATGCTTAAATTACCTTAAGTCTCATGTTTCTTCTTGACTACCAACCTCAAGCAAGATGACTTCTTGAGTTAGCAGTCGGGGGCTGTACATATGTCAATAAATCATGGTTTTCTCGTCAACCTGTGCATATTTGGTTTATTATTGTTTAATGTTCCTTGATTCGAGTTCAATGCATAAGGACTGAGAATTTTCTGATGACCTAATCAAGCTTAGGCTTGGTAACAGTCAGACGAAAGTTACTTAAGAAATTTTACATGAAAACTAGGATCAAGGCATTAACATAAATAAACTGAATATTTACAAGTCACATCTAAAAGTTACAGCAACTAATGTTCACAAGACAATCAAGGTCGGAAGTTGTTCACTACATCAGCGGCCACCCTTTTGGCCGATTCCTGTGCCTCACTAATCAATTCCAGGGCTTGTTCATCTGAAGTACCATCAGCGAACCCTTCCCCGATTGAATCAACATCTACCCGAGGGTAGAGCGACTTGGTCTGCGCAAGGGCGAAGCTCGCTCCCATGATGGCTGCTTCAGAAATGTTTGCCAGATATTGATCAGGGGCCCTCCGGAGCTTGTCAAAGATCTCGACCGGGTCCAACGAGCTGGTGCCGAGTCCGTTATGGAACAACGATAACAAGATCGGTGTCGCCGCGTTAGCAACATCCTCCCTAACGCTCTCGGCCTTTTTGACCCTCTCAATGAAAACGTCATACTGAGCTCGGGTCTTGATCTTGTAAGCTGCCAAAGATGTACGATCACACAAAGCATTCAAAGATGAAGCAAAATAAAGAGCGCTGTGTTGAAAATGCTCACCTTCAAACTCGGTCTCCAGCTCGGCCTTGCTGATGTTGACTGCTTCCAGCTAGGCCTGGAGCGAATGGACCTCCGACGAGTTTTCTACAACAAAAAGGGTATCAATGACCAAGATCGGCACAGATTACAATTAAAGGCATAAAGATACTGAGAGGGTTAAGCTTACTCCCGACTGAACCCCGGAGGTCGAGGTTCTCCTCCCGGAGTGCGGCTATCTCTCTCCTTAGGGCTGCTTCCCTCGATGCAGTTTCCTCTCGAGTGGTCTTCAGCTCTTGCTGGATGTTCTCCAGAGAGTTCAGATGTGGGACCAACTTCTCAAGAGCATTGGACTTGGCCATTGATTGGCAGTACACCCTCTGCATACAAGTTCTGAAGTTGATCAACTGAAAAACAATGATAAAGACACAACAGGAAGAGGGAAAAGGACTTACGTTTAACAGCCGAGTCGCTTCATTCAGGCTGTCTACAAGCGCATCTCTTTCTTCATTCTCCATTTGCTTGTTCAAGATGATGCCTTGCTTCTGGCCTTCGAAATCACGCCACTCAATTTTGATCAGAGGGACCCAGGTTTCAGAAGACTGCAACCTGGGGATCTCCTCCACTTTGGCTAAATGGATCAGAAGAAGCAGATGAACATACAGGAGAATTAAACCGGAGATTAAAAAGCTAGAGATCGATTCAAGACTTACCGGTTTCGGTGGCTGGATCTTTAACCGGCACTTCTCGGTTGCTTTTCCCTCCTTGGCTCTTGCCCGACTGGTCTTCAGTCGAGGCCTTTTGGGTAGCAGCCGGGGCTCTCCTACGGCCGATTGGTTTCTAGTTGGGGTACCCCGGCTGGCGGTCGGGGGCTCTGTCCTTGGGATGTCCTCACTGGGAGGTGAAGGCCTTCCACCCGGAGCGCTCTCGCTCGGGAGAGGGCTCTGGGGCTTTGGCTCCGCAGGCTTCGATGCCTCGATTGTTACAACTGGTGTTGGGCCCTCACTTTGCCCAGTGGGATCAATATTTTGAGGCCTCGTGCAAAACAAAGACAAGAGCAATCGGGATGAAGATGAAGAAATTATTAACAAAGAGCTTGATTTCAGTCGTAAGGCTTACCTAGTCGATCGGCGGATCTTGGGCGCCATCTTCAGTGACGGCCTCAGAGGGGTCGCATCGGCTTGAGGGGCTGGGACATCGTTGTCCGAGTCATCAATAATCAGCCTCCTCTTGCTCGCTTGCTTACTGATGTCTTCACTCGGGGCCGCCCTCTTCCCGGCTGGATCGCTCTGGATCTTCACGCCACCGGCTGGCTTCTTAGCAGGCCGAGCCGGCGCATCCTCATGATGTATTTTATATGGCTTCGAAATGATGCAGGCATTTTCCTGCAAGAAAAATTCTTACAACACTAAGAAGTGTGACATCAAGATTGAAAGGCAATGAAGGAGTTAGGTCAGCTTACCGGCGGAGGAGGGCGATATAGACTGTATGGGAGGACTGGCAGCATAAGGCTGCGTTCGACTGTAATCCCAGTCGAGAAGACCTTGTACATGCGAATCTTCAAGGTCTCAAAGCTGAGGGAGTCGCGGTCTTCCCGATTGGGGTCCCTTTCACCCTCGTACTCAAAAGCTGGCTTGGATCGCTCCTTGATTGGAGCCAGTCGGCTCCTGATGAAGTGCCGAGTGATCTGCTCGCCCCGAAGACCTTTCTGCTTCATTTCCAAGATCTTCGCTAGCAGCTTGTTGGCTTCATCCCAATCTTGGGCCACTGGCACGGTGCTCCAGTTGAGCCTAGGCACAGGGGGAAGGCCAACGAAGTTTGGCAGGCTGGGTTCAAGGTTGGCGATATAGAACCAACTCGCATGCCAGCCCTTGTTAGAAGATTTCAAGGGAAGAGAAAAGTATTCTTTGCGGAGGGATCCGCGGAGTTGGAAGCCAGCCCCACCAACAACGCAAGGATGATCCTTGTTCGGGTGCGGCTTAAGATAGAACATGCGCCGGAAGAGTTGAAAATGCGGGAGGATGCCAATGAAAGCTTCACACACATGGATGAAAAGAGCTATGTGGAGCATGGAGTTTGGGTTCAAATGATAAAGTTGGAGGCCATACTAATCGAGAAGACCCCTAAAGAACTCAGAGGCAGGGAGGCTGAAACCGCAATAGAAGAAAGAAGTGAAGACAACGAGCTCACCGGTGTTTGGAGAGGGGAACTCCTCACCGGCCGCCGGGCGCTAGCTCACGATATCCTTAGGAGGGAGAACTCCGTGCTTCACCATCTCCTTGAGGGTGGACTCCCTGACATCCGAGGTAGCCCATTGCTCGAAAGGGATCTTCTTCTCTCCTGCCATGAGTGTGGTTTGTGGGGAGTGGATCTGGCTTGAAGGATGAGGATTTGGGATGGGGATCTGTGAAGATGGATGTGGAGGCTAGCTGGCGACGA
The DNA here is from genome assembly GCA_019925245.2 of Oryza australiensis. Taxonomy (NCBI): domain Eukaryota; kingdom Viridiplantae; phylum Streptophyta; class Magnoliopsida; order Poales; family Poaceae; genus Oryza; species Oryza australiensis. Next base: position 135,177 of record JAIFGZ020000516.1, read on the forward strand.
AGCACGAGCTTCTGGATTGGTGGATCGGGCGTGCGCGAGAGCTTAGGGTTCTCCGCTGTAAGCTGATGAACAGTGTTGCGATTGGGAAATTTTTTCTGGGAAGACGAAGTGGCGGGGATGACCTCGAGGCTTTGTAAGAGATTTGAGGGTTGCGCTAGGTTTTCTCGCGATTGGGCCGAGCCCATGAGAGACTTGCGGCCCAGCTAAGGTGTGGCCTGACGCGTGTCCTTAGGGACTTAAGTGGATGAACTCAAGCAGATTTGCTTTGGCAATATGCACGTGTCTGAGTGCCCCGTACCTTTGGAAATCCTTTCATACCGCGGTTTGCGCAACTTCATGAGAAGTTGGCATGATGCAATTTGAAAGGTGACAAACAGTTAAGCTTTTATGGCTGCCTTGATGACGGGACTGTTTGGTTTTAAGCATTTGATTAAATGATTATATCAATGCTATTTTTCCGCCTTGGTGAAGATCTTTTTAGATTAAGACCAATATTATGGCAAGAGCTGTTTAATATTTTGGTCATATTTTTCAGATGACTGAAAAATTTGTCCCGAGATGACTCGGGCGAACCAAATCGGATGAGCTTAAGCTTGCCGAGTGAATTGGTTTTTTACCCATGAGGGTCGATTAAATTATTCATTCTGAGATGACTCTGGCAAGTTAACTCGGATAAACATGAGGTTACTGAGTGCTTTTCACCCACGAGGGTTGATTGAGTTATTTGTTCTGAGATGACTCGGGCAAATTCACTCGAATAAGCATGAGCTTGCCGAGTGGTGAAATTTTTTATGATGATTGCTTTAGCTTAAGCTAAGCATTTATATAAGACTGTTTTTTTAGTTCCTTACTATATGTTTAGTCTGTTTCTGACTAATCACATAGTCGGGAGATGCACCTAGATATTTATTTTTTGAGTGTCTTTTGGGATATTTTCCAGCCCTTCACAGTCTTTGGAGCCACTCGGGAGATTCATCATTCGGCGCCAGAAGCGCTCGGCCAAAGGGTTATTTGGCTGTGTGCTATTTTGGTTCGAGGCCGAGCTATCTCATCGACTGCAAAGGACTCGGGGGCTACTGTGGAGATTATGGCAATCGGATATCCACATGGCAAGCTTATCCAACTGGAGATAGGGATAGGTTGCACCTGCCAATTATGTAAACCAACTATGGCTTGGGTGTTACGTTGCCGATTAGATATGGCAACGGCTCATAGTCACGGTTTGGAAAGATTGAGAAGACCGACTTAGAGTAAGATAGGGTTTCCGACTTGTAAGCCCGCCTCCCAAGACTATATAAGGGTGGTAAGGGGCGTCCCTTGAGGGATATCAGCTTTAGATCAGATTCATGAGCTATTAGCTTTAGAGGCAAGAGCAACAGATCTTGAGATCAATAAACACTCGGCAGATTGAATCCCCGAAACAGGAGTAGGGTATTACCTCACAAGAGGGCCTGAACCTGTCTAAATCGTGTCTTCCACCTAACCCATTATGCTTGGCGATCTTGACTGCACCCCCAATTTTCTATTGCCGAAACCGAGTTTTGACACAACTGGACCTGCCGAAAAATCTTTCCGATGTACACCCTGTCTTTCACGTATCACAACGGAAGAAATGCTTGCGAGTACCGGAAGAGCAAATTCCCTCGAAAGACGTCCTTATCAGCGAATACCTCACATACCCCGAACACCCCATGAAGATTTTGGACGAAGTAGAGAAAAAGACTAGGACCAAGACATGGCGGATGTACAAGGTGCAATGGAGCAACCAGAATTAAGACGAAGCCACCTGGGTAAAAGAAGACTTTTTGAAGACCGAGTACTCGAACCTATTCCGCGAACGGTAAGAAATATCGGGGACGAGATTTATTGTTAGGGGGGTAGGTTTGTAACACCCTAAAAATTAAAGAATTTAAAACTGAGAATTAAAAATCGGAACTTACAAAAACTTTTGGCTTATTGCTTCTCGTCGTGTTTATTGCTTCTTATTTGCCGGCTTTGTTGCATGGAGTTTATAGTGGGAGTGATTCATCTTGATGTTTGAGAAAAACAAATGATTTGAAATCCCGAAGGAGAGAAAATTTCAAAGAAAAAGATTTGGAAATTTTAAACAAAAAGAATATAAGTAGGATGGGCTGAGGATTTATAAAAATATATTTGGGATCAAAACATTATTTTGTGATGGAGTAATAATATACAAGTGAGCAAAATGAGTGATAAAATATTTTTGAAGATATAGATGGAGCCTAGAGTGGTTAGAAAATTATTGAGTCAAAGTCACATTTTCTTGGATTTAGGAAAACGATTAAATTAAATATGTAAAATATATTTTTAAAATAATAAAAAGTGGGTGAAAAAGTTGAAAACATATTTTACAACTTAATTTTGGGTGTGCTAGATTTTATTTTAAATTTTAGAGGTGAAAGGAAAAAAATAGGAAAATAGGATTTAAATTTGGGAAATTGGGAAATTGCACTGTTCATTGCGCCGTGAGTGTTCGATGCCGTACCGCCGTGCACGGGCCCCATCGCCGCTAGCCCGCACGCGCGCGGCGCGTGCCGCTGCGCCCGCCCCCACCCTCGCGGAAGCCGCGCCGCGCCGGACCCCACTGCCCTCGCGCGACACGCGCCGCGCCCGCGCCGGACCCGCCGCCCTTGCGCCCACGCATCGTGCCCTCGCCGGAGGCGCTGCCCTTGCGCCCACGCGTCGCGCCCTCGCCGGACCCCGCCGCCCTCGCGCACACGCGCGGTGCCCGCGCCCGGCCCCTCCCCCAGCGCCGCCACACGTTGACCTCTCCGCCCGGCCTCGTCACCCCGCACCGCCGTGTGGCTCGCCGTGCCACCCGGCCGCCCGGGCCCCCTCTCCTCTCTCCCTCGCCGGAGCACTATAAAAGGGGCACGAGTCTCTCTCGTTTCCCCCATCTCCACCGCCCTCGCCTCTCCCATTTTCCTCTCTTCCCGCTGCCGTTCGCTGCCGTTCGCCGCAACCGCCACCGCGCCGTTGCCGCAGCCGCCGCCGTGCCGTTGCCGTGCTGCCTCCGTTGCCACCGCTCGGTAAGCCGCCGCCCGTCCCGTTTTCCCTCTGCGCGCCGCCGCGTGCGTCGCCGCCCGTCCGGCAGTGGACGCGAGGGAGAAGGAGGGCGGGTAGACGGTTAGATGCGAGAGGAGAGAGAAGCGCGATGCGGGGTGAAAAAAAGAGAAAAGAAAAAGGAAAGAACGAGAAAGAAAGAAAAAGAAAAAGAAAAATAGGAAAAAATAGGAAAAATCCAGAAAAATTAGGAAAAACTTTTGGGAAATATTTGGACAAAAATATATAGTTTTCTCATATATTTGCTCGACCAAATTCGGAGTTCAAAAATAGGAATTTCGTAGATCTCATTCTTCACATCATTTTTACTCGGAGTTTATCTATTTATTTTTGCCATTAAAATATGTTCTTTGACATTTGGACCTTCAAGGATTTAAATACCAAATCTTTTTGAACAACGCCTTTTTAAGTTTATCACCTTAATCAATTAGGAGTGATATTTTGCAAAAACCCTAAAAATTCCAAACTCGCGTTTTAATCATATTTCATCCCAACACTCTCACCCAAACTTGATTAAAATTTTAGGCTAAATATTTGGAATTGTTTTTATGGTTTCGATCGAATGCGTTGGTTTTTCGCATGTACGGATAGCAACCGAGGAAGCAGGCACTGACTACAGTGAAGACCCCATCCAACAAGCGTGCGAGCAAGGCAAGTCAACACTTCCCTTTTGAACATGTTGATCCTATTTTGCGAAATGATGTTGATTTAAACTCCCAATATGCATGCTACATACGATTTAATACCTCTACTTGATATACCATGCCTTGATATTGATCACCCTTAGGAATATTCTTTGTAACCTCGATGTGATATAACCGGAGGATATCTTCGGTAAAATGCTTAGCCATGCTTATACTAGAAACTTGCATACTCATGTTTTTACAAGAAGCTATATGCTTGGGCAACTACCTTAGGGAAGGTAGCTGAGATACGACATGTGGAGACATGAGCGCCACATTGCCTCGATGATAAAGAAAATAGTTTTGATGGAAAAATAAAAGTACAAAACCAATGTTTTTAGACTGGGGTGGCTGGATGGATTTGGGTAGATTCTGGCAAAGGCTAGAACCGTCCTTGGTCGATTAAGGATCGAGCCATGAGACTTATAACCTGGAACGAGCCAGTACAACCGTACTTCTCGAATGGGTATAGACCTAGCGGAGTAGATAGGTGAGCGGAGGCAATATCCCTGCATAGTAGTTCTTGAGTGGAGAGGTGGTTCTGGTTATCGAGATAAGGCTGCGGCCTACGTGTTGAGTAATGAATGAGAATTTGGAGAGTTTCGCGTTACCCCAGGAGCGCCAGAACTCCTCTCACTGCTAGGAAAGGATGACTAGAGTGCAAGAGGATTGAAGTTCATGGAGCGGGTACTACCAAAGTGAGATTATCGAAAGGCTTTGCCGTGACCATCCCATACGAAGGGATGAAAGCTTATTCAATGAGCAGTTGCGGAGTACGGGTAAAGTGTACATCCACTGTAGTGTGAGTAAATCAATCTATTTGAATAGCCGTGCTCACGGATAATGAGCGGCATGACAAGTTTCTCCCATGGCTAGACTCATAAATTTTAAAATGATGGGTGGGAATGCATAATGATTTTGTGTGCTGGTGGACTTAACTTCTCGAACTACGAGAAGGGGTGGACTCCTTAGAAAACCATGACGATCCGGAGGCGGGAAGCCATCCTTGGAATCACGATGGATATAGACAGAACCGTCGCTGACTTAATATACTATTGAACTAAAACTTGACCTGGCTAGATGTTAGGTTTATGAAATGATTTGTGAAAATTGGCTTTGCACAAATAAACCATAGCCATCCTTTGAATGACCCTATCATGTGCATCATTCCCTGTTGGCCTGCTGAGTATGTTGGGTACTCACCCTTGCTATACGCACAAACCTTCAGATGGTGGAAACAAAGAACTAGAGGACCCCTATGCTTACTGCCAGGTGGGCGAAGAAGGAGAAGGCGTCTACTAGGTCTTAGTCCCCGGTCGTTGCCTGTGGCAATCGACATGCCGCTGCCTTCCGTCTGCTATCTCATCTAATTTATGCTTTTGGTTGTATCCGGACCTGTAGGTCCTATATGTAATGATACTGCCTTCGGGCCTATTATTGTAATACTTTTGGTGTAAGACTATTCGTACGCTTTGCACCTGATAATTCAGTACTGTATTTCGTGGGTACCAAACTACTCGATCCAGGGAAATGGTACTATGAACATGAATGATTCCCGTTCCGAAAACGGGGGTCCACAGTTTGTATTGGATTATATTGTTGTATTATTACAAGTTCTCACTGCTTAGCCGATTATCTTTATATCATCATTTATTCAAGTGTTAGAATCTACAGCCAATTGCTCAAACCCCTATCGACATCGACTAGTATCGCTATATCGGCTATCAGCTAGCATCGGATATTGGCTATGACGCTATCAGCCGATTCTACACTAGGATATCGGCTATCGGTTGACACATATCTTTTGAATCTCTCGGTAGGACCCAGGCTTCATTTCATCAACACCAACCTGTTGGTCAATCAGCTTTATATCTTGTCAGTTGCAGGATCAAATTGACTGGCACGCCTGCATCTTATCAATATTCAAGACCTGCACTAGAGCTAAGCAGATCTCCCAGGCCGTTGTGTGTATCGACATAGTTCGCGTCAACACAGATTTAGCACCATCGGCTGGGCGCGGATTTTTCGTCAACACATCTTCGGATACAATTCTCATGACCGTCATAGGATGCTAACAGTCTTTCTCCCTATTGCTATTACGGCAGTCAAACCTATTCACACTAAGGTAGTGATAACAAAGTTGTGTTACTTTTTTAATCGAATTTCACATAAGGTATTTGATCCTTCGGAATTAGGCCCACTTCAGAAATTTGCAATTGAGGCCGTATGCCAGCTAGAGATGTATTTACCTCTATCTTATTTCAATTTGATGGAGCATTTGATTGTTTACATCGTCCCTTAGATTATTGAACTTGGTCCATTGTAATTACATCAAATGAGGGCGTACGAGCATTACATGTCGATTCTGAAAGGTTATGTTCATAATCATGCTCACCCAGTGGGATTGATGATAGAGGGATACACAACTGAAGAGGTGGTTGAGTGTTGTATGGATTACATAAAGGATGTTAATGCCATTGGGATATCGTGCCTAGACACGAGGCAAGATTAACATTACAAAGGCTGGCATCTGGCCCATCAACTCTTATGACATATGGCAAGGGTACGACATCAATTAATATACCTTTTACACGAAAGCAAAGGACAATAAAAGCACAGCCCAGAATAGTGGTGTTCGTGTCGAAGCGTTGGACACATTGGGTCAGAAAAAATTGTATTACGGGATCATAAAGGAAATGGGTGAAAGACACAACAGGTGTTTCCCTGGATAACTACGGCCTAACAATCGTCGACCATGTTAAAACAGGGCATAAGGATGATCCGTGGGTACTCGTTGAGCGTGTGGCATAGGTTTTCTTTGTGAAGGGCCCTTCCAACAAGAAGAAAGACATAACTGTATCCGAAAAACAACACATCATAGGCGTCGATAACATTGAAGATGCATCTGATTACAACCAGTATGAAGACCATTCATTATTCACCGTTCTTCCTGTTAGGATCAAGCACATAGAGTGGACCCTAAACAAAGATAAGATCCCATATGTGTGCCCCGATGGTGTTGTAAAAATTGTTAAATGGTAGTTCCATTCTATAATGAAGTTGTTTTGATCTAGTATATAATGAAGCTCTATTGAATATAATGTGTCCCTAAGGTGTTGAGATGAATATTGGATGGACATGTTAGTTTTTATTTTCTTAGAGAAAGCACTTAATTTTAATATATTTACAAGACATTTATATTTTTTAGACCATTTTTAAATATTATTAGTATTGTAATCAATTAATTATGCTCTCTAAATATTTTGAACTATTTAAAACTAAAACTTTTTGTTAATTATCTTTGCATGCGGCTGGCTTAAAGGCCCGTATGCAAAGAACATCTTTGCATGCGGGCAGCTTTATGACCCGCCAGTGAAAATATTTTTCGCATGCGGTCCACTTAAATTCCCACATGCGAAGATCATTTTTGCATGCGGTACCTTAAGCCGCCCGCATGCGATGATCTATCCCTATATCAGCCGGGGGTGGGACTTCAAAAATTTCCAAGTCTCGGAGCCCACGAACACTAGCCGCCGGCTGCCGAAAATTTCCACGCCACCTCGCCTCACCGACTTCGTGTCGGCCGCCTCCCTGAGCCCGCGCCGGCAGCCCTTTCTCTGCCACCCACCGCCTCCACGCTGCCCATCGCCGTCCGATCCACGCTGGCCACCGTATCTCCGCCACCCGCCGTCATCCTCCACATCGGCCGACACCTCACCGAGCCCGCACCGGCCACCTCCTCAAGCTTGCGTCAGCCGCCTCGCCTCACCGACTCCGTGGCGGCCTGTAACATAAAAATCAAAGGCGTAAAATTCAAAATCTGAAATTCAGAACTTGTAAAAAAACTTTGGATCTTTGCATCGTGTCGTATTTATTTGCCTCTTTTTGCTAGCCCTTGTTGCCAAGTTTATAGTAAAATATTATTTATTTAAAAAGCAAAGGGGACAAATAGAACATTTAAAAAATATATAATAGAAATAAAATTATAAAAATAAAAGTTGGGCAAAACTAAAACTTAATTAAATTTACATTTGGTTAGAATTGCATACATTTGAATACATGTGTGAAATGCAAATAAATAAATAATATATATATATATAAGTGAAATGTCACTGTTCACCCGTACCTAGGTGTTCGACCCTGTCCCCGCCCTCGCGCCCCACGCCGCCGCCCGTCACGTCGCCGCTATCGCGCGTCGTCGTCGTCGCATCCCTGCGCACCGCACCCCTCCTCTCGCCGCGTCATGCGCATCATCGGCGCCGTCCCCTCGCCCCGCGCCCCACATTGCCGCGTGCCGGTTCCGTCGCTGCTGCCGCGCCTCTGCCGTTGCTGCCATCCATCGTGTCGCCGCTGCTGCGCATCGCCGTCGCTGCATCCCCGTGCCTCGTGCCCCGTGCCCCTCCCTCTTCCGCGCCGCACGCGTCGTCGTCGCCGTCCCCTCACCCTCGCACCCCGCGCCGCCGCGTGCCACATGTCTCGTCCGCCGCGGCCGCCATCACCATCATCCCCCGCATCTCCTATAAAACCCCCTATCCGCTCTTCTTCCCTGCACTCCCTCCCTAATTCCCCCTTTTCCCTTCTTCCCATGCCGAGCATCATCCGCACGTCGAGCATCGTCGCCACACCGAGCACCGCCGCCTCGCCACGACCCAGCCCGTCGCGTCGCCGCCCTCGTCGCCTGTTGCCGCCGGTGAGTCCCCCTCCTCCGCTTCGCCAACCGTCGCCGTGCCGCATTGAGCGCGCGCGCGCCCAAACCTCGGCTCGGCCGAGCGGAGGAGAGAGAGGAAGAAGAGAGAGGGAGAGAAAAAGAAAAGAAAAAAAGAAAAGAAAAAGGGAAAGAAAAAAGTGAAAAATAATTAGGAATAATCAATGGCTAGTGGGCTGCTCTATTTAGGAAAATTTTGGAATTATAATCTATTTAAATTTCTAGAATGAAAATTGTTGGAAGACAATTATAGGATAAAGATTAATTATAATATTATGAAATATTAGTATAATCCTAAGATATAAATTATTAAATATAGTATTAAGTTTTGGGGTGAATATTTAGAATTTAATTAACTTTAACTCTACAACTTGTGGGTCCTTTAGAATTAGGAATAAATTAGAGATTAACAAGTATTCCAGGTGAAATATTTTTGAATTGTCGATCACAATATTTTTAAATTAAAATAAATTAACTTGAAATAATACCACCTCATAATTAATTGAATCGGTTTAAATGCGAAATTTCAAACTAATGTAACTCGCTTATTTTAAACCGGATTTTAACGAAACTTGAATCAAAATTCACCTAAAATCGTAGCCTAGTTTTAGGAGATACTTTTATGATATATTTGACACCTTGGTGATTTTATTTGAATTCTAATCGAATTCAATCGTATCTTTCGCACATATTTATAGAATCCGAGGGGTCCGTTGAGTGTGGCGAAGACCCAGGTCAGCGAGGTTGCGAGCAAGGCAAGTCATCACTACCCTTGAGCATGTTGAACCCCTTTTATGAACCTATGTTGTTTTTAAATCCAATATGCATGCTATATACATGAGAAGTCCTCTACTTGTTATATGCCATGCCATGATATTGAATACTTGTATATTCCTTGTACCCTATAGCATCGTGTGTCCTTAGTCAATCTTCTGACAATGCTTAGCCCATGCTAAATTAGATTAATGCACATTCATATTTATCAAATGCTATATGCTTGGGCGACTACCTTGGAGAAGGTGGTTGACATGCGACATGTGGAGTCATCGGCGCCACATTGCCATGACAATGATGAAATGGTTGATAGATGAAAACTAAACACCAAACAAATATTTTAGACCGGGGCGGCTGGATGATTTGGGTGGAATCCGGTTAAGGCTAGCGCCGTCCCTGGTCAATTAAGGACCGAGCCATGAGATAAACATGAAACGAGCTAGTATAGCCGTACTTCTCGATGGGTATAGACCTAGCGGAGTAAATAGCCGAACGGAGGTGGTACCCTGCAGAGCGGTTCACTTAGGTGTGTGAATAGGCGAGAAGCCTACAGGTGGGTAACCATCGGTCGGTAACCGAACTGAAATTGGAGTTAATTACAACTTAAAGAATGAGTGAGTTTTCCACTCTCGGGAGCGCCAGAACTCCTCCAATTGCTAGAAACCATGTACGACTAGAGTGCAGGAGGGCTCAAGTTTATGGAGTGGGTATTGTCAAAGTGAGGTTATTGAAAGGCTTTGCCGTGACGTGTCTCATTCGTTGGGACTTCAGCTCATGTGTTGGACAAGTCTCGGAGTACGGGTAAAGTGTACATCCACTGCAGTGTGAGTAAAGCAATCTATTCGAATAGCCATGCTCGTGGATACGGAGCATAGGGACAAGTTTTTTGCTTGGCTAGACTCTAAATTTTAAAATGATGGGATGGGCATGCATAAAGATTTTTGTGCTGGTGGCTCAACTTCTCAGGAGGAGAGAAGGGGTAGACCCCAGAAAATCATGACAATCCAGTGGAGGGAGCTATACTTGGGATCACAATGGATGGTGGATAGAACCGTCGCTGATTAAACGAACTATGGAAATAAAACTTGACCAGTCTTAGGTCTTAGGCTTGTGAAAAGAATTGCAAAAACTAGCTTTATACAAAAGAACCACAACTGTTCCTTGATTATTCCCTATCGTATGCATCGTTGCTGTGGTAGATTGCTGAGTACGGTTCATACTCACCCTTGCTTTACGCAAAACATTCAGAGGTGGGCGATGAAGACCCTGAAGACCCATACGAGTACTACAAGGAGGGTATGGAAGACGATGGCGCTCAGTAGATCTTAGACTCGGTCATTGCCTGTGGCGATGGCATGCCGCTGCCTTATCTCCGTTGCCTTATCTGTATTCTGTTTTTGCTTGTATTCCGGACCATTTGGTCCTATGTTCTAGATAATGCCTCCAAGTGCTATATTGTAATATTTCGCATAGGACGATTGGTGTATGTGCTCTTGATGATTTAGTAATGTAATCGTGGGTACCAGACTACTTGATCCAGGGAAATGATATTATGAACACGAATGATTCCTGTTACAAAAATGGGGTCTACACGGCCACCTCCCCGAGTCCGCGTCAACCGCCTCCCCGAGCCCATGCAGGCCGCCTCCTCGAGCCAGCGCCGGCCACCTCCCTCGTGCCGGTGAGATATGACCATATTTTTTTAAAGATGAGATATGCAAATGTTTGTTAGATAAGATGTGCAAATTTGGAATGTGCAAAATTTATGCAAATCTAATTTAGATGAGATTAGATGTGAATTTTTTTCATTAGGTCGTACGCATTAGATGTGAAATTTTCCATTAGATGTCAATTTACATGAGATTAGATGCCACATGAGATTAGATGCCACATGAGATTAGATGCGATAATTATGTGAAATGTGAGATGTCAAATTGTGAGGTGTGAAATTTTTGATGCAAAATTTGTGAGATGTGCAAATTTGCAATGCAAGATTAGATGTGAATTTTTTATGTGATAATTATATGTACAAATTTATGTTTTAAGTCATATGCAGTTAATTAATGTATATATTTGAGTAGTGCAAAATTAATTTTGTATGAGATGTGAAAAACTTGTATGACATGTGAAAATTTTTTATGTGATTCATATTGTAAGATGTGAAATGTGATATGTGAAATTTGTGAGATATGCAATTTTTATATCAGATTAGATGTGAATTTTGTATGTGATAATTACATACAAATTTATTTGTTATATCATATTTGCGATGATTCATTTTTGATTATGAAGAACGACCGAAAAATGTCGAACAACAAAGTTTCCTCCGATGCACCAGTAGCAGCTAAAGACAAAGTTCACTCGACGCCGGAGCAGTGAACAAATAGAAGGTGTAGAGAAAATCGGTAACCAAAGTTCACAAAACGACGTCTAGCGAAGAAACGTGTTGCACCCCAAGTGACCCTTTTTTGATGGAAATAACACAAGTGGCCCCTCGGGATGTTGACCCAAACTACGTACCTATCGAGCAGGAAGTAAGATATATACATCGTTAGCCCATATTATAACTGGCCTATCCAGAGATCGTAGCCACCTAATGGTTCTTCACGATGTGTTCGTGTAGATAGTTATACAACGTCACTCAAAACAAAAGACGACCAAGACCATTGATGAAGTCAAGCTTGATACCACCACGTCTGTCCATGAGCATACGGATACGTTGGCAAGTGCAGGCGCGCGTGCAAAAAAAAGACACCGTGAGAGAAGTAAAAACCAGCTGCCGAAGGAAACATATTATGTGACTGCTCTCGACCGGGATGGGAAGCCCGTCGAGCCAAAGATTTTGTTTCCAAGTTCAGCAACACATGTGGAACTCTGGTGAGACTCCACTGCCCAATAAATGTAAAGTTGTGGGAGACGGTAGACGAGAACCTTAAGACACTACTATGGAATGAGTTGCAAAATTATCTAGTGTATCCACCTAATTCGGAGGTTAGGGAGAGGGAGTTTGCATTTAAGAAAATGGAAGACTGTTGGAGACAGTGGAAGTCCGATCTGAATCGGGACTATGTTCAAATGAACAAGACTCCCTTCGCTGATCATGAGAGGATCTCGCAGGCTGTCATGCCTAGAAATTCAATCCAGAATTTCCGCAGCTAATTTGTGCATTCAACCCTCGTCCTGGAATCAGCCGAGGTACATAAATCGACAATTATTGATATTATAGAAACCGTGTCTTAGAAACAATATAAAAGATTGCAAAAATGCAGCAGAAAGAAAAGACTAACTAAACTGAAAATCTATTCTTGCGACGGAACTCCAAAACTCCACAGGCAACCTTGACGTCGGACGCAAGCCTAATCCTCGTCAAAACTTTCCTCTGCTTCAACCTCTAGCTCTGGTGGGGAAAATTAAGCAGGACTGAGTACTACCCACTGTACTCAACAAAGTCATACCGGAAGAGAAGGTATGATGTAGGATAATTCACAAGGAAGGAATATGGTCTCATTTGCATAAACAACATTTTAGAAATAACAACAGTTGAAAGCAGTAAAACAATAATATATAATTAAGCAATATTAAATAAACACTATCTAACGTTAAACTCACGTTGCAACAGGCCCAACCATCCATCTATACTAGTCAAGTTCCATTAGTCATATTATTTTTTAAATGAGACTAATCATGGTGAATCTGGTTGATCGCTCATAACCGTGGGCATGGCTCTTTGAATAGTTTTTAACTCTGATTAGAGGTGTACAACTGTACCCACAAGACACAACCCCACGATACGTTTCCACGTGCCGGTGTACCACCATGATACCCCGAAAAGGGACTGTGACAGGACCCTTCGCATAACCCCCTCTAACCAATCGTACCACTAGGGGTGAAAACGGATCAGATACGGTTGAAAACTAGCTATACGTATTTGTTTTCATATTTTTTCGGAATTGGATTTGGAATCGGAAACCTCAGATACAAAAACGGAAACAAATACTATTGAAAACAAATACGGAATGGATACGATTCGAAACAAACACTTTAACGGATATTGATAAGATATTCCACGACCTCAAATATCATTATAAATCAAGCATTGTAATTATAGACATCCATAATAAAAATAATAATTCTCTAAGGTAGCGAAGTGAACTAATAGTGTTGCATCATAACAAACAAAAGAAACATTCCTATGTATATGAATATGCCATTGTTTTCACAAAAATGTAAAGAGCAATTTTATTATGAAATAGTCATCATCCATTTGAATTTTAGATGCACCAATTCCCTAACATAACGATATTCCAACTGTGACTATGAAGGACCTTTAGTGTGTTGTACAACCTGTTTGCATTGTTTTGTGCAGTTCTAGATGCAATGGTTGGGCTACTGTTTTGCAAATTTCATGCTCTATTTCTTGCATACTATAGAATACTGAAGAAGAGGTTGAGGATGCGGCTTGCACCTCCTGTGTGGCCAACGCCGACGTCGGGCGGGCGTCGGCCAGAGGCGACGCCGACGCGGGCGCTGGGCGGTCGGCGACGGGAGGCGACGCCACGGGCGCCGGCGGCTAGGAGGCAATATCGAGATGGGGGCGCCGGGCAAGCGACGGTGGGAGGCCATGCTGACGGGGCGCCGGCCGGTTGGGAGCGCGCCGAGGCGGGGCCCGCCGGCGAGAGCGCGCCGATGCGCGTTGGGCGGGTGGCGGCCGGAGCGCGGCGACACGGGCCGGGCGGCGGCGGCGGGCGGCGCCGATGAGGCGCCGGCCGGTGGGGCGGCGGCTAGGACACGGGACTAGGAGACGCGATGCCCTGTTGGAGGCTGGACGGCGCCACCGTGGGTCGTGGGAGTAGGAACCGGGTGAGTGGAGGGGAGAGGATTAGGGTTTTGCTCTTTTTTTGGCTTATGGAGAGTTAATGGGCCGGCTGGGCCTGGGCCAGGCTCCTAAGGTCCGGATATTATCCGGTGAGGTATCCGGATATTATTCGACCATATCCGATATCCGTCGGATAATGCCTTTACTGTATTTGTATCCGTATCAAAAAAAAATTATATGTTTCCGTTTTCGAATCCGAAATTATCTGAAAATTATCCGAAAATCACTAACCGTATCCGATTTTTCAGACGGAATCTGGATATTATCCGTACAGTTTTCAACCCTACTTTCCACACCAAAGTTTCGACCCCACTTCCATCAGGGTAATGGGCAGCCCCCCTGCATGCCGCGGTGAATTCAACCGGGGCCGACTCAACTCCATCACGCCCACCATCACTAGGGTACGTCAGCTAGAGATAGCTATACTACAGATCCAGCCATTACCATGCTAGCTTATGGTATGCACGGTATTTCTTCCAGGGTTTCCCGAGAACTGATCCTTAATTGCCATGGGTGCTACTATCCAAAACCATTGCACCCACAGCCTATCATTATCAGTTATTAACATAGTACCACTTACTTGACATCATCTGTGTAGTAATCTCCACTGTAATATTTAGATAGCGTGATTCCCTTAAGTGAACTAATTGAAGCCAGGCTAAGCATATCCTAGACCAATATCTAGTCATATTGAACCCAAGTTATCAATGGTAAGAGGTATTCAATTCCTATGGCTGAGTACAATAGGTATAATAGTCCCATGAAATGACATTCTAAAACATATGCAGTATTTGAGAAAAACAAGATATTTAAATAAAATAGGTACAATATGATCAACATAAAGTATGACTTGCCTTGCTCTGAATATTGGTGAACTTCGGCGACTACTTCGAAGTAAACGGGATTGCTGGAGTTACTGGAATCAACACGACAAACAAAGCACTCAACAAAACATGCTAAAAGTCTACTGAAACAACATAAGAAACTATTTTGCATGGGTTCTTGGCATTTTTCTGGATTTAATGAAATTTGAATGGACTAAAACAGAGCTCGTATTAAAAAGATATGAATTTTAGAAGTTTAAATGTGATTTTTAACTAAATAGAAAACCCTAAATTAATTATTGCGCAATTAAGTCCCTGCTGATGCAAGCGGCTGACACGGGTCGGGTAGGGCTGATGTCAACATGACGCAAGCAAGGGCTGACGCAACGGCTAACGCAAGCATCTAGGGATGACACAAGCGTGATGCAAGTAGATGACGTCAGCAAATGACATCATCTGGCGCGGGCTCTCAGTCTATGGTGGACCGAGTCCACGGAGCGGCGACACGTGGAGGGGGGTGCACCACGTGGCGGTATCTGGGCTGCTGGGCGGCTTGCGGGATCGGACGGCTCCGATCTACCGCTCGGTAGATCGGACGGCTGGGAGGGTTAGGGTTTGGCGGGGTGTTGGTACTCCCTACAACCACAGATAAAATCCGCAAGTGCACGGAATACCGTTGTAGCACTTCACCTTGGGAGTATTCCAAGGGATATCGAATCCAAGGAACGGCAGGGATTATCAAAGAGTTAGGATCATCCAAGGACATCTAAGATTAGGTAGGCTAAGGCATAGAGAGAATTTCTATGGTTGCGGCTCTAAGAAGCTAGTAAATTACTTTACTTTCTTTACTTACTTTGGGCGCCGGCTTACACTCGGTCTGCCAAGTAACTCCGGCCTACAGCTCTACGCCGTACTCGAATGTGGAGGAATACAAACGATGGACATGGTTGTCACCACCTGCCGCCTACCTCTCACCCGTGGAGTACAAGGGAAACAAAGGTAAACTCTAGCCTAGACAACCACGTCTAAACTATTGAATACTACTCTAGCCTCGCGCAAAAACACCCGTCTTCATAAGGGGTCTTAGTACTAGAGCACCAATTAATTGGATGATGATCCCGTAAATAATGCGGTAAAGTAAATTACTCAAAGTAAAAGTATAACAACCATAGTAAATAACGAACATTTCTTTATTAAAGAAAGTATCTGTTGAGGTACAAGGCCAGAGGTTGGTGCCGGGACTCCCGACACTCCTCCGAACTACCCCTCAGAGAAAACTCCAACATTTGGGGCACTCCTTTCAGAGCTTCCCCTCACTCTCTAACCTATTAACTAAGCCTTTGGAGTGAAGCTTTAATGTTCTTGGAGGTGTGTTGAAATGGATGAAGTGCCCTCCTTAAATAGGTGATTAAGGCGGTTGTATGGAGGTTAGTAACCGCCATACCCACCTAACCGTCATTGGGGACCAATGGATAGCTGCCACGTAGAAGGAGGGGTTGATCGGCCACCAAAGTAGTTTGGCCAAACCAGGGTTTGGTCGAACCCTTTCCGGCTCCGATCCCCACCGACTTTCTCCTGGAGCTGACTAGTGGGCCCCTAAGGTGGTTCCCGGGTGTTTGGTCCCACTTTAAGGTGGTTTCACCCGACTTGTGGGCCCTTCGATCCATGGGAAGCTGACGTGGTGATCGCCGATTGGTTGGAGTTGTGTTTCTTCGCCACGAAAGCAAACTTTTACTTCATTTTGATACATAAGTCACCTGCATACATTAATTTACCAACACTCATGGAAAAGGTTACTTTATAACCCCTACCACTACGTTGATATGCCAAGTTTGTTCCACTTATGCAGGTATTGACGGTCTGATTTAAGGTGATAATGACCATGTTAATGACCAAATTTGGTAACCAAATCCCTAAGTTCAAGGTCAAATTTGAAGCAGAACCGGATTGGGAGAATAATCTGCGGAGAAACAGAGGCCGCATCAGCTACAATCAAATCGGCTGGGTGACACAATCGTCTACGAGGTTAATCGGCTGAAGTTGAGTCAGATAAGGATAGCCGATAGCCGATGCTGAGTCAGAGAAGAGGATAAGACCGTTTTCGATGAAAGTGCTTAAAGATAAATAGAATATTCGGTTCTTAAATTGTGTCTTAAAAAGTATTGCCATCTATGGATAGAGTCCTGTAACGGCAATTGTATCTGTAAATTAGGAATTTGTTTAGATTGTTTATTGTAATGCGGCATGGGACTATATCCCGGGATATTGTCGTATTTTAAATAGTTGATTAGATAGAGACCATGGTTTGCACGGATAATGTTATTCTTGGGTATAAATAAGACCTGAGATTCCAGTAAATATTAATTAACACATATTCAATACAACTTTCGGCGCATCACCTCCTTTTTCTTCAGACGAACACTTGATCCGGCTTCGGGCTGCATCGTTTTGATCCCCGAATTAAGGTAAATGTTTGTCGTTAGTGGTATATCTCGTCGAATTTAGTGCTTCCATCGCTATGATACTCTAAATTCGATGATTTATGCTGTTG
The DNA here is from genome assembly GCA_019925245.2 of Oryza australiensis. Lineage (NCBI taxonomy): Eukaryota > Viridiplantae > Streptophyta > Magnoliopsida > Poales > Poaceae > Oryza > Oryza australiensis. The sequence goes on from JAIFGZ020000516.1 coordinate 152,674, forward strand.
ATAACACTAAAATTTGGTAGTTGAGTCCCTAAGTCTGCAAAGGCGAAGTAGAATCGGATCGGCTAGTTTGATGGAGAAACAGAGGCTTCGCGGTGTTGAAGGGGATCCTGTTGGTCTCGGCCATAATCACATCGGCTGGGTTGGTTTTGCCGATGGGGCCGAGAAAAAACCTCTGTGCTTGTGTCAAATTTGGGATAAATACTTGATGTGACAGGTGCTACAGTTTAGAAAAAGAAAAAAGGGGTGCTAATCAAGAACGGTTGCATATTACAGTTGGGAGAAGGAAAAAGTGCTAATCCAAAAAACATTGGGATGTAAGATGGATGCAACGTGGTTGAAGAAGTAGATCCGAAATAAAAAAGAGAGTTATGGATTAAATGGGAGTACCTCGGAGAACTCAGCAATGGCGGCGGTCGGAGCGGCAGCGATGGTTGAGGCGGCGGCTACAGCTGGCATGGCGGCAGTGGCCGGCGCGACAGAGGCGCTTGATGCGGCGACGGTGGAGGCCATCGGAGTCCTTGGGGGTGAAGATGGGTCTGGTCCGTGGAGCGCGACGAGGTCTGACGGACGCCGGTGGAACCGCCGGAGAGGAGAGAGAAGAAAGGAGCTTGCGTGCGAAGGGATTGAGTGCGCTTTGAAGGCGTAAGCATCTCGACCGAGGAGAGTGGATATTTAAAGGGTACTAGGAGGAAGCCGAAGCGGTTTAGGTCAAGAAAAGGGCGGGAGTTTGAACAGGCAAGCAAATCCGTAACACTTCGTATCATAGACTTGGGGGCATGTGTTAACACTGAAATTTGGTAGTTGAGTCCCTAAGTCTGCAAAGGCGAAGCAAAATCGAATCGCTGGTTTGGTGGAGAAACAGAGGCTGCATCGGCTGAGGAGTGATCGGCTGCGAGCCCAATCGGCTAAGGATGGATCGGACAAGGGCAATGGATAGCCGATTCTAGGTCCTGAAGAGATAAAACTGTTTCTGATGCAGCAATTTGAGGATAAATAGAATATTTGGTTATTAGTTACGCGTTAAACGATATTGCCACCTATGGATAAGAGTCCTGTAATGACAATTGTATCTGTAATTTAGGAGTTTGTTTAAACTGTTAATTGTAACACGGCGTGGGTCCTTCTCGGGATAATCTTGTGTTTTAAATAGTAGTTTAGATAGAGTCCAGGGTTTGTACAGATAATTGTATCTTGGGTATAAATAGGACCCGAGACCCCCTGTAATTAAAAAAACACAATCACAATCAATCAAACCTTCGGCGCATCGCCAACCTTTTTCTTGAGACGAGCAGTTTGTTTGGCTACGGGCTGCATCGTTTCAATCCCCAGATCTAGGTAAATGCTTGTCATTAGTGGTGTGATCTGTTGTTTCTAGTGCTTCCATCGTAATGACACATTAGATTCAACAGTTTATACTACGCTACTTATCATATAGCGCATATAAATTAGACTAATGTTTAGATCTATCCTGCCATTGGCTAGTTCTATAAAGAACTTGCAGCCGATAGGGCTAGATCTAAAGGTTGGTTGGTTTATATGCGATATCCACCATCTCGAGGGATGTAAATCGGCTGCAACAGATCAGGTTTTTCTTTTTATACTTAATGTTGCATCGGGTTCGAACTATTAAGTCGTTTTTAGAACTATCAATGATCTGTTCGGTTAAGATTTATATTGTTTAGAGACAGCGCCGGGGTTTCAGCCAGCCTTGTCTGCCCTGATATGTTTCTTTTAATATATTTATTATTAGATTTATATTAGGACTGTCTCTTATATTAAGATTGCATTCTTGTCGAACGTTACTAGCCGAAATCAGCCCGCCATCGGCAGCCGACGGCCGATTCCCAGGCCATGCGCATCTGGTTCAAGAGTGATACCTTTTCATAAGATTCATCGGAGTACTAGCTGATTCATCATTAGTTTTCCAGTATTGGCTAGGTTATCGATTCATATATTTATTATCCTTGACTGTATTTAGGTTACACGGCTTATGCTGTCTCGGTACAACCGATCCATTTCAGTCGTCTCGCTTAAATATATTTTAGGATAGCATATATATGCTCATGGATTCCCTCAGCCTATCCAGTGGGGATCTAACCTAACACTTAAAGCATATTCCCTTGTTTCTCTTGTCGGTTAACAAATCAAATCAACTGGCACGCCCTGCACAGCATAGGTAGCCGAGAAGGAACTGCACTGGAGTTAAGCAGATCTCCCAGGCCAGCACATGAGAGAAATTTCTCATCGATATCATATATCACATATAATCTAGAACAATGCTTAGATCTGTCTTGACATCAGCTTGTTTCTGTCAAGAATCAGTAGCCGACAGAGCTATATCTAAGGGTTAGCCTAGATTATATGCCATATCCACTGACTCGAGGTATTTACATCAGCTATAGTAGATCTGGTTGTTCTTTTTATACTTAATGCTGCATCAATATTGATCTATTAAGTCGTTTTTAGAGATCTTATGATCTACTCGGCTAGATGTATATGTTTAGAGATAGTGCCGAGGCTTCAGCCGGCCTTATCTGTTTTAATATTCTTTTGATACATTTGCTATCAGGTTTATTAAAACTGCCTCTTATATTAAGATCTTGCTCTAGTTAAATGCCCTCAGCCAGAATGAGCCTGTCAGCCACAGCCGACAACCGATTGATCTAGGTTTAGCGCATTTAGCTTAGATCAATATCTTTTCATCAGATGAGTCAGAGTATTAGCCGATTCACAGTTAGTCTTACGGTATCGGATAGGCTGTTAAAGCATATATTTATTATCCCATTGTATATTTGGATTAAGTGGTTAATACTGTCTGTCTCGGAGCAGCCGATCTATTCTAGTCACTTAGTTTAAATACACTTCGGAATAGCATATATATGTAAATTGACTCTCACAGCCGATCCAGTAGGATCTAACTTAACCCTTAACGCGTATATCTTTATTTTTCTTGTTGGTTAACAGATCAAACCAACTGGCACTCCTTGTACAACATAGGTAGCCGAGAAGGACCTGCACTGGAGCTAAGCAGATATCCCAGGCTAGTGCGTGAGAGAAATTTCTTATCAACACGCTTCTTGGCATGCCAGGTGGGACTATCTTTGTCAACTCGCCTAGGACGCATCGACGCAGCTGACAAGATGGTCGACCTCAAGAGCCCCAGCATTTCTTAGGACAATGTCATGCCTGTAAAGATGGAACAATTGTCGGCTGAAGAACAAGCCGACTACAAAAAGATGGTAGAAGAGCTCCAAGCCAACTACCTACCGTCGTTCACCCAGACAAGGTCTGGAGCCGTGCATCAAAAGTACAAATTCAGCATGGATGAACTCAAGGCATCCTCCTCCAGCGGATCAAAGGACAAACAGAAGGCGGAGGAGCCGATTCAAGAATAAGATGATTCAGGCCTGCATACTTTGCAAGACCGAATTGATTCGGCCGTCCACCATGCGCTGGTCAACCAGAGTGGCATTCTCGTCAACACCCTTAACAATATGATTGCCACTGTGGTCGACGCCAAGATAGCCGACAAACTGCAGCGAGGGCCGACTTACTTCACAGATGGCCAGTTTCCTGGTTACAGGACATTGGCCACCTAGAATCGGTCGATTCCACCACCAGCACAACCAGGGCCACCAGGAGGGGTCCTCAACCAGCCGAATCCGTCCGGATCGGCTGCGAGACCGGTGGTCACCATGCTGAACCGACAACAACCACTGCCCCAAGATCAGATCGCCAACATGTTCAACAACAATCGGCAATTAGAGCCGGTTGCCCAGATCGGTCTGGATAGACAGTACAACGCCGGTGGCCGATAGTTGTTCCCGGGTCTGCCAACGCCACCACCGACAAATCGGCCGCCTCCCGCTGATCATCCGTTCTAGTACCAGTATCAAGGAGGCCATCAAGATTGTCACTATAGGCCCCAGACACTGCCACCGCTGTATCGGCAAGCACCCGCACCATACGATCAGTATGAGCCGATACAGTAGGACAACTGCACATGGGCCGATTTGATTGCGGACGTCATGCGTGATCAATGCGGCCTCAAGCCAAAGGACTCAGGGAACATGTATCGGTATCCTTATCCGGAGCATTTTGAGCGAATTCCATTGCCCAACCGGTACAAAGTCCTAGACTTCTTGAAATTCTTAGGGCAGGACAACGTGTCAACCTATGAGCATGTCAGCCGATTCTTGACGCAGTGCGGCGAAGCATCAGCTTCGGATGCGTTGAGAGTTCGGTTGTTCCCCTTGTTTCTTTCGGGATCGGCTTTCACCTGGTTCTCTTCATTGCCTTACAACTTAATTCAGAGCTGGGCCGATCTCGAAAAACAATTCCATAGCTACTTATACACCGGCAACGATGAAATGAAGTTGTCGGACCTCACCAGTGTCAGGCAGAAGCACAACGAGTCGGTTCAAGACTACATTCAACGCTTCAGAGAGATGAGGAACTCATGCTACAGCCTGGTGCTGTCGGACGCCCAGCTAGCCGATTTGGCCTTCCACAGCCTAATCGCGTCGATCCGCGAGCGCTTCTCCGCTCAAGACTTTGACAGCCTCGCGCATCTAGCGCAGAAGGTGACGGCCCTTGAGCAGAGGTTTCAAGACACCAGGAAGGCCGTCAAGAACATAACTCAAGTCATTGTTGAATCAGACTCTGACTCCAGTGACGATGACGCAGAGGTGGCGGCAGCCGAATGGGCCAAGAATAAAATGGCCATCGTCTGTCAATGGCTGCTGAAGACGGCGAAAGAAGAGAAATATGATTTCGACATCACCAAGGCCGATAGGATCTTCGATCTATTATTCAAGCAGAAGCAGATCCAGCTTCCCGAGAACCATGTGATCCCATCGGCTGATGAACTAAAGAAGAAAAAGTACTGCAAGTGGCACAACTCTACATCCCATGCCACTAACGACTGTAAAGTGTTTAGGTAGCAGATCCAGTCGGCAATAGAGGCCGGGAAACTCAAGTTTGCCGATTCTACTTGGCCGATGAAAGTAGACGGCAACCCCTTCCCGGTCAATATGGTTCAAGCCGGCCCCAGACAAGCTGATCGGCGGCGCAGAATGACGTACAGCTTAGCCGAAACATTCAAAGGGGTCAAGGCAGAAAATAAGCCGACTGGAAATCAAGCCGCACCAATCAACATGGTGCACCCCGTTGCCCAATCGGCTGATCGACGACCAATCAACACGGACAGCCGACGCCGCTCCCAATGGCAATCTTGGCGGGAAGAGGCTCGGTTTGAAAGATTTTATCGGCAAGAGCCAGAAACGCGAGGCCGCCGTACGACGGGAATCACAGCGGTGTCGATCCTCATTGGCATTGTGAATTTTTCAGGCACTGCTGGGAAACCGGGATAAGGCTGCCGACGCTAGATAATTGCCTGGCGTGCAGTGAGTACTGCGAGGACGAACACAGAAGCCAGCCAATCACCAGTCCAACTGAGTTCGTCCCAAGGGCCATACAGCTCAACCGGCACCGACAGTCCATTCACGATCGGCTAGGGTCGATCCATCAAGACTTCTCCGACGAAGATCAAAACGACGATTACCACGACGAAGGAGAGGCCGATGATGAAGATTCGGCTAGCTCCCAATGGGGGCCCCTCGACCTCTTCACCAAAACACGAAACATAGAATTCAAAGGCTAAAGCGTGATGGAAGAGAAGAAGAGGTTTGGCAGATGATCAAAGAACAACGCCGTCGGCTGGGTAAAATCAAAAGGCGATGGATCCGTTGACGAGAAAAATCAACACGCCGGCTGGAAGATCCGCTTAGCTCCGGTGTAGGTCCTAGAATCGATGAAGCGCGGGCGTGCCACCCGTTTGATCCTGCCACTAACAAGATATGCAAAGTAGATTATAAAATGCATCAGTCGATCGGCTAATATCCAGAACAACCGACTGGTCGATAGTCGATGCTGATATCAACCAATGTAGTTAAGAGTCTTGATCCATCGGCTGTGTACTTAACAGACATCTATATAAAGGTGATCGACTGACAATAACATGATGATATATAACATTGCATGAATTAATCACATGATGAAATAGATATTGATTTAAAGATTAAACACACATCGGCTGGAAGTCCGGTATCATAAAACCCAAATGATCGAATATTCAATGAAGCCTCCGCTGCCATCGGCTATATCCAACTTGTGTATATTCCTTGCAAGCCGATGCGATATCCAGATAGCTCATCGGCTGAAACCCCGATGAAACCCTTAGTGGCAACCAACAGGCAAGCTAGAGATTACGGTTCTAATCATGACTTAGCAGATCAAACTGATGCAGCACTAAGTATGAAAAGAAAAGCAATATCTAGATATAATCAAGCCCTTGGCTGATTTTTAGGGTGGTAGATGCCTAAGCTAATCTAATCTAATATAATGATTTAATCGGTATGGCAGAAACCCTAAAACGAGAGACAACCGATAGAGACAAATCGAGATACTAGAATTAGATTCAATAGAGACATATGATAAATAATCAGGCAAAGATATCAACTGAATCGAAGCAATCCAAGAGGTCGAATGTACTGATGTAGCCTTGGACGACGCCGACATAGTCAATACGATTGCCTGAGCCGACAGGACCTTGGACTTACCCTTTCGCCGGAGATCAAAGCCGATGCAGCCCCGTGTCAGGTGCCAAGTTCCGCCAGATGATAAAGTAGAACAGATAAAAGAAAGGTGGTGATGCGCCGAGTTGTATTGATCGAGAGATGATTTACATGAACCCCGGGCTTACATATTTATACCCGTAGGGTGACAAAGATCCTAACAGATTACAATCCAAACTTTCCTAAAGATAAAAGGAAATAGATAAAGTCCTTATCGGACACTAAACAGACTTTCCTAAAGATAAAATAGGAAACTAACAATCTCTTCCTAATTAATAGATACAGGCCGTATCCTTCCTGGACTCGGTTTCTTCAGGATAAGATCTTCTCAAACCGAATCTAACAAGAATCCGACTGCTGGAAATATGGATCCTTCATCGACTGACGCAAAACTCTCAGCCAATTCTGCTTCAAGCCGATACTAACCCTTAGCCGATAAGGACTTCGGGGCTTACCAAATTTTGGCGTTAACAGATCCCCAAAAAGAAAATTGCTACGGCCGACGAGGAACAGACCAGAGAGAGTTCAGCCGATCGAGCCAGAAGGGCAGCCAAAGGGAAAGGCAAAGTTTCTGCATCGGTCAATATGGTATTCATATTGCCAGCCGAATTCGGTGCTCCCGAGGCCGATGCAGACAATATTGAGGATGCCTTGGTCAAACTAGCACTGTCCCCGGATCAAGCAATTTTTGACTAGCCAGAGGGGACCGAAAATCGGCATCTCAAACCGCTATATGTAAAAGGTTTCGTCAATAGCAAGCCGATGTCAAAAATGCTAGTTGATGGGGGAGCCGCAGTAAACCTGATGCCCTATGAAACATTCAGGAAATTGGGAAAGGGAGCCAAAGACCTGATCAAGACTAACATGGTACTAAAGGACTTCGGCGGCAACCCATCAGAGACCAAGGGCGTGTTGAATGTTGAGTTGACCATCGACAACAAGACCGTGCCCACAACCTTTTTTGTCATCGACGGGAAGGGGTCTTATAGCCTGCTGCTCGGGAGGGACTGGATACATGCCAACTATTGTTTCCCTTCCACTATGCACCAGTGTCTACTTCAATGGGACAGCGACAAGATAGAGATTGTACCAGCTGATAGGTCAGTAAGCGTCGCCAATGCCGATTTGCCACTCTGGAGAATCGATGGCATTGATTGTTTGTCTGGGAAAATCTGGCAAGCCGATTTTCTAAAAGTGTCCGATTCTGCCATACAGCCGATTGGAGACAACGGGCCGTAGCTGCTGCTTTGAGCAAGACGTCGTGGAGGGCTCGAACGTCTACGACATGGACACCGCGGACGAAGACGATGGCAAGCTTGGGCAAGGTTTTACGTCGGCGGACGAATTAGAAGAAATAGACATAGGCTCTGGAGACAGGCCTAGGCCGACGGAAATTTATCTTCTCATTGTAGATCCCAGCTTATTAATTTGTTAAAAGGATATAAAGACTGTTTTGCTTGGGAGTACTTCGAGATGCCTAGTCTTAGCCGATCTATAGTTGTTCATCAACTGCCGATCAAGGCAGGCTATCGGCCGTTCAAACAACCTCCCAGGTGGTTCAAAGCGGATATGTATGATGCGATCAAAGCCGAAATAACTCGGCTATATGATGCTGGATTCACTCGGTCTTGCCGATACGCCGAGTGGGTCTCAAACATTGTCCCAGTATTGAAAATGAACGACAAACTTAGGGTGTGCATCGATTTCAGAGACTTAAATAAGGCTACCCCCAAAGATGAATACCCAATGCCTATAGCCGATTAGCTCGTAGACGCTGCATCAGGCCACAAAATCATCAACTTTATGGATGGCAATGCATGCTACAATTAAATCTTCATGGCCAAGGAGGACATTCACAAAATGTTGGGGTAACATATCAATGGGCCATGAATTATATCTTCCACGACATGATCGGCTCTCTGGTGGAGATCTACATCGATGATGTTGTTGTCAAGTCCAGGGAGATAGAGAACCACATAGCCAATCTGAAGCAGGTTTTGGAGCGGACAAGAAAATATGGCCTGAAGATGAATCCGTTGAAGTGCGCGTTCGGCGTATCGGCCGGGCAATTTCTAGGGTTTCTTGTTCATGAAAGAGGAATTGAGGTCACACCAAGGAGCATCAACACTATCAAGACGATACAACCTCCGAGGGACAAGAAGCAGCTTCAATCATTGATCGGCAAAATCAACTTCATCAGGCAATTCATAGCCAATCTTTCAGAGAAGATGGAGCCGTTCACACCACTGCTTCGGCTTAAAACCGATCAAGCATTCACATGGGGGCAGAGCAGCAGAAGGCCTTGGACAATATCAAGAATTATTTAAGATCGCCTCCAGTTCTAATGTCTCCACGAAAAGGAATATCGTTCAAGCTCTACTTGTCAGCCGATGACAAGTCAATCGGCTCAGTCCTAATCCAAGAGATTGAGGGCAAAGAAAAAGCTATCTTCTATCTCAACCGACGGTTGTTGGACGCAGAAACAAGATATTTACCAGTGGAGAAGCTATGCCTGTGCTTATATTTTTCATGCACAAAGTTAAGGCATTATCTGCTATCCAATGAGTGCACAATAATATGTAAAGTCGATGTCGTTAAATACATGCTACCGGCTCCGGTTTTAAAAGGGCAGATTGGAAAGTGGATTTTTGCCCTGACAGAATTTGATTTGAGGTATCAAGCACCTAGGGCAGTTAAAGGACAAGCTATAGCTGATTTTATCGTGGAGCACAGAGATGGCTCAATCGGCTCAATCAAAATTATGCCTTGGACATTGACATTCGATGGCTCGGTGTGCACCAACGGCTACGGTATTGGATTGGTCATTATTTTGCCTAGGGGGTCAAGCTTTGAATTTGCTTTTTCTATCGACCCCCATGCTACAAACAATCAACCTGAATACGAAGCAGTGCTCAAGGGATTGCATCTTCTCAAAGAAGTTGAAGCCGACGCCATAGAGATGATGGGGGATTCACTATTGGTCATCAGCCAGTTGTCAGGGGAGTATGAGTGCAGGAATGATGCGCTGATGGTCTACTATCAACAATGCCGAGAATTGATGGATAGCTTTCGGCTAGTTACACTAAAACACATTCCCAGAGAGCAGAATACATAAGCCAATGATTTAGCTCAAGGGGCATCAGGCTACAGGCCGATGATAAAAGAAGTTGGGATAGAAGTCGCTGCCATGACAGCCGATGATTGGAGGTTTGAGGTTTACAACTATTTGCAGAACCCCTCTCAATCGGCTTCAAGGAAATTGCGATACAAGGCCTTAAGATATGTTTTGCTCGACAAAGATCTCTACAATCAGACGATTGATGGTGTGCTGCTCAAGTGTCTTAGTGCCGATCGAGCCAAGGTGGCTATCGGAGAAGTACATGAAGGGATATGCGGCACGCATCAATCGGCTCACAAGATGAAGTGGTTGCTTCGGAGAGCAGGGTATTTTTGGCCGACGATGCTGGAGGACTATTTCAAGTACTATAAAGGCTGCCAGGATTGTCAAAAATTTGGCACCATGCAAAGAGCACCTGCATCGGCTATAAACCCGATTATAAAGCCTTGGCCGTTCCGAGGATGGGGCATCGACAATGATCGGCCAGATTAATCCACACTCAAGCAAAGGACATAAATTCATTCTGGTGGCAACATATTATTTTACAAAATGGGTGGACGCATTCCTTTGAAAAAGGTTGATTCTAGGGACGCAATCGAGTTTGTTAAAGAACATATTATCTACCGCTTTGGCGTCCCACAAACAATAACAACAGACCAGGGATCTATCTTCATATCGGATAAGTTTGTTCAGTTTGCCGACGGCATGGGGATCAAATTACTTAATTCTTCACCATACTATGCACAGTCCAACGGGCAAGCAGAGGCTTCAAACAAAAGTTTGATCAAACTAATAAAGAGGAGGATTTCTGAGTACCCTAAGCAATGGCATAGCCGATTAGCCGAATCACTTTGGGCATATCGGATGGCATGCCACGGATCTATCTAGGTCCCTCCGTACAAGTTGGTCTATGGACACGAGGCACTACTGCCATGGGAAAATATCATCGGCTTGAGACGGGTTCAGCTACAAGATCAACTTACAGCCAATGATTATTATCACTTGATGGTGGATGAATCAAAAGACCTCGTTTTATCACGGATGGGAGCCTTGGAAAAGGTAACAAGGGATAAGGAACAAGTAGCCCGTCATTATAATAAGAAAGTTGTGCCAAAGTCTTTTGAAGAGGGCGAACTCGTTTGGAAATTGATACAGCCGATTGGAACAAGGGACAATAAATTCGGCAAGTGGTCACCAAATTGGAAATGGCCTTTCAAGATCCACAAATGCGTCTCTAAACGAGCTTATATGCTAGAGGGTTTGGATGGAGAAGTGTTTGGAAGGGCTTTGAATGGCAAATATTTAAAGAAATATTACCCAAGTGTATGGATCAACTCATGATTCGGCTATGTTTGTTCAGCCGATTCATGTTAGCCGATGCGTTGTGACACACGCATCGCCATTAGGATATTTTTACGCCAAGTTTTTCCCCTAATCTCTCTACATCAGCTCAGTTTAGTCGACAGCGACAATATTTGCGATTTAATAATTTTGTTAATGTTGGAACATCATCAACAAAATTTGGGGGCATATATACACAAAAATTGAAAACACATATATCAAGAATTTTTTCAAGTTTTTTGAAGCTAACATGATCGGTGATCAGGCACCAGCAATCGATTGTTGAGTAAAGATGGTTTCGACTGATTACAAAAGTGATCGATTGTCGAGTAAAGATGGTTTCGGTCGATTACTAAAGGTGGACAATGTTAGCCGATTACAAGAGATGATTACAATTTTGCCCTAGCAGACTATTACAATTGGCCCATTGTTTGAGAAAATCTGCTATGGCCGACAACGCCTTGCGCCGGATTTTATCAACTCTTCGATTGCCTTGGCGTCGGCTGCATCAGTCCTGGCCACCGACTTCACCGCCATTGTTAGGTCTGTGAGATAGGACACGGCTGCTTTGATGCTTGATCGCTTGTCTTCGATTTCTGTGGGCAGGCCGGTAATGTATTCCTCTTGCACATGGATTTCGGTGGTGATTTGGATGAGGTCGGCTATCAGTTCATCCCTGCGTGCGTGTAGCCGTTCAAGTTTGGCAGCCGGCTCCATCTTCAAGGCATAAAATTTGGCTTTCTTTGCCTTGATTTCCTCCTGATTGGACCTAATGGCAGCCGTCAGCGATTGATTTGTTCGGCGATCGGCGATGCGCTGCTTGGCTCGTTCGTATTTCAGCCGGTGCGCCTCAAGAAAAGTTGCTGGCACAAGTGCGTTGGCCAGGTCATCAGGGAGTCTAGTTTGAATGTCTTCAAACCGAGCCTGGATGGGACCACAATCGGCAACCAGCGTGCCTAGAGAGGCTTCCAGCCGTTTGGCAATATCGGCCAGTGTAGATCGCAGGTCCTTGTCCAGCGGCACTAAAGCTTGGACAGTTCTGTCGTCTGGCTCCACGAACTCCGACAAGTCGAAGCCTAGTAGATTGGCCATGCTCTACAAGAAAAGGAATAGGTGGAAAGTTAGCAAGGGTCATCAAGCCGATTGTAAAGAATAAACAAAACTTACTGGGATCACTGGAGCCGAAGCGACTTCATCATCGGCATGGCCGCCACCTACATCCGATGGAGTGTGTTCACTTGACACCTAGGGGGCAGGCGTCGGAGTGCGAGGAGGCTGAAAAAAGAAGTTAGTTCAAGAATCGGCTAACTAAAGGAAAAAATTTGGAGTCAAAACTTACCGAACGAGGAGGAGCTGTTTTCTTCCTTGTGGCTAGCTTATTCCTCTGTCGATGTAAGAAGAAAGATTAAGTGTTGAAAGTTGCTTATCGGCATCGGATGAACAGGACGTCTTGGGGGACTTGGAGTTTTTTGGACAGACGCCTCGTCGGCCGATGGGGTCAGCACGTATCATTCAAAAGAGCTCGACTCAGCTGCAGCTTCGTTGATTGTGTCTTCGATCTCCTCGTTCTCCACTTCTTCGTCGAGCACCGCATCGATTGCTGGGTCGATTGGGGATAGGTCATCAGCTGTGCTTGGTTTTTGCTTCTTAGCCAGCCTTTTCTTCGGTGCGGCCGGTGCGGTGGTAGCCGATGGTTTGCTTCGCTTCATCCGACGGAGCGGCTCGCGAGTTTGGCCATGAAGGAGTGTGCCCACTTTCGGCGCATTATAGTCGATGATCGATGGCGCCAGTCCGCAGCCGTTCGGCAATACACCTGGGCTGTAGTTAACAGCCACTCCTGATCGGCTGATCCGGGGAGGGGAGGAGTCATTTGTCTGCAAGAGTAAAAAACATGAATAACAGGATGTGCATATAGTGGGCTGATAATGAAAGGAGGAGACATGAAGAAGAATATTACCGGTGGGATCATCTCAGGATCGATGGTCGTCAGGAACATGGAAGCTGATTGATGGAAGAGATGTGATTTCCATTCGGCCCACCATCGGCTAAAGGCGCTCGTTTAGGTGATTGCCAGCTCAATAACTCCGATTTGGCCAAGAGGAGGACCGGGAAGGCTCATTAGCCGATGCATCATTATTTTGCCGTCGATGATGCCTCTGGTTTGAATCTTGTTTGAAAAGAATAGCCCAATCGGTAGTTGGCCCAATCCAAGTTGTCTTGCGGCGGCCGATGGATGGTAAAATTTGTAAGTCTTCTGAACGTTTCGGCCTTGATGGATACCGACTGGCAGGATGCATGGGGATATGGCAGTCATGAAGATTTCCCTCGGCTTCTCAAATTTTGGATTATTGATCTCATCGAGCCGAAGGTCGTCTGGCCGCTCGAAGTGGCTGAATTTGTCATAGGCAAACCAAACCCTAGAATCGGCTGAGAATCCGTTGCAGAAGTTGCTAAACCAATCTTTGAAGTGTTCAGCTGAAGGTTTGGAGCCTGGGAAGGTGGAGGCAGCTTCCCCGTATGATGCGCATCGCCGAGTAGTTATTGCTTCATCATCACGATAAATCGGCTCAACTCGTGGGAAATCAGTGTCAAGCAAACTTGGCCGATTGGCGACCTTGTGAGTATATAGGTTGAGCCATATTTGTAGCAGCCACCAGGGGCCTCCAGTGTCGATGGATTGCTTCAAGGCTAGCTTGGCTGGTACATTGCTAAGTGTGTGATACAAATAGCTGAGCAGAAATTTCCCTAAAGGGATTTGCTTTTTTTTTCCACTAACGCCTCGGCTACGTGTTGCCAATTGGTAGTCGGCCCGCAACTTGATCCGCAAAACAGAAACTTCTCCAGCCACATCATCAGAAAAGCTGTGTATTCCCTGTTGGAGACTGAGCCGTCCCTCATGTCCATCGAAATATAGCCGCTCCAGCCGCCTATGCTCTTAGTCTTGAAGATATGTTGGCATTTGATGTTCAGATCGGAGGGATCGACAGCTGAGGTTATATCCAAACCAGTTAGCATCACTATATCCATCAGAGTTGGCGTCATCGGCTCATGCTTGAAGAGGAAAGCATTCATCGTGTCCGACCAGAAATAGCTAGCAGCCGATAGAAGGGGTTCGTCCTTAGGCATATCGGCTAGGGTTAGTGCTATGCATTGGCCGATTCCTATCTCATCCAAGAATGTTTGTTTGCTAGCAGCCATCCTAGCATACCAAGTTGGCCAGGATTTATCTGTGGATGGCTAGGATTTAAAGGCTCCCATCCAATAAGCTAGTTTTGGGGTCAAAAACCTAAACGGGATCCGATTGGTTTTGGCGTTAATGAATTCAATAGGGTCTAGGTGGCCGATCAGCCCTAGCAGCAGTTGGTCGGGGTGAAGGAGACTGGGAATTGCGATTTGATGGGTAAGGTGCTACAGATTGTAAAGAAGAAATGATGAAATTAGAAAAGGGGAAAAGATAACCAGATTGTGATAAAAGAGCAGGTTTAAGCCGATGGGAACTCACCTCGGGGTACTCGGCAGAGATCGTGTCGGATGGAGCGCTTGAAGAGGCCATTGCTGCCGGGAGGATGTCACTGCAGGGTGTGCGTCGGCGGGATGTGGAGCAGTTCTGACGAGGTCGCTGTGAAGTGGCCGGAGAGCGAGTAAGAAGAAGAGTTTGCTAGCTAAGGCTTGAGTACGGAAAAGTGACAGCGTGGCTTGTTTCGGCGCCGGACGGGCAGTATTTGAGGAGTCTTTTGGCAGCTGAAACGGTTTAGGTCGAAAAGAGTGGGAATTTGGAAAAGCAGCAAATCCGCGATATTATCTTATCACGGACTTGGGGGGCATGTGTTAACGACCAAATTTGGTAACCAAATCCCTAAGTTCAAGGTCGAATTTGAAGCGGAATCGGATCGGGAGAATAACCTGCAGAGAAACAGAGGCCACATCAGCGACGATCAAATCGGCTCGGTGACACAATTGGCTACGAGGTTAATCGACTGAAGTTGAGTCATATAAGGATAGCCGATAGTCGATGCTGAGTTAGAGAAGAGGATACGACCGTTTTCGATGAAAGTGCTTAAAGATAAATAGAAGATTCAATTCTTAAATTGTGCGTTAAAAGGTATTTCCATCTACGGATAGAGTCCTGTAACGGCAATTGTATCTGTAAATTAGGAATTTGTTTAGATTGTTTATTGTAATGCGGCATGGGACTATATTCCGGGATATTGTCGTATTTTAAATAGTAGATTAGATAGAGACCGTGGTTCACACGGATAATGTTATTCTTAGGTATAAATAGGACCCGAGATCCCTGTAAATATTAATTAACACATATTCAATACAACTTTCGGCGCATCGCCTCCTTTTTCTTGAGACGAACACTTGATCCGACTTTGGGCTGCATCGTTTCGATCCCCGAATTAAAGTAAATGTTTGTCATTAGTGGTGTATCTCGTCGAATTTAGTGCTTCCATCGCTATGATACTCTAAATTCGATGATTTGTGCTGCGCTAGTTATCATATATCACATATAATCTAGAACAATGCTTAGATCTGTTTTGACATTGGCTTGTTTTTGTCAAGAATCAGTAGCCGACAAAGCTAGATCTAAGGGTTGGCCTAGATTATATGCGATATCCACCGTCTCGAGGTATTTACATCAGCTATAGTAGATCTGGTTGTTCTTTTTATACTTAATGCTGCATCAATATTGATCTATTAAGTCATTTTTAGAGCTTTTATAATCTATTCGGCTAGATGTATATGTTTAGAGACAGTGCTGGGGTTTCAGCCGGTCTTATCTGTTTTAATATTCTTTTGATATATTTGCTATCAGGTTTATTAAAACCGCCTCATATATTAAGATCTTGCTCTAGTTCAATGCCCTAAGCCAGAATCAGCCTGTTAGCCACAGCCGACAGCCGATTGATCTAGGTTTAGCGCATTTAGCTTAGATCAATATCTTTTCATCAGATGAGTCAGAGTATTAGCCGATTCACAGTTAGTCTTACGGTATCGGCTAGGCTGGTAAAGCATATATTTATTATCCCATTGTATATTTGGATTAAGTGGTTAATACTGTATTGGAACAGCCGATCTATTCTAGTCACTTAGTTTAAATACACTTCGGGATAGCATATATATGTAAATTGACTCTCACAATCGATCCAGTAGGATCTAACTTAACCCTTAACGCGTATATCTTTATTTTTCTTGTTGGTTAACAGATCAAACCAATTGGCACGCCTTGTACAGCATAGGTAGCCGAGAAGGACCTGCACTGGAGATAAGCAGATCTCTCAGGCCAGCGCGTGAGAGAAATTTCTCATCAACAGACCGTCAACACGCAGTGGCCTAGCTCGGCACAGCCGGCCATGGCCGCGCGGTGGCCGGTCGGCTTGCTGGCGACACAGGCGACGACAGCGGATGGCAGCGCGGGGTTCGAGAAACGACGCGACACCACACTAGGGCTACGAGGTGACAGCGCGGGGTCGCGGGATGAACACGCTATGGTTCTTGGACTGGAGGAACACGGAGAGAGGTCTCATCGGCGATGGGGAAGAACGAGGCGGCGCTCGGCAGAGGAAAATGACGGCGTTGATTTAGGGCTTGACTTAAAGCAACGACAAAGGGAAAACACGGTGGGGTTCATGCACGTTTTATAGGGATGATTTGGAGTCTGATTTGCGCACGAAATCGATGCGAATTTCTCGTTGAAGTCGGACTCGGAGAGACGAGAGACCGGCGGCGGCACGGTTAGGGTTCGCGGATATTCGCGTGACCGTGTGAGGGGATAAGGCGGCGCGAGCTTGGGCAGTTGCGGTGCGGGTTTGGAACGGCCGGGATTGCGCGGGTGGCACGGGCGCGATTGGCGAAGATGGCGCTGCGGTGGCACGGCGCCGGTGCGGGCTTGGGCGTGGGGATGACGGCCCGATAGGTGGGCCCCACCTATCAGCCGGCGCGCGCGAGGGGCGCGGACTTCGGCGCGGAGCGCGGTGGCTCGTGGGCCACGACCCACGGGCGAGGGAGAGAAGAAAGGTGTGCGCGTGGGCTGGAATGGGCCGGCGACCCGAAGGAATTGGATACGAAAGGTACAGGAATGAATTGGAAAATCGGAAATTAATTTCTAGGGACTTTATTTAATTCCAAAAAATTGTTTAATTGTTTAAAATTATTTCTGATGCTCTGAAAATTCCACTAAAAATCCAGTTAATATATTTTGACATGTAGAAACCAAGAAAAAAAATCCTACCATGACATTTCCACTTATTAATTGTATTTTAAAATTGCTTATTTTCTCCAAGTTAAATCCAAAAATTCATTTTTGGGGCAAAGCTACAGTGTGTAACATACCTAGCCCCTTAAACAGAATCTCAACCCCGAGATTTGGAGGTGCTGGTGAAAAGGTGTGGGTGCGCAGCCTTCAGCTCATCTTCTCTTTCCTAGGTAGCTTCTTCTTCAGAGTGATGAGTCCATTGAACTCTGCAGAATTTGATAACCTTGTTTCGAGTTCTTCTCTCGCTGGTTTCAAAGATATGAGCTGGTTTCTCCACGTAGGTCAAGTCCTCTTGAATCTCAATTTGGTATAGACTCGCCTGCTCTTATGGTACCCCCAAATATTTCTTTAACTGAGAAACATGGAATACGTCGTGAATACCAGCCATGTTGGATGGAAGCTCGAGCTGATAAGCGACTTCCCCTCGACGTTCCCGAATTATGTATGGTCCCATGAAACGTGGTGCCAACTTGCCTTTGGTTTGAAAGTGATGGACTCCCCGAAGCGGTGCGACCCGAAGATACACATAATCTCCTGCTTCAAAAGTGAGGTCTCTTCGACGGTTGTCTACGTAGCTCTTCTGCCGTCACTGTGCAATCCTCAACCTTTGCCTAATTATTTGGACTTTTGCTTCTGCTTCACTTATCACTTTTGTTCCGAACAACTGACGCCCACCCGTCTGATTCCAGAAAAGTGGTGTACGACACTTCCGTCCATACAATGCCTCATACAATGCCATTTGTAGACTGGCTTGGTAATTTTTGTTATAGGAGTATTTTGCATAAGGCAAATTCTTGTCCCATGGTCCTCAGAACTCAAGCGCACATGCTCTCAACATATCTTCCAAAATTTGGTTCACTCTCTCGGTTTGATAATCAATCTGCGGGTGATAGGCTGTATTGAAGTTCAACCGAGTACTGAGCTCTTCTTGCAACTTCTGCCAGAACTTGGAAGTAAACTAACTTCCTCGGTCGGACACGATCTTCTTAGGTACTCCTTTTAAGCACATGATCCTAGCAAGGTATAGTTCTGCTAACTTCTTTCCCAAATAGGTGGTATGCACCGAGATGAAGTGAGCCACCTTTGTGAGTCGATCCACGATGGCCCAGATCGAATCATGTCCCGACGATGTTCGGGGTAAACCTCTGATGAAATCCATTCCAATCTCTTCCCATTTACACTCTGGGATTTGGAGGGGTTGTAACAGTCCTGCGGGCCATTGATGTTCTTCTTTGACTCGCTGACAAACATCACAGAGTGCGACGAATTCAGCTATTTCTCTCCTCATACTGACCCACCAGAACTTCTCCTTGAGATCTTGGTACATCTTGGTACTTCCTGGATGGATTGAATCTTGGGTCGGATGAGCTTCTATAAGTTTATTCAATTCTTTGTCTTCCGGTACACGCAATCTTTTTCCCATCCAGATTGTTCCATGCTCGTCTTCAGTGAAGTCACGAGTTTTTTCGACTCTCATGTTCTTCTTGAGTTCAGCTATCTCAGGATCTGACGCCTGAGCAACCCGAATTTGGTCTATGAGAGTGGGTTGAGCTTCAAGAGCGGCCACAAACCCAAATTCCACAATCCGTAGGTTTAGGAGCTCAAAATCTTGCTGCAACTGGTTACACATTCCTTCTATGTTAATGGTGTTGTAGTAACTTTTCCGGCTCAAAGCATCTGCTACCATGTTAGCTTTGCCGGGGTGATAGTGTATTCCCAAGTCATAATCTTTTATCAATCCAACCTTCTTCGTTGACGAAGGTTTAAATACGGTTGGGTGAAGATATACTTTAAACTTTTATGATCCGTGTATACTTCACAAATGGAGTACTGCTAGATTTTCAAGGCATGGAGTACTGCGGCTAACTCCAAATCATGGGTTGGGTAGTTGTTCTCATGCAAACGCAACTGACGAGAGGCGTATGAAACCACCTTGCCTTATTGCATCAACACACATCCAAGCCCTTGGCGTGACGCATCACAATACACTTGAAAATCTTTCGTCGGATCCGACATTATTAAGACTGAAGCAGACACCAACCTCTTCTTAAGTTCTTCAAAACTCTTGTTACATTCTGTAGACCACTTGAATTTCTCATCTTTTGGCAATTCTAGAGAAATTCTCAATGAACCTACGGTAATAACCCGCGAGTCCAAGAAAACTTCGAACATGAGTGACTGTCTTTGGTGGGGTCCACTTGGTAATAGACTCCACATTCGACGGGTCCACGGCTACTCCTTGGGCATTCACAATGTGGCCGAGGAAGTGCACTTCTTTTAACCATAAAGCACACTAAACTTGGCGTAGAGTTGATGATCTCTCAACTTCTCGAGCACTAACCGAAGATGATGCTCGTGTTCCTCCTCGGTCTTGGAGTAGATCAAGATGTCGTCAATGAAGACCATGACAAATTTGTCCAAGAATTCTATAAACACCTTGTTCATCTGGTTAATGAAGAACGCTGGTGCATTTGTCAGTGCAAAAGACATGACCGTACACTCGTACAAACCATACCGAGTGATGAAGGCGGTCTTAGGAATGTCCTCTTCCTGGATCCTCAAATAACGATAGCCTGATCGCAGGTCTATCTTGGAGAATACCTTTGCCCGCTTGAGTTGGTCAAACAAGTCATCAATCCGCGGTAGAGGGTACTTGTTCTTGATAGTAACCTCATTGAGTGCGCGATAATCAATGCACATTCTCCTGGTCTTGTCTTTCTTCTCCACAAAGATCACCGGAGCATCCCGGGGTGACGTGCTCGGGTGGATATAACCTTTCTGCAACTGTTCATCAACTTGCTTCTTGACTTCCGCCAACTCATTGGCTCCCATTCTATATGGTCTCTTATGGATTGGGGTAGTTCCTAGTACTAGGTCGATCCAAATTCGATTTCTCTTTTGGGTGGCATCGTGGTTAGATCTTCCGAAAAAACTTCAGGATATTCTCTAACTATGGGGATGTCTTCTAATCTCATAGGGGTCTTTGCTGCTACTTCAGACGATTTACCAGTAGAAGTCTAATTCAGACTTGCTTCGATCTTTGGTGGCATGGGAGAACGAAAAATGATCTCCTCACCTTCCCCATTGGTTAGAGTGATCATGCGACTCGCATAGTCAATCACTCCCTTATGTCTTGTCAACCAATCCATCCCAAGGATGACATCTAGACCTTTTGATTTAAGAAGGATAAGATTGGCTAGAAATTGGGATCCTTGGATTTCTATTGCCACCGAGGGACAGTAGTGAGAAGTGTCCAAATGATTTCCAGGGGTTTGAACCCACATAGGTATCTTAAGTTCCACTACTGATAACCCATGTGCCCCAGCAAACTGTTTGGAAATAAATGAATGCGTAACACCAAAATCAAATAGTACTGTAGCAGGAGTGAGATTCACAGGAAACGTACCCAGTATAACCTCGGGCGCAGCCTACGCCTCCTCGACAGACGCATGGTTGACCCGTGCCTTGATGAATCTGGGTCTGGTGCGCTTAGGCTTTGGACACTTGTCTGTAAAATGCCCGGACTCACCACAGTTGAAGCAGACTCCCAACTTTCCTTCGGAGTCCTTTCTTGGAGGTGATGGCTTGGACTGCTGCTGGGGTGGCGCTATTGGGGGACACAGAGTTGGATTGCGTTGCTGCTGTCCATTGCCACTACCACTATTACTGGCTTGAATGTTTACTGGGTGATAAGGCCGATGCTGGCAGACAATCATGGTGGTAGGTCCACCCTAACCTTCGGGTATGAAGCGCGGCCTCTGCTGATTGCCCTGCTGCAATGGAGGTTTGAACTACGCTGCCTTTCTCTTTCTGAGCGTCTTGTTGCTGAATGGCCTTGTCAACCAGATTCTCAAAGTTAGCATATTCTCTAGAGATCAGCTTGTCTGTGAGTTCATCATCAAGGCCGGCCAGGAACTTCTATTGCCTTTCTGCATCTGTGCGCATGTCCTCTGGGGCATAATGTGCAAGATGGTTGAATTCATGCAGATATTCTGTAACCAACCTATTGCCCTGCTCAAGAGATTGGAACTCTCGTTTCTTCTGTGTGACTATTCCCATAGGAATGTGCACTGTCCTGAAGCTGCGACAAAATTATTCCCAAGTGACTGCAGCTTCTGCTTGACGAGTGACCAAATAATTATCCCACCAGGTAGAGGCAGGACCTTGTAGTTGATGTGTGGTGAAAGACACTTTCTCCTGATCGGTGCATTGCAGGAGATCCAGCTTCTTCTCAATGACATGAAGCCAGTCATTACCTTCCATCAGATTAGTGGTGCTGGAGAAAGTTGGCAGCTGGATGCGAAGAAACTCTGGCAACTTGGATTGAGGTGGTGAGGGAGCAAATTGATTGTTTTGCTGTTGTTGTTGTTGCTGCTGCTGTTGCATCTACATTTGTTGCAACATTTGCTGGTGTTGTTGTTGCATTTGCTGCATCATAGCAGCCATCATCTAAGTTTGCGAGGCTAGCACCTGAGTGATAGTGGGGTTCTCAGGTGGTGGTGGTGGAGCGTTGCCATCGACATCATGATTATTATTATTGTTGTTGTTGTTGTTCCCCGACTGCCCATTGTTGTTGGTAGCTCCATTGGTCCTAGTGTTCACCATCTGGAGAGGTCAACCGAACAAGGAGAGAGAAGAAGGAAAACAGACTAACTTAGAAACTAAACTTTATTATTTGAATTAATGCATTGTTTTGATCTTAATTAAAACAAGTAAAACTAATGCAACATCCGTCATTGGATAACCATACCACACTTCATATAAACTGCTAGCTACCCCACAAACAGCAAACCTAACACACAGCAACTACCAAGAAGACAAACTAAGCAAAAAGGGTAAAACTAAGGGTAGCGACTCTAGCGATCTGAACGGCTTCTACGATCGGTGGAGTCGAAACTGCTCTCCTGGTCGTCTTCTTCTTCCTCGGAACGACTCTAAGAGTCTTCCATATCCACGTCTTCACTTGGTTCCTTCGAGCTGGAGCTGCTACTAGAGCTGGAAACTATGATTCATCCGCTTCCGCCATCTCCACCCTGGTACACCGAAGCCGGGGTGAAAGCGAGACCAGGTCCTACAGCGGGAGAAACTAGAGCTGGTGCAGTAGCAGGCGCAAGAACTGGGACAAGCGCAGGAACTGCTGGTGGAGGAATCCTAGGCGCCAGGTGAATCCTCACGGGTGTGGTGGTGGTCTTCCGAGGCATAGTGCGGATCCTAACGCCACCTGGTGCTGGGAGTCCCTTCAACTCAGCGACCTCCTTCTTGAGACAACCACCTCGTCCTGCAAACTCACGATCCTCAGCATCTTCTTCTCGTTCAAAGCCTTGGCTGCATTGTGCAGGTCAGAGTCGATCTGGTCCAGTCCCTTGATCATTGTGCACATGCGATCAAAAGTAGAGTCATTCTCATTCGCCGTAGACTTGAAAGTGCTGACGTCAAAGGAACTGCCACGATGGGGATGGTAACGATAAGCGGAGGTGCGAAGGTCGTAGTCGTGCATCTCCCTCATCCTAGCCAACATTATATACGCAGCTTCTTGATATGCGTGCTCAGTTGTGCCTCCTGAAGCTATGACCACCATGTTGGGGAGACTGGTGCCCACAAAGCCTTGAACCTCCAAATGGATACGGTGAGGTAGCTCGCCACTAAGAGGTGCGACTTCATTGTACTCCGAAGCATTGGTGTATCCAACTGCCAAAGCCATACGAGCCAACTCTGCCAAGAAACCCAACAAACCTTGACCATAGTGCGTAGCGGGGTAACATGCCATCTATAGAAGACAAAGCATGGGAATAAATCCATGCTCAAAGCCAAAAAGACCTCAGACCCCTTTTTCCAAAATTCTAAAACCATAGACTGACTTTACCTTTTCTTTTTTAAAAACATCCCCTTTTAAGAAAAAGGCCAAGTTTTTTTGAAAAAAACTTATGCAAATGAAAAGATTTTCAGAAGGCTCTTAGGGTTTTTCCAGTTAGCTTCTCCTACGGTCAAAGGCTGACTCTGATACAACTTGTCACACCCAAAAATACAAGCCAAAATTTACGCAGCTAATTTTTGCATTCAACCCTTGTCCAGGAATCAGCCGAGGTACACAAATAGACAATTATTGATATTACAGAAACCACATCTTAGAAACAGTATAAAAGATTACAAAAATGCAGCAGAAAGAAAAGGTGAATCTGGTTGATCGCTCATAACCGCGGGCACAACTATTCGAATAGTTTTTAACTCTCATCAGAGGTGTACAACTGTACCCGCAAGACATGGCCCACGACACGTTTTCGCGTGCCAGTGTACCGCCATGATACCCCGGAAAGGGACTGTGAGAGGACCCTTCGCATAACCCCCTCTAACCAATCCTTCCACACCAAGGTTTCGCTCCCTGTCACACCCTGTAGCTTTACCATGAAAATCATTTAAACAATTCCCCCAAAGAAAATAAATTTTTGGATTTAATCTTGAGCAAATAAGTAATATTAAAATATAAATAATAAGTGGAAATGGCATGGTAGGATTTTTCTTGGATTCTAAATGTCAAAATATATTAATTGGATTTTTAGTGGAATTTTCGAGCACTAGAAATAATTTTAAACAATTAAACAATTTATTAGAATTAAATTAAGTTCCTAGAATTAAATTCTGATTTTCCTACTCATTCTCGTACCTTTCCCGCCTAATTCCTTGGTGTCGGCCCATTCACGTTCTCGCTCGCACCCCTATACTCTCCCTCGCCGTGGGCCGCGGCCCACGAGCCGCCGTCGCTTTGTGCCGATGTCCACACGCCCTCCTCGCACGCTCGGGCCGCCGACAGGTGGGGCCCATCTGTCAAGCCCGTCGTCCCCGCGCCCGAGCCAGCACCGGCACCGCGGCGCTGCAGCGCCATCTCCACCACTCGCGCCCGCGCCACCCGCGCAATCCCGGCCATTCCCGAGCCATACCGCAACTTCCTAAGCTCGCGCCGTCTTATCCCCTCACGTGGTTGCACGAATCCCGTGAACCCTAACCGTGCCATCGTTGGTCTCTCTCTCTCTCTCTCTGAGTCCGACTTCGATGACTAGAAATGCACGTTGATTTCGTGGGCAAATCGGACTCCAAATCATCCCTATAAAACCCGCACGAACCCCGCCGTGTTTTCCCTTTGCCACCGCTTTATGTCAAGCCTTAAATTGTCGCCGCCGAGCGCCGCCACGTTCTTTCCCGTCGTCTGTGAGCCCTCTCTTCACGTTCCTCCGGTCCGAGAACCCTAGCACATTCATCCCGCGACCTCGCGCTGCCACTCGGTAGCCCTAGCGTGGTGCCGTGCTGTTCCCCGAACCCCACACCGCCATCCGCTGCTGTCGTCGGCAAGCCAGCCGGCTGTGCCGAGCTCGGCCGCCAAACCCTAACCCCTCCCAGCCGTTCGATCTACCGGGCGGTAGATCAGAGCCGTCCGATCCCGCAAGCCACCCAGCCGCCCACATGTCGCCCACATGCCGCCCACTCGGTCCACCGTAGACCAAGAGCACGCGGATGACATCATTGCCGATGTAATCTGCTTGTGTCACGCTTGCGTTAGCCCTAGATGCTTGCATTAGCCGTTGCGTCAGCCCCTTGCTTGCGTCATGCTAACATCAGCCCTACCCGACCCGTGTCAGTCGCTTGCGTCAACAGGGACTTAATTGCGCAATAATTAATTTAGGGTTTTTCTGTTTAGTTAAAATCATAGTTAAACTTCTAAAATTCATATCTTTTTAATCCGAGCTCCGTTTTAGTCCATTCAAATTTTATTAAATCCAAAAAAATGCCAAGAACCCATTAAAAATAGTTTCTTGTGCTATTTCAGTGGACTTTTAGCATGTTTTATTGAGTGCTTTATTTGTCACTATAGATTCTTGTAACTGCAGCGATCCCGTTTACTTCGAAGTAGTCGCTGAAGTTCTCCAATCTTTAGAGCAAGGCAAGTCATACTTTACATTTATCATATTGTACCTATTTTATTTAAATATCTCATTTTTCTCAAATACTGCATATGTTTTAGAATGTCATTTCATGGGACTATTATACCTATTGTACTCAGCCATAGGAATTGAATACCTCCTACCATTGATAACTTGGGTTCAATATGACTAGATATTGGTCTAGGATATGCTTAGCCTCGCTAAGATCAATTAGTTCACTTAAAGGAATCACACTATCTAAATATTACAGTGGAGATTATTACACAGATGATGTCTAGTAAGTGGTACTATGTTAACAATATTATAATATGATAATGGTGGGCTGTGGATGCAATGGTTTGGGATAGTAGCACCCATGGCAATTAAGGACCGGTCTCGAGAAACCTGTAAAAAATACCGTGCATACCACAAGCCAGCAAGGGTAATGGATGGATCTGTAGTATAGCTGTCTCTAGCTGACATGCCCTAGTGAGGGTGGGCGTGATAGAGTTGGGTCGGCCCTGGTTGAAAGGGTTCATCGGTTACCGGAGTCACCGCGGCACACGAGGGGGCTGCCCATTGCCTTGATGGGAGTGGGGGCGAAACCTTGGTGTGGTACGATTGGTTAGAGGGGGTTATGCGAAGGGTCTTCTCACAGTCCCTTCCGGGCTATCGTGGCGGTACACCGGCACGTGAAAACATGTCGTGGGATTGTGTCTTGTGGGTACAGTTGTACACCTCTGATGAGAGTTAAAAACTATTTGAATAGTTGTGCCTGCGGTTATGGGCAATCAACCAGATTCACCGTGCTTAGTCTCATTTAAAAAAAATATAACTAATGGAACTTGACTAGTATAGATGGATGGTTCGGCCTGTTGCAACGTGGGTTTAATGTTGGATAGTGTTTATTTAATATTGCTTAATTATATATTACTATTTTTCCTGCTTTCAACTGTTGTTATTTCTGAAATGTTGTTTATGCAAATGAGGCCATATTTCATCCTTGTGAATTATCCTACATCATACCTTCTCTTCCGGTATGACTTGTTGAGTACATTGGGTAGTACTCAGTCTTGCTTAAGTTTCCCCACCAGAGCCAGAGGTTGAAGCATAGGAAAGTTTTGACGAGGATTAGGCTTGCGTACGACGTCAAGGTTGCCTGTGGAGTTTTGGAGTTCCGTCACAAGAATAGATTTTCAGTTTAGTTAGTCTTTTCTTTCCGCTGCATCTTTTATACTGTTTCTAAGACATGGTTTCTGAAATATCAATAATTATTGATTTGTGTACCTTGGTTGATTCCTGGACGAGGGTTGAATGCACAAATTAGCTGCGAAAATTCTGGCTTGAATTTCTGGGCGTGAGATAGGCCGATTGGGATGAGTTTGTCGCTAAGATGACAACACCAGATGCATTGGTGATGAGGAAAAAATGTCAGACCTTACAAAGAAAAATAAATATCTACATTGATTGGGGTCGAGCGGATACGCTGGCCACATAGATCACTGGTGAGAAACCGAACAGAAGTTTGCAGCAGAAGGCGAACCCCTTTTGGTAGACCCCCTACAAGAACGGAGCAAGAACTGGGTATGGGCGCGAAGCACGAGGCAAGTCTCAGAGGAGGGTGAAATCCTGTTCGAGAATCCTAAGATCAAGCAGGTGACCATATGTTTGCAGTAGATCATCGAGAAGGAAAAATCAGGGCAGTTCTTCGAAAAAAGGGAGAATGACCAACTCACTGGAGCATTGGGGAACCCAGAACACTCCGGTAGGGTTAGACGTCTATCCTCAAAGATGAGTTGGAAGATAGGGTTTCCATAGAATGTGTCGAGTTATAAGAAGTAGGACAAGTACAAAGAGAAGATGGAAGACAAAATTTTCCAACAAGTGAACGAACATTTCTACTCTATGGCAGCTGAAAATCCCACAGCCTTTTCAAGGTTATTCCCTAAAAGTCAGCAAACCGTCCAACGGCAAACTGCCCAAGTGCCTAGCAGTGTCGGTTCGGTACAAACAACCCCTTACCCTATGGATGGTATAACTGGATCGACTACGTGCAGACTCGTCGTACCTATCGGCAGGGTTGGAAAGACAAAAGAAGTAGCTACTAGCTTAGCTATACCCAACCGACAATTTCACAACAGCACCATTCCGAACGACTATGCAAGGGTACAAGTTGCTAAGGTCAATGGTGAGCATAACGCGTTGGAGCTAGACATCCCTGCACCGGAGGGGATCAAACTTCTCGGGGATGAAGTGAACCAGTTTATCTTGTGGCATCGTTGAGACATCACCCTTACTAGACAGTCATCTTCAACCCTAACTCCATCACAACCAACAACAGCTATCGCTCCAGCGTCACCGTCTCTTCCAGGATCACCTTCCTCCCCAACTTCTCCACCTTCAATGAGGTCACCACATCGTCCACCTTCCCCAACTCCGATGAGGTCACCACCTACATCCCCTGCCCAAGAGCCATGTCATGCCCAAAAATTCATGAACCAAAATTTCATGCTAAATGTGCATTAAACCCCTGTCCAGGATCGGCCAGGGTACACGGACGACAAACTGACATACATATCCACGTCTTACAAATGCAGAGAAAAGTAAAACGAGCTAATCTATACAACTTGATGCTCGCAGCGTGGCGACTCCACTCCACGGGCATCCTCGACGGTAGAGACGAAGCCTACTCCTCTGAGTAACCTTCATCTGAGTAGTACTCTAGCTCTGCGGTGGGAAAGATAGAGCAAGACTGAGTACTACCCTCTATACCTAGCAAGTCATACCAAGAGAAGGTATGATGCAACTAATTCCAAAGGCTAGGAGTTCTTTTGCATAAAGCAGACATTTAAGAGCAATAGTTGAAAGCAGTAAAATTGTTGAATTTAATTAAGCAATATTAAATGTCACTGTCCAACGCTACACCACGTTGTGACAGGCCCAACCATCCACCTGATCTATGCTAGTTCCGTTAAGTCAAATTAATAAAGGTGAGACTAATCACGGTGAATCTTGTTGATCACCCATAACCGTGGGCATGGTTATTCGAATAGTTTTACTCTGATCAGAGGTGTAAAATTGTACCCATAAGACACAGCCCCACTACACATTTCTGTGCGCCGACATGCCACCACGACATATCAGAAAGGAACTGTGACAGGACCCTTCGCATAACCCTAACAAAGCGCACCACATTTCAGGTTTCGCCCCTACCTAGCAACAAGAAATGCATGACTTTCCTTGCTCTGGTGCTGTTAGGACCTCTGCATCGACTTCAAAATAAATCGGAGCATCGGAACTGTTGGAATCTATGTGACAAACAAAGCACACAAGCAAAAGAGATATAAGTCTATTGAAACAGGAAACAAAAACATTTTTAATGGGTTCTAACAATTTTTATGAATTCACTACAATTTGAATGGACTTAAACAGATCTCGAATGAATTTTCTATGTATTTTAGAAGATTCAATGTGTTTTTACTATAAACAGAAAAGTCCTTAATTATTTATTGCACATTAAAGCCCGAGGGCTGACGTCAGCGAGGAGGAGACTGGGCCGACTAGCGAGCCCCACCTGGTAGTGATGGAAGGGGGTGGTGCACGGTGGACCACGTCCACCGGGCCGAGGAGACGGACGCACCACATGGCGCACACATGCTGTCGACATGACAGCCACGCGGCGGCCACGTGGGCGGCGAACGAGCGGTCATGATCTACCCGGGGCAGATCGGATGGTGGGGAGGCAGCGGCGACTGGTCGGCCATTCCAACCAGGAGGTGGCGACGCGCGTGGCCCGATGGTTGCCAGCAGCAACCATCCGACGCGGTGGCGAGCGCGGGATGAGGCGGCGGAGTATGGAGGGCAAGATGGGCGGCTCACCAAGGGTTTGGTACTCGCAGGAGCGGCACAAGGATGGCGATGGTGAGAGGAGGGGACTATGGTTTCTGGGAGGCATCGACAATGGTGAATCGGTGACGGGGAGGGTGGTGGGGGCGGCGAACGGGCTCCGGTGGCACCTAGGGAAGGAGAAGAGGGGAAATTAGAGAGAAAGGAGGGGCGCGACGGCGGGCATCGCCGGCTAGAGAGGATGGGAATGGCGAGCTCACCAGTGAGCGAGGGGGACGGTGCTTCGACGGAGAACTGGCGGCGTGAAGTGGCGGCCGTGGGACGGATGGACCCAGCGAGTGTGGTGGTGGCAGCGGCGCGGCTAGGCGATGCTCCAGACGGTGGCTAGCAGCGGCCAGAGGCGATGGGAAGCGTTGGCGCTAGGGTTCTATGATGCGCAGGTGAAGGAGAGCGTGAGGAAAGTTGGCAAGTGGGGAAAATAGAGGAGGGGAGGACAGAGACACTTTTTATGGGAGCGGGAAGCTCGGACATGGTCGGGCAGGCGCTGAATCCGCCGGCGACATGGGGGGATAGGGAGAGAGCGAGAAACGGTGCATTTGAAACTCGAATCCATTGATTTGGGCACGGCGCGCATGGGAGAAGTGGGGGAGAGGGACCTTGGCGTCCTGGGTGGCGCAGAGCGGGCGTGAGAGGCGCGGGGAGGGTGGCGGCGTGGCTGTCGTCAGCTTCTTCGGCCGGAGGTTGGGGACGAAGCTGACTTGTTGGCCCCACCTGTCAGCGTCCCAGGGAAGAGTGGCACGGGCACGAGCTAGCTGGGCCATGGCCTTTGGCCGGCCAGTGGCGGGGAGGTGGGGGTGTTGGCGCGGAGCTTGCCGGCTCAAGGGGTACGGACCGAAAACGGCCCATGGCTTGGAAAAGGAAAAAGAAAAGAAAAGGAAAAAATATTTGGATTTAATTTTTTCGCTAATCAAATTTTATTATTAAAATTATTTCCTTTGCTCTCAAAACTCCACTAAAAATCCTGTTAATATATTTTAGCATGGGGAACTCAAGAAAAATCCCGCCAAGCCAATTTCGCTTATTAAATGGATTTATTAATTAGGGTTTGCTCTAGGTTAAGTTTTGACAATTTTTTCGGGCAATTTATGAAATAATTTGAGGCCAGAAAGGGGGAACTTTGGGGTGTGACAGACCTACCCCCCTTAAACGGAATCTTGACCTCGAGATTCGGAGGTGCTGGCGAACTGGTGCGGATGAGCGGCCTTCAGCTCGTCTTCTCTTTTCCAAGTGGCCTCCTCCTCAGAATGATGGCTCCACTGAACTTAACGAACCGGTTACCTCGTAACATCCCGAAAATCGAAGAAACGAAATCGAAACGTAAAAATCGGAACTTTCAAAAACCTTCGCTTGTTGCTTTTTCCTCGGGTTTGTTGCTTCTTATTTACCAGCTCGGTTGCATAAATCTAGTTGTGATCAATTCCCTTTTGGTGTTTGTGGATGATTTGGAGTTTGTCGGAGAGAAAAATTCGAAATTCAGTATTAGGGATTTTTTTAAAAAAGAAATCAGAGAATGAAGTGCGGATTTATGAAAATACGAATTTGAAGAAATAGAATAGTAATTGTGGTTGGGGAAGATAAATTAGGACACAAAATAAACAATAAAATATTTGGGAGTCTTACTCGGAATCGAGAAATTTTTGGAAAATAAATAGGTGAAGTATGAAAATTAGGAAAAGGAATTTAAATAAATAAATATGAAAAATAAATGTGGAAAAATAAAAGTGGAGAAAAAGTTGAAAATATAGTATTAAAAATTATTTTTGGAATATAGGAATTTAATTTGGAATTTTTAGAGGGAGGAAAATAGAAATAGGAATTAAAAATCAAAAATCGGGAAAATTACAAAATCGCACCATTCACGCTGCGCTGGTGCTCGACGCCGTACCGCGCCCGTACCGCGCCGCGGGCGCGCGCCCGGCCCCTACCCCGCGCGCGCCACGCGCCAGCCGCCGCGCGCCGCCGCCGGACCCGCCGCGCCTCGTGCCCCGCGGCCGTGCGCCGTCACAGCCTGCCGCCGCGCCTTGCGCCATCGTCGCCGCGCGTCCAAGCCGCACCGGACCCCGCCGCGCTCGCGCCGCGCGCCGCCAACCCGCGCGGACCACGCGCCGCGCCGCGCCCTTCCGCCACGTCGCAAGCGCCCGAGCCCGCCCGACCCCCTTGCGCGCCGCGTGGCATCCGAGCTTGCACCGGCCCCCTTCCTCCATTGCCTCTCCCGGCCGCGCCTATAAAAGGCCGCGTCCCCCGCCCCTTTCCCACACCGCCGCCACCTCTCCCTCCTTTTCCCCGAGCGCCAACGCCGTCGCCGCCGTGCGCCAAAGTAGCCCGTGCCCCGCCGTGCCTCCCCGAGGGCCGCCATCACCGGTAAGCCCCGCCACCGCCCCCTTTTTCTTGCTCACTAGCGCTGCCGCCGCCTCTGTTTTGCCGCGCCACGGTCGAGCACCTTTCGGGCAATGAACAGTGGCGCTGGGAAAAAAAAAGAAAAATAGGAAAAATTTGGAA
Organism: Oryza australiensis; assembly: GCA_019925245.2. Lineage (NCBI taxonomy): Eukaryota > Viridiplantae > Streptophyta > Magnoliopsida > Poales > Poaceae > Oryza > Oryza australiensis. The sequence continues at coordinate 184,345 of JAIFGZ020000516.1, forward strand.
AAATTTTAGAAAATTTTGAAAAATATTTTGGAAAGATTTGAGTAAAATTTTGGGCAAAATTAAATTATTTTCCTGTATGTTTTCTCGGTGCAAAAATTTGAAAATCAAAACCGGACTTCTCCGAAATTTCGTTTTGCGTCGTTTTTGAATCCGAATTTCGTTTAGACCTTTCTCGCCATTTAAATATGATTCCCTTTTGTGCTCGGACCTTCAAAACCTCGAGCACCAATCCCTCCGCGGATATTTTCAAATCCATTTTCTCAAGCAAATCGCGATCGTCGCTTTGCGAAAACCCTAAGTCATCGACCCGATGTCAAAACTTGGAGTCTTCCCGGGCGATCTTAGTACAAACTCAAGTAGGAATTTGGGCTTAGCGCTTGGAATCGTTTCTGAGGCCTTCTCGGATCTTTTTCGACCTTTTGGTGTTATATGGGATTCTAATCGGATTCGATTGATCTTTCGCACGTACGGGTAGCACCTGAAGAGACCGGCATCGACCCGTTGAAGACACCACTCCACAAGCGTGCGAGCAAGGCAAGTCATCACACTCTTTGAACATATTGATCCTACTTTGCGAAATGATGTTGATTTCAATTGCAAATTGCATGCTATACACAGATATGTACCTATGCTTGATATACCCTGCTTTGATGTTGATCACCATTAGAATTATTCTTTGTAACCTCCGATGTGATATGACCGGAGGCTAACTTCGGTAAAAATGCTTAGCCCGCTTATACTAGATCCCTGCATACTCATGATTTTACAAAGAAGCTTTGTCTGGGGCAACTACCTTAGGGAAGGTAGTTGAGATGCGGCCTGTGGAGACATGAGCGCCACATGGCCATGAGAATGATGAGCTAAGTTTGATAAAAATTGAAAGTACTATACAAATGTTTTAGACTGGGGCGGCCGGATGATTTGGGTGGACTCCGGAAAAGACAAGTGCCGACCCTAGTCAATTTAGGACCAAGCCATGAGATAGCCGGGAAACGAGCTAGTACAACCGTACTTCTCAAATGGGTATAGACCTAGCTGACTAGATAGCCGAGCGGAGGCAGTATCCTTGCATAGATGGTTCTTTATGATGTGGTTTATGTGATGAGGATGAGGCTGCGGCCTATGTTGTGGATGGTGGAATTAAATCGATATTAATTGAACTTAAAGATTGAGGAAGTTTTCCCTTACCCCGGGTGCGCCAGAACTCCTCTCACTGCTAGAAAATGACGGCTAGAGTGCATGAGGGCTTAAGTTCATGGAGCGGGTACTGCCAAAGTGAGGTTATCGAAAGGCTTTGCCGTGTCCGCTGTTAGTGATATGCACTAGAGGCAACATGGAGATGTTGGATATCACGTCAATGTTTATGTATAAATGAATAAAGTGTTATTCAGTTCCATGAAATAGACATCTTGTATTGATCAATAAGTACGTGACTTATTTATGAGACTCGATATGTATGAATCTATTTCTAAACGATCCCGATCATATGTCATATTGTTGGAACAAATATGAATCTAAGATCGGCATGTTTATTGATTGATGATCATGTCTCATAGATCATGGGTATGGAGATACCAAATCAATAAACATGGACATATGTGTTAGAGAACACATTGTTGGATAGACCCACCATGAGACACTACGGGAATTAATGTGCCATTAGTTGGTCTCAGGTAGTGTTGGTACAAAGTCCTTAGACCTGAGATCACCATGGATTCCAACATGTGTAGTAGCCTACTTTGGGACTACCAAACGCTATTCGTAATGCTGGATAGTTATAAAGGTAGTTTTCGGGTTTGCTATGAAACATGGAGTGGGATGTGAGTGATCAAGATGGAATTTGCCCCTCCTTTGGAGAGATATCTCACGGGCCCCTCGAGGTAATGGATTATGGAAATGCATGGCCATGCTAAGTTGATTGAGGAGTCAATCAACGGACAGATAATCCAATACGGTTCGAGTGAATGGTTAAGCTATTGAAGGGATGGCACACATCTTGCCTATAGCTTAAGCGGTATCGTGAGGCAAAGGGATTTGTGTACACATTACAGGTTCGAGCCGATATTATATTCTTGTATACTATGGTGTCAATATGTGCTGCTAGGCGCCGCTATTGACAGTTGGTGAGTTGGACTCGAGCCGACGATCGGCTAAGTTAGACTATAGCCGAAACCGAGTATACCTGAACCTACTGGGTCGCACGCTTAAGGGGATAGAATAGATATTCGAGTTGGACTCGGATACGGCTCGATCGGATAGGGATCCGATCGGATAGAGTCCTATGGGCTTACGACGTGTGGGCGGCCAACTCTATGAGATACGGATGAGATCCGATTCAAAATAGAGTCCTAATCGGCCACTAGTCCCGTCGGCCAACTCTATATAAAGGAGGGAGGGGTGGAGAGGCTGTGAGACGTCAATTGCATCGCGTGCAACAGAAGTCGCCGAGATCAATCTCCACGGAAACCCTCCCCACTTTCGAGCCAAACCCTAGCCTTGCATCGCGTGCTAGCACACGGGTGTACGGCGTTTGTCCCCGGACGTGTGGATACCGGTAGAGGCGCTGCTACGTTGCGCGCTCTTGATCGGCTGCGGTCGGGCGCATCGGAGCGAGGCGTGAGAACGCGGCCGGACGACTCGAATCGGGCGATTGGCGAATCGGCATCTCCGGGAATAGGCTACACTTGTTCCGGATCGGATTGCCCCGATTGGCTATTCCGCTGCACTCTACTCTAATCGGTAACGATCTATCGGCCCTTACTTGCAAGTGTTCCTGGTTTGCGCGGTAGAAATTTTTGTTTTCGGCTAGCGTAGCTTCCGCGTGACCCTTCAGTGGTATCAGAGCTAATCTTGCTTAGTTCGGGTTTTAGATTGGATCTGGAACAAGTTTTGCGCACGGGTTGATTAGATCAATCGGTTTAACGGGATCTGTTGAGGAGAGTTAATGGTAATTGCGTTCCTTGATAGTGTATCGGAACGGTGTAATGTGATTACGTCGAAGCAATTTCCAAATAACTCGGTTTGAGTTGGGTTCGAGATAGCGTTCCTTGATAGTGTATCGGAACGGTATAATGTGATTATACCGAAGCTATCTCGTAGTCCGACTTTGTTGCTGCCTCGCGCCTACGCAAACCATCTCCCTTGATAGTGTATCGGGACGGCATAATATGATTATGCCGATATGGTTTCCATAAGCGATTTCATAGATTGGATCTATGAATTTCGTGTGGTGTTCGGGCGCTGCCGGAAGCCCGCGAGGGCGGCTTCCCCTCGACCCCCGCCGTGTGCGTACCCCTTATAGGTCGTCTCGATGCCGTAGCTCGCGATAGGTAGAAAACGTTTCTACGCCTAACTTGTTTTTGCGAGAGAATGCTTTGAGATGGTATGGCCCTATTGTATGTATGAGATGTATGAGATGCATGTAATATTCTTTCATATGTGCAATACACCGTAATATTCTTTCATACGTGCAATGCTTGTAATATTCTTTCACGACTGCGAGTCGATGTAATCTTCAATTAGAGCTTCTATAGTAGTAGCTTAGTTTGAAGATATCAAGCATTCGACACTTGGAATATGGTGCCGAAGATGGAGATCCTCGCGCGACATGGAGATGGAGATCACCATGTGAAGGGGGCCATACTATTTCATTATATGCTATTCTTCTTGATTTCATATGTGATATGTTTGTTTGATAGGATAGCATCCCTCTCAAAATTAAGTAGTAATGATGCCCTTCCAAATGTTGCACCCGTCACCGTTATGCTCGTCAATGGTGGGTCACGCCAAAGCGAGTGCCATTCTCCATCATAACACGAGGGGTATATGCCGGACATATACATGCAGGAGCATTTGGTTTACTTAACAAGGCTATCAAAACAGTTTTGGGCCTTGGGGCATAGGTTGGCGCCGGGGCATGGAGATGCCACACCAACAACAAGAGTCACATAGAGATGTGATTAGCAAGGTGTTGCTTACCGATGTTACTAATTTTCTAGCAGTGATGCCAAAGCTCACTAGAAAATTAATTAACATGTGGATCTTGACCCAATACGTAACCTAGAGGAAGGTGGAAATACGTAATGGGAGTCTAATGTTAAATTGTTTAACAATAGACATAGCATAAACATTGTGCTAAACTTTGCTTTTGTTGTAGAATAAATGGCGGCTAATACTACACCCGTACCTTTAATTTGCGATCTATTCTCGAAAAGGAAAAATTAAATGGAACAAACTTTATGGATTGGTATCGCAACTTGAGAATTGTTCTCAAGCAAGAGCGTAAGGAGTACGTTCTTGAAGTACCCTATCCCGAGGATTTGCCAACTAATGCCACCGCACGCACGGAGGGCTTATGAGAAGCACACTAATGATGCCCTAGATATAAGTGTCTCATGCTTGCTACAATGTCCCCGAGCTTCGAAGCAATATGAGAGCAGCGATGCTCACACTATTATTCGGGGACTGCGTGGCATGTTTGAGAACCAAGCTCGGGCCGAGAGGTTCAACACCTCAAAGTCCTTGTTTGCGTGCGAGCTTGTTGAGGGAATCCCGTCGGTCCGCATGTGATAAAGATGATTGGCTACATTGAGAGTCCGGAAAAGCTGGTTTTCCCCTTAGCCAAGAGTTGGCTGCGATGTGATTCTCCGGTCGCTCCCTCCGAGCTTCGAGCCATTCATATTAAATTATCACATGAACAATATGGATAGGACCTTGGCTGAATTGCATGGGATGCTAAAGACAGTGAGGAGAGTATCCAGAAAAACGGTCATCATGTGATGATGATGCGAAGGCTAAGCGCAAACCACTGTCAAGAAACTTTGCACCAAGAGAAAGTTAACTCCCGATGAGATCGCGAGTGCCTCTAATGCAAAGAAGGGCAAGAAGGGTCGGCGGCATCGGATGCCGTTTGCTTCTACTTGCAAGGAGACAGCCCTTGGAAAAGGAACTGCAAGAAGTACATGGAGGATCTCAAGAAGAAGCAAAGTACGACTTACGCTTCAGGTATTAATGTTATAGACATTAATCTTGCTACTTCACCTACGACTCTTGGGTATTTGATACCGGATCGGTAGCTCATATTTGCAAATCGTTGCGGGGAATGAGAAGAAGTAGAGGATTGAGAAGGGCGAGGTGAACTGCGCGTCGGCAATGGAGCAAGCGTTGCTACGATTCTTGTCGACACATGATACCACTTCATCTACCTTCGGGATTAGTTTTGGAATTGAATAATTGTTATTGTGTTCCAACACTATGTCAAAACGTTATTTCCGCTTCATGTTTGCAAGCGGAAGGATATGATTTTAGATCAATGAACAATGGTTGTTCAATATATCTCAGAGATATGTTCTATTTTCATGCTCCATTGGTGAATGGATTATACGTTTTGAATCTTGAAGCGTCTCCCATCTATAACATTAATACGAAAGACAACTCTCTAATGATATAAACCCCACGTTTATCCGGCATTGTCGCTTAGGCCATATAAATAAGAAACGCATGGAGAAGCTCCATAAGGATGGATTGCTTCACTCTTTTGATTTTGAATCATTTGAGACATGTGAGTCTTGTTTACTTGGTAAGATGACAAAGGCACCTTTCACGGGACACAGTGAAAGAGCAAGTGACTTGTTGGCACTCGTACATACGATGTATGTGGACCAATGAGCTCAACGGCCGAGGTGGTTATCGTACTTCATTACCTTTACCGATGACTTTAGTAGATATGGTTATATCTACTTGATGAGGCATAAGTCCGAATCCTTTGAAAAGTTCAAAGAATTCCAGAATGAAGTACGAGAATCATTTAGGGAAAACAATCAAGTTTCTACGATCGGATCGTGGAGGGAATACTTGAGCCAAGAGTTTGGTAATCATCGAAAGATTGTGGAATTGTTCCACGTTAACTCCGCCAGGAACTCCACAATGGAACGGAGTGTCCGAACGGAGAAATCGCACCTTGTTGGACATGGTGCGGTCGATGATGAGCCAAAGTGATCTTCCGTTATCTTTCGGGGATATGCTCTTGAAACATTGCGCTCACACTAAATAGAGTTCCATCTAAGTCGGTTGAAAAGACACCATATGAGATATGGACAGGGCAACCCCTAGTTTGTCTTTTCTCAAAATATGGGGATGCGAAGCTTATGTAAAACGTTTGATCGACAAGCTCACACCCAAATCGACAAGTGCTTCTTTGTGGGATATCCTAAGGAAACTAAGGGATATTACTTTTATAATCGGGAACAAGGCAAAGTGTTTGTCGCCCGACACGGTGTCTTCTTAGAGAAAGAGTTTCTTTGAAGAAGGGTTAGTGGGAGCAGGGTGCATCTTGAAGAAGTTCAAGAAACACCGAGAAAATGTTTCGCGACCACGAACCACAACAGAGGTGCAAAGTGTTGCGCCACCGGTTGTAGATACACCAGCCCACGGAGTCCGAAAGATCACGTCGTGCACTGACAGTACAGTGCGGAACAACGTGATATATTGTTGTTGGACAACGATGAACCTAAGACCTATGAGGAAGCGATGGTGGGACCCGATTCCAACAAGTGGCTTGGAGCCATGGAATCCGAAATAGAATCCATGTACGACAATCAAGTTTGGAACTTGGTTGATCCACTGATGGTGTCAAAACCATTGAGTGTAAATGGGTTTTTAAGAAAAGGCCGATATGGATGGAAATGTTCACATCTATAAGGCGCGATTGGTGGCGAAAGGTTTTAAACAGATTCAAGGAGTTGATTATGATGAAACCTTCTCGCCCGTCGCAATGCTTAAATCTATTCGGATTATGCTAGCGATTGCTGCATATTTCGATTATGAGATATGGCGAGATGGATGTCAAAACGGCTTTCCTGAATGGAAACCTAAGCGAGGATGTATACATGATACAACCTCGGGGTTTTGTCGATCCAGAATCGCTGGAAAGATATGCAAGCTACGAAATCCATTTATGGATTGAAGCAAGCATCTCGGAGTTGGAATATTCGTTTTGATGAAGTAATCAAAGGGTTTGGTTTCATCAAAAATGAAGAAGAGGCCTGTGTTTACAAAAAGGTCAGTGGGAGCGCAATTGTATTTCTAATCTTATATGTGGATGACATATTGCGATTGGAAATGATATCCCTATGCTTGAATCCGTCAAGTCTTCATTGAAAAATAGTTTTTCCATGAAAGACTTAGGGGAGGCAACATATATATTGAGCATTCGGATCTATAGAGATAGATCCAAGAGGCTAATTGGATTAAGCCAAAGTACATACATTGACAAGGTGTTGAAAAGGTTCAACATGCATGATTCCAAGAAAGGTTTCTTGCCTATGTCACATGGCATCAATCTTAGCAAGAATCGGTGTCCTCGGACACATGATGAGCGGAATAAGATGGGTATGGTTCCATATGCTTCGGCAATTGGATCCATCATGTATGCCATGCTTTGTACACGCCTGATGTCTCGTACGCTTTGAGTGCTACGAGCGAGATACATCGAGATCCAGGTGAAGGTCACTGGATGCAGTAAAGAATATCCTTAAGTACTTGAGAAGAACTAAGGATATGTTCCTAGTCTATGGAGGTGAAGAAGAGCTCGTTGTAAGTGGTTACACCGATGCTAGCTTCCAAACGGACAAGGATGATTATAGATCGCAATCGGGTTCGTGTTACTGCCCGAACGGAGGCGCGATCAGTGGAAGAGTTCCAAGCGGGATACGTTGCTGATTCTACAACGGAGGCCGAGTACATTGCTTGCCGGAAGCGCAAAGGAGGCATTTGGATCAAGAAATTCGTTTCGAGCTTGGTGTGATGACTAGTACGACTGGTCCAATGTCTCTCTATTGTGACAATAGTGGAGCCATTGCGCAAGCCAAGGAGCCGAGGTCACATCGGAAGTCCAAACACATACTTCGGCGATATCATCTCATCCGCGAGATTGTGGACGGAGGTGATGTCAAGATATGCAAAGTGCACACGGATCTCAACATAGCCGATCCGCGACAAAACCTCTCCCTCAGCCGAAGCATGAGGCGCACACAAGAGCAATGGGTATTAGATACTTACATGATTGACTCTAGTGCAAGTGGGAGATTGTTAGTGATATGCACTAGAGGCAACATGGAGATGTTGGATATCACGTCAATGTTTATGTATAAATGAATAAAGTGTTATTCGGCCCATGAAATAGACATCTTGTATTGATCAATAAGTACGTGACTTATTTATGAGACTCGATATGTATGAATCTATTTCTAAACGATCCTGATCATATGTCATATTGTTGGAACAAATATGATTCTAAGATCGGCATGTTTATTGATTGATGATCATGTCTCATAGATCATGGGTATGGAGATACCAAATCAATAAACATGGACATATGTGTTAGAGAACACATTGTTGGATAGACCCACCATGAGACACTACAGGAATTAATGTGCCATTAGTTGGTCTCGGTAGTGTTGGTACAAAGTCCTTAGACCGAGATCACCATGGATTCCAACATGTGTAGTAGCCTACTTTGGGACTACCAAACGCTATTCCGTGCTGGATAGTTATAAAGGTAGTTTTCGGGTTTGCTATGAAACATGGAGTGGGATGTGAGTGATCAAGATGGAATTTGCCCCTCCTTTGGAGAGATATCTCTGGGCCCTCGAGGTAATGGATTATGGAAATGCATGGCCATGCTAAGTTGATTGAGGAGTCAATCAACGAGACGGATAATCCAATACGGTTCGAGTGAATGGTTAAGCTATTGAAGGGATGGCACACATCTTGCCTATAGCTTAACGGTATCGTGAGGCAAAGGGATTTGTGTACACATTACAGGTTGAGCCGATATTATATTCTTGTATACTATGGTGTCAATATGTGCTGCTAGGCGCCGCTATTGACGGCCAGGCCGAGTTGGACTCGAGCCGACGATCGGCTAAGTTAGACTATAGCCGAAACCGAGTATACCTGAACCTCTGGGTCGCACGCTTAAGGGGATAGAATAGATATTCGAGTTGGACTCGGATACGGCTCGATCGGATAGGGATCCGATCGGATAGAGTCCTATGGGCTTACGACGTGTGGGGCGGCCAACTCTATGAGATACGGATGAGATCCGATTCAAAATAGAGTCCTAATCGGCCACTAGTCCCGTCGGCCAACTCTATATAAAGGAGGGAGGGGTGGAGAGCGTGAGACGTCAATTGCATCGCGTGCAACGAAGTCGCCGAGATCAATCTCCACGGAAACCCTCCCCACTTTCGAGCCAAACCCTAGCCTTGCATCGCGTGCTAGCACACGGGTGTACGGCGTTCGTCCCCGGACGTGTGGATACCGGTAGAGGCGCGCTACGTTGCGCGCTCTTGATCGGCTGCGGTCGGGCGCATCGGAGCGAGGCGTGAGAACGCGGCGGACGACTCGAATCGGCTGATTGGCGAATCGGGTGTCTCCGGGAATAGGCTACACTTGTTCCGGATCGGATTGCCCCGATTGGCTATTCCGCTGCACTCTACTCTAATCGGTAACGATCTATCGGCCCTTACTTGCAAGTGTTCCTGGTTTGCGCGGTAGAAATTTTTGTTTTCGGCTAGCGTAGCTTCCGCGTAACCCTTCATCCGCCTCATGTGTTGGGACGTAGGCTCATTTGTTGGGAGTCGCGGAGTACGGGTAAAGTGTACATCCTTTGCGGTGTGAATGAATCAATCTATTCGAATAGCCGTGCTCGCGGATATTGAGCGTCATGACAAGACTTTCGCTTGGCTAGACTTTAACCTTAAAAATGTTGGGATGGGCTTGCATGATGATTTCATTCATTGGTGGATCAACTTCTCGAGAGACGAGAAGGGGTGGATTCCCAGAAAACCATGACGAATCGGAGGTGGGAAGCCATCCTTGGAATCACGATGGATGGTAGACGAACCGTCACCGAAATAATGAAGCGTGGAACTAAAATTTGACTTGGCTAGTTGTTGGGCTTGTGAAAAGATTTGTGAAAATTGGCTTTATGCAAAAGAGCTCTAGCCATTCCTTGAATAACCCTTTCATATGCATCACTTCGTGTTGGCTTGCTGAGTACGGTTGGTACTCACCCTTGCTATACGCACAAACCTCCAGATGGTGGGAACGAAGAATCAGAGGATCCTTACGCTTACTACCGGGAAGGCGAAGAAGCGATGGCGCTTACTAGGTCTTAGCCCGGTTGTTGCCTGTGGCCACCGACATGCCCCATACTTTGTATTCATTGCCGTATCTAATTTCTTCTTTTGTGTTGTATCCGGACCATGAGGTCCTGTGTGGTGAACATTGCCTTCGGGCCTATCTTTGTAATAATTTCGTTGTAAGACTATTCGTGCATGTGCACCTGATTATTCAGTACTGTATTTCGTGGGTACCAACTACTTGATCCAGGGAAATGGTACTAAGAACACGAAAGATTCCCGTTCCAAAAACGGGGGTCCACAGAGCTGGTATCAGAGCCATGCGACCGTAGGATAAGACCAATTGGCACCCTACCCCTGACTAGTTGGCTAAAGGGAAGTATCCCTACGTAGGACCATTTCGCAAACTATTATTTCTGAAAATACAAATATACTTTTTCTATATTTTTATTTCCCTTTCTTTACCAAATGGTTTTGATGATATCTCTCCCCTCTAACCCTAAGTTGCTTTCAAAAGCAGATGTCGGACCATGTCGGAGACTGGGAAATCACCATCCCACGAGATGAGGGATTCGTGGCACAGCTTCAGTCATTACTGTGGTGTTTAAGATACCCAGAACAACCCACTTACCAGATCAAGAGGCATGGCTCCGAGGGATATCCAGTATGGGAAGCAGCAGTTTCCGTGGAGGCCCGCATGGGGAGTGAAACACCTTTTTGCTTTCACACCCGCTACCACCGAGATTTAGTGGAAGCAGCCATTCAAGACGCGGCCCGCGAAGCATTCCTTCGCCTTAATGCGATACACCGTGTTGAACTTACAGTGACAGAGTTTGTGCACCATCCCTATCGCGAGGAAGGCAACCCAGTTTGCACCGTGGAAGCCACCCCTGCTGCTACAACCCTATGGTCACTCGTCTATCACGCTGGGCGAGACGGCGGATGGCGCTACGAAGAAGCTTTGCTCGAGATCAACGACCAGCGGCAACGCCTCAATGATCGGTCGAGAGCCACCGAGGCTGCGGGGATCGAGATCAACGTCTTGCAGACTCGGCTACGAGGCCAACGGTGCCCAATATGAGCAACTCTCGGACCGTTACATGGCCCGTGGGGAAGACTGGTTGAGTGGAGGAGCAGCTCGGGAAGAGCAAGCAACAAGTCAACCAGTGGAGGAGCATTGCGCTCCCCCCCTGTCCATGCTGCAGTACTTCCACCGGAGTTGTACCAACACCTCCTGTTCCTTTGCCCGACCACTACTACCTTATGACTCCAGCATGCTTGGACACCTTTCAAGCCATGATGGAGCAAGCTTTCATGTTGTGCACGGAGCCGGCGCCAATGCAACGGCCGTCCGAGGAACCCCCACTCCTGCTGCGGGACGCAGTCTGTTTAGGACCCCGCAACCCAATGAGACGGCCACTGGATTTCGACGTGGCTAGGTGAATCATGTGCGTGCTGAGAAAGCGCAGGAGGATCAGAACGTGCTGATGGGTATGTTCTCTATCAACTCTACCCTAGTTAAAGTCTTATTTGATTCTGGAGCATCACATTCATTCATATCTTCCCAAGTAAGCAAACAACACCACCTACACCAAGTAGAACTTAAGAGACCCATGTTGGTACACTCACCTGGGGGAAACATAACCGTACCCCATGCTTGCATCAATGTGCCCATACGGATTAGGGACGTGGTATTTCTTTCAAACCTTATGGTACTATCGCCCCAAACCATTGATATCATACTCGGGATGGATTGGTTGACCAAGAATAATGGAATCATAGACTGCAGTCGAAGGGAAGTCACGGTATCCACCCCATGGGGATCACCAATGAGCATAACTATGGACCAAAACCCGAAGCTATGCGAGCAAGCTGCGGGAGTATTCACCATACTACCGCTAAGTGGGATGCCAGTAGTACAAGAATACCCGGACGTATTCCCCGAGGAATTGCCCGGAATGCCCCCGGATCGCGACATAGAATTTATCATCGACCTAATGCAGTACTGCCCCATATCCAAGAGACCTTACCGAATGCCGGCCAACGAGTTAGAAGAACTCAAGAAGCAAATCCGAGAACTACAAGAGAAAGGATTTGTACGCTGATTCTTCTCCCCGGGAGCTCCGGTACTCTTCGTCAAGAAGAAGGATGGGAGTATGAGGATGTGTGTGGACTACCGATCGTTGAATGAAGTGACTATCAAAAACAAGTACCCACTACCTCGAATCGATGACCTATTCGATCAACTTAAGGGTGCGCAAGTGTTCTCAAAGATTGATCTTCGGTCGGGATATCATCAGTTGAAGATTAGAGCCGGAGATATTCCCAAAATGGCGTTCTCTACACGTTATGGCTTATATGAGTTCATAGTAATGTCCTTTGGATTGACCAATGCCCTGGCGTATTTCATGAATCTGATGAACAAGGTATTCATGGAATATCTGGATAAATTTGTAGTGGTATTTATAGACGATATACTTATATACTCCAAGAACGATGAGGAGCATGCGGAGCATCTACGACTGGTACTGGAAAAACTGCGAGAGCACCAGCTGTATGCAAAATTTAGCAAATGCGAGTTCTGGCTCAAGGAAGTCGCTTTTCTTGGCCACGTAGTCTCAGCCGGAGGAGTAGCGGTAGACCCCGCCAAGGTCGAAGGCGTCACGGAATGGAAGGCACCCAAGTCGATAACGGAAGTTCGGAGTTTCTTGGGCTTGGCCGGATATTACCGAAGGTTCATCGAAGGGTTTTCCACCATAGCCCGACCTATGACTCAACTTCTGAAGAAGGAAAAGAAGTTTGAATGGAACGAGAAGTGTCAAGAAGCCTTTGACCAACTAAAAGAAAAGTTAACCACCGCCCCAATCTTAACCTTACCTGACAACCGGAAGGATTTCGTGATGTACCTTGTGATGCGTCGCGGCAAGGACTAGGAGGCGTGTTAATGCGGGATGGAAAGGTCGTAGAATATGCCTCGTGACGATTACGACCCCACGAGGAGAACTATCCCACACACGACACTGGAATTAGCGGCGGTTGTTCATGCATTGAAGATCTAGAGACACTACCGATCGGGAACCACTTTGTGATGTATATACGATCACAAGAGCTTGAAATACTTCTTTACTCAGTCCGATCTCAACCTACGACAGAGACGATGGTTGGAATTGATCAAAGATTACGATCTAGGAATCCATTACCATCCCGGCAAGGCAAATGTAGTGGCCGATGCGTTAAGCCGCAAAGCCCAATGCAACCATATGGGATTGGAAGGTATGGCCAGAGAGCTCCAAGAAGAAATGGCTCGGCTTAATCTACACCTGGTTCCTCACGAAGAAGTAAACTCATTGGAAATCCAACCCCTTCTGAGGACTCAAATAGAAGAAGCTCAAAAGGGAAATGAGGAAACACAGGAAATTAAAGAGCGCATGGCGCTGGACGCGCTAAGGAATTTTCGGTAGACGACAAGGGAACCCGTGGTACAAGAAAAGAATCTGCGTGCTTGGAACAAGGTGGTTTGAGGGGTTGATCTTAAAAGAAGCACACGAATCAGCATATTCGTTACATCCAGGAAGCACGAAAATGTACCAAGATTTGAAGGAAGAATACTGGTGGCCCAATATGAAGAGAGACGTAGCCGAATACGTAGCCGTATGCGATGTATGCCAAAGGGTGAAAGCTGAGCATCAACGACCGGCAGGCTTACTGCAGCCGCTCAAGATTCCCGAATGGAAATGGGATGAGATAGGCATGGATTTCATCGTTGGACTACCCAAAGCGCAGCGGTTATGATTCCATTTGGGTAATAGTAGATCGGCTCACCAAGACCGCCATATTTATTCCCGTAAAGACTAACTACAACAGTGCCAAGCTAACAGAACTATACATGAGTAGGATTGTATGTCTCCATGGTGTACCAAAAAGGATTATATCGGATCGTGGTACCCAATTCATGTCTCATTTCTGGAGCAAAGTTCACGAGGTACTCGGAAGTCACCTTGCCTTGATGCCGCTTACCACCCACTGCACCGGCAGGCGGCGAAAGGACAAATCAAGTGTTAGAAGATATGCCGAGAGCTGTGCGTTGGATTTCACCAAGGATTGGGAGAAATGTTTACCGTACGCCGATTCTCCTACAACAACAGCTACCGAGCCAGTCTGAAGATGTCACCAAACGAAGCCCTATTTGGTCGCCGATGCCGAACCCCATTGATGTGGTAAGAAACCGGTGAACGAGCCGTATTTGGGCCTGACATAATCAAAGAGGCCGAGGAAAAGGTTCGCCGATCCGGGACCGATTACAAGCTGCCCAATCACGACAAAAGAGCTACGCGGATACCCGTCGAAGAGAATTAGAATTCAAAGAAGGTGACTATGTGTATCTAAAGGTCTCACCACTACGGGAACTCGGAGGTTCAAGGTCAAAGGGAAACTCGCACCAAGATACGTGGGCCCATTCTTGATAAACGCTAGAAGAGGTGAAGTGGCCTACCACTGGAGCTGCCCGAGAACATCTCCGATGTCCACCCAAGTATTCCACGTGTCGCAGCTTGAAGAAATACTGCGGGTGCCGAAGAGCAAGCTCCTTTGGAAACCATCCATATCAACAAGTGATCTTACCTACCCAGGAGCATCCAATAAAGATACTGGACGAGGCGAAAAGAAGACACGGACCAAGTCATGGCGCATGTACAAAGTACAATGGAGCAACCACACCGAAGAGGAGGCTACTTGGGAAAGCGAGGATTTCCTGAAGACGGAATACCCGCACCTACTCAGCAACCGGTAAGAAATCTCGAGGACGAGATTTATTGTTAGGGGGGTAGGTTTGTAACATCCTGAAAATCGAAGAAACTGAAATCGAAACGTAAAAATCGGAACTTTCAAAAACCTTCGCTTGTTGCTTTTTCCTTGGGTTTGTTGCTTCTTATTTACCAGCTCAGTTGCATAAATCTAGTTGTGATCAATTCCCTTTTGGTGTTTGTGGATGATTTGGAGTTTGTTGGAGAGAAAAATTCGAAATTCAGTATTAGGGATTTTTTTAAAAAAGAAATCAGAGAATGAAGTGTGGATTTATGAAAATACGAATTTGAAGAAATAGAATAGTAAGTGTGGTTGGGGAAGATAAATTAGGACACAAAATAAACAATAAAATATTTAGGAGTCTTACTCGAATCGGGAAATTTTTTGAAAATAAATAGGTGAAGTATGAAAATTAGGAAAAAGGAATTTAAATAAATAAATATGAAAAATAAATGTGGAAAAATAAAAGTGGAGAAAAAGTTGAAAATATAGTATTAAAAATTATTTTTGGAATATAGGAATTTAATTTGGAATTTTTAGAGGGGAGGAAAATAAAAATAGGAATTAAAAATCAAAAATCGGGAAAATTACAAAATCGCATTGTTCACGCTGCGCCGGTGCTCGTCGCCGTACCGCGCCCGTACGCGCCCGCCGCGCGCGCGACACGCGCCACGCCGCGCCGCCCACGCCCCCGCCCCCGCCCTCGCACCGCGCGCGCACCGGCCCCTACCCCGGCGCGCCACGCGCGCGCGTGCACGCGCGCCGCGCCGGACCCCGCCGCGCCTCACGCCCCGCAGCCGTGCGCCCGTACCGGCCCTGCCCGCGCCTTGCGCCATCGTCGCCGCGCGTCGCCGACCCGCGCTGGACCGCCCGCGCTCGCGCCGCCGCGCGTCGCCAACCCGCGCGGACCCCGCGCCCGCCGCGCCCTTCCGCCACGTCGCAAGCGCCCGAGCCGGCCCGACCCCTTGCGCCGCCGCGTGGCATCCGAGCTTGCGCCGGCCCCCTTCCCTCCATTGCCTCTCCCCGGCCGCGCCTATAAAAGGCCGGCATTCCCCGCCCCTTTCCCGCACCGCCGCCGCCTCTCCCTCCTTTTCCCTGAGCGCCAACGCCGTCGCCGCCGTGCGCCAAAGTCGCCGTGCCCGCCGTGCCTCCCGAGGGCCGCCATCACCGGTAAGCCCCACCGCCGCCCCCATTTTCTTGCGCACTAGCACCGCCGCCGCCTCTGTTTTGCCGCGCCACGGTCGAGCACCTTTCGGGCAATGAACAGTGGCGGCTGGGAAAATAAAAAGAAAAAAAAAAAAAAAGGAAAATTTTGGAAAAATTTTAGAAAATTTGGAAAAATATTTTGGAAAGATTTGAGTAAAATTTTGGGCAAAATTAAATTATTTTCCTATATGTTTTCTCGGTGCAAAAATTTGAAAATCAAAACCGGACTTCTCCGAAATTTTGTTTTGCGTCGTTTTTGAATCCGAATTTCGTTTAGACCTTTCTCGCCATTTAAATATGATTCCCTTTTTGTGCTCGGACCTTCAAAACCTCGAGCACCAATCCCTCCGCGGATATTTTCAAATCCATTTTCTCGAGCAAATCGCGATCGTCGCTTTGTGAAAACCTAAGTCATCGACCGATGTCAAAACTTGGAGTCTTCTCGGGCGATCTTAGTACAAACTCAAGTAGGAATTTGGGCTTAGCGCTTGGAATCGTTTCGAGGCCTTCTCGGATCTTTTTCGACCTTTTGGTGTTATATGGGATTCTAATCGGATTCGATTGATCTTTCGCACGTACGGGTAGCACCTGAAGAGACCGGCATCGACCCCGTTGAAGACACCACTCCACAAGCGTGCGAGCAAGGCAAGTCATCACACTCTTTGAACATATTGATCCTACTTTGCGAAATGATGTTGATTTCAATTGCAAATTGCATGCTATACACAGATATGTACCTATGCTTGATATACCCTGCTTTGATGTTGATCACCATTAGAATTATTCTTTGTAACCTTCGATGTGATATGACCGGAGGCTAACTTCGGTAAAAATGCTTAGCCCTGCTTATACTAGATCCCTGCATACTCATGATTTTACAAAGAAGCTTTGTGCTGGGGCAACTACCTTAGGGAAGGTAGTTGAGATGCGGCCTGTGGAGACATGAGCGCCACATGGCCATGAGAATGATGAGCTAAGTTTGATAAAAATTGAAAGTACTATACAAATGATTTAGACTGGGGCGGCCGGATGATTTGGGTGGATTCCGGAAAAGACAAGTGCCGACCCTAGTCAATTAAGGACCAAGCCATGAGATAGCCGGGAAACGAGCTAGTACAACCGTACTTCTCGAATGGGTATAGACCTAGCTGACTAGATAGCCGAGCAGAGGCAGTATCCTTGCATAGATGGTTCTTTATGATGTGGTTTATGTGATGAGGATAAGGCTGCGACCTATGTTGTGGATGGTGGAATTAAATCGATATTAATTGAACTTAAAGATTGAGGAAGTTTTCCCTTACCCCGGGTGCGCCAGAACTCCTCTCACTGCTAGAAAATGACGGCTAGAGTGCATGAGGGCTTAAGTTCATGGAGCGGGTACTGCCAAAGTGAGGTTATCGAAAGGCTTTGCCGTGACCGTCTCATGTGTTGGGACGTAGGCTCATTTGTTGGGCTGTCGCGGAGTACGGGTAAAGTGTACATCCACTGCAGTGTGAATGAATCAATCTATTCGAATAGCCGTGCTCGCGGATATTGAGCGTCATGACAAGACTTTCGCTTGGCTAGACTTTAAACTTAAAAATGTTGGGATGGGCTTGCATGATGATTTCATTCGCTGGTGGATCAACTTCTCGAGAGACGAGAAGGGGTGGATTCCCCAGAAAACCATGACGAATCAGAGGTGGGAAGCCATCCTTGGAATCACAATGGATGGTAGACAGAACCGTCACCGAAATAATGAACTGTGGAACTAAAATTTGACTTGGCTAGTTGTTGGGCTTGTGAAAAGATTTGTGAAAATTGGCTTTATGCAAAAGAGCTCTAGCCATTCCTTGAATAACCCTTTCATATGCATCACTTCTGTGTTGGCTTGCTGAGTACGGTTGGTACTCACCCTTGCTATACGCACAAACCTCCAGATGGTGGGAACGAAGAATCAGAGGATCCTTACGCTTACTACCAGGAAGGCGAAGAAGCTGATGGCGCTTACTAGGTCTTAGCCCCGGTCGTTGCCTGTGGCCACCGACATGCCGCTGCCTATATTCTGCTACCGTATGTAATTTCTGCTTTTGTGTTGTATCCGGACCATGAGGTCCTGTGTGGTGAACATTGCCTTTGGGCCTATCTTTGTAATAATTTCGTTGTAAGACTATTCGTGCATGTGCACCTGATTATTCAGTACTGTATTTCGTGGGTACCAACTACTTGATCCAGGGAAATGGTACTAAGAACACGAAAGATTCCCGTTCCAAAAACGGGGGTCCACATTACCCGATTCCTGGTTCTTCTCTCACTGGTTTCAAGAATACGGGTCGATTTCTCCACATATGTCAAGTCCTCTTGAATCTCGATGTGATCGGGACTTGCTTGCTCTTCCGGTAATCTCAAACACTTCGTTAGCTGGGAGATGTGGAACATGTGATGGATACCAGTCATGATGGAAGGAAGCTCGAGTTGGTACACAACTTCTCCTCGACATTCCAGGATTCAGTATGGTCCCACAAAGCGTGGCGCAACTTTCCTTTTGTTTGGAAGTGGTGTACTCTCCGGAGTGGAGTAACACGGAGATACACATAGTCCCCTGTTTCAAAACTGAGCTCTCTTCGACGGTTGTCTACATAGCTCTTCTGTCGATACTGGGTAACCCTTAGTCTTTCCGAAACAGTCCTTACTTTCTCCTTTGCCTCAGTCAAGACTTGTGTCTCGAACAGCGTTTGATCCTAGAAGAGCGACGTGTGGCACTTCCTGCCATACAGTGCCTCAAACGGTGTCATTTGTAGACTGGTCTGGTAGCTGTTGTTATAAGAGAATTCGGCATATGGCAGGCTTTTGTCCCAAGCTCCGCCAAAGTTGAGCACACAAGCTCTCAACATATTTTCTAGTATTTGATTGACCCTTTCGGTCTGACCATCTGTTTGACGATGGTAAGTTGTGCTAAAGTTTAAGTGGGTGTTAACGACCAAATTTGGTAAATCAGGCATCGGATGTAGAGATAAGGCCGAAGCAGATTTGGTGGGAATCAGGATTTGCAGAAACAGAGTGCACGCCAATTGCAGACCAAATCGGCTAGAGAGTTCATCGGCTGATGACCAAATCGCTAAGGTGTCCATCGGCCGATACAGAATCGGACAATATGAGCCGATGTAGCTGATTCCGGTTAGGTAACATTGGAATCATCTTCGGATTCGTTTGAAGTGTCTCATGAGGATTGCCATGCATGGCTAGAGTCCAAGAAAGGATTCTATATATTAATTAGGTTATTTTAAATAGTTTCCTTATAGATTATGTCAGTAAGAGTCCGCCTAAGGGACTTATCTATAATTTGAATTATAATAGAGATAGGAATCATGTCCGTCAAGGACATATCTTGTATCTGGGTATAAATAGGACCCATGACCTTGTAATTTAACTACAATCAGTTCAATACAACCTTTGGCACATCACCACCTTTTTCCTTTCAATTATTTCGATGAGTTCTTGCTTTGAGTTGGGCTGCATCAGGTTCGATCTCCGATGAAAGGTAAAGCTTGTTATGGCGGCTTGCACTCTCGGGATTAGTGTTCCATCATTATGATACTCTAATCTTGTTTACGTAAATTGTTGAGTTATGATATATACTATATGATCTAGATCGATCTTGCAGTCTAACCCTAACCGGCTAGCTTCTGTTACTAGATAACATCTGATAGGGTTAGATATCATTCTCGTCTTAGATTATATAGTGTATCCACCATCTCGAAAGATTTTCATAGATTTGCTTAGATCTTATGCTTCTTCTTATGCTTAGTGCTACATCTGTTGAGTCTGTCCTACTAAGTAATATTTAGAATCATAATATTTATCATGTCTTATGATTGCTATTAGAGATAGTATCGGGGTTTCAGCCGATCTTACATGTTTTAGCTATCTTGTTTTATTATATGTTTACTTGATATGATAAATATGCCCTTTATATTAAGATCTCACTTGTGATGAAATATATCAAGCTTGTTTTGGTCCATTAGGTTATCCTAAACTTGATTGGTTTTTGTTTAATGTATTTAATCTATAGTGATATCTTAGAATAAAGTAGTATCGGAGTACTAGCCGATACGCATTAGATCTATGACATCGGTTATGTTATAAATATATATAATTTTTATCTTAAAGTACTTTTATACATAAGCGATTTATACTATCTCAGTATGCTACCGATCTATCCCAATCACTTGGTTTAAATGTATTTGGAGATTTAGATTATATATTCTGGATGTCTATAGACGATTAGATTTAATTTCCCTTGGCCGATTCAGTGCATGTTGAATCGGCTCAACATTGAACGATATGTCATCGGCCACTAGCCGATCGGCTATCGTTTATGGACTAACACTGTTTTCTTTGTTCATTTCTTGTTGGTTGGAGGATCAAACCAACTAGCACGCCCTACGAACCTTAGAAGCAAGATTTGGACATGCACTAGAGTAAAGCAAATCTCTCAGGCGAGTGCCTGACATTTTTACCGTCAACAGCAGGTTCCCAATTATTCTTGCAGTTTCTGCTAGAACTTTGAGGTGAACTAACTTCCTCGATCGGACATGATCTTCTTAGGTACTCCATGTAAATACATGATTCTTGCTAAGTAAAGTTCTGCTAACTTCTTCCTGGAATAGGTGATATGCACCGGAATGAAGTGAGCGACTTTCGTGAGTCGGTCCATGATCACCCAAATGAAATCATGGCCGGTGGAAGTTTTGGGTAATCCTGTGATAAAATCCATCCCAATTTCTTCTCATTTCCATTCCGGAATCTTTAGAGGTTGTAGAAATCCTGCAGGTCTCTGGTGTTTTGCCTTCAATCGCTGACATACATCACACAGTGTGACAAATTCAGCTATTTCTTTTCTCATTCTAACCCACCAGAATTTTCCCTTGAGGTCTTGGTACATCTTGGTACTGCTAGGGTGAATGGAATATTATGTTTGATGGGCTTCTCTAAGGATCAGGTCCTTCAGTTCTTTGTTCTCGGGCACACACAATCTTTCTCCCATCCAGATTGTTCCATGTTCATCTTCAATGAAGTCTCAGGACTTTCCAACCCTCATGTTCTTTTTGAGTTCTGCTATCTCGGGATCACTTTCTTGAGCTACGCAAATATGCTCCACGAGCGTAGGCTGTGCCTCCAGGACGGCCACGAACCCGTGCTCGACTATTCCCAAATTCAAGCATTCTAGGTCGTGTTACAGGTCACTGCACATCCCTTCCATCCAAGCGGCATTGCAGTAGTTCTTCCTGCTCAAGGCGTCTGCCACCACATTAGCATTGCCAGGGTAGTAATGTATCCCCATGTCGTAGTATTTGATTAAGTCTAACCATCTTCGTTGTCAGAGGTTCAAATCAGGTTGGGTGAAGATGTACTTCAGACTCTTGTGATCCATATATACCTCACAATGATTGTCGATGAGGTAGTGTTGCCAGATTAAGGCATGGACCAATGCTGCTAGCTCCAAATCATGAGTCAAGTAGTTGTTTTCGTGAGATTGCAACTGACATGAAGCATATGCAACCACTCTGCCTTCTTGCATCAACACACATCCCAAACCTTGGCGAGACGCATCATAATACACTTGGAAGTCTTTCGTCTGGTCCGGAAGAATCAAGATGGGTGCGATCCACCAAATTTTTATTAAGTTCTTGAAACTTCTGTTCCATTCTACCGACCACCTTTTTTCATCCTTTCTTAACAAGTGTGTCATTGGCTTGGCAATCTTGGAAAAGTTCTCGATGAACCGGCGGTAGGAACTTAACTTCCTCAAGCTAGAAGTCACACTTACTGAACTTGGCATATAACTGGTGCTCCTTCAACTTTTCAAGTACCAGCCGGAGGTGTTGCTCGTGTTCTTCCATAGATTTGGAGTAGATGAGTATGTCGTCGATGAATACCACCACGAATTTGTCCAAGAACTCCATGAACACCATATTCGTTAGGTTCATAAAGAAGGCCGGTGCATTGGTGAGTCCAAAGGACATAAGTGTGCACTCGAACAACCCATACCGAGTGGTGAAGGGTGTCTTTGGGATATCCTCTTCACGAATTTGTAATTGGTGATAGCCTGATATCAGATCTATCTTGGAGAACATGGTGGCTCCTATCAACTGGTCAAACCAGTCATCAATTCTGGGTAAGGGATATTTGTTCTTAATAGTGACCTCATTGAGTGCATGATAATCAATGTACATCCTCTTGGTTTTGTCTTTCTTCTCCACAAAGATCACCGGAGGACCCCAAGGAGATGTGCTCGGGCGAAAGTACCCTTTTTGTAGCTGCTCATCGACTTGCTTCTTGACTTCTACCATTTCATTGGCTGCTATTCTATATGGTCTTTTGTATATCAGAGATGTTCCCAGTGCCAAATCAATCCGGAACTCGATATTCCTTTTCAGTGGCATAGTCGTGAGGTCCTCCGGGAAAACCTCAAGATACTCTCTAACTATAGGAATGTCCTCCAACTTCCTAGGATTTTTCTCCACTGCTACCGTCTTCTCCTCGCCAATAGCCTGGTTCAGACTCACTCCATGTTTCTGTGGCATCGGGGATTGGAAAGTAACCACTTCTCCTGCCTCGCTAGTCAGAGTGATGGTGCGTCTCATGCGATTGATCACTCCTTTATGCCTTGTCAACCAATCCATCCCGAGAATAACATCTAGGCCTTTGGATTCAAGAAGGATGAGGTTGGCTATAAATTGTGATCTTTGGATTTCTATTGTCACTTAGGGATTTGGTAGTTGACAGCGGTCAAGCTATTCCCTGGGGTGTAAACCCGCATCGGTGTGCTAAGTTCCTTTTTCCTTAGCCCATGTATCCTAATAAATCTCTTGGATATGAAAGAATGTGTGGCACCAGAATCAAATAATACTGTAGCGAGGATTGAGTTCACAGGAAACATACCCAGTACAACCTCTGGTGTTGCCTGTGCCTCCTCTGCAGACATGTGGTTGACTCACGCCTGGACAAACCTGGCCCAGTGCGCTTTGGCTTCGGGCACTTGTCAGTGAAGTGAGCGGGTTTGTTGCAGTTGAAGCAGACTCGCGGCATTCCTCCAAACTCCTTCTTGGGTTGAGCTGACTGAGCTGGAGCCATTGGTGGGCATGGAGCTGGGTTACAATTGTGTTGCCCACCACTGTTGTTGTTGCCATGGTAATTGTTGTTGTTGAAATTGCCCGGGTGGTAAGGACGATGCTAACAGACAATCATGGTGGAGGGTCCACCGTGCTGCCCAGCCATGAAGCAAGGCCTCTGGTTGGTCCCCTAGTGTGCCCTGAATTGAGCGGCCTTTCTCTTACAATCCATTTTATTGTGCTGATCCTCCTAATGGATTGCTTTGTCTACAAGCTTCTCAAAGTTGGCATAGTCTCCAGAGATCAGCTGATTGGTCAGTTCGTCATCAAGACCACACAGAAACTTCTCCTGCCTCTCGGCATCGGTGCGCATGTCTTCAGGTGCATAGCACGCAAGGCAGTTGAACTCGTGCATGTACTCACTCACTGTTTTGCTCCCTTGGTGTAGTGCACGGAACTCCCTCTTCTTCTGTGCCACTTTCCCATTAGGGATCTATGCCTTTCTGAAGCTGTGATAGAATTCTGCCCAAGTAACCTTCGTTCCTACTGGGCGGGTGATCATGTAGTTATCCCACCAAGCAGAAGCGGAACCCTAGAGTTGGTGTGTGGCAAAGGTAACCTTCTCCTGGTCGTTGCACTGGAGGAGGTTCAGCTTCTTTTCAATAGCGTGGAGCCAATCATTGGCCTCCATCGGGTTGGTGGTGCTTGAGAATGTAGGTGGCCTAACACGAAGGAACTCTGGCAGTTTGGACTAGGGTGTTGGTAGGCCAAACTGCTGATTCTAGTATATATGAGTGTGGTACTTCTTATGCCTTAATAGATAAGAGTTCCATTATTAGTTTAATTCGTAGTCTTGTTATGTTTAGGCGAGTAACTCTATTGTCACAAACACGGTCCAATGAGCAATTAGGATGTAGGTTTGCCTTTATCTTGCTCCTTAAAGGTAGAGGTATTTATGATAATGTAGGTATGGTTCTTAGATTATTTCATATACCACTTCCCACGGGTAAGAGGTAGGCGGCAGGTGGTGATAGCCCTGTCCGTCCTTTGTATTCCTCCATGTTCAGATTTGGTGTAGGGCGAACGGTAAGAGATCGTTTTGTGGTGGCAGGCCAGGCCACTGGGCGGCGGTACCCCCGTAGTCCTAGGAGCATAAAACTAGGTTTAGGCATAGCTAGAATAATTAATTAAACTATGGGAGCATTTGCCAAGGCTTCAGATCCTGGATCTTGGTGGAGTGGAGCTAGAGCCATGCCAAACGCTCCAGCTCCAAACAGATTTGAATGGAGCACTCCAGGAAAATGAACTAGAAAGTTGGAACTACCTTTCACCAGCTCCAAACTCCTGCTCCAGCTGGAGCTGGAGCTTGGAGTTGAAGCTCTACCAAACACCCCCTATGTACTCTGACCTAGAAGAACTATAGGAACTTGACTCTCATTACTACTCTCCACTTAGCACTAATGTGTGTCACACTACCTTTATCATATAATTATCTTACCCCTGTCTAGACTAAAGTATCTCGCCTAGAGCTTATGAATATCCATGACATCTTATAATTGTCTTCAAGGCCACAATCTTCCTTTGGGATAAAATAAATAACGATACCCTTGGAATACTCCCTGGGTGAAATGCTACAACGGTATATCCGTGATCTTGCAGATTTATTTGTGAACGTAAGAAATACCAACAAGCATTTCTGGCGCCGTTGCAGGGGAAGAGAATGGTCTAGGAAGAAATAATAAGTGCTTGGATATCCATATAGTTATAGTTGTCTTACTTTTGCTCTAGCGAGCTTATCTTGGTCTGTTTTCTCTTTTATGTGAAAACGGGGTAGTGGATGACCGGTTTCAACTTGCGGATAATTACAATCAAAATCTAGAGGCCCTTGTGAGAAGAGTTCGACCTCGTGTCGTCCCTCCTCAAATTTTCCGCTCGGCAGTTAAACCAAAGGTCATGGCATCATCGGGATCAAAGACTCTCCACGATTTCTCGGCACCCTCAGCTGAGAATGTCCATACTGGACCAACAATCAATAGTGGGGAGGCCAACTTTGAGATAAATACGGGTCTTATAACCATGGTGCAGGCCAATCCCTTCTGTGGGAAGGCCAACGAGGACGCCAACGCTCATCTCCAAACTTTCCTGGAGATCTACAACACTTTCACCATCAAGGGAGTCACACAAGATGCCATCCGACTCCGGCTGTTTCCATTCTCCCTCATCAGGAGAGCGAAGCAGTGGTTCTACGCGAACCAAAGTGTTGTAGACACCTGGGACAAGTGTTCCAATGCGTTCCTCGTGAAGTTTTTCTCGATGAGCAAAACCAATGCTCTTTGTGGAAAGATTTCTAGTTTTGAGCAATTGATCCCAGAGGCATGGGAGAGGTTCCAGGAGTACATCCTGGCATGCCCTCGTCATGGCATGGACGATTGGCTTCTCATTCAGAACTTCTACAATGGGCTAACTTCGGCGACCCATGATCATATTGATGCTGCAGTTGGAGGAGCTTTCTTCTCATTAATGGTCGGGAGTGCGACCGCCTTAATTGAGAAGATGTCTCCAATCTAGGATGGAGCGATGAACGTCTCCAGTCCAAGAAGCGCGGTATGCATACCATCAAGGAGACGGATATGTTGGCCGCCAAGTTAGACCTCTTACTAAAGAAGTTCGAGGACAAGGCTGAAGGAGTCCAGGCGGTAGACGCTCGCATAACGTGCGAGACATGCGGCAACACTGGTTATTCGGGGAATAACTGCCCCGAGACTAGCACAGACGTCTGTTACCTAAACAACAACGGCTACCATCCTCAAGGAGGTCAAGGGTGGAATCAGCAATGCCTGTACCATCAAGGATGTAACAATTCTGCTCATGCTTTCAATCCTAATCAACCCTCCTTGAAAGATCTTGTTTTAGTCCAAGGTAAAATTAATGAGAACATTTATAAGAAACTAGCAGCCAATGACAAATCCGTGGAAAGTATCAATGCTAAAATGGAAGGCTTTTCTTCTGCTATTAAGAACAAGCTGAGTTTAACAAAAATGCTAGAAACTCAGTTAGCTCAGCTAGCTGCTACTATCCCTTCATCTGAGGCAGGGAAGATCCCGGAGCAACCCTTCTCTTGAAAATGTTAGTGCGGTGACCACACGAGGGGGTAAAACCACTCGTGATCCGCCATATCCTAACAATGCAGGGAAGGCAAAGGAGACAGAGGGTGAGCCATCCAATATCCAGAACCAAGTTCATGAGGGAACACCAGCACCGGAGGAATTCCATGACACCACATTGTTGTCGTTCCCTCATTGCAATAGGAAGCCAACCGTGGATGAGCAGTTCGCTCGTTCTGTTGAGGTCATCCAGAAAATCCATGTCAATGTTCCTTTGATGGAAGCGATGCAAGTACCTACGTACGCTCGCTACCTCAAAGACATCCTCAACAACAAGAGGCTGATGCCTACCGTGGAAGTTATCAAACTAACGAAAGAGTGTAGTGCTGCTATACTCAACCAGCTTCCTGAGAAGAAGAAGGATCTGGGGTGTCCCACGATCACCTGTTTGATCGGGACACGACAATTCAACCACGCCTTGTGCGACCTTGGAGCTAGCGTCAGCGTCATGCCCAAGGAGGTCTTTGACCGACTGAACTACACCACGCTGGCATCAACGCCAATGTGACTGCAGCTGGCTGATTTGTCAATCCGCTATCCGGTGGGAATCGCAGAAAACATACCGGTGAAAATCCGGGGATGTTTCATTCCTGTGGATTTCGTGGTTCTTGACATGGATGACGACAAGCGGACGCCGCTCATTCGTAGGCGCCCGTCCCTCAGCACCGCGGATGCCCGCATTGATGTTGGAGCCGGAGAAATCCGACTTCACATTAATGGGAAGGAGGAGAAATTCAACTTACAACCAATAGTGGAGCAATGTTCTATTGTCAAGATCAAGTACGGACCCAATACCAAGAACATTAAGGAGGTCAAAATTAAGCCCTTGAAGATGGACAGCCTGATCAAATTCATGAAAGACTTCATGGAGAAGGAGTCACCGTCTCCAAGGAGAATCAAGAAAGAAAGGCGGGCGATGTCATTTAAGCCATCGCCAAAGTCCAACATTCCTTCTAACACACCGGACGAACAAAAGAAGATCAAGAAGGTGTGGCATGTGAAGTCGTTCGCGTCCGCTTCTTGGAGACCAGGCGATGCACAAGCTTAAACGAGGAGCCCTGGCCGATAGGTAAATTCGGTATGTATCCCATATTTAATTTCCCAAAAGCATATTTACTTCCCTTAATTTTGATTCTTGCATAATCAAGCATCGCATGTTTATTTTTCCTCTCATGCATAAAAAAATTAAAAATTTGAAATTAGGATTTTTATATCGATAAAAAAATCTAGTACCCATCATGGTAAAACTTTAGCCTTGGATTTCACTCATCAAATCTGCACTAAGCTGAATAGAATAACTTGAGCAAGCATTGGATCCTTGGGTGGGGACCAAGCCCCACTAGGATGGTTCGGCCAAACCATTATGGGGTCCAATAATGCTCAAACTTTTAGGTGTAGTGGGTGATGATGTGGAGACAAGGAATCCAAAGTTTGGAGGAGAATGGAGAACTCCTTGGTTCGGCCGAACCAAGGGTGTCATCCCTCTATAAAAGGGAAGGTAGGGAGATTCATCTCCTTGCACCAACTTGAGCTGCCATAGTGTGCCCTCAAGTTCACTTCTCCTCTCTAGAGTACTTTCAATGTGTTCTTCCTAAGTTCATCAAAAATATTTCCCTAAGTTTTGCTTGCATTTCGGAGTTACCTTAGTGGGTGTTGTCACGCAAGAACGATTTGTGGTGGCAACCAAGATACACAAGAATGACTGACTTCGGACGGCTAACATAACGTTGTGCTAATACTTAATCTGTCCTGAGTGTTCTTGTGTGCTTTGTTCTGTTCAGCTGCAGGATGAAGAAAAGCGTCAAGCGGTTGTTCCACGAAATGCGTAACGGATCGGGATCGAGCTCAGGCCATTCAAGCTCTGCTCTGTCCCCCGGTCATGTGCATAGCTCGGCAATGCAAGATGTTCCGCAAGCCGCTCCCTCAAGAGGAGAGGGAAGTGATCATGCTTCCTCTCTCATCCATGACACTGAGCTCGATTTGAAAGACGAGCGAGAAATACTGGCATATGTTCTCCTCAATGACCAGATATTCGCTCCTACGTGAGCGTATGATCCGGAAATGCTCAGTAAGACAGATATGGACTATGCATTTCATCTTGTTTGGCAATCAATAGGATGGCAAAAGTTTGCTCATGTAGAGGAAGAAGGTTCATGCCTTCTGACCATCCAATTTCTATGCACTTTGAAAGAAATTGGAGGTGGTATTTCTTTCCGATTATTCGGGAGGGAATATTACTACACATGGAAAGAATTTAGCCTCTTGCTTGGTTCCGCTCATCAGTGTTCTGTTGAGTGGGAATCAAAATTGTCAAATTTTGATAAACATAGTTTTTGGCAAATTATATCAGGAGAATCCTTTTGTACTAAGCCAAGAGCTAATGACATTCATAATCCTACTCTAAGACTGATGCATAAATGGTTAGCATTACCTTTTTCCTATAGAAGATGTCCGACCTGTTAGAATAGATGAGTTGATGATTCTTTATGCCATGGTGAAAAGGATTAAAATCTCTCCTGTTACAGCAATGATTAAACAATGGTTAGAACAATTTAAGATGAAGGGGCCTATAGAATGCACTTCATTAATTACTCGCATTGCTCGTCATGTCAAAGCTTTGGGGAATGTGCAACTCTTGTACATCACCGAGCCTCATGAACTTATAGCTGCAGAGTATTTAGTGAAGGGCCACACTTTGAAGCATGGCCCCGATGGATCTCTTATTTTCTTCTTCCCCATATATACAAATGAAGTTCCGCTTCTGTGGACCCCCGTTTTTGAGACGGGAATCTTTCGTGTTCATAGTACCATTTCCCTGGATCGAGTAGTTTGGTACCCACGAAATACAGTACTGAATAATCAGGTGCAAATGCACGAATAGTGTTACAGCAAAAGTATTACAATATAGGCCCGAAGGCAATATCCAGCACATAGGACCTCATGGTCTAGATACATCCAAAAGCAGAGTTTTAGATAAGGCAGCGGAATGAAGGCAGCGGCATGTCGATTGCCACAGGCAACGACCGGAGACTAAGACCTAGCAGGCACCATCGTCTTCTCCGCCCTCCTGGTAGTAGGCGTATGGATCCTCCAAGTCTTCATTTCCACCATTTGAAGGTTTGTGCGTATAGCAAGGGTGAGTACCAACCGTACTCAGCAAGCCAACACAGAAAGGTGCACATGATAGGGGATTCTCAAGGAAAAGCCGTGGTTTATTTGCACAAAGCCAACTTTATAAATCTTTTCACAAACCTAGCATCTAGCCAAGTCAAGTTTTAGTTCCATAGTTCATTAAGTCGTCAACGGTTCTGTCTACCATCCATCGTGATTCCAAGGATGGCTTCCCGCCTCCGGTTCGTCATGGTTTTTCTGGGGAGTCTACCCCTTCTCGCCTTTCGAGAAGTTGATCCACCAGTAAATAAGAATCATCATGCAAACCCATCCCATCATTTTAAAATTTAGAGTCTAGCCAAGCGAAAGTCTTGTCACGATGCTCTATATCCGCGAGCACGGCTATTCGAATAGTTTGGTTAATTCACACCGCAGTGGATGTACACTTTACCCGTACTCTGCGATGCCCAACAAATGAGCCTACATCCCAACACATGAGACGTGTCACGGCAAAGCATTTCGATAACCTCACTTTGGCGCGTGCCGCTCCATGAACTTAAATCCTCTTGCACTCTAGCCGTCCTTCTCTAGCAGTGTGAGGAGTTCTGACGCTCCCGGGGTAGGAGAAGACTTCATTCATCAAGTTATAATTAATTTCGATTTTTAATCATCCATTCCCAATCTCATCTCATACATAGGAACCACTATGCAAGGGTACTGCCTTCGCTTGGCTATTTACTCCGCTAGGTCTATACCCATTTGAGAAGTACGGTTGTACTAGCTCGTTTCCCGGCTATCTCATGGCTCGGTCCTTAATTGACCAGGGTCGGCACTTGCCCTTTCCGGAATCCACCCAAATCATCTAGCCGCCCCAGTCTAAAACATTTGTTTGGTATTTTTAGTTTTCATCAAAACTCATTTGATTATTCTCATGGCAACGTGGCGCTCATGTCTCCACATGCCGTATCTCAACTACCTTTCCCAGAGGTGGTTGCCCAAGCATATAGCTATTTGCAAAAGCATGAGTATGCATGAATCTAATAATAGCATGGCTAAGCATTTTACCGAAGATATTCTCTGGTTGTATGTATCACATCGAGGGTTACAAGGAATAATTTTAAAGGTAATCAATAACAAGTCATGGCGTAACAAGTATAGGTAATTCTTTGTGTATAGCATGCATGTTTAAAGTTTAAAACAACATCATTTCGTAATTGGGATCAATATGTTCAAAGAGTGTGATGACTTGCCTTGCTCGCACGCTTGTTGAGTGGGGTCTTCGACGTAGTCACTAGCTGCCTCTTCGGATGCTATCCATACGTGCGAAATAAAAGATTGAATCCAATTAAAATTCGATAAGAACGAATAAGGAATCAAGAAAAAACCAAAAAGAGTACTCCAAACTATCTCCCTATGATTTTGCCCGAGTTACGGAGGACTTTAGAGCAAAACCACGTAATGTCGAGATACGGTTATCTAGGGTTTTTCGTAAAAAGAACCGATAAAGTGATGAAGCGAGAATCTTACGAATGTTGTTTAAGAGATTCGTTGGCACATTTTTAATGAGTTCAAAAAGGTTAAGTATAGTTTGAAGTAATAATTAATCTTCGAGAAAGTTTTACGTAAACGCGAAGTTTCTGAAAATCATATATAGAAATTCATTTTTACCCGAGGAAAAATACCTAAGAAAACTCTATATTTTTGGCATAAATATTCCCCAAAATATTCCATAAAATATTTCCAAATTTTTTTCTAAAATTTTTCCCCCATTTTTCTCTATTTTTTTCTTTTCCTTTCTACTTTTTTTTATTTTCTCCCCTCTACCGAGCACTGTCGCATTCTCTCTCCTATCCCTCCTCTCGCGTCTACCCCCCTATCGGTCGGGCGCTCGGCGGGCCGACGACGACGGCGCGATTGTACCGGCCGGCGGCGGCGGCGGCTCGGACTTTGGGCGCGGAAACGTGGGACACTTGCGACCACCGGCGACCGGCGGTGGGCTCCGGTGATCGTCGGGCGACGACGAACGCAGCGGCGACGCGGTTCGGCAAAACCCGGCGCGGCCGGCTGTTTTCCGGTGATGGCGAGGAGGAAGAAAGGAAAGAATGGTGGCGGTGAGGTGTGGGAAGAAAGGGAAGCTTGCCCACCCTTTTATACTCGGCGAGCGCACGGAACGGCGGGAGAGCGGCCGGGCATCGGCGAATGTCGAGCGGCCACGCGGCGGTCGGCTACTGAGCACGCGCGTGCGTGCGCACGTCGTCGCGACGTGGCTAACGCGCGACCGTCCTGGCGATGCTGTGCAGGCGAATATGTGATGCTGGCGAGGGCTGTGCAGAGCGTGGCCGGCTGTGCGGGCATGGCGGGCGGTACGACGAGCATGGCGTGCGCGTACGGGCGGGTACGACGATGACTTCGGCGTCCGCGGCCTGGCGCGTTGCGCGTGCGCGCGCACGTCGCGGCGAACGTGGCGAGCGCTGTGCGCGAGACGGGGTGACGCGGGTGGCGTGGCGAACGGTGACTTTGGCGAGCGCGTGTGTGTACGGGCGGCATGGCGGGCGACGTGGCGGGCGCTGTGCACGGGACGGGGTGATGCGGGCGACGTGGCGAGCGGCAACTTCGGTCGAACACCCGCGACAAATGAACAAAGTGTACCTTTTCTTTTTACCCAATTTAATTTCCTAATTTTCCCATTCCTATTTTCTTTCACCCTAAAAATTCAAAATAAATTCTAATATTCCCAAAATAATCTTGAAATTATATTTTCAAACTGTTCCCCCACTTTTTATATTTTTTTCAAAATATATTTTTCATATTTATTTTATTTCTTCTTTTAAATTCAATATATTAGGGTCTTTGATTAACATAAGTTTCTAAATTCATATTTCCTTTTCAAAAATATTTTTATCATCCAAATCCAAATATTTATTATTTTTCCTCCACCAATTAGGGTTTAAACCAAAATATATTCTTTTCAAAGAATTTTCTTTGTAAATTCACAAAATTATATATTTACTCGCTCCAAATATATATTCTGAATTATTTCTCCCAGCTGGGATCTCA
This sequence comes from Oryza australiensis, assembly GCA_019925245.2. Taxonomy (NCBI): domain Eukaryota; kingdom Viridiplantae; phylum Streptophyta; class Magnoliopsida; order Poales; family Poaceae; genus Oryza; species Oryza australiensis. The sequence continues at coordinate 216,925 of JAIFGZ020000516.1, forward strand.
AAGCTTAGGGTTTTTATCCAACTTCACATCAAAGCAATTAAAAAAGAACTCTTATGCAACTGAGCTTGGCAAATAAGAACGATAAACACGATAATAAGCAATGAATCCAAAAGGTTTTTATAAGTTCCGATTTTTAATTTCCGATTTTAATTTCTTTGATTTTCGTGGTGTTACGCCTTCTAACCCGAAATGTCATTTGTATACGTGTCGGGCACTACCCATTGCTCTCCATCACAAGGAGCAGGTCTAGAAGAGCTGCTATGGAGAAAGAACCGCAACCGTCACCACAACAAGTGCAGGAGTCGGGGTGGGTTCCAACTGGGTATGCATCCGGTTGGGACTAGCCTCAGCAATATTATGAGGCGGGAGGCTCTTCATGGCAATCAGCTAACAGTGCTCAATGGGCACATGGACCTGGCTGGCACCACGAACAAGCCACGGAGTCATCAAATTTCCAGTGGTTTGCCTCCATCGTACGGAGTTCCACGTTAGTTCTCGGCATGAGGAGAATACGCGGAAATCACCGAACGACTAGAAACATTGGACATGAGGACTATAGAGATGCAAGATGAACTTCATAAGCTTCATCGGCATGTTCAAGGGACCCAGCAGGTGACAAGACCAAGCATATCCGTGGCGGCGGCGGACCACCGATCGGCTACGGGAAATCAACTCCAACCAGCAGCGAGCCGATCGATATCTTGGCGTACTTTCGGTCGCAAGGGTTTAATCCCTATCGCGGTCCGTAAGTAAAAGAACAAGCTTGGAGGATGACCCCCACACTAGGTACCCCGTATCCCTTTGTTTTATTTCTTTCTTTCCATTGCATCTAAAAAAAGAGAAAATCTAAAAAATCTGAAAATTAAAAAAATGCCAAAAATATAATAATGTACATATGCTTGGTAGGAGTGCTAACTCCTCATCTTTGGATAGGATGAATAGTTGCTATGTTTTAATTCTCTCCTGTGCCTAGTTTACAACTTAGCATTCTCCAGGTTTTGAGTTTGTTGGCTTAGGTATGACATCATGAACTTGAAAACTTGTGGGTAGCAAGTTCATGATCTAAGTCTAGGTTGTTGTGAAATATGAGATGGTAAGAGTAGAGTAACTATGATCATATTCCAAGTGAAATCAAAGTCTGGAGAATTTTATTTTCAAAAATCTAAAAATGGTTGAGTTCCTCAAATGATGATACATTCCTACCACAACCATATGTCAATCATAAATGAATTATCCCCTACATATGCTGCTTGTTATGAATTTGAGTTGGTCAAGTAGTTAGACCCTTGTTAGAATCTTTTCATGCTTTCATGGTCTAAAGTCTTGTGCATATCCACCATAAAAATTTGCTCTCCCTCTACACTAGAGGTTTAGCCACAAAAATATTCCATCCCATTCCATATGCTGACTTCTATCCCAGAAGTTCGCATCCACCAAATAAAGACTCCAAAAAATTATTATGGCATTCTATCCTCATATCCTTGCCAAGAGAGACATGAGCCAAGAAAAAGGAGTGCACACAAAAAAAACAAAAAAAGAAGAAGAAGAAAAGAAAAGTGTACTCATGGCCATGATCTCCAAATAAAATAAGAGAGGGAGGAGGACTATACAAAAAAGAGTCATTCATTTTCCTTTCTACCATCTATATTCCCACTAAATAAATATGCACAAGCTTGGTCCTGATTGTATGATTAGAGTTCTACTAGGATCTTTTTGACTTCACAAAATAATTGATGCAAGTATGCCTCATGATTTTCCCTACCTTGTGCTCCACATAAGCTTAATAAAAGTAGGTGGAAAGAAGGCGCAATGTCTTGGTAAGGAACTATACACATTCGAGTGATACGAGAGTATCATTCGAGGAACTCTCCCTTTTGCTTTTCAAAAACTTTGAAAAATCTCTGGACGGAAGTGGAATGAGGAGTAAGAGAAATAGCACTCTCATCTACAGTTATGTTTCTCAATTGCCCAATACAAAGTGAAGCCAAAGCTCCCATGAGGACTAAGGTAATATGGGTGAGATTACCATTGCCATCTTATTCAAGTCTAGGTAGAATACTTGGTTGTAGGCATGGTACTTTAGAGAAAGAGAACATGGCAGCAACTCCTGATCCACCGAGCCTAAGTCTTGTTTTTGCTCAGGGACGAGCAAAGGATAAGCTTGGGGGAGTTTGTTGATGATCGTTAAGTCATGATTCTGACCGTCATAGCCCTCGGAAATACAAGGGAAATAGCGTCCTCTACTGGCATTTAGGTTTAGAATTAATAAAGCTACACATGTCCTTGGGCTTTATATGCTTGCAGGAACATTTATAACTTAATCGAAGCAAAGTCAAGCTCGCGTGGCGAAGAAACACAACTCTAACAAATCAGCGATCGCCACGTCGGATTCCCAGGAATCGGAGGGCCCACAAGTCAGGTGAAACCGGCTTAGGATGGGACCAAACCACTGGGAACCGTCTTAGGGGCCCACATGGCAACCTTAGGAGAAAGACGGTGGAGTATGGGTTGTGGTGGTTCGGCCGAACCAGGGTTCGGCCGAACCACCCTTGCAGCCCATTCCACCGACATTTGATGTGGCACTTCCCCATTGGTTCCCCAAGTCAGTAAGGTGGGTATGACGGTTGGAAACCGCCATACAACCATCATTGGAGGCTATAAAAGGCGGAGCTCACTTCGGTTCAACACACACCACAAGAAGAAGATCCTACAAGTTTTATCTTAGTCCTATAGGCTAGTGGAGTTAGGAAGTAGTTTAGAGTTCTTTTCGGTTCCCGAGTCGCCTTCGGAATTCGGGTATGTCTTTAGTACTCTTCTTCCTTTGTACGACTTTGAGCTTAATAAGAATATTATCTTCTAGTTTATATGAGTGTGGTACTTCTTATGTCTTAATAGATAAGAGTTCCATTATTAGTTTAATTCATAGTCTTGTTATGTTTAGGCGAGTAACTCTATTGCCACGGACACGGTCCAATGAGCAATTAGGATGTAGGTTTACCTTTATCTTGCTCATTAAAGGTAGAGGTATTTATGGTAATGTAAGCATGGTTCTTAGATTATTTCATAGACCATTTCCCACGGGTGAGAGGTAGGTGGCGGTGGTGATAGCCCGTCCGTCCTTTGTATTCCTCCATGTTTGGATTTGGTGTAGGGCGAACGATAGATCGCTTCGTGGTGGCAGCCGGACCCCGGGCGGCGGTACCCCGTAGTCCCGGGAGCATAGGCGGGTTTAGGCATAGCTAGAATAATTAATTAAACTATGTACTCTGACTAGAAGAACTATAGGAACTTGACTCTAATTACTATTCTCCACTTAGCACTAGTGTATTATTTATCTAGGACTCTTCTGTGTGTGTCACACTACCTTTATCATATAATTATCTTACCCCTGTCTGGAATAAAGTATCTCATCTATAGCTTATGTATATCTATGGCATCTTATTATTCTCTTCAAGACCAAGTCTTCCTTTGGGATAAAATAAATAACGATACCTTGGAATACTCCCTGGGTGAAATGTTACAACGGTATATCCGTGTGCTTGTAGATTTATCAGTGAACGTTAGAAATACCAATAGTGGTGGTGCCGTCGCAGCTAGGCAATGCTCCGGACGGCTGCTAGCAGTGGCCGGAGGTGATGGGATGTGGCGGCGCTAGGGTTCTATGACGTGGCGGCGAAGGAGAACGCGGGGAAAGTCGACGAGTGGGGAAAACGGAGGAGAGAAGGACAGGGACGCTTTTTATGGAAGCAGGGAGCTCGGACATGGCCGGGCGGGCGCCGAATCTGCCGACGACGTGGGGAGAGAGGGAGAGAGCGAGAAACAGTGAATTCAAAACTTGAATCCGTCAATTCAGGCGCGGTGCGCATGGGAGGAGTGGGGGAGAGGGACCTCGGCATCCCGAGCGGCGCGGAGCGGGCAAGAGGCGCAGGGACGGCGGCGGTGTGGCTGACGTCAACCCACCTTAACGAGTCGGAGGTTGGGGACGAAGCTGATAGGTGGGCTCACTGTCGGCGGCCGGGGAGGAGTGGCACGGGCGCGAGCTAGGCGGGCCGCGGCCTTTGGCCGGCCTAGCGACGGGGAAGCGGGGTGCGGCATGGAGCTAGCCGGCACGAGGGGATGGGCGAAAACAGCCCACGGCCGGGAAAAGGAAAAAAGATTTGGATTTAATTTATTTCCAATAATCAAATTTTTATTATTAAAATTATTTCCTTTCTTGAGAAAATTCAACTAAAAATCCTGTTAATATATTTTAGCATAGGGAACTCATGAAAAATCCCGCCAAGCCAATTTCTCTTATTAAATGGATTTATTAATTAGGGTTTCCTCTAGGTTAAATTTTGACAATTTCTTCAGGCAATTTATTAAATAATTTGGTGCCAAAAAGTGGGAATTTTGGGGTGTGACAAGCCGGCCCCTCTCCCTTCACCAACGGTTGAACCACCTGCTCCCATTCAACAATCTATGACTACACTGCAATCTGCTCTTGCCGAACTAGTCCCACCACCCCAAGTTACTACATCTGGCCCCAAGTCTATTACCATATAACCTCGTCGGCTAATACCAAATCTGGTTTTCACTTACAACCCTAAGGAAATGTCAAGAGATAAGGAGAGGTTCATGTTTTTGTCCTTTAGGGGAACAGGTTCATCAAGTAAGGGCAAGGGTAAGAGTATAAAAGCAAAAGAGCAGCTATCAGAATCCCAAGAGTCATTGCTATGTGCCAAAGAGGACTTGCAATCTTGGCTATCTGCAAATGTGCCCAAAGCGTATGAATATGACAAGTCATTCTTACCGTGGCACATTATGAATGATCAACCATGGCGAGATGAAGGTGATGCATGAATGGTACATTAGGGCAACTAGAAAGGGCCTCAAATTCATTAGTGTTGCCGTCTCGATAAACGCTTTCATGAGTGGACCCAATGAGATATTCCTAATAGATTTCCGTGACCTACATGCGCTCTTCAAGCTAGATATGGTGGACGTCAATCTCATTGCCAAGTTTTACCTATAAGTCTTTAACTCTTGTATGTTTTACATGAATGTACAAAACAAAACAGCCATTTCATTAAAGTTGCATTCTATAGGTCCCAATTCCACGAAGCGGATAGAACGAGGAAACCGATTGGCTACGTCGACCCAACTAAGATTAGCAAAACACAACACACTATAGAGATGTGTGCTAACTCCCAGGAATTAAAGGATAAGACACCAGAGGAGAAGAAAGAACATATCAACAAATTCCACAAGCGCAAGAAGCAGGAGATAGCAACATACTTGGCACTAGCGATGTTAGCTGACGTTGACAAAAATGTCTTAGTGGTCCCTTACGCTTTAACATAAGCAGCCCCTAGTAAAACGGATTATTATTTTTACAGTAATTCATTATTTTTAGCAATTGACACCTCTAAAACATCTTTGTTGTTTACAAAGACCACTATATACTATTGCTAGTATATCTGAAAGACCAATTGGTCATAGTGTTGGATCCGGCACACTACGACAAGACAACGTTCATGGAGTTCCTCACTATTCTAAATTAGTAAGTATTCAAATAACTCATATGTAAATAAATGCTATTCTGAAATTTATAAGTATCTACGTGTTGATGAGAAATTTCTCTCACGCGCCGCTGGGAGATCTGCTTAGCTCCGGTGTAGGTCCTTCTCGGCCTCTGTGCGGTACGGGGCATGCCGGTTGGTTTGATCTGTTAACCAACAAGAAAAATAAAGATATATGAGTTAAGGGTTAAGTTAGATCCTCTTGGATCTTTGTAAGAGTCAATTTACATATATATGCTATCCCGGAGTGCATTTAAACTAAGTGACTAGAATAGATCAGTTGCACCAAGACAGTATTAACCACTTAATCTAAATATACAATGGGACAATAAATATATGCTTTAACAACCTAGCCGGTACCGTAAGTCTAACTGTGAATCGGCTAATACTCCGACTCATCTTATGAAAAGATATTGATCTAAGCTTAATACACTAAACCTAAATCAATCGGCTGTCGGCTGTGCTGACAGGCTATTCTGGCTTATGGTATTTAACTAGAGCAAGATCTTAATATAAGAGGCGGTTTTAATAAACCTGATAGCAAATATATCAAAAGAGTATTAAAACAGATAAGACCGGCTGAAACCCCAGCACTGTCTCTAAACATATACATCTAGCCGAAAAGATTATATAAGCTCTAAAAACGACTTAATAGATCAATATTGATGCAGCATTAAGTATAAAAAGAACAACTAGATCTACTATGGCTGATGTAAATACCTCAAGACGGTGGATATCGCATATAATCTAGGCCAACCCTTAGATCTAGCTCTGTCGGCTACTGATTCTTGACAGAAACAAGCCGATGTCAAGACAGATCTAAGCATTGTTCTAGATTATATGTGATATATGATAACTAGCACAGCATAAATCATCGAATTTAGAGTATCGTAGCGATGGAAGCACTAAATTCGACGAGATACACCACTAATGACAAACATTTACCTTAATTTGGGGATCGAAACGATGCAGCCCGAAGCCGGATCAAGTGTTCGTCTGAAGAAAAGGAAAGCGATGCACCAAAAGTTTTATTGAATGTGTGTTAATTATTATTTACAGGGATCTTGGGTCTTATTTATACCCAAGAATAACATTACCTGTACAGACCCTGGTCTCTATCTAATCTACTATTTAAAATATGATAATATCTCAGGATAAGGTCCCATACCGCATTACAATAGACAGTCTAAACAAATTCCTAATTTACAGATATAATTGTCGTTACAGGACTCTATCCGTAGATGACAATATCTTTTAACGCGTAATTTGGGAACCAAATCTTCTATTTATCTTTAAGCACTTTAATCAGAAACGGTTTTATCCTCTCCTATGGATCAGCATCAGCTATCGGCTATCTCTGTTCGACTCAACCTCAGCCGATTGACCTCGTAGCCGATCGCATCGCAGCCGACTTGACCTCTGTTCTTCCAATCCGATTCTGTTTCTATCTCGACAGGGACTTATGGATTTGTTACCAAATTTAGCCGTTAACACTGTGACAAATGTTTTCTCCGAAGAGCGTATATATCTATTATTGCAAAAGAGACGGGCTAGTAAAAGATCCGACAAAAACAAAGCTACACATCAAGATAGTGTTGATGAGAAATTCGATTCCCACGCACTGGCCTGAGAGATTTGCTTTACTCTAGTGCAGGTCCAAATTGGTCGCCTCTCGTGAATTGAGGGCGTGCCAGTTGGTTTGATCCTGTAACCAACAAGAAACAAGAAATAGGCATTAAGTTGAAATTAGATCCTACCGGATCGACTAAAGACATCAATTTACACATAATTGCTATCCCAAAGCACATTTAAACCAAGTGATTGGGATAGATCGGCTATGCCGAGACAGTATAAATCACTTAGGCTAAAAACGCATTAGGATAATAATTATCTACATTGATAACCTAGCTGATACTGCAGATCTAATGTGAATCGGCTAATACTCCGGTACATTTTATAAAAAGATATTAATCTAATCTAAATGTGCTAAACCTAGATCAATCGGCTGTCAGCATAGCTTGACAGATTGATATTGGCTTAGGGCACTTAGACAGATTAAGATCTTAATATAAAAGGCAGTTTTAATATATCTAATAGCAATTAAAACTAAAGATAATTAAAACAGATAAGGCTGGCTGAAACTCCAACGCTGTCTCTAATGATAAACATTAAACTAAACAAATCTTCATAGTTCTAAGAGCGACTTAATAGGTCGATTAGATGCAGCATTAAGTACAAAAAGATATACCAGATCTGTATGAGTCAATGTGAGCCCCTCGAGACGGTAGACACGACATATAATCTAATTCAACCCCTAGATCTATCCTTATCGGCTGCAGTCTTCAAAGAGAAACCAGTCGATTGTAGGATAGATCTAGAGTTGCTCTAGATTATAGGCCGCGTATGATAAATTGCGCAGTTCATAACATTGAAACTAGAGTATCATGACGATGGAAGCACTAGTCACTATGATACAAACCACTAATGACAAATAATTACCTTGTTCAGAGATTAGAACCGATGCAGCCCGAGCAAGAGCAAGAACTCGTTGAAAATGAAAAGGGGTGTGGCGATGCGCCAAAATTGATTGATTGTGTGCTGGTTGATATATTTACAAAGAGCCCTCGGGTCTTATTTATACCCAGGCATAACGATATCCGTGTAGAACACGGTTTCTACATTATCTACTATTACAGTATGACAATATCCCGGGATGCAGTCCCATGCCGCATTACAAAAGGAATATCTATTCAACTTCCAAATTTATAGATACAATTACCGTTACAAGACTCTATCCATAGATGGCAATATCTTTAACGAACATTTGGGAACCGAACCCAATATTTATCTTTATGCTCCTTTTTCGGAATCAGTTCAATCTCCATCTCCTAATCGGATTCGGCTATCGGCCATCCTTGTCCGATTCAGCCTCAGTCGACTGGTCTCCCAGCCGATTCAGTCTTATCCGATGCGACCCCTGTTTCTTCGCAGACCACGCTCCTGATCCGATTCTGCTTCAATCTTGGCTCTGAACTCGGGGATTTGGTTACCAAATTTGGTCGTTAACACATGCCCCCTAGTCCATGATATGATAGTATTGCAGATTTGACGCTGTTTCAAATTCCCGCAAAAGTTTTGCCCTAGTCCGTTTCGGCTGTCACGAAATTTCTTTAAATAACACCCGCCTTGCGCCAAACCAAGCCACGCTGTCACTTTTGCAATCTTAAGCCCTAGCCAGAAAAACCTTCCCGTCTCCTTAGCGACACCGTCAGAACCGAAGCGCGACCTCATCGGCAAACCCCTTCGCGACGACGATCCCTTCCATCAATGACGTCTTCAAGCACTCGCTCCGACGCGGCTCAGGCAGAGTACCCTGAGGTAAGTTCCATGGGCTGTAGCGCCCTGCTCCTCGGGATTTGGCTTTTTACCCTCTGTAATATTGTTCCTCTATCCTTTGATTTGTAGCACCTTGCTCACCAAGTCGCCATCCCAGACCTTCTTAGCCCAAACCAGTTCTTATTAGGGCCAATCGGCAACGTAGACCCCAGTGAATTCATTAATGCCAAAACAAACCGGATTCCCTTTAGTTCTCCACCCCTCATCTGGCCCATTGGTCTGGTGCTTTCAAGTCTTGGCCTTCAACAGATAAATCTTGAATGGCTTGGTACTCAAGAATGTCGGCTAGGCAGCAAACCCATTGGACTAAACTAGGTATAAGCCAGTGCCTAGCTTTGACAATAGCCGACATGCCCAAGGATGAACCCCTCCTCTCGGCTGCAACTTACTTCTAGTCAGACACGCTGAATGCATTCTTATTTAGACAAGGGTCGATGACGCCAACTCTCTTTGATGTAGTAATGATCATGGGGCTGGATATAACCTCGACAGTTGACCCAGCCAGCCTCAACATCAAATGCACTCATAATTTCAAGACCAAGAGCATAGGAGGTTGGAGCGGCTTTATATCAATGAACATGAAAGACGGCTCGATCTCTGAGAGAGAACATGCAGCTTTCCTCCTGATGTGGCTGGAAAAATTTGTATTCTGTGGATCAAGCTACGGGCTTACTAGCAACTGGCAGCACGTAGCCGAAGCTCTGGTGAGCAAGAAATAAGTCCCCTTAGGAAAATATCTGCTCGGCTATTTGTACCAGATGTTAAGCAACGCATCGGCTAGGCTGGCTTCCAAGCAGGCCGTCAACGTAGGAGGACCCTGGTGGCTACTGCAACTGTGGTTAAACCTTCACACTTATCAGGTCGCAGAAAGGCTAGCTCCATTAGAAGACGATTTCCCTTTGATCGAGCCACGGTTCGAAGATGATGAAGAGGTGACCACTCGCTGATGTCTATTGTTTGGGGAAGCGGCGGCAACTTATCCTGGATCCAAGCTGACAGCCGATCATTTCAAAAATTGGTTCGGCAATCTGTACAGCGACTTCCCGAGCAGCTCAAGGATATGGTTTTCCTACGAAGACTTTGACAAATTCTTTGGCTAGACGATCTCAATTCTGAAGAATACAAAAAGCCGAGGGAGATTTATATATCGGCCATAACACCTTGTATCCTCCCCGTCAGCATCCACCAAGGGCGCAACATCCAGAAGTCATACAAGTTTTATCATCCGACGGTGGCTGCGAGACAACTTGGCATGGGCCAACTGCCTATTGGTCTTTATTATTCGGACAAGATCCAGGCCAGAGGCAGAATCGAAGGAGACATCATGATGCATTGGCTACTCAACATCCCCGGTCCCCCTCTGGGCAATATCGACAACATTGACTTGGTGGTGACGAGGACAACTGTCTTTAGCCGATGGTGGAATGAGTGGAAGCTGCACTTGTTTCACCAATCGGCTTCAATGTATCTGACCATCGTCGATCCGGAGATGACCCCATCGGTAAGCATCTTCTCCTTTTAGTCCCTTTCGGCCATTACTCGTATATTTGATTAACCATGCCTCATTTTTTGCAGACAACCGATGCCTCTCCCCCACACGCAAGCAACACGGGAGCGGCAATCCTCTATGCTCCTAGCGTGTTGTCCGGCGGCTGCGGGTTGGCCCCATCGATCATCGGCTTCCATGCGCCGAAGGTAACAACACTCCTTCATGGCCAAACTCATCAGCCATTGCATCGACAGAAGAGGGCGAAGCCGTTGGCTGCTGCTACCCCGGCTGCAGAGAAAACGAAACGGGCTTCGAAGAAGCTGAAACCAACTCCAGCCGACGACTTGCCTCCAGTCGATCCAGACGTGGATGCAACCCTTGAAGAAGAAGTCAGGGACGAGGAGATGGACCAAGCTATTGATGCTTCCGCAGCCGAAACGAGCTCTTCAAACAAATATGTCCGGACTCCATCGGCTGAACAAACCATCGAAAAGACTCTGAGCCCTCCGAAGCACGCTCCGCGTTCCCAACAGGTAAGTGTCTTTCATTACTTGATCTCATCAACTTTTACAAGTTTGTGCTTCATCGGCCTTTTGTGTTTGTAGATGAAGAAACTGGCTGCCAAGAAGAAGACGGCTCCTCCTCCCTCGGTAAATTTTGTCATCCCCAATTTTTCTTATCAACACAGTCGATTTCTGACCTGTATCTTTTTCAGCCTCCTCGTGCTCCAACACCTGCCCCCCACATATCGAGCGAACACACGCCAACGGCTGCAGGTGGTGGTGATGTCAAAGACATGGCTACCTCGGTCCCAGTTGTCCAAGTAAGTTTTGTCCAACTTCACAAATCGGCTCACTAGTTTTGTCGATTGTTCGTCTCCTGGTCTTGCAGTCTGTAGCCGATCTTTTGAACTTTGACCTCTCAGAGTTTCTGGACCTTGACGAGGATGCCGACAAGGCGATGGTGTTGTCGGACGAAGATCTAAGGGCTACCCTGTCAGACATAGCCAAGCGGCTAAAGTGCTCCCTCGACTTTTTGGTCATCGACTGCAGTTCCATCCGAAGTCGGTTTGAAGACGTCCAGGATCGGCTGCCAGATCAGCTGGCTCATATCATCGCACCGGCCACCTTCATGGAGGCATATCGGCAGAAGATCGAATGAGCCAAGCAGAGAATAGCCGATCGCCGAGAAAACCAAGCGTTGGAGGCCAACATCAGAGCCAGCCAACAAGAAATCACCGCCGAGAAAGCAGTTCGATGCCTTGAAGACTGAGCTGATCGCTGAGCTTGATCGGCTTCGCAAACATCGGAAAGAACTGGCAACCGATCTTGCTAAGGTTGAAACCGACATCCTGGCCAAAGAACAGCATGTGGCCGGCCTGCCGAAAGAGATTGAGGACCAACGAGCGAAGATCAAGGTGGTCGTGTCACATTTATCCGATATGGCCAGGGCGATGAAGCCGATCCCAGGGAGTGATGCGGCCGACTCAAAGGCCATCGAAGAGATAGACGAGATTCATCGTAAGCGATATCGGCTATCACCAACTTCCTTTCCCATTGAACCGATTGTAATAGTTGGCTAGGAATTTTTGTAACTCAAACTCGCGGCTCTTTTGTACCCGGCTTGCCGACATTATTTATATGCGTACTTGCCGATCACGTCTTAAATGCTTCGAAAACTTCAAAAGTTTGCTAAGTCCGATTTCTGATAGTATATATGTATGCCCCTTAATTTTTGATGATGTCTTCAGTATTAATAAAATTATCAAGCGACTATTGTGCCACTACCGACTAGGCGGAGCCGATGTATAAAAATTAGGGGACAAACTTAGCATAAAAACGACCTAAAGGCGATGCGTATTCAACAAATCGGCTAATATGAATCGGCTAGACCTGAGCCGAATCATGAGTTGATCCAGACACTGGGGTAATACTTCTTCAGATATTTGCCATTTAGGGCCTGACCAAACACCTCTCCGTCCAACCCTTCCAGCATGTAGGCTCCTTTAGAGACACATCTATGGATCTTGAAAGGCCCTTCCCAGTTAGGTGACCACTTGCCGAATTTGTTGTCCCTTGATCCAGTCGGCAATATTAACTTCCAAATGAGCTCGCCTCTTCAAAAGACTTAGGCACAATTTTCTTATTATAATGATGGGCTACTCCCTCCTTGTCCCTGGTCACTTTTTCCAAGGCACGCATCCTTGATAGAACTAGGTCTTCTGATTCATCCACCAATAAGTTATAATAATCATCGGCTATGAGCTGATCTTGTAACTGAATCCTCCTTAAGCCGATGATATTTTCCCATGGCAGAACTGCATCATGTCCATAGACCAGTTTATATGGAGGCACCTGGATTGATCCGTGGCAAGCCATCCGATACGCCCAAAGTGATTCAGCTAATCAGTTGTGCCATTGCTTCGGATACTCAGCGATCTTTCTCTTCATCAGTTCAATTAGACTTTTATTTTAGGCCTCTGCTTGCCCGTTATCCTGAGCATAATACGGCAAAGAATTGAGTAACTTGATCCCCATGTCGTCGACAAACTGAACAAACTCATCTGAGACAAAGATAGATCCCTATCCATAGATATAGTTTGAGGGAGACCGAATCGGTATATAATGTGTTCCTTAACAAACTTGATGGCATCCCCAGAGTCAACTTTCTTCAAAGGAATTGCTTCCACCCACTTGGTAAAATAATCGGTCGCAACCAATATAAACTTGTGTCCTTTGCTTGAGGGTGGATTGATCTGGCCGATCATGTCGATTCCCAAACCTTTGAACGCCAAGGCTTGATGATAGGGTTCATAGCCGATGCTGGTGCTCTTTGGATAGCTCCAAACTTTTGACAGTCTTGGCATCCTTTGTAATACTTGAAACAATCTTCCAACATGGTCGGCCAAAAGTATCCTGCTCTTCGAAGTAGCCATTTCATCCTATGAGCCAATTGATGCGTACCACAAATCCCTTCGTGCACTTCTCCGATAGCCACCTTGGCTTGATCAGTGTTGAGACATTTGAGTAGCACGCCATCGATCGTCCGATAGTACAGTTCTTCATCGAGCAAAACGTATCTCAAAGCCTTGTAGTGCAATTTCCTTGAAGCTGATTGGGAAGGATTTTGCAAGTAGTTGTATACTTTAAACCTCCAATCGTCGGCTGTCATGGTGGCAATCTCTACTTCAACATCCTTCGTCATCGGCCTGTAGCCTGATGCCCCCTAGGCCAGATCGTTGGCTTCTGTGTTTTGTTCCCGGGGGATATGCTTCAAAGTCACTAGCCGAAAGCTGACCATCAATTCTCGGCATTTTTGACAGTAGACCTTCAGTGCGTCGTTCTTGCATTCAAATTCTCCTGATAGCTGGTTGATGACCAACAGTGAATTTCCCATTATTTCGATGGCGTCGGCTTCAACCTCTTTAAGTAGTTGTAGTCCTTTGAGTACGGCTTCATACTCGGCCTGGTTGTTTGTGGTATGGGGCGTGATTGAAAAAGAAAACTCAAAGCTTGCCCCCCCGGGAGAAATTATTACCAAGCCGATTCCGCAACCATTGGTGCAAACCAAGCCATCGAAAGTTAGAGTCCAAGGCATAATTTCTACTGAGCCGATTGAATCATCTCTATGTTTAACTATGAAATCGGCTATAGCTTGTCCTTTTACCGCCTTGGGTGCCTGATAGCGTAGTTCAAACTCTGTTAAGGCAAATATCCACTTCCCAACCCGTCCTTTTAGCACTGAAGCCGATAGCATATATTTTACCATGTCGGCCTTGCATACCACTGTGTACTCGTTGGATAATAGATAATGTCTTAACTTTGTGCATGAAAAATATAGGCAGAGACATAATTTTTCCACTGGCGAATACCTTGTTTCGGCATCCAGAAGCTGTCGGCTAAGATAAAAGATGGCCTTCTCTTTCCCTTCGACCTCCTGGATCAAAACTGAGCCGATAGATATTTCGTCGGCCGACGGATATAACCTGAATGGTATCCCTTTTTGTGGAGGGATTAGGACTGGAGGTGAACTTAGGTAGTCCTTGATATTGTCCAATGCTTTCTACTGCTCTGCCCCCCAGGTGAATGCTTGATGGGCCTTCAGCCGAAGTAGTGGTGTGAACGGCTCCATCTTTTCTGACAGGTTGGTTATGAACCACCTGATGAAATTGATTTTGCCGATCAAAGACTATAGGTCCTTCTTGTTCTTTTGAGGCTGAATGGTCTTGATTGCATTAACGCTCCTTGGTGTAACCTCAATTCCTCTTTCATGAACAAGAATCCTAAAAATTTCCCGGCCGATATGCCGAACGCGCACTTCAAAGGGTTCATCTTCAGGCCGTACTTTCCTGTTCTCTCCAGAACCTGCCTTAGATCGGCTAAATGGTCTTCTACTTCCCTGGATTTAACGATGATGCCATCAATGTAAATCTCGACTAGGGAGCCAATCATATCATGGAAAATGTAGTTCATGGCCCTTTGATACGTAGCTCCAGCGTTTTTCAAGCCAAACGTCATGACGACCCATTCATACAGGCCGATTGCCCCTGGGCATTTTAAAGCTGTCTTATGGATGTCTTCTTCGGCCATGAATATATTGTTGTAACCTGCGTTACCATCCGTGAAGCTTATGATTTTATGGCCTAAGGCAGCATCCACCAACAAATCGGCTATACGCATTGGGTATTCATCCTTAGGGGTGGCCTTGTTTAGATCTCTAAAGTCTATACACACCCTATGTTTTTCATTTTTCTTCATTACTGGAACTATATTCGAAACACATTCTGCATATCGGTAGGGTCGAATAAATCCAGCATCGTACAGCCGAGTGATTTCGGCTTTAATCGCATCATACATATCGGCTTTAAACCTCCTGGGAGGCTGTTTGTACTGCCGATATCCAAGCTTTATAGGCAGCCGATGCACAACAATAGATGGGCTAAGACCAGGCATCTCAAAATACTCCCAAGCAAAGCAATCTTTATATTCTTTTAATAACTCAGTAAGCTTGGATCTAAAATGAGAAGATAAATTTTTGCTAATATATGTCGGCCTAGGGCTATCTCCTAGACCTATATCAACTTCCTCTAACTCGTCGGCTGACATAAAACCTTGCCCAAGTTTTCCGTCGTTATCGTCCACGGTGTCCTCGTTATAGACGCTCGAGCCCTCCACGACGCCTTTAAAGTAATAATTGAGGCTCCTCGTCTCCAATGAGCTGTCGGCTGGCACGATCTCTATCTTGTCGCTTTGCCACTGGATCAGACTTTGGTGCATTGTAGAAGGGATATAGCAGTTGGTGTGAATCCAATCCCTTCCTAGTAGCAGGCTATATGACCCTTTCCCATCGATGACGAAAAACGTAGTGGGCATGGTCTTGTTGCCGACTGTTAGCTCAACGTTTAAAACTCCCTTGGCCTTTGAAGGGTTGCCGCCGAAGTCTTTGAGAATCATGTTTGTCTTGATCAGGTCTTTGGCTCCTTTCCCTAGCTTCCTAAAAGTTGCATAGGGCATTAGGTTGACAGCAGCCCCTCCGTCGACTAGCATTTTAGACATCGGCTTCCCATTGACGAATCCCTTCACATATAATGGCTTCAGGTGCCGATTCTTAGTCCCCTCAGGTTTTTCAAAAATAGCTTGTTCTGGGGCAAAACTAGTCCAGCCATGGTCTCTTCCATTGTGTCTGCATCAGCCTCGGCAGCCTCAAACTCGGCTGGTAGAATGAAAACCATGTTGACTGATGTCGAGACTACTGCTTTGCCTTTTGCTGCCCTTTTGGCTTTGTCGGCTGGGCTTTCGTCGGCTGGGGCCGCTTGTTTCTTGGCGTGCCATCACTTTGTGCCCTGCCGACGTTGTTGCTGTTGGATCATCCGCCGTACTTCTTTGTCCTGCCCCTCGTTCTTGAGCCGCTGGATGTTTCTCTTTTGCGTTTTTGTAAAGAGGTTCGAAGGGCACCATTGGGGGTTGGCCGATTGCTTGTCGTCGGCCTCTTCTTGATCTTCTTCCTGGAAGAAGTCTTGGTGGATGGGACCGAGCCTATCATGAACAGAAGGTTTACGTTGGTTAAGCCGAATGGCTCGGGGGACGAATCGGTTAGAACTCTCTAGTTGTGGTTCCCTGTATTCGTCCTCTCTGTAATCACTGCACGCTGGGCAATTTTTGAGGGTTGGCAACCTCATTCCTTGCTCCCAACAGAACCTGAAGAACTCGCAGTGCCAATGCGGATCACAACCATCGTGGCGGCGGTAGTACGCCACGCCCAGTCGATCAGGCGCCCTTTGGTAAGGCCTGCCGCGCCGGCTCTCTTCTTCCTCCTAGATCCTACGTTGAAATCACAGCAGGCTGTCCTGCCTGGGCCAACGATCGGCTGATCGTGCATTGGTGTGCACCATATTGACTGACACAGTCATATCTCCAATCGGCTTTGTGGGGTGACCTTGAGTCGACACTGACTGTTTTGGCTAAGCCGTACGTCATTCGGTGCTGCCGATCAGCTCGCCTGTGGCCGGTTTGGACCATGTTGACCGGGAAGGGGTTGCCATCAACCTTCATCGGCTTAGCCGATTCTTTGAACTTTATCTTCCCGGCTTCAATGGCAGATTGGATCTGCTGCCCGAAAACCTTGCAATCGTTCGTGCTGTGGGAGGTGGTGTTGTGCCACTTGTAGTATTTTTTCTTTTTGAGCTCATCGGCTGATGGGATAACATGGTTGTCTGACAGCCGAATTTGCTTCTCCTTCAGCAGCAGATCAAAGATCCTATCGGCTTTAGTGATATCAAAGTCATATTACTCTTCCTTGGTCGACCTTTTCAACCATTGGCTAGTTACTGCTTTCTTGTTCCTGGTCCACTGGGCTGCTGCCACCTCCGCATCGCTGTCGCTTGATTCTGTGTCCGTCGCGTAGGTGACGTGGGCAACTTTTTTGAAGGCCTTCTTAGATTCTTGAAATCTCTTCTCGTGGGTCGTCACTTTCTGGGCCAAGTGGGCCAGGCTCTCGAAGTCTTGAGCCAAAAATCTTTCGTGGATTGGCGACAGAAGACCAGGAAACGCCAAATCGGCTAGCTGGGAGTCTGATAAGATCAGACTGTAGCATCGATTCCTCATTTCTCTGAAATGTTGAATATAATCTTGGACCGATTCTTCGTGCTTCTGTCTGATGCTGGTTAAGTCTGACAGCTTCATCTCATGGTTGCCGGAGTAGAAATAGCTGTGGAATTATTTCTTAAGATCGGCCCAGCTCTGTATTGAGTTGTGTGGCAGCGATGAGAACCAGGTAAAAGCCGATCTAGATAATAAGAGCGGGAACAGGCAGACTCTGAGCGCATCTGCAGCCGATGCCTCCCCGCATTGAGCCAGGAATCGGCTGACGTGTTCGTAGGTAGATACGTTGTCCCGCCTAGAGAATTTGGAGAAGTCGGCACCTTGTACCGGTTTGGTGGTGGTACCCTCTCTAAGTGTTCCGGATACGGATACCGTTACATGTGACCAGAGTCCTTTGGTTTGAGGCTGAATGGATCACGCATTACATCGGCAATCAGATTAGCCCAAGTCCTGTTGTCTTGAGCTTGGGGTATCGGCTCGTATTGTTCATACGGTATGGGTCCTTGCCGATACTGAGGTGGCGGTGTCTGCGGCCGATACTGGTGGTCGTGTTGGCCCCCCGGATATTGGTATTGGAGTTGGTTAATAGCGGGGCGCGGCCGATTCGCCAGTGGCGATGACTGCACAGGAAGGGGTCGATGGCCGCCGGAGTTGTGGTGTGGCCCTAGAACGAGGTTGCCAACCGGCTCGGGTCACCGATTGAGGTCAAACATGCTCGCCAATTGCTCCTGGGAAGGAGGCTGTTGTCGGTTCAGGATGAAGGGTTGTTGCCTTGAAGCCGATCCGTGCACGTTAGGTGGATCGGACCCCTCTGGTGGATTTGGCTGCGCAGGCGGTGTCGGCTGATTTTGAGTCACCAACACCGTAGCCCAAGAATTGGCCGTCAGTGAAGTAGGTTGGCCCTCTTTGCAGCTGATCGGCTATGTTTGAATCAACCACGGTGGCTATCATATTGTTGAGAGTGTTGACCAGTATGCCACTTTGTTTGACAAGGGCGTGATGCACAGCCGAATCGATTTGGTCTTGCAGGGTGTGTAGTTCCGAACCGTCTTGTTCCTGCTTGATGTCCTCCATCTTTTTCTTCCATTTCCTATCCTCCTCGGAGGACGTGTTGAGGTCCTCGAGCTTGAATTTGAACTTCTGGAGAACAGCCCCAGATCTAGTCTGGGTAATGGACTGTAGGTAATTAGCCTGTAGCTGCTCGACCATCTGTTTGTAGTCGGCTAGTTGCTCAGCCGACATTGTTCAATCCTCACCGGGATGACGTTTTCCTCGTTGATTTCTGGGTTCTTGTCGCTAGACATTGTGTTGAACTCGGAAGTCTGCACTTGGTTCCACCGAGCGTGCCAAAAAGCGTGTTGATGAGAAATTCGATTCCCACGCACTGGCCTGAGAGATTTGCTTTACTCTAGTGTAGGTCCAAATTGGTCGCCTCTGGTGAATTGAGGACGTGATGCACAGCCGAATCGATTTGGTCTTGCAGGGTGTGTAGTTCCGAACCGTCTTGTTCCTGCTTGATGTCCTCCATCTTTTCTTCCATTTCCTATCCTCCTCGGAGGACGTGTTGAGGTCCTCAAGCTTGAATTTGAACTTCTGGAGAACAGTCCCAGATCTGGTCTGGGTAATGGATTGTAGGTAATTAGCTTGTAGCTGCTCGACCATCTGTTTGTATTCGGCTAGTTGCTCAGCCGACATTGTTCAATCCTCACCAGGATGACGTTTTCCTCATTGATTTCTGGGTTCTTGTCGCTGGACATTGTGTTGAACTCGGAAGTCTGCACTTGGTTCCACCGAGCGTGCCAAAAAGCGTGTTGATGAGAAATTCGATTCCCACGCACTAGCCTGAGAGATTTACTTTACTCTATTGTAGGTCCAAATTGGTCGCCTCTGGTGAATTGAGGACGTGCCAATTGGTTTGATCCTATAACCAACAAGAAACAAGAAATAGGTATTAAGTTAAAATTAGATCCTACCAGATCGGCTGAAGACATCAATTTACACATAATTGCTATCCCAAAGCACATTTAAACCAAGTGATTGGGATAGATCGGCTATGTCGAGATAGTATAAATCACTTAGGCTAAAAGCGCATTAGGATAATAATTATCTACATTAATAACCTAGCCGATACTGCAAATCTAATATGAATAGGCTAATACTCCGATACCTTTTATAAAAAGATATTAATCTAATCTAAATGTGCTAAACCTAGATCAATCGGCTGTCAGCATAGCTTGACAGATTAATATTGGCTTAGGGCACTTAGACATATTAAGATCTTAGTATAAAAGGCAGTTTTAATATATCTAATATCAATTAAAACTAAAGATAACTAAAACACATAAGGCTGGCTGAAACTCCAACGCTGTCTCTAATGATAAATATTAAACTAAACAGATCTTAATAGTTCTAAGAGCGACTTAATAGGTTGATTAGATGCAGCATTAAGTACAAAAAGAAATACCAGATCTGTATGAGTGAATGTGAGCCCCTCGAGACGGTAGACCCAATATATAATCTAATTCAACTCCTTGATCTATCCTTATCGGCTGCAGTCTTCAGAGAGAAACCAGCCGATTGTTGGATAGATCTAGAGATTGCTCTAGATTATAGGCCGTGTATGATAAATTGCACAGTTCATAACATTGAAACTAGAGTATCATGACGATGGAAGCACTAGTCACTATGATACAAACCACTAATGACAAATAATTATCTTGTTCGGAGATCAGAACCGATGCAGCCCGAGAAAGAGCAAGAACTCGTCGAAAATGAAAAGGGTGGCGATGCGCCGAAATTGATTGACTGCATGTTGGTTGATATATTTACAAAGAGCCCTCGGGTCTTATTTATACCCAGGCTTAACGATATCCATGTAGAACACGGTTTCTACTTTATCTACTATTTATAGTACAACAATATCCCGAAACGCAGTCCCATGCCGCATTACAAAAGGAATATCTACACAACTTCCTAATTTATAGATACAATTGCCGTTACATGACTCTATCCATAGATGGCAATATCTTTAACGAACATTTGGGAACCGAACCCAATATTTACCTTTATGCTCCTTTTCGGAATCGGTTCAATCTCCATCTCCTAATCGGCATCGGCCATCCTTGTCCGATTCAGCCTCGGCCGACCGGTCTCCGAGCCGATTTAGTCTTAGCCGATGCGGCTCCTGTTTCTTCACAGACCGTGCTCCTGATCCGATTTCGCTTCAATCTTGGCTCTAAACTCGGGGATTTGGTTACCAAATTTGGTCGTTAACGATGCAGCACTAAGTATGAAAAGAAACACAATATCTAGACAATCAAGCCTTTGACTAATTTTTAGGGTGGTAGATGACTAAGCTAATCTAATCCAATATAATGATTTAGCCGATATCGGCAGAAACCCTAAAACGAGAGACAGCCGATAGAGCTAAACTGAGATACTAGGATTAGATTAACAGAGACATATGATAAGACCGGCTAACCCTCCAGTGAAATATTAGCATGAACCTATCGGCTTAACAAGACTTAGACTATCGATAACAATCTAATAGGTCGGACCTAACCGATGCAGCACGAGATTGTATATGATAATCTAATACTCGATGAGCCGATAGATCTATCTAATGTGATGGATATAACAGATCTACCTAAAGCGACATTACGTTTACAGAAACGTCGACTTGATCAGAATATCGGACCTAACCGAGAAAGTCCTAACTAAGAAATCGATGCCTGCTTCAGCTATTCTATAGGCCATAGAAAAAAATAATACTACTACTTACATATTTAGGGTTGGCCCCTTGGTCTCAAGGGTCCAGTGTGACAGCCCAGCTAGCACCCCCTAGGGCCGGGCCTGTGCGGCCCTTTAAATGGCCCACATGCGAAGATATATGTTTATATGTAACTAGCAATTGTGCCCGTGTGTTGCAATAGGTGAAGTCGGGGCGCGACGCGGATGGGGACGGGAGAAAAGGGCGCAGGCGCAGCGTGGAAGCTCCGAGCAGCAACGGGAGAGAGGGGCGCAGGCGCGGCGCGGATGAGGACGGGCGAGAGGGGCGCAGGAAGTCTTTTTTCATCCAAACCCTCTCTTTCTTTTCAACATTAGGACTATGGGTTAATTTTATAAACACTCAAGGCGTTTTTTGCAAAATAGTCAGGCGAACGAAAATTTTGATAGAAATACTACTTGTTGCTTTATAGATCTTTATAGATAAATAATAATTTTTACAGATTTTTTTAGACGGGTCGTCTAACCACATGAAGACCGTTTCTGATTGTCTGCAGAACGGTTTCTGTAGTAGCGTCGACTGAGACCCCAATTACCATTCCCTCGACAGACCAAAGAATACGACGTGCACCCATTGTATGTATTTCCCCTTTCTCTCTTTCTACCAGCGCAATTGTCGCTCTCTTCCTCAACCGGGCCGCATCGATTGACGAGGAACACCAGTGGCCTCGACGCCGCCGAGCACCACCGATCAAGGGCATCACCGGTCACCGTGCCGGCGGCAGTGCGTTGGCACGCATCTGGTTTTAATGGGCCTAGTGGCTACCTTGATAGCATGGGCCGGGCCGAAATTGGCAGCCACAGAGATGGTGGAATTTTGCATCATACTGTACGTTTTTGTACCGTACCGTTAGCCTAACCAGGTTCGTATGTCGTCATATTGCACTCTTCACGCCTACTGGGCACCAAGCGGTATGGTTGGTTAGCAAACAATATAATATATGAGTTGAAATTTGGTCTTGTTTGCGCGCTCAAGGGCACATGACAACATGTGCATGGCATTTTTGCATCTGTTTTTTTTTCCTTCAAAACCAATGAAGCTTACAGTTATTTATATATAGTTAGCCGAAATTTGGATTCCATTGAAAAATTAGATCTTTTCTTTTGGTACGGCATTTTTACATCTGTTTTTCTTCAAAAACAATCAGGTTTAATTAGCTACCTAAAATTTGCACTCCATAAAAATGAGATATTTTCTTTTGGCATGTCTTTCTCCAGACCCTTTTTTTCTTTGGGCATGTCTCTCTATGTAGACATTAGGGGGATAAAGATATTGTCCGACCAACTAAATGACATTTGTGTAGGAAATATCTTATTTTAATTTCCTACATCAACTTTGCGAAAGAAATATTATACTCGCTCCGTTTCAAATTACTTATCGTTTTACCTTTATCCTAAATCAAACTTTTAACATCAAATTCATATTATTAATTGATGGTTAGAGTTATAAATATTTAACTTTAAAACAACAAATAATTTAAACTATATATATGTATATGAATTTGATGTTCAAAGTTATACATGACCTAACGAAACATGATAAAATATAGAGAAGCAGTAAATTGGTGAGTAATTGGTGAGGCGCTTGTGCACGTCCGGATTGCAGTACACCGAGGGCGGGTCATCCGGGTTGTAGG
The DNA here is from genome assembly GCA_019925245.2 of Oryza australiensis. Taxonomy (NCBI): domain Eukaryota; kingdom Viridiplantae; phylum Streptophyta; class Magnoliopsida; order Poales; family Poaceae; genus Oryza; species Oryza australiensis. The sequence continues at coordinate 239,894 of JAIFGZ020000516.1, forward strand.
AGACGTCGGACGCCGCCTTGCCCTTGCGGGCCAGAGCATATGCCTGAAACGTGTTAACAGGCTGGCCACCATATGCTCCGGACTGCGAAAACAACCAATATGATTAGAAATTATACAGAATTCAGCGTTACAATAAATAAATGAATTTGCATACATATTTCTGGCATATCGTCTGAGGCTCCTATTGCCCTGACAGTGTGATGCACCTTCCATCATCAAACGCTGACCCTAGCACACGAGATGTTGGGCCTGCCAATCGGGGGAGCACCACCTGTCCACCATGGCTGCCTAGCACTCGTCTAGGCCCGTGCACCAACCCAGAATCGCCTGCACGTCATCAAGTAAATGACAAAAGACATCAAATTGAGTTTACTAAACCTAAAGGCAAATCAGTCTGTTGGCTCTATATTTACCGCCAAGTATTGTTCCCGGGTCAAGCTCTTGGTTCTTGCTTCGGTTTTGCTGATCTTATGTCCTTCATCAGCCCAGTGCGATATGACAGCCTGGAGGCGCGCCTCATAATGCATGTCATTCACGCGGTGTGTTGCCACTTTCTCAATCACGGCATCTGCAGCGGCCTGTGTAAAGCTTTCATCAAGTGCGTAGAAATCCTACATACAGACACAATGTATCCAATCATTAGTTCAAGAATGTACACTAATGAATATCATGTCTTGAACAATGTAATGCGATGAAGACGTAACCACAGCTCGGCTTTGATCCGATCCACTCTGTTGGCGAAAACCCTGCCCATTAGATCACGAACATCAGGGGCAGACTTGTAGTGGGCCCACGTCCAGGCAGGCTCCATTTTACCCGCATGGTACACCAAGCCAGGAAAGTGTTCCTTGCATAAAAGACCGATGATGCTGTTGACAAGGCGTGTGTAATCACCTGGTCGACCACCTCCCAATCCCCGCCCAAGTGATTAAGATAAATTATTAGTTTCCATTGTAATTTTCAATTAGAAAAAGTAATGACCACATGGAAATGTACTTACTTATCCCCATCGGGTCGAATCACCGGTCGTTTGTGAAGAGGTGGTCACCTTGGAAGTTTCGAGGGACCTCTCAGCCAAACAGTCGGCGGTCCACTACCTGTCGCCGCCTCCTCGGACTGTGACTCCTCCGACTCCTGATCAGTCGCCTCCTCCGACTACGACTCCTTCGTATCCCGATCCTCCTCCTCCTCCTCCTCCCTCGCCTCCTCCTCGTCTGCTCGGCGGGTGGTGGTGACGGCTCTCAACGCTGCGGTCGACTCTTCCCACCATCCTGACCACTCCTTGTGCCTCCACTACCACTAGAGCCACCACCACCTCCTCGTCCTGCACTCTTTTGCCAAAAAACGCACTCACCGTCTTCTTCAAACCACCACCGCCCAACATATTTGTACAATCACCTGCAATAAAAGAGTAAACTGTCAGCACAGATATACAGATTGTACTTAGAATGAGATGTGCAAAATTAACAGAACTTAATTACAAAATAACATGGTATTACAAAATAATAAAATCAATCAGTACGGATCATACATGTATTAGAAATAGTCGTCAGGATCGGGATTAGCTGGATCATAAGTCTCATCATCACTATTGTCAACAAAATCAATCCCGTACTCTGAATCCAAGTCATCAACACTGTCATCGTCTAAATGTAATCGTTGAAGTAATTCCAAGTCCTTCACATTACGAACTTCATTTCCAACGTCATCGTCAACAACCCTATCACTATCACCTTCCATTTCGATTGCTGCAGTTAGGTCTATCACAAAACTCCCTTGCAGTCCATCCTCTTAAAAGAACTCTCCGATGTATGTGTTTGGATCTATGTTATAATCTTCATTGTTTGGGACAGGTAGTTTACCTTGTGACGATACCTTGTGCACAACATCCCAACCCTTAAGTCGGGCTACATTTTGGCACGGTTAAGATAGATAATAAACTTGTGTGGCCTGTTGAGCCACAATATAGACATCGTCTCCTGTCATGATGGATGATTGTCGAATTTCGACTAGCCCAACATCAGGGGTCCGTCTCACTACTTTAGGATCAAACCAATGGCATTTGAATATGACAGGCACAAGAGGTTTGCAACCATAAAACTCGAGTTCGTAAATTTCTTCAATTCTTCCATAGTACTCCAGTCCATCGGAGCCAACTGTAAGGACTCCGGTATTTGTGGTTCTTCGATTGGGCCGACTTTGCTCGTGCCTAGTTGTGTGGAAGTGATATCCATTCACGTCATAGCCGGTAAATGACTTAACCTTATAGGAAATTCCATTGGCAACTTGTCTCAACTCGGCACTCATGGAAGCATCGGTTTGGGCCTGCAAGTTCAAGCAAAAAGGTACGTTATTACAAGCTCATGGGAAAAAAACATATGCATGTCAAACTAAGTGCGAACCGAGAAATTGAGTAGTAACTTCTGTTTGAACCAAGAAATGAAACTTAGCTTTCTATTTCTCGCACCCTGTTTTAGAAGGTTCTCAATTTCTTGCGGGGTTGGGTACCTTGATTTACACCAGAACTCTTGAAGAAATTCACTGTACAAAAGAGAACAAGGGGGTTGGATGGATGCATAACAGTAACTACTAGAGAACAAGGTTATTGCCAACTTACATACGGTACGGCTCCGTTTCAGGAAGGTTGAGCAACACATAGTGCATTATAGATCGCCACTCTTCATGGTTCAGGTTGTTGAAGGTTGCACCACTTGCACTTTCGAGTTGCCCTCAGAAAAGGCAGAGGGTTGATTCATTTTCACCAGCATTGTAACGAGCGGGTGGATTATGCACATTAGGAAGGTTGTCAGCATAATACTTTGTTGTGATGTTTGACACCTCCTCCAGACCATATGCCTCTGCGACAGAAGCTTCAATTTTGCATTTATTTTTACATTTGGTTCTAAGATCCTTTAGTTCTCTCTCAACTGGATAGCACCAACAGTACTGCACAAGCCCCCCCATTCGTGCCTCATACGGGAGGTGCAAAATCAAATGCTGCATCGGATTGAAGAAGCCAGGTGGAAAGATCTTCTCCAACTTACAGATTAACACAGGTGCCATTTCTTCCATTTCTTTAACCATAGTCCGAGATAACTCCTCAGCACAGAGCTGGTGGAAGAAATTGCTCAACTCTGCCAGCACCAAAATATGCTCAGGGACATAGCCACGAACCATCATCGGAAGATGCCGCTCAATCTATATGTGGTAGTCATGACTTTTGAGCCCGCTGATTCGCATTGTAGATAAGTTCACTCCCCTCCTCCAATTTTCTACATACCCATCAGGGAACATTAACGTTTGGAACCATTGTCGTACCTCCTTCCTATGGGCCCTCGTCAGGACGAAATCTGCCTTAGGCTTCCTCCATGACTTGCCGCCGTTGGGAGGCGCTATGTCCAGCTTGGATCTACCACACAACCTCTCCTGGTCCACTCTAGCCTTAACGTTGTCCTTTATCTTATCAGGAATGTCCATCATTGTACAAAAGAGCGCCTCGGCGATATTCTTTTCGGTGTGCATTACATCAATGTTATGTGGAAGAAGGAGGTGCTCAAAATAGGGGAGCTTCCATAGGCCTGACTTTTGTGTCCATGCATGGTGCACACCGTATCCCGCAAAACCACCTTCTTCATTCACCACGAGAGCATCTAACTGAGCACGAACCTTGGCCCCTGTCATCATCTGTGGTGCAGTGTCTTCAACGGCAACACCTTTTTTAAAGTTCTTGATGTCTCGCCTGAATGGGTGGTCAAGAGGGAAGAATTATCGATGTTTGTCAACCAAAAGAACTCCAGAGATTCCTTGCATATCGGGCATGGAAATTTTCCGTGAACACACCAGCCACAGGATATCCCATAAGCCAAGAAGTCATGCAGGGAGGTATGGTACCAAACATGCATTTTGAAGTTTGTCTTCGTGGCTTGGTCGAACGTCAATACCCTTCATCCCAAGCACGGAACAATTCATCAATCAAAGGCTCCATGTACACACTCATATTATCCCCTAGGTGTCCATGAATTATCAACTATAAAAAAATATTCTGTCATTGAAAGATAACGCCGGGGGGGGGGAGATTGAGGGGGATAACGAATATGGGCAAACAAGTGTATGGCGACGCCGACATTCCGTAAGGATTGAACCCGTCTGTTGCTAGCGCAACACGTACATGACGAGCCTCTTTAGTTCTCTCATGATAAACCGCATCAAACTTTGCCCATGCTTCACCGTCGGCTGGATGTACCATCATATCAGGATTGTATCGACGTCCATTTTTGTGCCATGTCATCTGCTTCACGGATTCCTCGGTCATGTATAGCCGTTGGATCCTCGGTATGAACGGAAGGTACCTAAGGATCTTCTCGCCGATTTGGAGCTGCCTCTTCTAACCATCACCAGAGTCTACCTCTACATACCTAGAGGATTTACACTTTGGACAGTACTTATCTTCTGCATATTCTTTCCTAAATAAGATGCATCCCTTCGGACAAGCATGTATCTGCTCGTATGGCATCTTAAGTGCACGAAGGAGTTTTTGTGCATCATACATGCTCTTAGGCAGAATGTGACCTTCCGGAAGCAGACCACCAAATATTGACAAGATAGCATCGAAGTCGTCTCTACTCCAGCTAAACTGGGACTTCAGGTCCATTAGATGTGCAATGGCATCCAGTTGAGAAACCTTGGTATGCCCGTGAAGGGGTTGCTGTGTCACCTGCAACATCTGGTAATATGCCATTGCGGTTTCCTCTGGCTCGTCCTCCATACACCCTTCATCATAGTCATGTATCATATATCCTACCCTGGCATCAGAATCATATTTATCAATTTGTTGTCTCACGACCTCCTCTCTCGCACGATGACGCTCACCATGTAAGGTCCACCGGGTATAGTTTGGCATAAATCCATTCTTCACAAGATGTTCACCCAACCGCTTCTTTGATTGTTGACACTTGTTTCGACAATCAGCGCATGGACACCAAGTAGTAGGCTTCCCATTAAGCATGGCAAAAGCACCCTCGATGAAAGCATTGGTCTTGTTAATCCATTCAAGGGTCATCCCAGACACATTTGGGCGGCCCGTGTACATCCATTCACGGTCATCCATCCTCTAACAAATCAGCGAATAATATAAGAATTGTTTGAATCTACCGAGTGTCTATACTCTCTAATAGGTGAGGATAGGTCCTAATCCCACCCGAGGATGTGTAGACGGGGTTAGTTTTCATGCCCTACTCCAGTCCGAGACAGAATTTTGGCAGCACCTCCCTGCTGTTCTCCAAATACACGTCCCGTCAGGGAGATTGTGTATCCAAAGAACAACAGGGAGGTGCTGTCAAAACCCTGTCTCAGACTGGAGTAAGACATGAAAACTAAACCGCTCTACACATCCTCAGGCTGTCCAAAAAATATGGACAATTTGAAACAGATACAGTTTCAGATATGCAAAGATATGCATATCTACTCCAATCGTATCTCTTTCAAACGGGAGACGGCTAACTAGGTTACGTGATACACCTACATTATATCTAATTAATGTAAGTGTGCAAGAGAAGCCCGGGGTCTCTCACCTAGGTGCCTCTAGACGGACGATGGCGTCGGTGAAGGCAGCGAGGAAGCCATGTAGTAGAAGGAGGCGGCGACGAACTCGCAGTACACCCCAAGTATCGAAGCGGTCACGGCTACACAAGTCGAGGTAGGTGCAAAGATCTGTACTGAAAATATATAATCAGGTCAATTAAAAATTTCGGCAGCACCTCCCTTGCAGGGGGAGGTTTCCAAAACTTGCAACAAACAAGACGGCATGATGGCCAACAACCACATACACATATAACAAGACATATATGCACCACATATACGAATTAGCTATAAACAATAAAATCACCACATATGCACTACATCAACTTCCTATATTTTCATCTGTCGAATATCACAATACTTAGTCTATACTAAATAGTTACTCTATACCAAAATCTACTTTTGCTCCATTAAGCACTTACATTTTATCTAATTTTAATCAATCTAATAGTACCTTTGAAGAGCCGGAGGAGGCCGGCGCCGGTGGAGAGGCTCTACACGTGGGGGACGGTGGCACGACCCGGGTGACGACGATCGGAGGGCGACGACCGGGAAGGGTGGCCAGGGGGCGACGGCCTGGGTAGAGGCCGGGGCACAGCCGAGGGCGGGGGCCGAAGGGCGCCCGGGGCGACGAGTGGCGGGGCGGTGTCGATGGGCGTGCCCAGGGGGCGTGGCCGGGGGCAGCGGGCCGGACGGGAGGGCGGCGGCGTTGTGTATTGTGTTGTGTTGTGTGTGTTGTGTGCGGCTGGCCAAAATTTGCTAAGTGTTGGACGAGTTTGCCGAGTGCCTTAGATCCGGCCCTCAGCAAAGGCTTTGCCGAGTGCCGTACGCGAGGCACTCAGCAAACTTAAATATTTTTTGTAAGTTCGCTGAGTGTGCTGGTGCGAGGCACTCAAGTAACTAGTCCAACCACCCCAAGTAACTACATCTGGCCCCAAGTCTATTACCCTATAACCTCATCGGCTAATACCAAATCTGGTTTTCACGTACAACCCTAAGGAAATGTCAAGAGATAAGGAACAGGTTCATCAAGTAAGGGCAAGGGTAAGAGTATAAAAGCAAAAGAGCAGCTATCGGAATCCCAGAAGTCAATGCTACGTGCCAAAGAGGACTTGCAATCTTGGCTGCAAATGTGCCAAAGCATATGAATATGACAAGTCATTCTTACCGTGGCACATTATGAATGATCTACCATGGTGTTAACGACCAAATTTGGTAACCAAATCCCCGGGTTTGAAGCAGAGATTGAAGCGGAATTGGAGGATATGCGCGGTCTGCGAAGAAACAGAGGCTGTGTCGGCTAAGTCCGAATCGGCTGCAGAGCCCGTCGGCTAATTCTGAATCAGACCAGGATAGCCGATAGCTGATTCCGAGTTGAGATAGAAGTGGAGCCAGTCCCGAAAGGAAACCATGAAGATAAGGTGTTGGATTCGGTCTCCAAATTGTGCGTTAAAGATATTGCCATCTATGGATAAGATCCTATAACGACAATTGTATCTGTAAATTAGGAAGTTGTATAGATATTCCTTTTGTAACACGGCATGGGATTATGTTCCGAGATATTGTCGTACTATAAATAGTAGATAAGGTAGAAACCGTGTCCTACACAGATATCGTTGTACCCGGTATAAATAAGACCCGAGGGCTCTTTGTAAATATATCAACAACACACAATCAATCAACTTCGGCGCATCGCCACCCTTTTATTTTATTCCTTTCGACAAGTTCTTGCTCTTGCTCGGGCTGCATCGGCTTCAATCTCTGAACAAGGTAATTCCTTGTTACAGGTGGTTTGTATCGTCGGGGTTAGTGCTTCCATCATTATGATACTCTAGTTTCGATGTTGTAAATTGCTTAGTCTATCATATGCGGCATATAATCTAGAGCAATATCTAGATCTATCTCACAATCGGCTGATTTCTCTCTGAAGACAGCAGCCGATAGAGCTAGATCCAGAGGTTGAATTAGATTATATGTCGTTTTTACCGTCTCAAGGGATTCTCATTAGCTTATACAGATCTAGTATTTCTTTTTGTACTTAATGTTGCAACTAATCGACCTATTAAGTCGCTTTTGGAACTATGAAGAACTGTTCGGTTTAATGTTTTTCATTAGAGACAATGCCGGGGTTTCAGACGGCCTTACCTGTTTTAGTTATCTTCTAGTATTAATTACCATTAGATATATTAAAACCGACTTTTATATTAAGATCTCAATCTACTTAAATGCCCTGAGTCGAAATCAATCTGTCAAGTTACGTTGACAGCCGATTGATCTAGGTTTAGCGCATTTGGGTTGGATTAATATCTTTTTATAAAATATATCGGAGTACTAGCTAATTCACATTAGACCTATAGCATCGGCTAGGTTATCAATGCAGATAATTATTATCCTAATGTACATTCAGCCTAAGTGATTTATACTGTCTCGAAATACTACCGATCTATCCCAATCACTTAGTATAAATGTGCTTTGGGATAACAATTATATGTTTATTGATGTCTTCAGCCGATCCGGTACGATCTAATTTTAACTTAATGCATATTTCTTGTTTTCTTGTTGGTCACAGGATCAAACCAACTGGCACGCCCTAAATTCACCAAAGGCGACCAATTTGGACCTGCACTAGAGTAAAGCGAACCTCTCAGGCCAGTGCATGGGAATCGAATTTCTCATCAACACGTTTTTTGGCACGTCCAGTGGGACCAATAAAGACTTCCAAGTTTGACGCCATGTATGATACCAAGACTCTAGAAATCGACCAAGAAAACATCATCCCAGTGACGATGGAGCAACTATCGGCTTAACAATTAGCCGACTACAAGCAGATGGTTGAACGACTACAGGCGCATTACCTGCAATCCTTCACCCAGACAAGATCTAGAGCAGTCCTCCAGAAGTTCAAGTTCTCCATTGAAGATTTCGATATGTCTGATGAAGACGGAGGACATCAAGTAGGAACAAGACGGTTCGGGCCCTTACACTCTAGAGGACCGAATCGACTCGGCTGTCCATCATGCGCTTGTCAACCAAAGTGGCATACTGGTTAACACACTCAACAACATGATAAGCTTTGTGGTTGACTCAAAGATAACCAAGCAACTACCAAGAGGGCCAACGTACTTCACTGATGGCCAGTTCCCGGGCTAAGGGCGCTGTCAACCCAAGGCTTGCCAATCCCGCCACTAGGACAGCCGAGTCCTCAAGGAAGGGCTCCAGTCCAACCAAATACACAGGCATCAACTTCAGAGCCGCACCCCAGGATCCTGGTCCGACAACAGCCTAAACATCAGGGCCACGGCGCCCCGACAGTGATGCAGAAACAGGTGGAGAACATATTCAACACCAATCGACGGCCAATCATGTCCAATGAGCCGATTGGCAACATCGCCCTGGCGCCACATCATAGTCCCGTCGGTAATCGGCTACTTTCTGAGCAATCACCGCCAATCGTGTCTCGGCCATCTCCCGCTGCGAATCAGTTCCAGTACCAATATCCGGGAGGTCACCTTGAACAGCAACATCGACCGCAGACACCACCGCTCCAGTATCGGCAAGGACTCGTCCACTACGAGGACTACAAGCCGATGCCACAAGTTCAGGCTCACGACAATAGACCTTGGGCCAATCTGATTGCCGACGTCATGCGCGATCAGTTAGGCCTCAAACCCAAGGATTCCGACAACATGTACCGGTACCCATATCCAGAATACTTTGAGAGGGTGCCACTGCCAAACTGGTACAAGGTGCCAAATTTCTCAAAATTCTCCGGGCAGGACAACGTATCCACTTACAAGCACGTCAGCCCGTTCTTCGCTCAATGCAGAGAGGCATCGGCTACAAATGCGCTCAAGGTTCGCCTATTCCCGCTCTCTCTCTCTCTCAGGATCGGCTTTCACCTGGTTCTCATCATTGCCATACAACTCAGTTCAAAGCTGGGCCGATCTTGAGAAACAATTCCACAGCTACTTCTATTCCGGCACCCACGAGATGAAGTTGTCGAACCTCACCGGCATCAGGAAGAAGCATGAGGAATCGGTCCAAGATTACATCCAACACCTCAGGGACATGAGGAACCGATGCTACAGCCTGGTGTTATCGGACTCCTAGCTAGCCGACTTGGCTTTTCATGGCCTCTTGCCACCGATCCGTGAAAGAATTTTGGCCCAAGACTTTGAAAGCCTTGCCCACTTGGCCCAAAAAGTGACGACTCATGAATAAAGATTTCAAGAATCCAAGAAGGCCTTCAAGAAAGTCGCCCACATCGCCTACGCAATGGACACAGATTCAAGCGACAGCGACGCGGAGGTGGCGGCGAGTGGACCAGGAACAAGAAAGTGATAACCTGCCAATGGTTGAAAAAGTCGGCTAAGGAGGAGAAATATGACTTTGATATCACTAAGGCCGACAGGATTTTCGATCTGCTGCTGAAGGAGAAGCAAATTCGGCTGCCGGACAACCACGTTATCCCATTAGCCGATGAACTCACAAAGAAAATATACTGCAAGTGGCATAACACCACCTCCCACAGCACAAACGATTGCAAAGTATTTAGGCAGCAAATCCAGTCGGCCATCGAAGCTGGGAAGATAAAGTTCGAATAATCGGCTAAGCCGATGAAGGTCGATGGCAACCCCTTCCCAGTCAACATGGTCCAAGCCAGCCACAGGCGAGCTGATCGGCAGCACTGAATGACGTACAGCTTAGCCGAAACACTAAAATCAATTAGTGCTGACTCGGGATCACCCCACAAAGAGCCGACTGGAGATGTAGCTGCACCAATCAACATGGTTTATACCAACGGACGATCGGTCGATCGTCGGCCCAGGCAGGACAGCCGGCTGCGATTCCAACGTAGGGTGCAGGAGGAAGAAGAAAGTTGGCGCGGCAAGCCATACTAGAAGGCACCTGATCGACTGGAAGTGGCATATTACCGCTGCCACGATGGCTGTGACCCGCATTGGCACTGCGAGTTTTTCGAGTTCTGCTGGGAGCAAGGAATGAGGTTACCAACCCTTGAAAATTACCCAGCGTGCAGTGACTACAGGGAGGACGAATACAGGGGACCACCACTGGAAAGTTCTAGCCGATTCGTCCCCCGAGCCGTTCAACTTAACCAACGGAAACCTTCTGTTCATGATCGGCTCGACCCAATCCACCAGGAAATCTTCCAAGAAGAGGATGAAGAAGAAGCTGATGAAGAACAATCGGCCAACCCCCAATGGTGCCCTTCGAACCTCTTTACTAAAACATAGAAAAGAAAAATTCAGAGGCTTAAGAGCGAGGGGCAAGAAGAGGAAGTCCGACGGATGATCCAACAGCAACAACGTTGGGAGGGCAAAAAAAATGGCGCGCCAAGAAACAAGCAGCCCCAGCCGATGAAAGTCCAGCCGACAAAGCCAAAAGGGCGGCAAAAGGCAAAGGAGTGGTCTCGGCATCGGTCAACATGGTTTTTATTCTACCAGCCGAATTTGAGGCTGTCAAGGCCGATGCAGACACAGTGGAGGAGACCTTGGCTAGACTGGTGTGGAGATTATGACAATCGGGTATCCACATGGCAAGCTTATCCGACTAGAGGTAGGGATAGATTGCACCTACCAAATATGTAAACCAAATATGACTTGGGTGTTACGTTGCCGATTGAGATAAGGCAACGGCCTATAGTCATGGTTTGGTAAGATTGGGGAAACCGACTTAGAGTAAGATAAGGTTTCCGAGTTGTAAGCCCGCCTCCCAAGACTATATAAGGGGGTAAGGGGCGTCCCTTGAGGGATATCAGAAGCTAGATCAGATAAGCTATTAGCTTTCAGCCTTAGATCTTGAGATCAATATACACTCGGCGGATCGAATCCCCAAAATAGGAGTAGGGTATTACCACACGAGAGGGCCTGAACCTATCTAAATCCTTGTTCTCCACCTAACCCATTGTGCTTGGCGATCTTGACTGCACCCCCAAAATTCTATTGCCGAAACCAAGTTTCGACAGTTGGCACGCCAGGTAGGGGCCCGCGCGTCAAGACTTCTTCGACAATCTCGCCGACAAGCGCGATGGGATCTTCTTCAAGATTCGGCGACTTCGCCGCCAACGACTTTGACAAGTTCTCCTCTTTCGACTCGGATTCGAACCAGTCGGAAGGAGAGACCCACTCGGCGCCGTTCGGGCTCCCGAACTGTGCCAAGATCTATGACGAAATCTTGGATTCCAAGATGCAGTCCACCGGCTCCGACGAAAGAACTCACTCGGCACCGTTCGGACTACCGAACGCCGCTGAGATCTTCAGCGATCTTCTCATCTCCCCGTCGGAGCCAATCCACTCGGAAGAAGACCTCTCAACACCGTTTGGATTACCAAACACCGCTGAGATCTACTGCAAGCTCCTCCACTCCGAATCAAGGTTGATCCACTCGGAGAGATCCACGTCCTCAAGCTCCGACTCGGACTGGAACGATCCAAATTCGAACTACCCGGGCTCAAGGGAGATCGCTGTCATCCTCCAACCCTTCGGCTCATGCTCATCCTCGGAGCTCAACGAGTATCTCAGCTCTTCAGGCTTTGACGACCTTTATGACATCCCCTCAGACGAAGCCAACAACTCCGATTGCGATAAGGACTACGAGCCGAAGTGCTTCGACGTCCTCATGGCTGAGTGGCCGAGTCCGACTCAGCCATGGCCCGCAGGCTTGCGGAGGAAGAACGAGCTAGAATTGAGCAAGAGCGCAAGCTGGCCGAAGAGGAGAAGAAACGCAAAGAGGAAGCCGACAGAAGGAAGCAAGATCTAAGGGCAGCCGGACGATCCGCTCAAGAGGCTATACTTCAAACGCGGGTCCGCAACACCAATATCTTCCAGATGCCACAGCAGAACGCCGTCGCTGCCCTCACTCTCCTGGACACCGTCATTGAGACGGCTCCCCCCGACGTAACCCCAATCCTAAACAAGATCAAGACCATCGTTCCGGCTACGGCCAACGGTCACCCCTCCACCTCAGCACGAAGGCCGACTGAGTCCGTGGCTGAAACGCCCGACAGAAGCCGACTCTCGCCGCTAAGGTCAAGGGATTACAAGAGGCCCGAGCCAGACCGATCGACAACCAGGCCAAGAGGCCCATGCCACGAGTCCATGCACAAGCATCAGGAGCAAACGGCCGACTCCCACGAGAAGCAATATGGACGTCCACCCGTCCATCACCGCGTCCGCCGCAACAATAGCTCAAGCTACCGAAGCAGCCTTCCGAGGACCGCGCCGAGTGATCTGCGGGAAGTCCTCAATCATCGCTATCAAGAGCAAGATCAATGTACTCGGGAAGATCGGAGGGGATCATCCGACAGTAATGACGACGGAGTACCAGCTTTCACTCGGGAGCTTCGCCGAGTGCATTGGCCGAATGGGTTCAAGCCAACAGAAATCGAGAAGTACGACGGCAAGACTGACCCCGAGTCATGGCTGACCGTGTACACTCTCGCCATCCGTGCAGCAGGAGGCGACAACAAGGCCATGGCCAATTACTTGCTCGTGGCCCTTGCCAATTCAGCCAGGAACTGGCTCACGAGCTTGCCAAGAGGCTCAATAGGCTCGTGGAGTGAGCTGAGGGACCACTTCATTGCCAACTTCCAGGGCACCTTCGAGAGGCCTGGAACCCACTTCGATCTCTACAACGTCATCCAGAAGCCGGACGAACCTCTGAAGGACTACATCCGACGCTTCTCCGAAAGGCGCAACAAGATCCTTAACATCACCGACGACATCATCATCGCCGCCTTCCAGAAGGGAGTCTGTGATGAGCTGTTGATCGGGAAGTTTGGGCGCAAGCCACCGAAGACGGTGAAATAGATGTTTGAGACAGTAAATTCTTACGCCAAATCCAACGATGCCATCAAAGCGGCGTGCCAAAACCGGCCCGACAGGAGGGACGACAAGCAGGCGGGAGGAAGCCGGAATCCTAAGAAGGACAATGGGAACAACAACCAGGGCCAAAAGGACCGCAAGAGCCGACCCGAAGATCTAGTTGCCGCAACCTCCAACTCCCAACGTCGCCCCGTGTCGTGGCCTACGATGCCATCATGAACGCTCAGTGCACGCATCATCCTAATCACAAGCACGCGGCTAAGGACTGCTTTATTTATAAACAGTTCGCCGAGCAATATGCGGCACAGCTCAATAAGAAGCCGACTGACGAAGCCGGCCCGTCGGGCGCCAAGAAGAACAACACGGCTGAGAACACCGAGCCCTTTCAAGACCCCGTGGGTGAGCTGAATCACATCTTCGGGGGGCCGCTAGCCTATGAATCCAAGAGGAAACAGAAGCTAACTGACCGAGAGGTCAACGCGGCGCAACCCGAGGTCCCACAGTACCTACGATGGTCGGAGCTGGCCATCACTTTTGACCGCTCGGATCATCCCGACCGAGTGGTTCACCCGGGGTGCTATCCACTCGTCTTGGACCCGGTGGTCCGCAACATCAAGCTCAAGCGCGTTCTCATCGATCGTCTTGGACCCGGCGGTCCGCAACATCAAGCTCAAGCGCGTTCTCATCGATGGGGACAGCGCCCTCCACATTCTGTTCGCCAAGACCTTGGACGAGATGCAGATCCCGAGGGCCGAACTAAAGGCAAGCTTAGCCTCCTTCCATGGAGTTATCCCGGGGCTGTCATCTACACCACTCGGGCACATCGCCCTTCCGGTCACCTTCGGAGTTCGAGAGAATTTCCGGACGGAGAACGTTACTTTCGAGGTGGCCGACTTCGAAACGGCCTACCACGCCATCATCGGAAGGCCTGCACTCGCCAAGTTCATGGCGATACCCCATTACACCTACCTCTGCATGAAGATGCCGGGTCCCAACGGCATCATCACTCTTCGCAGCGACGTGAAGCAAGCCTTCACCTACGACAAGGAGAGCTACGACATGGCCCAATCTCGTGAGAGATCTTGTGGCCAGCAAGAAATCCGATTGGCCACGTCGACTTCGACAGAGGGTGAAATCCCCGGAAGAAGATAGCCAAATCAGGAACCGACGACGCCAAGACCAAGAAGATCCCCCTTGATCCATCGGATCCCTCGAAAACTGCTGTAATCGGCGCTAAACTAGATCCTAAATAGGAAAGCGCGCTCGTCATCTTCCTCCAAAATAATAAAGATGTTTTTGCTTGGAAACCATCTGATATGCCTGGAATTCCCAGGGAGGTGATTGAGCACTCTTTACACGCCAAAGATGACGCAAAGCCAATCAAACAACGATTACGTAGGTTCGCGCAGGATCGAAAAGACGCCATCAAAGAAGAGCTCGCAAAGCTCTTAGCCGCTGGCTTTATCAAAGAAGTTCTACATCCCGTGGTTGGCCAACCGGTTCGGTCCGTAAAAAGACAGGGCAATGGCGCATGTGCGTTGACTACACCGACCTCAACAAAGCCTGCCCCAAAGATCCATTCGGGCCGCTTCGCATCGACCAAGTCATAGATTCAACGACCGCTGCCAACTCCTAAGCTTTTTGGTGTTACTCGGGCTACCACCGGATCGCTTCAAAGAATCGACTACTGAAGACATCGTTCATCACGCCGTTTGGAGCCTACTGCTACATCACCATGCCCTTCGGCCTGAAGAACGTTGGGGCCACATACCAACGCATGATCCAGAGGTGCTTTCAGACACAGATTAGGAAGAACGTGGAAGCTTATGTCGACGACGTCGTCATCAAGACCAAGCAGAAAGAAGACCTGATTGCTGACCTAGAAGAAACCTTCGCAAATATTCGGGCCTTCAGAATGAAGTTAAACCCGGAGAAGTGCACTTTCGGCGTCCCATCAGGCAAACTGCTCGGCTTCATGGTGTCACATCGCGGCATTGAAGCCAATCCAGAAAAGATCAATGCTATCTTGAACATGAAGCCCCCGAGTAACCAGAAGGATGTCCAGAAGGTCACCGGCTGCATGGCGGCGCTAAGCCGATTCATCTCTCGACTCGGCGAACGAGGCATGCCCTTCTTCAAGTTGCTGAAGAAAACGGACGATTTCCAATGGACTACAGAAGCGCACAAGGCCTTTGAAGATTTTAAAGTTTTCCTCACGACGCCGCCCGTCCTAGCCTCACCTCAGCCCCAGGAGCCCCTGCTACTGTACGTTTCAGCCACTCACCAAGTGGTTAGTACGGTCCTCGTGGTCAAGCGCGAGGAAGAAGGGTGGGTCCAGAAGATTCAGAGGATGATCTACTTCGTTAGTGAAGTGCTGGCAGGAGCCAAAACTCGCTACCCTCAGGTACAAAAATTGCTATATGGTGTTCTGATAACCGCGAGGAAATTGGCACACTATTTTCAGGGTCACTCGGTCACCGCCGTCACCTCCTTTCCACTCGGTGATGTCATACACAACCGGGAGGCAACTGGGCGTATCGCGAAGTGGGCCCTGGAGCTGATGTCGCTGGACTTAACTTTTAAGGCAAGGACGTCTGTAAAGTCACAAGCCCTGGCGGACTTCTTGGCCGAGTGGACCGAACAGCAAGAAGATGTACCTCGGGAAGACCTTCAATATTGGACCATGCACTTCGACGGATCCAAGAGGATCATCGGCTTGGGAGCAAGAGTTGTGCTGATCTCCCCGACCGGGGAAAGGCTAAGATACGTCCTCCACCTCCACTTCTCCGCCTCACATAACGTCGCCGAGTACGAAGCCCTGCTACATGGACTGCGGCTCGCAGTTTCCCTCGGGATACGTCGGCTCGTCGTGAAAGGGGACTCCCAGCTGGTCGTGAACCAAGTAATGAAAGACTGGTCCTGTCTAAACGATACCATGGAGGCCTACCGACAGGAGGTTCGCAAACTTGAAGACAAGTTTGACGGACTCGAGCTATCACACGTCCTAAGACACAAGAACGAAGCAGCTGACGAGTTGGCGCAGTTTGGGTCCAAACGTGAAGCCGCCCCAACAGACGTTTTTGTCGAGCACCTCTATGAGCCAACTATTGCGACAAAGCCAACTCCCAACGAACAAGCTGCAAACGAAGTCGTCATGATTGACGCCGACTGGAGGACACCACTCATCAAATTTTTAACACAGCAAGAGCTGCCGGAAGACCAGAATGAGGCAGAACGTGTCCGACGTTGTTGCCAAGCTTACGTCATGGTTGACTCCGACTTATACAAGAGAAGTCCCTCCGGAATCCTGATGAGATGCATCACACCCCAGGAAGGACGACAGCTAATCCAAGACATCCACTCGGGCATATGCGGAAGCCACGCGGCAGCACGCACCTTGGTGGGCAAAGCCTACAGACAAGGTTTTCTTGGCTTACCGCGGTCTCCGACGCGGACAAAGTGGTATGAACCTGTGAAGGCTGCCAATTTTTCGCCCGACAGAGCCATGTCCCAACCCAAGAGCTACAAACAATTCCATTATTCTGGCCATTTGCGGTATGGGGCTTAGACATGGTCGGCCCTTTCAAGAAGGCTCCAGGAGGATTCACGCACCTATTCGTCGCAGTCAACAAGTTCTCCAAGTGGATCAAAGCTAAGCCGGTTGCTACAATCACCGCTGACAAGGCACGGGACTTCATCCTGAACATCGTGCACCGGTTCGGCGTCCCAAACAGAATCATAACCGACAATGGGACTCAATTCACTGGAGGCATCTTCAAGGAATTTTGCGAAGACTTCGGAATCAAAATTTGCTATGCGTCAGTTGCACATCCCAAAAGCAATTGACAAGTCGAGCGTGCCAACGGCATGGTCCTTCAAGACATTAAGGCCCGCGTGTTTGATCGCCTAAGTCCTTATGCAGGCAAGTGGGTTCAAGAGCTCCCCTCGGTTCTATGGTCTCTGCGGACCACACCCAGTCGGGCTACCGGCCAAACTCCTTTCTTTCTGGTCTATGGCGCAGAAGCCATGTGAGGCAGCCCTCATCCAGTCGGCAAAATATCTTCAAGGGCTTAGGCGATACCACAGTCGCAACGTTCGAGCATGAGCTTTTATCATTGGCGATCTGGTTCTGTGCAAGATTCAAACCATCAAGGACCATCACAAGTTATCCCCCTTATGGGAAGGACCGTATATAATTGCTGAGGTGACTCAGCCAGGTGCATATCGACTAAAGCGTGAAGACAGATCTATGGTGGAGAACTCTTGGAACATCGAGCATCTTCGACGATTCTATGCTGGAACTGACTTAAGTTTCATGTTTTTCTTGACTGCCAACCCCAAGCAAGATGACTTCTTGAGTTAGCAGTCGGGGGCTGTACATATATCAATAAAGCATAGTTTTCCTCATCAACTTTTGCGCCTGATTCGGTTTATCATTGTTTAATGATCCTTGATTCGAGTTCAGTGCATAAGGACTGATAATTTTTTGATGACCTAATCAAGCTTAGGCTTGGTGACAGTCAGACGGAAATTACTTAAGAAATTGTACATGAAAACTCGGATCAAGGTGTTAACATAAATAGACTGAATATTTACAGGATGCATCAGAACGTCACAATCATACAATGTTTACAAGACAATCAAGGCCGGAAGTGATTTACTACATCGGCAGCCACCTTTTTGGCCGATTCCTGTGCCTCACTAATTAATTCAAGAGCCTGCTCATCCGAAGTTCCCTTAGCGAAGCCCTCCCCGACTGAATCGATGTCCACTCGAGGGTAGAGTGACTTCGTTTGTGCAAGGGCGAAGCCTGCTCCCATGACAGCCGCCTCAGAAATGTTGGTCAAATACTGGTCAGGGGCTCGCCTAAGCTTGTCAAAGACTTCAACTGGGTCCAGTGAGCTGGTCCCGACTCCATGATGGAAAAAGGACAGCAGGATCGGTGTTGCCGCGTTAGCAACATCTTCTCGGACCTTTCTAGCTTGTTTGACCCTCTCAAGCAAAACATCGTATTGAGCTCGGGTCTTGACCTTGTAAGCTGCCAAAAGAACATGATCACGCAAAGTACCCGAAGACAAAGCAGTACAAAGAATGTTACTTTGAAGAAGCTTACCTTCAAACTCGGCCTCCAGCTCGACCTTGCTGAGGTTGACTGCTTCCAGCTGGGTTTGAAGTAAGTGGACCTCCGATGAATTTTCTACAACAAGAGAGGTTATCAGCAACCGGAATCAACACAGAAGCCATAAAGAGACTGAGAGGGTTAAGCTTACTCCCGACTGAACCCCGGAGGTCGAGGTTTTCTTCTCGGAGTTCGGCTATTTCCCTCCTTAGGGCTGCCTCCCTCAACATGGCCTCTTCTCGAGTGGTCTTAAGTTTTTGCTGGACGTCCTCCAGGGAGTTTAGATGCGGGACCAACTTCTCGAGTGCGTCGGACTTAGCCATTGATCGACAGTACTCTTTCTGCACGCAAGATCTGAAGTTGGCCGGCTGAAAAGAAATGATGATACAACAATAGAAAAGGATCAAGACTTACGTTGAGTAGCCGAGTCGCTTCATTCAAGCTGTTCACAAGCGCATCTCTTTCTTCGCTTTCCGCTTGCTTATCCAAGATGATGCCTTGCCTCTGCCCTTCCGAATCCCGCCACTCGATCTTGATTGGGAGAACCCAGGTTTCAGAAGACTGTAACCTGGGAATTTCTTCTACTATGGCTGGGTAGATCAGGAGGAACAGATCAAGCTACGAGAGAGTTAAACTGAAGATTGAAGATGAAATGTCGACTCAAGACTTACCGGTTTCGGTAGCCGGTTTCGCTGCCTGGCTGCTCTTTTCCCTCTGACTTTTGACTGACTGGTCTTTAGTCGGGGCCTTCTGAGCCGTAGCCGGGGGCTTCTCTATAGCCGACTGATTTCTAGTCGGGGAATCCTGGCTGGTGGTTGGGGGCTCCCTCCTTGGGATATCTTCGCTGGGAGGCGAGGGCTTTCCACCCGGAGCGCTCTCGCTCGGGAGAGGGCTCCGGGGTTTTGGTTTCGTGGGCTTGGATGCCTCGGATGCTGCAGTAGGCGTTGGCTCTTCGCTTCTCCCAGCAAGGTCTATATCTTGGGGCCTCCTGCCAAACAAACGACGAGCGCAGTCGGAATGAAGACAGAGAAATTTTCGAAGAGCTTAACTTCAGTCATACGACGTACCTGGATGATCGGCGGATCTTAGGCGCCGCCTTCGGTGACGGCCTTGGAGGGGTTGCCTCGGCTAGAGGGGCTGGGACGTCATCGTCCGAGTCGTCGATAATGAGCCTCCTCTTGCTCGCCCATTTGCTAATATCTTCACTCGAAGCCGTCATCTTCCCGGCCGGATCACTCTGGATCTTCATACCACCGGTCGGCTTCTTGGCAGGACGAAGCGGCATGTCATCATGAGGAATTTTGTATGGTTTTGAAATGATGGAGGCATTTTCCTGCAAGGAATATTCTTGCAATACTGGGAGATATGACATCAAGATTACAAGACAATGGAAGAGGTTAAGTCGGCTTACCGGAGGAGGAGGTCGATACAGACTGAAGGGAAGGACCGGCAGCACGAGGCTGCGTTCGACTGCAATTCCAGTCGAGAAGACCTTGTACATCCAGATTTTCAGGATCTCAAAGCTGAGGGAGTCGTGGTCTTCCCGATTGGGGTCCCTCTCGCCCTCGTACTCGAAGGCTGGCTTCGATCGCTCCTTGATCGGTGCCAGTCGGCTCCTGATGAAGTGCCGAGTGATTTGCTCACCGCGAAGACCTTTTTGCTTCATCTCCAAGATCTTCGCTAGCAACTTGTTGGCTTCTTCCCTGGCACGGTGTTCCAAGTATGCTTGGGCACAGGGGGCAGGCCAACGAAGTTTGGTAGGCTGGGTTCAGGATTGCTAATATAGAACCAGCCTGCATGCCAGCCCTTGTTGGAGGATTTCAAGGGGAGAGAAAAGTACTCCTTGCGGAGGGATCCGCGGAGTTGGAAACCCGCCCCACCAACGATGCAAGGATGGTCCTTATTCGGATGTGGTTTAAGGTAAAACATGCGGCGGAAGAGCTGGAAGTGGGGGAGAATGCCAAGGAAGGCTTCACACACGTGGATGAAAAGAGCGATGTGGAGCACGGAGTTGGGGTTCAAATGATAGAGACGGAGACCATAATAATCAAGAAGCCCCCTAAAGAACTCGGAGGTGGGGAGGCTGAAGCCACAGTAAAAGAAAGAAGTGAAGACGACAAGCTCACCGGTGTTCGGGGTGGGAAACTCCTCACCCGCCGTCGGGCGCCAGCCCACGATCTCCTTCGGAGGAAGCACTCCGTGCTTCACCATCTCCTTGAGGGTGGATTCCCTCACATCCGAAGTGGCCCACTGCTCGAAAGGGATTTTCCTATGATCCGCCATGAGTATGGTTTGGATGGGGAGCAGATCTAGCTTGGAGGATGAGGACTTGAGATGGGGGTCGCAAAAGATGGATGTGGAGGCTAGCTGTGAGCGAAGCGTAGGCTTTTGGATCGATGGATTGGGCGCGCGCAAGGGCTTAGGGTTCTCCGCTGCAAGCTGATGAACAGTGTTGCGATTGGGGAATTTCTTCCGGGGAGACGAAGTGGCGGGGATGACCTCGAGGCTTTGTATAAAGATATGAGGGTTGCGCTAGATTTTCTCGCAATTGGGCTGAGCCCATGAGAGACCGGCGGCGCAGCTAAGGTGTGGCTTAGCGTGTATCCTTAGGGACTCAAGTGGATGAGCTTAAGCAGATTTGCCTTGGCAATATGTACGTGTCCGAGTGCCCTGTACCTTTGAAAATCCTTTTATACCACGGTTTGCTTGACTTCATGAGAAGCTAGCACGATGCAATTTGAAAGGTGACAAACAGCTAAGCTTTTTATGGCTGCCTTGTTGACAAGAGCTGTTTGGTTTTTTAGTATTTGATTGAATGGTTATGTCAATGCTATCTTTCCACCTTGGTGAAGATCTTTTTTAGATTGAGACCAATATTATGGCAGGAGCTATTTAATATTTTGGTCGTATTTTTCCAGACAACTGAAAAACTCGTTCACCCATAAGGGATGATTAAAATATTTGATCCGAGATGACTCGGGTAGCTTCACTCGGATAAGCATGAGCTTACCGAGTGCTTTTTCACTCACGAGGGTTGATTGAGTTATTTGTTCTGAGATGACTCGGGCAAATTCACTCGGATGAGCATGAGCTTGCCGAATAATGAGATTTTTTATGATTGCTTTAGCATGAGCTAAGCATTTATATGAGCATGATTCTTTTTAGTTCTTGACTATGTGCTTAGTCATATAGTCGGGGGCTATATCTAATTGGGTACATCAGGAGATGCACCTAGATGTTTATTTTTGAGAATTTTTTGGATATTTTCCAGCCCTTCACAGTCTTTGGAGCTACTCAGGAGATTCAGGCAGAGATGATGGAATCACTCGGCGCCAGAACCACTCGGCCAAAAAGTTGTTTGGCTGTGTACTAATTTGGTTTGAGCTGGGCTATCTCGTCGACTGCAAAGGACTCGGGGGCTACTGTGGAGATTATGGCAATCGGGTATCCACATGGCAAGCTTATCCGACTGGAGGTAGGGATAGATTGCACCTACCAAATATGTAAACCAAATATGACTTGGGTGTTACGTTGCCGATTGAGATAAGGCAACGGCCTATAGTCATGGTTTGGTAAGATTGGGGAAATCGACTTAGAGTAAGATAAGGTTTCCGAGTTGTAAGCCCGCCTCCCAAGACTATATAAGGGGGCAAGGGGCGTCCCTTGAGGGATATCAAAAGCTAGATCAGATAAGCTATTAGCTTTCAGCCTTAGATCTTGAGATCAATATACACTCGACGGATCGAATCCCCGAAACAGGAGTAGGGTATTACCTCACGAGAGGGCCTGAACCTGTCTAAATCCTTGTTCTCCACCTAACCCATTGTGCTTGGCGATCTTGACTGCACGCCCAAAATTCTATTGCCGAAACCAAGTTTCGACAACTGGTTCTGTCCCCAGAACAAGCTATTTTTGAAAAACCTGAGGAGCCGAAGATCTGATCAAAACGAACATGATGCTCAAGGACTTCGGCGGCAACCCTTCAGAGGCCAAGGGATTTTTAAACGTCGAGATGACCATCAGCAGCAAAACCATGCCCACTACGTTTTTCATCATTGACGGGAAGGGGTCGTATAGCCTGCTGCTTGGAAGGGATTGGATCCATGCCAATTGTTGCATCTCTTCCACAATGCACCAAAGCTTAGTCCAGTGGCAAGGTGATAAGATAGAAATCATGTCAGTCGACAGGTCAGTCAACGTTGCTAATACTGATTTGTCATTATGGGAAATCGATGGTATTGATTGTCTGTCCGGCAAAGTTTGGCAAGCTGATTTCTTAAAGGCGTCCGATTCTGATATACAGCCCATTGGAGACGACGAGCCTCAGTTACTACTTTGAAGGTGTCGTGGAGGGCTCGAGCGTCTATAACAAGGACACTATGGACAACAACGACGGAAAACTCGGGCAAGGTTTTATGTCGGCCGACGAGTTAGATGAGGTCGATATAGGCCCAGGAGATAGGCCTAGGCCGACTTATATTAGTAAAAATTTATCTTCTCATTTTAGAACCAAGCTTATTGATTTGTTAAAGGAATATAAAGACTGCTTTGCTTGGGAATACTTTGAGATGCCTGGTCTTAGTCGATCCATTGTCGAACATCGGCTCCCTATCAAGCCCGGATATCGGAAATATAAACAACTTCTCAGGAGGTTTAGAGCCGATATGTATGAAGAAATTAAAGTCGAAATCACTCGGCTATATGATGTTGGATTTATTTGACCCTGCCGATATGCAAAATGGGTTTCAAACATAGTTCCAGTAATGAAGAAGAACGACAAACTTAAGGTGTGTATCGACTTCAAGGATTTAAATAAGGCCACCCCTAAGGACGAATACCCAGTGTCCATAGCCGATTTGCTGGTAGATGCCACCTTAGGCCACAAAATTATAAGCTTCATGGATGGCAACGCAGGTTACAATCAGATCTTCATGGCCGAGGAAGACATCCACAAGACAGCTTTTAGGTGCCCAGGAGCAATCGGCCTATATGAATGGGTTGTCATGACGTCCGGCTTGAAGAATGCTGGGGCAACGTATCAGAGGGCCATGAATTACATTTTTCATGATTTAATCAGCTTTTTAGTGGAGATCTACAGAGATGATGTTGTTGTCAAATCCAAGGAGGTAGAAGACCACATAGCCGATCTGAGGAAAGTTTTGGAGCGAACAAGAAAATATGGCCTGAAGATGAACCCTACAAAATGTGCGTTTGGCGTATCGGCTGGACAATTTTTGAGGTTTTTTGTTCACAAAAGGGGAATCAAAGTCACGCAGAGGAGCGTCAACGCAATCAAGACGATTCATCCTCTAAAGAACAAGAAGGAATTGCAATCTTTGATCGGCAAAATCAACTTCATTAGACGGTTCATTGCAAATCTATCGAAAAAGATAGAGTCGTTCACACTGTTGCTTCAACTTAAGGCCGATCAATCATTCACCTGGGGGGCAGAGCAGCAAAAAGCCTTGGACAATATCAAGAGTTATCTAAGCTCTCCCCCGGTCCTAATTTCTCCATAGAAAGGAGTGTCATTCAAGTTATACCTGTCAGCCGATGAGAAAGCAATCGGCTCAGTTTTGATTAAGGAGGTAGAAGGAAAGGAGAAGGCAATCTTTTATCTCAACCGACGGCTTCTGGATGCAGAAACAAGATATTCACCAGTGGAGAAGTTATGTTTATGCCTGTATTTTTCATGCACGAAGTTAAGACATTATTTATTATCCAATGAGTGTATTGTGCTATGCAAAGCCGACGTAGTCAAATACATGCTATCGGCTCCAGTTCTAAAAGGACGAGTTGGGAAGTGGATTTTTGCCTTGACAGAGTTTGATCTGAGATATCAGGCACCCAAGGCATTAAAAGGACAAGCTATAGCCGACTTCATAGTAGAACACAGAGATGATTCAATTGGCTCAGTGGATATCATGCCTTGGATTTTAACTTTTTATGGCTCGGTTTGCACCAATGGATGCGACATCGGCTTAGTAATAATCTCTCCAAGCGGGGCAAGTTTTGAGTTTGCTTTTTCAGTCACACCCAATGCAACAAACAATCAAGCCGAATATGAAGCCATGCTAAAGGGATTACAATTGCTCAAGGAGGTCGAAGCCGACGCCATCGAGATAATGGGAGATTCACTGTTGGTCATCAGCCAGCTATCAGGAGAATATGAATGCAAGAACGATACGCTGATGGTCTACTATCAAAAATGCCGAGAATTGATGGACAGCTTTCGGCTAGTAACATTGAAACATATTGAAGGGTTACGCGGAGGCTACGCTAGCCAAGAACAAAACTTTTACCGCGCAAACCAGGAACACTTGCAAGTAAGGGCCGATAGATCGTTACCGATTGGAGTAGAGTGCAGCGGAATAACCAATCAGGGCAATCCGATCCGAAACAGTGTAGCCGATTCCCGGAGACAGCCGATTCACCAATCAGCCGATTCGAGTCGTCCGGCCGCGTTCTCACGCCTCGCTCCGATGCGCCCGACCGCAGCCGATTCCACCACAACCGATCGCTCCGATTGCAGCCGATCCGAAGCCGATCAACGCGCGCAACGTAGCGCGCTCTACCGGTATCCACACGTCCGGGGACAACGCCGTACACCCGTGTGCTAGCACGCGATGCAAGGCTAGGGTTTGGCTCGAAAGTGGGGAGGGTTTCCGTGGAGATTGATCTTGGCGACTTCTGTTGCACGCGATGCAATTGACGTCTCACAGCTCTCCACCCCTCCCTCCTTTATATAGAGTTGGCCGACGGGACTAGTGGCCGATTAGGACTCTATTTTGAATCGGATCTCATCCGTATCTCATAGAGTTGGCCGCCCATACGTCGTAAGCCCATAGGACTCTATCCGATCGGATCCCTATCCGATCGAGCCGTATCCGAGTCCAACTCGAATATCTATTCTATCCCCTTAAGCGTGCGACCCCGTAGGTTCAGGTATACTCGGTTTCGGCTATAGTCTAACTTAGCCGATCGTCGGCTCGAGTCTAACTCAGCCGACCTGTCAATAGCGGCGCCTAGCAGCACATATTGACACCATAGTATACAAAAATATAATATCGGCTCTGAACCTGTAATGTGTACACAAATCCCTTTGCCTCACGATACCGTTAAGCTATAGGCAAGATGTGTGTCATCCCTTCAATAGCTTAACCATTCACTCGAACCGTATTGGATTATCCGTCCGTTGATTGACTCCTCAATCAACTTAGCATGGCCATGCATTTCCATAATCCATTACCTCGAGGGGCCAGAGATATCTCTCCAAAGGAGGGGCAAATTCCATCTTGATCACTCACATCCCACTCCATGTTTCATAGCAAACCCGAAAACTACCTTTATAACTACCCAGTTACGGAATAGCGTTTGGTAGTCCCAAAGTAGGCTACTACACATGTTGGAATCCATGGTAATCTCAGGTCTAAGGACTTTGTACCAACACTACCTGAGACCAACTAATGGCACATTGATTCCTGTAGTGTCTCATGGTGGGTCTATCCAACAATGTGTTCTCTAACACATATGTCCATGTTTATTGATTTGGTATCTCCATACCCATGATCTATGAGACATGATCATCAATCAATAAACATGCCGATCTTAGAATCATATTTGTTCCAACAATATGACATATGATCGGGATCGTTTAGAAATAGATTCATACATATCGAGTCTCATAAATAAGTCACGTACTTATTGATCAATACAAGATGTCTATTTCATGGAACTGAATAACACTTTATTCATAAATACATAAACATTGACATGATATCCAACATCTCCATGTTGCCTCTAGGGCATATCACTAACACATATCCCAGGGAACAAAACGCAGAAGCCAATGATCTAGCTCATGGGGTATCAGGCTACGGGCCGATGACAAATGATATTAAAGTGGAAATCGCCACAATGTCAGCCGACCACTGGAGATTTGGCATCTATAACTACCTACAAAACCCCTCCCAGTCGGCTTCAAGGAAATTACGCTACGAGGCTTTGAGATATGTTCTGCTTGACGAAGAATTATACTATCGGACGATTGATGGTGTGCTACTCAAATGTCTCAGTGTCGATCAAGCCAAGGTAGCTATCGGAGAAGTGCATGAAGGGATTTGTGGCACACATCAATCGGCTCACAAGATGAAGTGGCTACTTCGGAGAGCAGGGTACTTTTGGCCGACTATGCTCGAAGATTGTTTCAAGTATTACAAGGGATACCAAGACTATCAGAAGTTTGGAGCTATCCAGAGGGCACCAACATCGGCTATGAACCCAATTATCAAGCCATGGCCATTCAGAGGTTGGTGAATAGACATGATCGGCCAGATCAATCCACCCTCAAGCAAAGGACATAAGTTTATATTGGTGGCAACCGATTATTTTACCAAGTGGGTGGAAGCAGTTCCCTTAAAGAAGGTTGACTCTGGAGACGCAATCGAGTTTGTTAAAGAACACATCATATACAGATTCGGCGTCCCTCAAACTATAACTACGGATCAGGGATCTATTTTTGTCTCCGACGAGTTTGTTCAGTTTGCCGGTGGCATGGGGATCAAATTGATAAATTCTTCACCATACTATGCTCAGGCCAACGGGCAAGCCGAGGCTTCTAATAAAAGCTTGATCAAGTTGATAAAGAGAAAGATCACTGAGTACCCGAAGCAATGGCACAGCCGATTAGCCGAATCACTTTGGGCTTATCGGATGGCTTGCCACGGATTAATCCAGGTGCCTCCATATAAATTGGTCTATGGACATGAAGTAGTCCTGCCATGGGAAAATATCATCGGCTCAAGACGAATTCAACTACAATACTAGTTAACAGCCGATGATTATTATAATCTGATGGTAGATGAATCGGAAGACCTAGTCCTATCAAGGATGCACGCTTTGGAAAAAGTGACTAGAGACAAGGAGCGAGTACCTCGTCATTATAACAAGAAAGTTGTGCCTAAGTCTTTTGAAGAGGGCGAGCTCGTTTGAAAATTAATATTGCCGATTGGATCAAGGGATAACACGTTCGACAAGTGATCACCTAACTGGGAAGGGTCTTTCCAGATCCACAAATGCGTCTCTAAGGGAGCCTACATGTTAGAAGGACTGGAAGGAGAAGTATTTGGGAGGGCTCTCAATGGCAAGTATCTGAATAAGTATTATCCCAGCATCTGGATCAACTCGTGAATTGGCTAACGTTGCCGATCCATGTTAGCCGATGAATTTTCCAATACGTATATTGCCTTTAGAACATTTTTACTCTAAGTTTTTTCCCTCTGATTTTTCTATATCGGCTCAACCTAGCTGACAACTACAATTCATTTGGTTTACTAATTTTATCAATCTAAGGACGTCATTGACAAAATTAGGGGGCATATAATATAATACAAATTCAGAAATCATAGACGAAAGGCTTCAAAAGTTTGAAGATTTTTCAAAATTTTCAAGGCATTCGAAACTTAGACGTAATCGAATCGACAGAGAGAATGTGATTAAGAGCCAGCAAGCCGATTGCAAAAGTCATTTACACAGTCAATATGATACAAGAAATAAGTCCTATTACATTTTGATGAACTCGTCTATAGCCAAAATCGCTGCGTTCTTGATAGCATTTACCCTATCGACTATGGCCAAGTCTTCCTCTTCGGAGCCAGGGACCACCTTAGCCGTCTTGTGAAGCTAGGTGCTAGATCGCGGCTGTCAATCTGCTCCTTTGATCTGCAGTGGCCTTGGGCAGATCGGCTAGCAGTTGCTTTTCTGCGGCAATCTTCGCCCTGCATTGGTCTAGCTACTGCTGCAGGCCGGCTTCTTCGAGCTCGAGTTCGGCAATCCGGGCCTGTGAAGTTGATGGACCGGCCGTCAGTTCGTTCAGCTTGACATTTTTGGCTTCCACAGTCTTGATCGTTTCCTCGATGCTAGCTGCCACATCGTCCTGGGCTACTCTTTCTATCATCCTTTGCATCGCACGCCCCAGCTTAGGCCGATGCTGGTCGATGTAAACAGCTTTCGAGATCTTGTTGGCAGGTCTTCGGGAAGTTGGCTCTCGATCTCAAAGAACCGTGACCTGGCTGATCCACACTCCACGACCAGTCGATCTACATCAATGTCCAGCCGATTACGGATATCTTGAAGTATGTACTTAAGCTCGTCGGCTATGGTCTTGTTGGGACTGGTTGCTTCGGCTTCTTCGTCGTCGAGGAACTCCTTGATATCAAATGACACCAAATCGGCTAGAGTCTATAAGGAAAGATCGAGAGGTCAGAGGAGGAATAAAAGTGGCTGATTACTCAAGGACTGAAAAGAAAAAGGAACAAGGCTTACTCTTGCCATAGGAGCTGGGGTGACTACTTCTTCGGTAGCTGGGCTGGTTGGAGCGACGGCTTCCTCGTCATGATTGTTGGCCGAGTCGGCTACCTCCTCAGTGTGCTGGCCGATTGGCCCAGCAACTTCTTCGGCGTCGTGGCTGCCCACAGTCGATTGAGTGTGCTCGCTCGAGACAAGGGGGTAGCCGATAGAGATCGAGGGGGCTGCACAGAAGACAAGTGTCAGTTGTGATCAGCTAAGAAAAATGAGCAAAGGAAAGACAGGGTCAAAGGTCTACTGATGAAGCAGGACGGGGAGTGCGACCGGCTAGCCGTTTAAACTACCGAGGAAAATTTGGTTAAGAATTGAGGTGATCAAGGTTTGTGAGCCAATTTGATGAGAAAAGAACTTACCAGCCATTTCTTGGCAGGAGGGCTTGAAGGAGACGAGTCGTCGACCGGCGGGCTTGCTGAATTATGGCTCGAGTCACTTGATTTGGCTGCCTCCGCGACGGCTTGGGACATCTCCTCATCCATGACCTCTTCGTTGAGGAGCTCGTCCACGCTTGGGTCGATGGATGGGAGGCTGTCGGTCGGTGCAGTTGGCTTCTTCTTCTTCTGCTTCTTGGCGGAAGCAGCCGATGGCTTCATAGCAGGGGCAGCCCTTTTCTTTCGTGCCAGCGGCTCACGCGTCTGCCGGTATAGCAAGGTCTTCAGTTTTGGCGCCTCCCAGCCGATTGCTGACGAAGCCAATCCACAGCCGCCGGGTAGAACACCTAGACGGTATTCCATGGCAACCCTAGAGTTGCTCACCGTCGGTGGATCCGTTTCTGTCATCTGCAGAGAAGAAAAAGGCTCGAGTGTTAGCAAGCCAAGATAAGCCAATCACCTAAAGAAGGAACAATGTTCAAGAAACTTACCGAGGGGATCTCGTCCGGCAGCAAGGTGGTGATGTAGGAGGAAGACCGCTGATGAAACAGATGCCTCTTGATTTCTACCCACCACTTGTCATATGCTGTGCTCTTCTGTAGGACAGCCCCAAGGTGCTGATACTGCCAAGAGGTGGGCCTTCTATCTCCATTAGATTGTTCATGATTAGCTTCTCGGTCACCACCCTCGAGTTTCAATCTTATCGGCATAATAACAGCCGATGGGCAGTTGCCCAAATCCAAACTGCCTAGCAGCCGAGACTGGATAGTAAAACTCATATGTCTTCACCACGTTTCGGCCTTGGTGAATTCCGATCGGCAGTATACACGGTCTGAGTGCTGCGGTAAAGATTTCTCGGCACTTCGGGTAATCAGCCGAATTAACTTGTTCAAAGTTCAACTCAATTGGTAGCTCGAAGAGTGTTCGGTCCCTATAGAAGTACCAGCACCGGTTGTCCTTGGCAAATCCATCATATAAGGACATAAACCATTCAGCCAGCAGGTCAGCCGATTGTTTGGATCCAATATGTGTGGCTGCTGCTTCGCCGTAGCACAAACATCTTCTGGTGGTCACTTCATCCCCGTCCTCATCTTTAATCGGCTCCAGCAGGGGGAAGCGTGCCTCAGTCAATTGTGGCCAACCGGATATCTTCTGTGTCATCAGCACCAGCCACAATTGGAGGAACCACCAGGGACCCCCAGTGTTGATGTTGGCATTGGAGGCAATTTTTGAGACGGCATGGTTCAGGGTTTGAAACAAGTAGCCGAGCAAAAACTTGCCTAATGGGATTTTCTTCTTGTCCACTAAGGCTTCGGCTATCATTTGCCAATTTCTCATCGGCCCGCAGCTAGATCCACAAAAGAAGAACTTTTCTAGCCACATCATCAAGAACGCGGCATGCTTTTTGGCACTGATCGGCCCTTCTTTCATGTTCATGGCTACGAAACAGTTCCAACCCCCTATAGCCTTAGTTTTGAATGAAAATTGGCTTTTGCCTGCCAATCTGTTGGGGTTAGCCGATGATAGGACATCTAATCCGGTTATCATAACAACATCGGCTAGGATGATAGTCATTGGGCCCTGTTGGAAGACGAAGGCATTCCAAGTGTTATTCCAAAAGTAAGTGGCAACCGACATCAGGGGTTCATCTTTTGCCATATCGGCTACAGACAAAGCAAGGCATTGAGCTATCCCAACTTCTTCCCAGTGGCTTTGTTTGGCCGGCTGCATCCTCTTATACCATGCCGGCCAAGACTTGTCCATTGATGGCCACGACTTGAAAGTATCTGCCCAGTGGCTTAAGCTTGGATTTCTCATCCTATAGGGCATCCTATTGGTTTCGGCTATTATAAACTCAGTGGGGTCCTTATTGCCGATTGGCCCTAGGAAGTATCTCTCATTTTGCAGCAGGCTAGGGATTGCTATTTGGTGAGCAAGATGCTACAATCGGAAAAAAAATGCAAATTTCAGAATTGTGAACCCTAGAATTCAGATCTACAAAGGGGAATGAGCAAAAAGAAAGGTTTTAGCCAATTAGGGCATACCTCAGGGAACTCGGCGGGGGACGAAGCCAATGGAGCGGCGGAGGTCGCCATTGGGACGCTTGGGGTCGCCGGAGAAAGAAATCGCCGCCGCGAGCTTGGGGAAGCCAAAAAGGTCGCCGGAGAGCTCAAGGACGTTTGATGTTGTGGACTTGTGTTGACGACGTGAGTTGTTCGGCGGGCGGCAGGAGTTATTTAAAGAGTTTTTCGTGACAGCCGAAATAGATTCGACCCAAAGTTGTGCGGGATTTCGAATTGCGTCAAATCTGCGATACTATCATATCACGGACTTGGGGCATGTGTTAATGACCAAATTTGATAACCAAATCTCCAGGTTTGAAACAGAGATTGAAGCGGAAATGGAGGAGATGTGTGGTCTGCGGAGAAACAGAGGCCGTGTCGGCTAAGTCCGAATCGGTTGCGGAGCCCATCGGCTAAGTTTGAATCGGACCAGGATAGCCGATACCCGATTCTAAGTTGAGATAGAAGTGGAGCCAGTCCCGAAAGGAAACCATGAAGATAAGGTGTTGGATTCGGTCTCCAAATTGTGCGTTAAAGATATTGCCATCTATGGATAATGTCCTGTAACGGAAATTGTATCTGTAAATTAGAAAGTTGTATAGACATTCCTTTTGTAACGCGGCATGGGATTGTGTCCTGAGATATTGTCGTACTGTAAATAGTAGATAAGGTAGAAACCGTGTCCTACACGGATATCGTTGTACCCGGGTATAAATAAGACTCGAGGGCTCTTTGTAAATATATCAACAACACATAATCAATCAACTTCGGCGCATCTCCACCCTTTTATTTTATTCCTTTCGACAAGTTCTTGCTCTTGCTCGGGTTGCATCGGCTTTGATCTCTGAACAAGGTAATTCCTTGTTACAAGTGGTTTGTATCATCGGGGTTAGTGCTTCCATCATTATGATACTCTAGTTTTGATGTTATAAACTGCTTAGTCTGTCATATACGGTAATCTAGAGCAATATCTAGATCTATCTTGCAATCGGTTGATTTGTCTCTGAAGACAGCAGCCGATAGAGCTAGATCCAGAGGTTGAATTAGATTATATGTCGCGTCTACCATCTCAAGGGATTCTCATTAGCTTATACAGATCTTGTATTTCTTTTTGTACTTAATGCTGCATCTAATCGACCTATTAAGTCGCTTTTAGAACTATGAAGATCCGTTCGGTTTAATGTTTTTTTATTAGAGACAGTGCTGGGGTTTCAGCCGGCCATACCTATTTTAGTTATCTTCTAGTATTAATTACCATTAGATATATTTAAACCACCTTTTATATTAAGATATCAATCTACTTAAATGCCCTGAGCCGGTATCAATCTGTCAAGTTACGTTGACAGCCGATTGATCTAGGTTTAGCGCATTTGGGTCAGATTAATATCTTTTTATAAAATATATCGGAGTACTAGCCGATTCACATTAGACCTGTAGCATCAGCTAGGTTATCAATGCAGATAATTATTATCCTAATGTATATTTAGCCTAAGTGATTTATACTGTCTCGAAATACTACCGATCTATCCCAATCACTTAGTATAAATGTGCTTTGGGATAACAATTATATGTTTATTGATGTCTTCAGCTGATCCGGTAGGATCTAATTTTAACTTAAGCCTATTTCTTGTTTTCTTGTTGGTTACAGGATCAAACCAACTGGCACGCCCTAAATTCACCAAAGGCGACCAATTTGGACCTGCACTAAAGTAAAGCAAACCTCTCAGGCCAGTGCGTGGGAATCGAATTTCTCATCAACACATGGCAGATGAGGCTGATGCATGAATGGTACATTAAGGCAACTAGAAAGGGCCTCAAATTCATTAGTGTCGCCGCCCCAGTAAACGTTTTCATGAGTGGACCCAATGGGATATTCCTAATAGATTTCCGTGACCTACATGCCCTCTTCAAGCTAGATAAGATGGACATCAATCTCGTTGCCACGTTTTGCCTGAAAGTCTTTACTCTTGTATGTTTTACATGAATTTACAAAAGAAAACAGTCATTTCATTAAAGTTGCATTCTATAGGTCACAATTCCACGAAGCGGATAGAACGAGGACACTGATTGGCTACATTGACCCAACTAGGATTTGCAAAACACAACACACTGTAGAGATGTGTGCTGACTCCCAGGAATTAAAGGATAAGACACTGGAGGAGAAGAAAGAACATATCAACAAATTCCACAAGCGCAAGAAGCAGGAGATAGCAACATACTTGGCACTAGCGATGTTAGCTCACACTGACAAAAATGTCTTAGTGGTCCCTTACGCTTTAACGTAAGCAGCCCCTAGTAAAACTGATTATTATTTTTATAGTAATACATTATTTTTAGCAATTGACACCTCTAAAACATCTTTGTTGTTTACAAAGACCACTATATACTATTCCTAGTATATCCGAAAGACCATTTGGTCATAGCATTGGATCTGGCACACTACAACAAGAAAAACGTTCATGGATTTCCTCACTAGTCTGAATTAGTAAGTATTCAAATAACCCATCTGTATATAAATGCTATTCTGAAATTTATAAGTACCTATGACAAATGTTTTCTTCGAACAGCGTATATATGTATTATCGCAAAAGAGATGGGCTAGTAAAAGATCCAACAAAAACAAAGCTACACATCAAGACAGGCTGGCCGATACCGACATATACCATTAACATAAATTCTCTTAGAATATTTACTTGTTTATATTGACCGGTTTCTTATTATTGTGTTCGCAGTGTTTCAAACAACCCCCGGGAACAAACCTATGAAAATATTACGTGTGCAAGATGCTTAGGGTCAACGGAAGGTACACAACAAACAGCGACCATGTAAGTCCGGATATTGTACTCCATTCATAGATCCATTTGTCGCAATTGAGTTTCTAACATTTATTGTTTTCTTTGTCCACAGATTCCTCAAATCTCTTATGTAGCAAATCGATTCGACGACAGAACTATAAGAAACGTGTGTGCTGACCTTTGCCACTTCCTCCGTCGTGATGTCTGCAACGTACTTAGGTTATTCTATAATAACCAGAGTCAACTTGCATTAGAAGACAAATTTCATCCTTTAAGAGAGTGGGATAAAGAACATGTGCAATTAAAATGTAATTTTTTTTGTCTGTGATGAAACTGTTATTTATTTGTAATATATGTGTAGATATATATATAAATGTTTTATGTGTTTTGTATTTAAAGACTATTTACTTTGTCAAAGCAAGATTATAGTAACTATGTGCTAAGAACGAAAACTCGATTACCTCCTATGCGTACCATTCCAAAATTCGAATATAAATAGCGGATATTACATAGAAGACACAATCTTTCCAAACGGCCAATAATGGAATAGACGCATGGGAATAAAAGTTATTGCATGCGGTCGCTTAAGAAACCCGCATACGGTCGCTTAAGAGACCCGCATGCGAAGATTGATTTTCGTATGCAGCCCCAGGCCCGGTCTTGACTTTTCAAGGGCCCAGTGCAAAACTAACATATGGTCCGTCTAAATATCCACTTAAATTGCATCTAACAAATTTGTATGAAAAACTTTATACATGTTAGCTTCAAAAATTATTTAGGAAGAAATCGATGCCTGCTTCAGCTATTCTATAGGCCATAGAAAAAAATAATACTACTACTTAGGGGTTGGCCCTCTGACCTCAAGGGTCTAGTGCGACGGGCCCAGCTCGCACCCCTAGGGCCGGGTCTGTGCAGGCCTTTAAGTGGCCCACATGTAAAGATATATATTTATATGTAATTGGGTCGGTCACATGAAAAATAATAATTTTTACAGATTTTTTAGACGGGTCGTCTAACCACATAAAGACCGTTTCCGATTGTCTGCAGAACGGTTTCTGTAGTAACGTCGACTGAGACCCCAATTACCATTCCCTCGACAGACCAAAGAGTACGACGTGCACCCACTGTACGTATTTCCCCTTTCTCTCTTTCTACCAGCGTAATTGTCACTCTCTTGTTCAACCGGGCCGCATCGATTGACGAGGAACACCAGTGGCCTCGACGCCGCCGAGCACCACCGATCAAGGGCATCACCGGTCACCGTGCCGGCGGCAGTGCGTTGGCACGCATCTGGTTTTAATGGGCCTAGTGGCTACCTTGATAGCATGGGCCGGGCCGAAATTGGCAGCCACAGAGATGGTGGAATTTTGCATCATACTGTACGTTTTTCTACCGTACCGTTAGCCTAACCAGGTTCGTATGTCGTCATATTGCACTCTTCACGCCTACTGGGCACCAAGCGGTAAGGTTGGTTAGTAAACAATATAATATATGAGTTGAAATTTGGTCTTGTTTGCGCGCTCAAGGGCACATGACACATGTGCATGGCATTTTTGCATCTGTTTTTTTTTCCTTCAAAACCAATGAAGCTTACAGTTATTTATATATAGTTAGCCGAAATTTGGATTCCATTGAAAAATTAGATCTTTTCTTTTGGTACGGCATTTTTACATCTGTTTTTCTTCAAAAACAATCAGGTTTAATTAGCTACCCAAAATTTGCACTCCATAAAAATGAGATATTTTCTTTTGGCATGTCTTTCTCCAGACCTTTTTTTTCTTTGGGCATGTCTCTCTATGTAGACATTAGGGGGATAAAACTGAGATGTGGATATTGCCCGACCAACTAAATGATATTTGTGTAGGAAATATCTTATTTTAATTTCCTACATCAACTTTGCAAAAGAAATATTATACTCGCTTCGTTTCAAATTACTTATTGTTTTACCTTTATCCTAAATCAAACTTTAAACATCAAATTCATATTATTAATTGATGGTTAGAGTTATAAATATTTAACTTTAAAACAACAAATAATTTAAACTATATATATGTATATGAATTTGATGTTCAAAGTTATACATGACCTAACGAAACATGATAAAATATAGAGAAGCACTAGAAATAAGGTGCTGCCGTCAAATATGTGGGAAATCAGGTGCAAGCATGGTTTCTTCCATAATAATCCAGGTAACTACAATTTTTTACACAATCAGATAACGAATTTAGTGATGTTAGGTATTTGTTGTTGGACTGGTCCATCTCTTTAAGCATATGTTTTAAAGAGCATTCTCAGGTGTATATCATATGTGCATGTATAATGATATGGTTGCGTGTGACCTAAAGGTTTTAACCTCCAACATGACATGGTACATGTGGGAGATGTGGTGAGTGCTATGACAAGGCCTCTAAAGTGTTGAAGCATGGATGATAGATGAGGGATGAAATTGAGTTTGTAATAATTATTCGAGATTACAAACAAAACATAATTAATTAATTAATGCACGCTATTGCATATCTCTATTGGCCTTGTTGGACTTCAATGATTTTCTACATGTATGGATAGGACGTGATGGGCACTTTGTATGTATCTTATTTATTTATGTTATTTTATAATTTTTATCCTAACTTGCTCATGCTATCGCTAAGATAATATTTGGTAACACTTATCTATAAACAAAAGATGGCAAATATAAAATTCATGTAAAAAGTGAACTGTAGATAGTTATTATATTGTTAAATACATAGTCTTATGCGCAAAATTGCATCGCAACTTGTATATCATCGAAACCATTTAATTTTGATCAGCTAAATATATAGTCTAAACTTCTAACTGAAACTTAGTGCCCGTAATGGCACCTGTTATCAGCAATCCACAATCCGCCAGAAAGATACTATAATCTGCTATATAGCTCACTATTTGAAATTGTTTCATTATGTATAGATCATTGCTAGCATAAATAGTACCGAATTTGCTACTCACATCAACCAAACGATCATTAGTAATGCTAAGAATGCATCACACAAATATAATAGTGGCTTCCTCAAATTCCTTCTCCTATTAAGCAGAAAGAACTGAAAGAACTCCTTCAGGTTTGAAACTGACAGTACTAACTCACAAGCATTTCATAGCTAACAGTCACTA
Organism: Oryza australiensis; assembly: GCA_019925245.2. NCBI lineage: Eukaryota > Viridiplantae > Streptophyta > Magnoliopsida > Poales > Poaceae > Oryza > Oryza australiensis. The sequence goes on from JAIFGZ020000516.1 coordinate 277,169, forward strand.
AGTGGCCCTGAAATGCCATCTCTCGAAGTGCACATCGGTAAATTTATCCGGCATCGGTGTATCAACAAATCCAGTCATAGCAAAATCACAATGTATATAATAAGGTTTTATTTATTGTTAAAAATACAGGTACGTATTAATTTAATTTATTCTATAAATAAATTATGACATTAAATAGTTAGTCTAGCAGAACCGTCTCATTCGATCTAAACATATATAAACATATAGATATATATATCTATATATGTATATATATATAATGTATACATATGTCATATATATGTATATATACATATAATATATATATATATGTATATATACACGAGAAAGCTCTTTAAAAAATGAGCAAATCAAACATATGAAACATGATCTAGGCATCCTGATCATAGAGGAAGACGAGTCGTGATGGCCGAACAACAAGTAACCAGCGGAGAACTCTCCAAGAACCTTATTACCCTTATTACGCCTTCTTAAAGTACAGGACGTCGAAGGCAAAACTTCCAGAGACATGTTCTCCCAATTGTCGGTGCACCGGTGGGCAGGATGGAATAGAGTATGTGCGAGTACAGAGAAAATGCACATCCTAGATTGCTTTCATATGTATTATGTGGAGGTGATGGCTCGGTATTTACAGAGATATCAGGTCGCATTATCAGGATGTGTGCATGATCTCCAAAACTTGTAACCAAAACGGATAAGTCACATCTAACCAACTCGGACTCCACTCCACTGTAGAATTTGATGAGTCTTGAAACACCAATTATGCAGCAAAATAAAACTGCAGAATAAAGTTGCGTCGACGCAAGCATGAGGAGCTAATTTTGGTGAACCATTTACACGCATGACTCATAAGTGCGCCATCTGTCTTGTGCCTAGCAAAACAAGGAGAGCAAGCCCGTGCCTTCCTCTTGTACTCTATACCACACATTTCTCAAGTGGCCAGAAGAAGATGGTACTAAAGGTTGATGTGCCTTCCTTTCTCGTGAGGTGGGTTTTTGACTTTTTTTGATTTTTATGGTAATTATTCTTCATATGGGCTAAACCGCATATAATAGTTCCAACGTTACTATCCAGTTAACAAACTTGAACCGTATTGACATGTATATTGGCAGTTGAGATGATTTCACTAAGAGTGAGTGTTTCTAACGAGAGGGAAAGCCACCGCTCATGCCGTCCTGAGCCCTAGGGCGACGCGGGCAACCCCCACACGTGCCGCCACTGCTCTTCCTCCATCCTCTCCTCTATCTGGACGCCGCTTGAGCAGCACGCCGACAAGTCGACTAGTTGCAAGGACGGTGGCGGCAGGGCTCTTTCTCTCTCCGAGGATGCCAAAGTGGGTGGGGCACCAGGGCATCAAAGATGGCGGCTCCATGCTACCAGATCCGAGCCGCCACGGCCGGATATGGCGAGGCAACGTCAGCAGACGTCGTGCCAACTGTGGATGGTGGTGGCTAGGCAACGACGAGCGGGGAAACATGGTGGTGGAGGCGATGGTTGGGGCTGCTGGTGGCATGTAGGTGACGACGAGGACTGCTGGTGGCGTATACATGCCCGCCAACACCAGATTTGTCTGGATCTGCTCAGTGGGTGACCAGGACCAGCGGTCACGGTGTTGGCACAACCAAGTACCTTTGCGTCCAGGAGGTGGATGAGGCGGCAGCGTTGGGAGGGCTTGAAGCCGACGGAGCGGACGGGAGTTGGTGTAGAGTGCGGTGGCGGCTGCTCAAGTGTCTAGATTGGGTGTTCTTGCCTAGATCCGGTCCCTTCCCCTGCTTCGACGATGTGGAGACGGTGGGATGGCACGCAGCAGCTGTGCGAGATGGCAGAGAAGAAGCCCGTGGGCCTGCGGCCCTAGTGGCATGAGGGTAAGGTCCTGGTGACTGGCTTTGTCGATGACTCGCCAAATTTTGTCGGCATGTGAGTCACTGCTCCTCTCGAGGGGTTGCTGGTGGTGGGGTGCCAGTACAGTGGCCATGCGCAGAAGTTTTCTGATTGGTGGCTACTGAGGGATTGAATGGGAGACGCGACAGCATGCAAGGGAAGGATGTTTTTGTGCAAAAGCCTAGCCTGAGTCCAGACCGATAACGACGATGCTTTCGAGCGTCATAACCCTGTTGGAGGCGTTGTCGTGGCTCCTTCCTCTCATATGGTGGTTTCCTTCAGGTGAAAACCATGTCATGGTCTACCGGGACGAGAGGCGGCGGCGTCTTCGATGTCACAACCTTGTTGGTGGCATCGTTTCCGAAGGACCATTTCCGACCAATCTCTTCTCTAGACTTTTGTCCTCTTGCGGTGATCTTCTGTTTGCCACAAGATGATCATGTTAGCAGGTCTGTGTGGGGGAGAACAATGCCAACTTCTGTCTCGCCCTCTCCCTCTCCAACCCAAAGACATCGATGGAGTTGAGTGCACTTGGGTCGTTCTACTCTCGTTTTGTTCTTGGGGTTCTTTTCATTGTAGGCATGTGGTGTGGCTTTTTTTTATTTAGTCTTTCAGGATTTATGGTCTTATATTTTTTTGCTATATCAATATTTTTATTATTATTATAGTCTACCAGGATTTATGGTCTTGTAATTTTTTTCTGCTATATCAATATAAAACCTCACACTATCTTGAGCAGTTCATTTAAAAAACTGTTTTTTCTGTTATATCAATGTAAAAGCTCACTCTATCTTGAGCAGTTCATTTTTCTAAAAAAGTTTCATCTAGCATGTCTATGAGCACGATTTGGGTTGTTGGGTTGTTCTCCTCCTCCTCTCCATCTCTATCCTCTTGTTTTTGTATTTCTTTAGTTTTTTTTGCCAATTGGCCATGTTTTACCTAGGGATGGGAATGGTGAGGATCGATCCATTTATCCATTAAACCTATTCGCTTCAATTAATTTTAGGATTCCTCCAAAAATACAAATGGATCAAGCGGATCAAACCATTAGAACCTAGGTTTAAAAGGTTTAACCCAAAATGACTTCACATTTATAAATATCTTCAAAATTTGTACAAAGTTATTTCTTTATATAATAAATTGTTCCAAAAAATTTAACTCAATTTAATAAGTTTTCATAGTATAAACATGAGATTAAAAATTTGAGTCCAAGTTTTACACACATTTAACTAGAATTTTTGGGTCTTAGTAATGCGTCGTGGGCTCCGTATATATAAATAGCTCAAAATTTTTACAAAGTTGCTTCTCTATATAATAAATCATTCCTACAAAATTCAATTGAATCTGATAAATTTTTATAAAGTGAACGTGAGTTTTAAAAATTTTGGGTCCAAGCTTTACATATATTTAACTATAATTTTTGGGTCTTAGTAATGCATCGTGGGCCTCGCATATATAAATAGCTCAAAATTTGTACAAAGTTGCTTATGTGTACAATGAATCATTCCTACAAAATTCAACTAAATCTGATAATTTTTTATAATGTGAACATGAGTTTAAAGATTTTGGGTCCGAGTTTTACACATATGTAATATGAGTTTTTTTGTCTAAGTAATGTAGCTGATCCATTTGGATATCCATGAATAACCTATTAATATAATAGACTCATGATGGATTTATCCTATTAAACCATGGATCAATGAATTCACTAAAAATGATTTAGGTTCGACGCATATCCTAACCATTCCTATCCGGAGTTTTACCTGACCCACCATTAATGAAATAGCTATAAGGTAGAGTCTCTCTACCTTCAAGCGTAAAAAAATTGACAGTCGCACGCTGGTGGAACAAGTAGATCGAGAAAGATGACTGGCTCATGAACAAGCAGAATGAGATGGACAAGGAACAAGCAGAATGAGATGGACAGAGCAGCCGAGCTTCCCGCTACGCCTCCCGAGCCTCCACCGATGCGTTCCCCCTTCTTGCTGAAAATGGTCTCTTACAAGAATCAATATGCCTAAAATTTTATAATGTTTACAAGGAAATATTTGTTGAATCAAATGAGTTTGATTTATATTTTATATGATGAAACATTGGATTTGTGCCTTGATTTTCTTTGTGTGATATTTTGTGTGGCGATTAGACCGGTCAGACACGTCGGTCAGACCGGTGTATGTACACGGTCTGACCGGAGGTCTGTGCGCGGTCAGACCGGAGGTTTCCTATATGGATTAGGAGTCCTACTTGGTGAAGAATTCATGGACCTACTGCATATAAATAGAGAGGGAGGGTGTGCCTCCTAGATATCGATTTTCAAGAGAGAAATTTGAGAGAATAGCTAGGGTTTCGAGTTAAGTCGAGATTTTGGTGAGGAGTGTTGTTGTTGCGCTTTGTAAACACTTTTAGATGCAGTAAAGTTGAAATAGTTTGATCTACTTTTTGGAGAGTTCATCTACCGGTGTTTTCTGGATCCCGACGGTCTAACCGTAGGTGTGCGCGCGGTCTGACAAGCGGGTTGCGGCGGCGGTTCAACCGGAGGCTAGTCGGCGGTCTGACCGGCCAGGAGGGGCGGTCTGATCGACCAATGTACTGCGATGTGACCGGCGGCGGCTTCAACAGGTTCGGTTCGTTTTTGTTTTGTAGATCGGTTTCGTTGGTATCTTTAAATCTGCAAAAGATTTGCCTTTTTGGTTTTTCCTACCATTCACCCTCCTTGGTAGGTTTGTTTGGTCTTGTTCGATCCTACAAGTGGTATCAGAGCCTCGTTCTTGATTTGCTTTTCTGATCTTTTGCCATGGCTGAAAAGTTTTCAAACAAAACCTCATGTTTTCAATGGAACCGATTTTTTGACTATTGGAAGAAAAAGATGAAATCTTACATAACATCTCAAGGTTATGACATTTGGCTAAAAGTTTCATAATCTTATGACATTCTTGATCGCATTGATACTCCTACTCTTAAATTGGACTTTGAAAATAATTGCAAAGCTCAGAATATTATTCTTAATGCAATTTCTCGCTTCGATTTTGATCGTGTTTCGCATCTTGCTACTGCAAATGAGATTTGGAAAGCTTTGAATGATTTTCATACTGGATCTTCAAACATTAAAGAGTTGCGAAAAGATGTTTTCAAAAAGGAGTACATCAAATTTGAGATGACACACGGGGAGTCATTGGATGACTATCAAGGCCATTTTAACAAAATTTTGAGTAATCTTAGATCTGTTTATTCTTCTTATAATGATAATTATTCTTAGTCTGAGGTTGCTCGTTATTTTATGAATGGTCTTGATATGAAGGTTTGGGAAGTTAAGGTTACCTCAATTCAGGAATATGTTGATATGAACACCTTGACTTTGGATGTTCTTTATACTAAATTGAAAACCTATGAGATGAACATTCTTTCTAAAAGGACTGATTTGAAATCTTCTGCCTTGGTGTCTACTTCTGCATCTTCTGATTCTACTTCACAGTCGATGTTTGCTTCTTTCTCTGCCATGTTTGATGATCAACTGGAAGAAATCAGTATGGAGGACTTGGTATCGCTTGCTAATCGAATTTCTTGAGCTATGATTAATGTTAGGTCCAGGAAAAGAGGGGGACCAATCCGGTGTTTTGGCTGTGGACAACCAGGACACATCCGCTCCCAATGTCCCAAGGCTGGAAAAGGTACACAGGAGGAAAAAACTCAAGATGGATCTAAGGACGCTAAGCAGAACAAGAAGAAGGCCAAGAACATCAAGATGAGGAAGTACTACCAGAAGGCCTTGGATGAAGCGTTTGCAGCTGTACAGGGATCCAGCATAGTTGAGTACTCAGATGATGATGAGGAAGACAAAGGGAAAAGCATCGCTGGAGTTTTTCTCATGGCAAAGAGTACTGAAGACTCTGATGAAGAAAATGAGGTAATAAATGCTCCTAGTGTTGAATATCTTCAAGATGTGATTGCTAGACTTGGTTACAAGATTTCTAAATTTGAAAAGAAGATTAATCAACATGAAACAGTTATTGATTCTCTTAAAACTAAAAATATTAGACTAAAATATCTTGCTTTTGATGATGATTGCAAATCATGTGAAGTTTTATTTGCTGAGATTAATTCGGTTAGAGAAGTCAATTTAACTACTTGCAAAAAGCTTGATGCTGAATCTAAGAAATGTAGAAAGCTTGAATCTTGTCTTGCTTTTAGCTTTGCCATGAACACTAGATTGACTGATGAGTTGTTTTTAACAAAAGGAGCTTTAAAAAATGTCAAATTGTCTTGTTTGCTAGCTCTATATTTGATGCAATTAGTGCAAAAAAGTTGAAACAATCTAGTGCAAAACCTTGCTCATCATTTCTTGCTAATGAATTGAGATTAAAAGATGCCTTAGGTCGTGTTAGGCATATGGAAGAAACAATTAAGCAAGATGAAGTGCTTTTTTGTCAAACTTGTAAAAAATAGAAAGGTCTTTTGGATGCTTGCAAAAGTTGTCTGTGGAGATTATGGCAGTCAGATACCCTCATGGCAAGCTTGTCCGACTAGTAATAGGGATAGGTTACGCCTAGGGATTATGTAAACAGGCTATGACTTCGGTGTCATGTTGCCAATGAGATAAGGCAACGGCTCATAGTTGTAGTTTGGTAAAATTGAGGAAACCAACTTAGAATAGGATAAGGTTTCCTACTTGTAAGCCCGCCCTCCAAGACTATATAAGGAGGGTAGAGGCGTCCCTTGAGGGATATCAGACATATGAGCATCAGATTTATGCAACACACAAGATCGTGAGATCAATAAACACTCGGCGGCGAATCCCCGAAACAGGAGTAGGGTATTACCTCACGAGAGGGCCTGAACCTGTCTAAACCCTGTTTTCCACCTAACCCATCGAGCTTGGCGATCTTGACTGCACCCCCAATTTCTATTGTCGAAACCAAGTTTTGACAGTTGGCGCGCCAGGTAGGGGTTCGCGCGTCAAGACTTCTTCTTCATCTCGCCGACAAGCGCGATGGGATCTTCATCAGGCATCGACGACTTCGCCGCCAAAAGATGCGACAAGCTTTCCTTCCCCGACTCGGATTCGGACCAGTCGGGAAGGGGAACCCGCTCGGCGCCGTTCGGGTTACCAAACGACGCTGAGATCTACTACAAAGTTCTGACTTCCGAGATGGAATCCATCCACTTGGAAGAAGGAATCTGCTCGGCAGCGTTCGGGTTACCAAGCAACGCTGAGATCTACCGCAACTTTCTAACTTCTGAGTTGGGATCCATCCACTCAGGAGGAGAACCCCTCTCGGCGCCGTTCGGGTTACCAAACACCGTTGCGGTCTATCGCAATCTCTTTTCTTCCGAGTCGAAATCGACTCACTCGGGAGAACCATCGTCATCCAGCTACGACCCGGACTGGAACGATCCAGATTCAAGCAATCCGGGCTCAAGGGAAGTTGTCGTCATCCTCCAACCGTTTGGATCATGCTCATCCACGGAGCTCGATGAGTACCTCAGCTCTCAGATTTCGATGACCTCTACGGCATCTCCACAGACGAGGCCAATGACTCCGACTTCGACAAGGACTATGAGCCAAAGTGCTTCGACATTCTCATGGCTGAGGTGGCCGAGACCGACTTAGCCATGGCCCGCAAAATCGCAGAAGAAGAACAAGCCAGGCTTAAGCAGGAGCGCAAGCTGGCGGAGGAGGAGAATAGGCGCAAGGAGGAAGCCGACAGAAGAAAACGAGACCTGAGGGCGACTGGGCGGTCCGCTCGAGAGGCCATACTTCAGACACGAGTCGACAACACCAACATCTTCCAGACGCCTTAACAGAACGCCGTTGCCGCACTCACCCTCCTCGACACTGTTATCGAAGCGGCACCCGCTACGGTAACACCAATCCTGGACAAGATCAAGACCATCGTCGCGGCTACAGCCAATTGCTCTCCCTTCACCTCAGCACGAAGGCCGACTGAGTCCGTCGCTGAAACACCCGACGGAAGCCGACTTCCGCCGGTACGGTCGAGGGACTTGAGGAGGCCCGAGCAAGCCAAGACGGCCACTAGGTCAAGAGACCTCCGCCATGAGACGACACGGAGGCATCAAGAACAATCGGCCGACTCTCGCGAAAAAGGACATGGACGACCACCCGTCCACGACCGGATCCGCCACAGCTACAACTCCGACTGCCGTAGCAGCCTACAAAGAACCCTGCCGAGTGATCAGCAGGAAGTCCTTGACCAGTGTCATCGTGAGCGTGAGCAGCGCGCCTATGAAGACCGTAGGAGATCACCCGAGTGCAACGACAACGGAGTGCCTGCGTTCACTCGGGACCTGCGCCGAGTGGTTTGGCCGAGTGGTTCCAAGCCCACAGGAATCGAGAAGTATGACGGAAAGACCGACCCCGAGTCGTGGCTGACCGTGTACACCCTCGCCATCCGCGCAGCAGGAGGAGACAACAAGGCCATGGCCAATTACTTGCCTATCGCCCTCGCCAACTCAGCCAGGAACTGGCTCACGAGCTTGCCAAGAGGCTCGATTAGCTCATGGAGTGAGCTCTGGGACCACTTCATCGCCAACTTCCATTGTACTTTTGAAAGACCTGGGACCCACTTCAATCTCTACAACGTCATCCAGAAACCAGACGAGCCGCTGAAGGATTACTTTCGGCGATTCTCGGAGAAGCGCAACAAGATCCCCAACATCACAGACGACATCATAATTGCCGCCTTCCAGAAGGGTGTCCGTGAAGAGTTGCTGATCAGAAAGTTTGGGCGTAAGCCACCGAAGACAGTAAAACAAATGTTCGAAACAGCGAACTCCTATGCAAAATCCAATGACGCGATCAAGGCGGCACGATAGGATCGGCACGACAAAAGGGACGACAAGCAGCCGGGAGGCAGCCGGCATCCTAAGAAGGATAACGGTAACAACAATCATGGCCAGAAAGATCTCAAGCACCGGCCCGAGGACCTGGTTGCTACAACGTCCAACCCCCAACGCCGTCCCCGGGTTGCGGCCTACGACATGATCATGAACGCTCAGTGCACGCATCATCCACATCACAGCATGCGGCCAAGGATTGCTTCATCTACAAGCAATTCGCCAAACAATACGCGATACAACTAAACAAAAAGCCGACTGGCGAAGCCGGTCCATCGGGAACCAAGAAGAACAACCCAACTGGCAACTCAGAGCCTTTTCAAGACCCCGTAGGCGAGCTAAATCATATCTTCGGGGGGCCGTAGGCTTATGAATCCAAGAGGAAGCAAAAGCTGCGAGGTCAATGCGACACAACCTGAAGCCCCACAATATCTATGATGGTCGGAGGTGGCCATCACGCACTACTACAAAAACAATCTTTCATGGCGTTTGGAAAAACTTTTCTCGGCGGCTACGAGGTGAAACCGCCAGCTCAAAAGATAGGGGTGGGGTCTCGGGCGCGCGAAAAACATCTTCGCCGGCGGACCCCTAAAGCGCCGCCCGGCGAAGATGTGGTATTTTCTCCGGCGGCCATCTTAAGACCCCGCCAGAGAACATATCACATCTTTGCTGGTGGTAAGATGAGGTGGCCCGCTAGTGAAGATTCCTACATCTTCGCTAGCGGCCCACTTAAGCTGCCGCCACCCCTAAATATTTTCTATGGCGGTTCTATGCAACCGACATATGTTGACCGGCAGGGAAAATACCATCACCTATACCACCAGTCCAGCTAGCAGCCATGGCATTTGAGCACGATTTTCTCTCTCTTGTGAACAAATACATAGGGGGGAAGGTTTTGATCTTCAATCTTTTGAAAGGTCTACTGCACCAGAGGTTACATATACTTTCTCCTACTCTATTTGTAAAGTTTTTTTTTCATTTTTATTGGTTGTCTGTTGAGATTTTGCATAGCAAAAAGTATGTGACACGGGGAAAGAAAAGTATTTTTATTTGTTATTTGGAGCTTAAAATGGGCAAACTTTGTACGAAATATTGTGCATGATCGATGTTCCATATATATATCTAGTTTTGATATGTTTATTTGTAGCAGATCTATATATTAGTTAACTGCATAGAACGCTGAGAAGAAGAGAAAAAGAGCTAGTTTTTTTATTTTTTCTAGTTGTTTGTAGTTTGTAGATTTTTGGCTAGCTTTAATTAGCTTGTCTAGATTATAGTGGTCATAAATATTAATTAGTATAATTTTAATGTGACATATTATCAAAAATATATTAAGTGATGAAGTTGTACATATTTTTTCGCAAATAATGCATAGATGGCGGACAGAGCATGGATGTATAGAGAGAGATACCGGTCCTCATACATTGAAGGAGTTGACATATTCATGAAAGCTGCTAAGAAGAATGCTGCATCTAAGAAGACGAAGGAAATTAGATATCCATGCTTACATTGCAAGAATCAGAAAATTTGGATCGACCCATTTATAATCGAGCAACACTTGGTGATGCATGGATTTGTTGCAGGCTACACAAATTGGTCACATCATGGAGAGATCCCAAGCAAACAAGTTCCCAACCGGGCGATAGTATAGGATGAAGTGTTCAACTGGGACGAGGATTTGATGGTAGTAGCAGAAGAAGGAGAAGAGGAAGTAGAGCCCTTTAATGTTGATGATGGTGTTGGTGGCGATGATGGTCAGCACAGTATAGTTGATGATGTCGATGATGGTAATGTTTGCGTAGATGATGGTAATTTTGATTTGGAAGAGATGTTGCGTCATGCTAAACCTGAGGTTGTAGCTGGGTCCGCTCGTGGGTTGGAGAACTTCGAATCATTACAAAAGGCAACGAAGGTTCTTTTGCACGATGAGGCAAATGGTTGCATGAAGGATTTCACATTGTTGTGGACGGTGCTTGAACTTATGAGATTGAAGGCTAGAAATGGTTGGTCGGACAATAGTTTCAACGATTTGTTGGTTCTGTTGAAGAAAATGTTTCCGCAACCCAACTCCCTGCCAACCAGCACCTATGAAGCGAAGAAGCTTATTTGCCCTTTATCTCTGGGTGTGCGAAAGATACACGCGTGTGTTAACCACGGCGTACTGTTTCGTAAAGAGTATGAGGATTTGGACAGATGCCCAACGTGCAACACTAGTCGATACAAAACAAGCCGTAGCCAGTCCGAGGGTCAGGATGGTTCCCAAGACAAGGTAGAAGTCAACAACAAGATGAAGATCCCCCAGTTGGTCATGTGGTACCTTCCGGTGAAAGATCGATTGAAGCGTTTGTTCTCGAACCCGAGGGATGCTGAACTGATGCGCTGGCATCATGAAAAGTGGAAAAAGGATGGGATGATTCGACATCGGGCCGATGCTCGACAGTGGAAGGAATTTGACAAAAATTACCATGAGTTTGCAGAGGACCCAAGAAATGTAAGGTTTGCATTGAGCACGCTGGAATGAATCCATTTGGTGACTTGAGCAGCTCACACAGCATGTGGCCAGTACTCCTAACCATGTACAACCTCCCTACGTGGCTATGTCAGAAAAGGAAGTATATTTTGTTGACCATCCTTGTACAGTGACCACGACAACCTGGCAATGACATGGATGTGTTTCTGGAGCCTTTGCTGGAGGATATGGCTGATCTGTGGAATCATGGGGTCCGGGTTTGGGACGAATTCATGCAGAATTACTTCACGCTTAATGCAATTATCTTTGTCACCGTCAACGACTTGCCCACACTGTTTTCCCTATTAGGACAGCTCAAGGGGAAGACAGGCTACGTTATTTGTGTTGATGGTACAGTGTACAGGTATCTTCAGGGATCGAAGAAGCTAGTGTACATGCGGCACCGATGTTACTTAAGAAAGAATCACCCGTACCGCTCCAAAGCTGAATATTTTGACAACACTGTTGAGGACGGTGATCCACCAGAACCATGGAAGGGTGATAAAGTGTTCACAATAACGAAAAAGCTCAAGGTTGTTTTTGGGAAGGCCAAAAAGAAGGAAACCAACAAGCGGAAGAGAAATGAGGCCAAAGAGCCAGCAAGCGCTAGCGGGCCATTCAAGAAACACTCCATTTTATTTAAGTACCTTCCGTACTGGCAAGATTTAGAGATACATCATTCTATCGATGTCATGCACCTAGAGAAAAATGTCTTCGATAGCACCATGGGTACTTTACTAGACATACCTAGCAAGACAAAGGATGGGCTGAAGTTCCGTAAGGACCTCGTGAATATGCAGACAAGAAAAGAGCTTCACCCTGTAGATGAGGGTAACGGAAAAGTGTATCTTTCGCCGGCCTGCTACACCTTGACAAATGAGGAGAAAATGGCAATGTGCAAATGCCTACGTGGGGTGAGAGTGCCTACTGGTTTCTCCTCAAACATTAAGCGACTGGTGTCGATGAAGAATTTGTCATTTTCAGGCTACAATTCCCATGATTGCCATGTAATGCTCACAGTATTCCTCGCTATCGCCATCAGAGCAATCGAACCATTACACGTTAAGGTGGTCATCACAAAGCTGTGTTACTTCTTCAATGCAATCTCACAGAGAGTAATTGATCTTGACGAGTTAGGTCCTCTCCGCACTTTCGCTATAGAGACCGTGTGCGAGCTTGAGATGTGTTTCCTGCCGTCATTGTTCAATATGATGGAACACCTCATAGTTCATATTTTGCCTCAGATTATTGCACTTGGTCCCCCGTGCATCGATGATGTGGCCATTCGAACGGTACATGTCCATTCTAAAAGGCTACGTACGGAACCGTGCGCACCCGAGGATCGATGATAGAGGGATATACTACCGAGGAAGTCGTTGAGTGTTGCATTGATTACCTAAAAGAGGGGAAAGCAATTGGTTTACCGGTACCTCGACATGAAGGTAGATTATCTGGAAGAGGGACAAAAGGGCAGAAAAGAATCCACGATGATGATTACAAGAAACTGAAAGAAGCTCATTTCACTGTGCTGCAACAGCTCGCGATAGTGGAGCCGTACATAGATCAGCACCTTAAGGAATTACAAGCAATGAATACAGGGCGTTCTGATGCATGGATCATGAAGCGACACAAGGCTGCCTTTACTGAATGGTTCAAGAACCTCGGCCTACCAGATGGCGATACTACGGAGGAAAAAACTATTAAGAGGTTGGCTGACGGGCCATCAAGTGTTTACACCTCATGGCAAGCATATGATCTTAATGGGTATACATTTTATACCAAAGCGAAAGACCAAAGGAGTGCATGCCAAAACAAGTGGCCTTCGAGTAAAGGCAATCGACACAACTGGACAAAAGAGCACATACTATGGATTCATAGAAGAAATATGTGAACTGGACTATGGATCCAACATGCAGATTCCACTGTTCCGGTGCCAATGGGTGAAACACCCATCTGGCGTGGTTGTCGACATTTTTGGCCTGACCATCGTCGACCTCATCAATGTAGGGCACAAGAATGACCCATGGGTACTTGCTGATCGTGCCGCTCAAGTTTTCTATGTGACTGATCCATCTCAGTTGAAGAAAGATATAGTTCTCTCGGGAAAACAAAAGATTTTGGGAGTTGACGATGTCGAAGATGTTGAGGCATATAATCAGTACGAGAACATGACACTCTTCACGAACTTTACAAACAACATTAAGGCCGCGGAGGCAATGATTGGTGATTCCCCGAAGCCATACATGAGGAATAAGGGAGTAGGAAAGAATGTGAAAGGCTAATCTATATATGTAATTTCAGCACCTTATGATGGATGATGAATTTTTGTACGGATGATTACTGACTCTTTTTGTAATTTGTTCTATGGATATTTTTACTTTTAGTTGTGGAAAGAACTAAATATTGAAATGGAACAAAAGTTTTCTCTAGCGGCCGGTAAGCCGGCCGCGAAAGGTTTTTGCTAGCGGCCAGTAAGTCGCGCCGCGAAAAGTCCGCCGCCGTGAAAAGGTTTTGCTAGCGGCCGGTAATCCGGCGCCAGCGAAAATCCGCCGCGGCGAAAAATGTTTTTGCTAGCGGCCAGGTAGCCGCCGCCAGCGAAAAATGTTTTTGCTAGCGGCCAGGTAAGCCGCCGCCAGCGAAAAATGTTTTTGCTAGCGGCCAGGTAAGCCGGCCGCCAGAGAAAATGGTTTACGCTATATGAAATGGGCGTGCGGGAGTCTCAATTTCCTAAGTCCCGAAGGCGCGAAAACCCTTGATTTTCAGCCACCAGCGCCAAATTTTTCAGCCGCTCCTCACCACCGCCCCTCACCGCCGCCGCATTCTCCTCACCGCCCCCGGCCGCCTCCTCACTGCCACCGCCGCCCTCCTCCTCACCGTCGCCGCCAGCGTCCTCACCGCCCCGGCCACGTCCTCACCGCCCCCGCCAGCCTCCTCACCGCCGATGGCCGCCTCCTCACAGCCACCGGCGGCTGCCTCCTCACTGCCGCCGCCACCGGCAGCCTCCTCACCGCCGCCGTCTCCTCTTCTTCCTCTGCTCGCCGCCTCCTCTAGGTACCCCTCTCGCACGCGTGTTTTAAGTCATTTGATGACGTGAACTACCATGGAGATTGAAAATAGTGGTTGTGTATCCAAGCTGGTTTGTTCTCTGGTTGTTCTTTCTAGCAGGGAATATATGAATGCAAAGTTAGATCAGAGGATTGATTAACTGCATTGTGTAGTCTCTCGGTTGTGCAATGTACATACAAACAAGTTCTATTTGCCTGTGTTTTATTCAGCGAAAGTTGTGTTTTGGTTAGCGTGTCATACAGCAGGTCAGCAACTGCTGATCCATATACCATGGATATCTTCGAAGTTTGACATTTGCATCTCGATGAGCATATCTATTATTTACTCCTTGACAGGTGTGCTTTGCTATTTATTTTTTTAGATAATGAAAGTTTATTTAGATAATGAAAGTTTATTGAACTCAGTCAATAAAATCTAGGATTGAACAATTTAATACAACGAAGTTGTCATCGCTTTGGTTTTTTTACAGAGAAAATACGTAAATAGTACTAGTTGATTACACTATCTGAAATTCATATATTTGACTGTATAAACTACTTGGTTTCCGTTAAACTTTTTTTTTGGAGGGGTGGGGGTGTGGTTCTTCCCTCTTGGTAAAATAAAATGGTCAGGTAGCAGGAAGAAATGGATCGAACGGCATATATTTGACTGATGCCTTCTCAGGTAGCAGGAGGAGAAACTGAAGTAAAGAAAAGTGTCAATTTCTTGTAGGATCCCTTAAGTTGATGGATTAAAATTATTTCTAGCAAACAAATGAATAACACTGCAGTAAGACATTTCAGCAAAGCACAGTTGATGAATTACAAGGAGCTCGCTGCTCTAAGGTGTATTAATCTAAGGTAATAACAAATGACAAATCTATGCTGTTCAGTAAAACCTGAATATCATTCAGTGACTGTTGCCATGAAGAAATTTCTTTGCTTGTGCATTTTCTTTTTTTGGAAATAGATTCCCTGGGCCCAAATAGTCATTGAGATAATCAAAGAGCTAGTCCATAACCACTTTCCAGATCCATGGGTGAACAATTCACCATTGGTTCACTAAGGTCTAAGGATATTTCTATTATTTCCCTCTTAATTAAAGCATTTATGTGCCCCTTGTGTTATAACTACCTTGGAAATATTAGAGTGATATGTTGCTAAGTTGCTTATCAATGCAGGAGAGAAATCTGTGACAAACGGGGGGGACAGAGGATAAATCAATAAATTGACATGCACAACTTATTTTGCACGCTGTAATTACAAGGAGCTCGCTGCTCTAAGGTGTATTAATCCAAAATATTACCAAAAAAGTGCCTGTGTTGGACATATGATTCAATCGTTTCACCATATTAGTGGATGGTTGCATGCATCTCATAAACTCTAAGACCTCCTGTTGTAGACAGAAAAGGTGAATAAAATAAAGTTTAGTGCGAGTACTCTGAATAGTAATGGAAATAGTAAAGTTAATCAGGGAGAAACTTGCATACCCTTTTAGCACATTTTTCTAGCACAGCAGTCAATGTTTCTTCCCAGATTGAACACCCGTCAATGTGCAGTATGTGCTATAATGATGCATGAAACAAAATAAACATCAATTTTAGTAGCTGATGAACTAGAACAAAAAAGGCATGGAACTATATGAATGAACAATAAAGATTTCTGACACTAATTAGCTCTCAGCTCAATAAGAACCACATAACTTACTAAACAACCACACATCGAATTTGGATTGTGAGTCTTTCTTAGTCAAACTCAGCTGTGTTCTATGGCCAACTCAGTTGTGCTGATAAATTTAAATGTGCCTCAATATCTTAACATACTAGAAGCAGCCATTATAAATGTGTTCTTTTTAGCACAAATACTAGTACAGTCAGATCCACCATTGGATGGATGCACTGCAACTGCAACTATATTATTGTTCGTTTCTTGATTGGTCGTTGATAAGATAAGCTTCGATGGTTATGATCTGTCTAGTGGTAGTGCATCCATTCATTTAGGCTCAAATTCCACTATTCCATCACATGATCGTGTCAAAACCGCACACCAAGTTGCTGTTGCGGGTTGTGCAGCCATTTGGTCACCACAGTTCAGACTTCAGATTGCCAATTTTCTCTCATGAATTTTGCATATGCAGGATACTTGATTTCTTTGTGATGAGCTCGTGACCTGAAATTCTGAATTAGTACTGATTGTCCTTTTGCTGTAGCTTAAGAAAAGTTGCAACTGCGTGCACAGCACCTCAATGTTCAGAGATGCCTCATGTGAAAAATGTGATGTGATGCCGGCTACCTAATGTCCTAAACTGCATTTCCTGTGTCCAATTTGGATCAACTTACAAACTGTGTGGTTGTAGCCTTGATGTGTGTGTACCAGGATGCAAATCACCACTACTGTCAAGCAGCAGGCCCATGCATGTACACACTTGAGCCACCATTTCTTTTTTTTCTGAATATATATCTCAGCCTGCCTAGCTACCAACCTGTACTTGTTTTACAGCATATATCAGTCATCTGTACAACAATACCAACTTAATTAATCAGTTTTATTATATGCTACGAGTACTCTTTGATATGTTCTGTTTCAAACTTTTGATAATGAAAATTAATCCAGTCTATATATCGGACATATATTGGTGAACAAGTTGTTATACTTTTTGATTAAGTTTGTTAGGATACATTCAAAATAAGCACTTAGGACAGTAAAACGATTCCATTCGCATCTAATATAAACTCACCTTAAAAGGATATCAATGGAAAAACCGACCGAAGCACAACCCTCGGGTGACAAGGGCAAGCAAACTCCACCGATGGTCGAGGAGGATATTTGCACACAAGTAGTCGCGGAGGAATCATCGCCGTCAAGATCCGGTGAGGAAGGGAGTGGATCGTATCACTTGCCGAGTGACCCCCATCCTTCTCCTGCAAGGAAGAAAAAGGGTGGGAGCGACAATGAAGAAGTCGACTCGGACTACATCCCCTGCGAACCGGTGGTACGTAACATATTATATATGATTAGTTCTGATCGTATTAAGTATATATATGGATTATAACCGATGTCACGTGAAATGCAAATATAGAAGAATGCTCCATGCCGATCTAAAAGGAAAGCCCAAGCCGCACCCGAAGCGGAAGCCGAAGCTAGAACTGTCATGCGCATCTCAGCTTCAAGTAAACCCAAGAAAAGAAGGGGCGAGCGAGGGAAGAACATGTTGTTGAAAGAAGTCAGCGTGCTGACGCGGATCAGTGAGAAAGGGAACCCCTATCACCCGAAGATTCATGTTCCAAGTATAGCAACCAATGCGGGGCGATAGTTAGGGATATCGTGGAGATCACATGGAAGGATTGGAAGAAAGTTCCTGACACTAGAAAGAACAGCTGTTGGACGTCGCTGCAAAGCAAGTTTGAGTATCCGCAAGGGACAGACGATGATGCAGCAAAGGACTATGCACTCAAGACCATGAGCAAGCTATGGCGGAACTGGAAAACAGACCTTAACAAGAAATATGTTCAGAAGGGACGGACGTCATTCACGGAGTACGAAAAGATAACACCAGCCCAGTGGGATGAGTTCGTTGCCCTGAAGACATCGGCGGAGGAAAAGGAGAAGAGCCAGAGGATGTTACCAGAAAGGCGGACAACGGAAAAACTCCAGACAACACATAGTCATCCGCAATAAGTGGCCGATAAGTAAATTTGGATGCCAAACAGTACAACTTAATTTTTATAAATGCATGTGTTTTTATATTTAATTAACTAATATACTTATTGATGTTGAAAGTGTCATAAGCAACCGGTGGGAACCGTACTATGCGGATATTACACCTGCGAATACCTTAGGGTCAATGGGAGATATTGCATGAATTACGACGATGTAAGTACAAACCGTCAATACTCTTGTTAAGTTAATCGCTAACTTGCATTACTGTCTACAATTTTGTAATTTGTCATGATCTCGATGCAGCTTCCAAAAATTCCCAAGTCTGAAAGGGAGCTCGATGATAAATTCATTGAGAACATACAACGGGACATGTGCTACTTCATCCACCGTGAGTGCGCACATCAGCTTGGGAGGTTTTTCGACCACGATGGAGTTTTGGCCCTGCGGAGAACGAATGTCTGTCTAACTGGAGCAGGAGTATAAAATAGACAGGTTTCACCCGTATGTATATCGGTCGGGTTGTAAGACATTCAACTACTTGTATATGTGGTGTCGTTCCAATATACGTGGTGCTACGAAATTGTATATATATATATGTATATATTAATCTTCATATATTATTTCCGTGTGCATGTATATTAATCATCAATGGCGGCTGCACGAAAGAGAACATACTTTATCGATAGCTCGATTAGTTATATCATCCACGTGTGACTCTAAAATACATGAACTAAGGTAAGAAAAAATAATATATAATATTGTTTCAATTTTTTTATAAATATTGCATCTTCGCAGGTGGGCCACGTGTCAAAAAAAGGACGATGTCCTATTTTTACTGGCGGGCCATGTGTCTTTTCCAGAAACTGATGGGCCTTTTTCCTAGCGGGCCACGTGTCATAAAAAGAGTGTAAGCCGCCATAGAATAATATTTTCGCTGGCGGCTGCCTTAGCGGAGCGAAGATATGGCTTCGCTGGCGACTGACGTGAACTGGCCGCCATAGAAAATTGTTCTTCTCTGGCGGCCGACATAGAGCGACCGCTAGCAAAGATTTTTTCTTTACTGGCGGTGTATAACCGCTAGCGAAGATCTTGATCTTCACTTGCCTTTTCTTTGTGGCGGCCCAAATTTCCGCCAGCGAAGACCCAAAATGGCCGCCACGAAAAACTGTTTCTGTAGTAGTGATGTTCAACCGCTCGGATCACCCTGACTGAGTGGTTCACCCGGGGTGGTATCCCTTGGTACTAGACCCGATGGTCCGAAACATAAAGCTCAAGCGCGTCCTCATTGATGGGGGCAGCGCCCTCAATATCCTATTCGCCAAGACCCTGGACGAGATGCAGATCCCAAGATCCGAGTTGAAGCCGAGTTCAGCCCCCTTCCACGGAGTTATCCCAGGGCTGTCATCTACGCCACTCGGGCACATCGCCCTTCCAGTCACCTTCGGAGTTCGGGAGAACTTCCGGACGGAGAACATCACCTTCGAGGTGGCTGACTTTGAAACGGCCTACCACGCAATCATTGGAAGGCCTGCGCTCGCCAAGTTCATGGTGATACCACATTACACCTACCTCTGCATGAAGATGCCCGGCCCCAATGGTGTCATTACTCTACGCAGCGACGTCAAACAAACCTTCACCTGCGATAAAGAAAGCTGCGATATGGCCCAATCTCGTGAGAGATCACGTGGCCAGGAAGAAATCCGACCGGTTGCATCAACATCTGAAGAGGGTGAAATCCCCACGAAGAAGATAGCCAAGTCGGGACAAGGCAACGCCAAAACGAAGAAAATCTCCCTTGATCCATCGGATCCTTCCAAAACCGCTGTAATCGGCGCTGAGCTAGATCCTAAATAGGAAAGCGCGCTCGTCACCTTCCTCCAAAATAATAAAGATGTTTTTGCTTGGAAACCATATGATATGCCTGGTATTCCTAGGGAGGTGATCGAGCACTCTTTACACGTCAAAGATGACGTGAAACCTATTAAACAACGATTACGCCATTTTGCTCAGGATCGAAAAGATGCCATCAAGGAAGAACTCACGAAGCTCTTAGCCGCCGGGTTCATCAAAGAAGTTTACCATCCCGACTGGCTAGCTAACCCGGTCCTAGTCCGGAAGAAGACAGGGCAATGGCGCATGTGCGTTGACTACACCGATCTCAATAAAGCCTGCCCTAAAGATCCATTCGGATTGCCTCGCATCGACCAAGTCGTAGATTCAACAGCTGGCTGCCAACTCCTGAGTTTTCTGGACTATTACTTGGGCTACCACCAGATCAGCTTGAAGGAATCTGACTACCTGAAAACATCATTCATCATGCCGTTTGGAGCTTACTGCTACATCACGATGCCCTTCGGTCTGAAGAATGCCGGAGCCACGTACCAGCGCATGATCCAGAGATGCTTTTAGACGCAGATCGGGAAAAACGTGGAAGCTTACGTCGACAATGTTGTCATCAAGACCAAGCAGAAGGAAGACCTGATTGCCGACTTAGAAGAAACCTTCGCAAACATTCGGGCCTTCAGAATGAAGTTGAACCCGGAGAAATGCACATTCGGCGTGCCGTCAGGCAAACTGCTCGGCTTCATGGTGTCCCATCGCGGCATCGAAGCTAACCCAGAGAAAATCAATGCTATTTTGAATATGAAGCCCCCGAGTAACCAGAAAGATGTCGAGAAGCTCACTGGCTGCATGACGGTGCTAAGCCGATTCATCTCCTGACTCGGCGAGCGAGGCATGCCTTTTTTCAGGTTACTGAAGAAAACCGATGACTTCCAATGGACCACGGAAACCCACAAAGCCTTTGAAGATTTCAAAAAGTTTCTCACGACGCCGCCCGTCCTAGCCTCACCTCAGCCTCAGGAACCCCTTCTATTGTATGTCTCAGACACTCACCAGGTGGTCAGCACAGTTCTCGTCGTTGAGCGTGAGGAAGAAGGACGAGTCCAAAAGATTCAAAGGCCAATCTACTTTGTTAGCAAAGTGCTGGCAGGAAAATTGGCGCAAGGAAATTGTTATATGGTGTTCTGATAACCGCAAGTAAATTGGCGCACTATTTTTAGGCCCACTCGGTCACCGTCGTCACTTCCTTTCCACTCGGCGATGTCATCCATAACCAGGAGGCGACTGAGCGCATCGCAAAGTGGGCTCTAGAACTGATGCCGCTGGACTTAACTTTCAAGGCGAGGACGTCTATAAAGTCACAAGCCCTGGCGGATTTCCTGGCCGAGTGGACCGAGCAACAAGAAGACGTACCTAGGGAAGACCTACAATACTCGACCATGCACTTTGACGGATCCAAGAGGATCACTGGCTTGGGAGCGGGAGTCGTGCTGATCTCCCCGACTGGAGAAAGGCTGTGATATGTTCTTCATATTCATTTCCCCGCCTCACACAACGTCGCCGAGTACGAAGCCCTGCTGCATGGCCTACGACTTGCTGTTTCACTCGGGATACGACGGTTGGTTCTGAAAGGAGATTCCTAGTTGGTTGTCAACCAAGTGATAAAAGACTGGTCCTGTTTAAACGACACCATGGAAGCCTATCGCCAAGAAGTTCGCAAACTTGAAGACAGGTTTGATGGAATGGAGCTATCTCATGTCTTGAGACATAACAATAAGGCAGTTGACGAGTTGGCACAGTTCGGGTCCAAGCGAGAAACCGCCCCAATAGACATTTTCGTAGAGCATCTCTATGAGCCGACTGTTGTAGCAAAACCAACTCCCAATGAGCAAGCTTCAAACCAAGTCGCCATGCTCGACGCTGATTGGAGGACACCGATTATCAAATTTTTAACTCAGCAAGAGCTGCCGAAAGACCGGGATGAGGCGGAACGAGTCCGACGTCATTATCAAGGCTATGTCATGGTCGACTCTGAATTATACAAAAGAAGCCCTTCTGGAGTCCTAATGAGGTGCGTCACGCCCGAAGAAGGACGATAGCTATTACAAGATATCCACTCGGGTGTATGCGGCAGTCACGCTGTAGCACGCACCTTAGTGGGCAAAGCTTACAGACAAGGCTTCTTCTGGCTCACGGCTGTCTCCGACGCCGACAGGGTGGTTCACACGTGCGAAGATTGCCAGTTCTTTGCTCGGCAGAGCCATGTTCTAGCCCAAGAGCTACAAATGATTCCATTATCTTGGCCGTTTGCGGTATGGGGCTTGGATATGGTCGGCCCCTTCAAGAAGGCTCCAGGAGGATTCGTCACAGTTGACAAGTTTTCCAAGTGGATTGAGGCTAAGCCGGTTGCTACGATCACCGCTGACAAGGCACGAGACTTCATTCTCAACATCGTGCACCGGTTTGGTGTCCCAAACAGAATTATAACCGACAATGGGACTCAATTCACTGGAGGCATTTTCAAGGAATTCTATGAAGATTTCGGCATCAAAATCTGCTACGCATCAGTCGCACACCCTAAAAGCAATGGACAGGTTGAGCGCGCCAATGGCATGGTTCTTCAAGGCATCAAGGCCCGAGTGTTCGACAGGCTACATCCCTATGCCGACAAATGGGTTCAAGAGTTGCCCTCGGTTTTATGGTCTCTACGGACTACGCCCAGTCGGGCTACCAGCCAAACTCCTTTCTTCCTGGTTTACAAGGCAGAAGCCATGTTGCCGAATGAGATGGAGTATGAATCTCTTCGAGTCCGCAGTTTCAACAACGAGCGCTATGACCAAGACCGAGTGGATGACCTGACCCGACTGGAGGAGGCCCGTGAGGCAGCACTGATCCAGTCGGCAAGGTATCTTCAAGGACTTCGACGTTACCATAGTCGCAATGTTCGGGCGCGAGCTTTCATTGTCGGCGATTTGGTTCTACGACAGATTCAGACCACCAAAGACCGTCACAAATTATCTCCACTATGGGAAGGACCATACATAATCGCTGAGGTGACTCGGCCAGGAGCTTATCGACTAAGCGTGAAGATGGATCCACGGTGGAGAACTCCTGGAATATCGAACATCTTCGACGATACTATGCTTAAATTGCTTTAAGTTTCATGTTATCTCGACTGCCAACCTCAAGAAAGATGACTTCTTGAGTTGACAGTCGGGGGCTATACATGTGTCAATAAAGCATGGTTTTCTTCGACAACTTGTGTATATTTGGTTTATCATTGTTTAGTGTTTTGATTCGAGTTCAATAGATAAGGACTAAGAATTTTTTGATGACCTAATCAAGTTTAGGCTTGATGACAGTCGGACGAAAGTTACTTAAGAAATTTGATATAAAGACTCGGATCAAGGCATTAACATAAATAAGCTAAATATTTACAAGTTCACACCAGAAGTTACATACAAAGTGTGCAAAATAATCAGGATCGAAAGTTATCAACTACATCAGCAACTACTTTTTTGGCCGATTCCTGCGCTTCACCGATCAACTCTAAGGCTTGCTCATCTGAAGTGTCGTCGACGAAGCCTTCTCCAACTGAATTAACATCTATCCGATGATAGAGTGACTTGGCCTGCGCAAGAGCGAAGCCTGCTCCCATGGTGGCCGCTTCTGAGAAATTTGCTATGTACTTTTTCGGAGCCCTCCTGAGCTTGTCGAAGACTTCGACGGCATCCAGCTTGTCCCGAGCTCATGCTGGAACAACAACAAGAGGATCGGAGTGGCTGCATTAGCGATATCGTCCCTTACGCCTTCTGCTCTTCGGACCCTTTCGACGAAGACATCGAATTGCGCCCGGGTCTTGACCTTATAAGCTGCAGGAGACATGATTACACAGACACTCGAAGATGAAGCAAAATGAAGAATGCTATCTTAAAAGAATTTACCTTCGAACTCAGATTCCAACTCAGCTTTGTTAGCATTAGCCTCTTCTAGCTGGGTCTGGAGTATGTGGACTTCTGATGAGTTCTCTGCAACAAGAAAATTTGCTGACGTCAAGATCAAGACAGATTACAAATAGAGGCATAAAGAGACCGAGATGATTAAACTTACTCTCGACTGAACCCCAGAGGTCAAGGTTCTCTTTCTGGAGCGCAACAATTTCTCTCCGCAAGGCCGCTTCTCTTGATGCAGCCTCTTCTCGAGTGGCCTTAAGCTCCTGCTGGATATTCTCTAGGGAATTTAAGTGGGGGACACGCTTCTCGAGGGCATCAGACTTGGCCATAGATCGGCAATATACTCTCTGCACGCGAGTTCAGAGTTAGTCGACTAAAAGAAACCGTAGGGTTATGACAAAGAAGAGTGATGTTTACATTTAGCAGCCGGGTAGCTTCATTAAGGCTGTCCACAAGCATGTCTCTTTGTTCGTTCTCTTTTTGCTTGTTCAAGACGATGCCCTGCTTCAAGCCCTCAGAGTCGCGCCACTCTATTTTAATCGGAGGGATCCAGGTCTCCGAAGATTGCAGCCTGGGGATCTCCTCTTCTTTGGCTGATCGATTTAAAGAAGATAAATGAAGACAAAGAAAAGACAGATTGAAGACTAAAGTCAGAAGACTGATTTGGAGCTTACCAGCTTCGGTGGCCGAGTCCTTGACTGGTACCTCCCAGCTGCCTTTTTCTTCCTGGTTCACACCCGACTGGCTTTCAGTCGGGGCGCTTTGAGTGGCAGTCGGGATATCTTCTTCTGCCGACTAGTTTCCAGCAGGGGTTTCCTGGCTGGCAGTCGGGGGCTTCTCACTCGGAGCGCTTTCACTCGGGAGAGGGCCCTGAGATTCTTGTTCTGCGGGCTTTGTCTCTTCAGCCGCTGCAGATGGCTTTGAGCCCTCACTCTGCCCAGTGGGGTCTATGTTCTGAGGCTTCCTGCAAGGAAAAAGATGGGAACAATCGGGACAAAGGCAGAAAGATTTTCAACAAGGACATGATTTCAAGACATACCTGGTTGATCGACGAATTTTAGGTGCGGATTTGGGGGATGGCCTCGGAGGGGTTACTTCAGCTTGAGGAGCTAGAACATCATCATCCGAGTCATCGATCACCAGCTTTCTTTTGCTCGCTCGCTTGCAGATATCCTCATCAGCAGCAGCCCTTTTGTCGATAGGATCACTCCTGATCTTGACGCCGTCGGCTGGCTTCTTGGCAGGCCGAGCTGGCGCATCATCATAATGCACCTTGTACGGCTTAGAGATGATGAAAGCGTTTGTCTGCAAGGAGGATTTTTATACACTAAGAGGTGCAATATTAAGATTGAAAGAGATTAAAGAAGTTGAGTCAGCTTACCGGGGGAGGAGGATGGTACAAGTTGTATGGAAGAACTGGTAGCATGAGGCTGCGCTCAACCACGATCCCAGAAGAAAAGATTTTGTACATGCGAGTCTTCAGGGTCTCGTAGCTCAAGGAATCGTGGTCTTCCCGATTGGGGTCCCTTTCACCCTCATACTCGAATGCAGGCTTGGATCTTTCTTTAATAGGCGCCAGTCGGTTCTTGATGAAGTGTCGAGTGATCTGTTCTCCCCGAAGGCCCTTTTTCTTCATTTCAAGGATATTGGCCAAGAGCTTGTTGGCCTCATCCCAATCTTGAGCTACTGGCACAGTGCTCCAGTTAGGCCTTGGAACTGGAGGAAGGCCGACAAAGTTGGGCAAACTGGGTTCAAGATTTGAGATATAGAACCAGTTCGCATGCCAGCCTTTGTTGGAAGATTTCAAGGGGAGAGAGAAATAATCTCTGTGGAGAGTTCCGCGGAGTTGAAAGCCGGCCCCACCAATGACGCAGGGCTCATCTTTGGTTGGATGTGGCTTAAGGTAAAACATGCGGCGGAAAAGGTTGAAGTGGGGAAGGATGCCGAGGAAAGCTTCACAGACGTGAATAAAGATTGTGATATGAAGAATGGAGTTGGGATCCAAGTGATAGAGTTGAAGACCGTAATACTCAAGGAGATCCCGAAAGAACTCAGAGGTGGGAAGGCCGAAGCCATAGTAGAAGAAAGAGGTGAAAATGACGATCTCACCGGTGTTTGGAGTGGGGAACTCTTCGCCGGTCACCGGACACCAGCCGATGATCTCTTTGGCTGGAAGAACTCCGTTCTTCACCATCTCCCGAGGAGTCGATTCCTTGACGTCTGAGGTCGCCCATTGTTCGAAGGGGATTTCTTTCTCTCCCGCCATGGATGCGATTTGGGGGAAATAGATCTGGCACGGGAAATGGGGATTCGTCAAGGGAATCTTGGAGGCTGGATGCGGAAGATGGCTTGTGGTGGAACGAGAGTTCCTAGATGGTTGGATTTGGGCGCGCGTGAGTTTAGGGTTCTCCGCGGAGAGCTTGTGAACAATGAAGCGAAAGGGGAAATTTTTGGGGAAGACGAAGTGGCGGGGATGACCTCGAGGCTTCATAAAAAGACTTAAGGGTTTTTTGCTAAGTTATCTCGCGATTGGGCCGAGCCCATGAGAGACTTGCGGCCCAGCTAAGGTGTGGTCTGACGCGTGTCCTTAGGGACTTAAGTGGATGGACTTAAGCAAATTTGCCCTGGCAATACGCACGTGTCACATAGCCCAATACCTTTAAAATCCTTTCATGCCGCGGTTTGCGCAACTTCATGAGAAGTTGGCATGATGCAATTTGAAAGGTGACAAGCAGTTAAGCTTTTTATGGCTGTCCTGATGACAGAGACTGTTTGGTTTTTAAGCATTTGATTAAATGATTATATCAATGCTACTTTTTCCACCTTGGTGAAGATCTTTTTAGATTAAGACTAATATTATGGCAGGAGCTATTTAGTATTTTGGTCGTATTTTTCAGATGACTGAAAAATTTGTTTATCCGTGAGGGTCGATTAAATTATTTTGTTCTGGGATGACTCGGGCAAGTTAACTCGGATAAGCATGAGCTTGTCGAGTGAATTGATTTTTTACCCATGAGGGCTAATTAAATTATTTGTTCCGAGACGACTTGGGCAAATTTACTCGGATAATTATGAGCCTGCCGAGTGATGTGTTATATGATTTTTTTATGTTTTATTTAGCTTGAGCTAAGCATTTATATGAGTATGATTTTTTATAGTTCTTGAATATATGCTTAGTCTGTTTTTGACTAACCACATAGTCGGGGGCTACACCTAATTAGGTGTATCAGGAGATGCACCTAGATATTTATTTTTGAGAATTTTTTGAGATGTTTTCAGCCCTTCACAGTCTTTTTATCAGATGATAAAGCACTAGGGAGATTCAGGCAGAGATGATGGAACCACTCGGCACCAGAGGCACTCGACCAAGGAGTTGCTTGGTCGTGTGTTATTTTTGTCCGAGGCAAAGGTATCTCGTTGACTGCGAAGGACTCGGGGGCTACTGTGGAGATTATGGCAGTCGCATACCCTCATGGCAAGCTTGTCCGACTAGTAATAGGATAGGTTACGCCTAGGGATTATGTAAAAAGACTATAACTTGGGTGTCCTGTTGCCAATGAGATAAGTCAACGGCTCATAGTTGTAGTTTGTTAAAATTGAGGAAACCGACTTAGAATAGGATAAGGTTTCCGACTTTTAAGCCCGCCCTCCAAGACTATATAAGGAGGATAGAGGCGTCCCTTGAGGGATATCAGACATATGAGCATCAGATTTATGCAACACACAAGATCGTGAGATCAATAAACACTCGACAGATCAAATCCTCGAAACAGGAGTAGGGTATTACCTCACGAGAGGACCTGAACCTGTCTAAACCCTTTTTTCCACCTAACCCATCGAGCTTGGCGATCTTGACTGCACCCCCAATTTCTATTGCCGAAACCAAGTTTCGACATTGTCCTACTTTAACTCAAAAGATTTCTTACTTAAAAAGTTCTTTCCAACGTTTTTCTGATGGTAAAAAGAATCTCAACATGATTTTGGATCAATCAAAGGTTAGCACAGACAACCGTGGTTTAGGTTTTGATCCCTATATTAACTTTTCTAGGCATCCTCCTGCGGTTTTGGGTATAACTGAGAGAGGTGAAATTTTGACTAAACCAGATCCTAAACCCATTGTTTTCAAATCTACTGGCATTATGACTTCTTTGAATGCATCATGTTCTACCAAGCCTGTTGTTAGTACTAAACCTGTGTTTGTTGCTAAATCATCTGTTAGTACTAAAAACACTATTAATGCTAAGCCTGTTGTCTCAACTTGTTCTTCAACTCATCGTGAAAAATATATTTTTTCATTTTGTGGTAAACATGGACATATTGTTGGTTTCTGTTTTAGACTTGCTAGAAAACAGAAAAAGGAATGGGAGGAAGCTTTTGCAAAACTAAGATGGCAAAAATCAGCTTTTCCCTCGAGGCAGGCGGTCAGACCACAGATAGACCATCGGTCAGACTGGTGCGATACCCGGTCAGACCGGAGCTATACCCGGTCAGACCGGCGCTATACCTCTGGTCAGACCGGTGTGAAGCCTTCGGTCAGACCATAGGTACAACGGCAGTCAGACCGGCCTCGGGCTAACTTTTCTAACGGGAAACGTGTTGATTTTCTACTGGTTATATTCCTATTGGTTCTAGTCGTGTGTCTCAGTACTGGGTTCCCAAATTATTATTATCTAACCCCAGTACTGAGGCTTCGACATCTGCTTGTGTGTAGGCCCTTTTGGCAAGGAGGGAGAACGTGTGGATCATTGATTCCGGTTGTTCGCGACACATGACCGATGATAAAAGTTGGTTCTCCTCCCTCGTAAAGGCATCAAGGAAGGATTCAATCATCTTCGGCGATGCTTCTACTAGCACGATCACTACAACTGGATCTGTCAAGGTAAGTGACAAGTTTACATTGAATAATATCGGTTTGGTTGAAAATTTGAAGTACAACTTGCTCTCTGTTTCTCAAATTATGGATGAAGACTTTGATGTGCTTTTTAAGAAAAGTGGAAGTAAATTTTTTGATTCATCTGGTGATGTTGTGCTTAATGTTTCTCGATATGGAAGAGTTTTTAAAGCGGATTTTGAAAATAGCATTTCCTCTAAAGTTACATGTCTTGTTGCAAAATTTTCAAAAGATGTGATGTTTTGGCATCGTAGACTTGGACATTTTAGCTTTGATCATCTCACTAGGATTAGTGGTTCGGATTTTGTTCGAGGTTTGCCGAAACTTAAGAAAGATCTTGAATTGGTTTGTTTGCCATGTCGTCATGCTAAGATGGTTGCTTCTTCGCATACTCCCATATTTTTTGTGATGACGGATGCACCAGGACAGCTGTTACACATGGACACTGTTGGTCCAGCTAGAGTGCAATCCGTTGGAGGAAAGTGGTATGTTTTGGTCATTGTTGATGATTTTTCTCGATATTCTTGGGTTTATTTTATGGCTACTAAGGATGACGCTTTCGATCACTTTAAAAGTTTGTATCTTCGTTTGGCTCTTGAATTTCTAAAAAAATTTTGAGAACTATTCGAAGTGATAATGGTGGTGAATTCAAAAATGCTTCTTTTTGAAAAGTTTTGTGATGAAAAAGTACTTGAACATCAATTTTCATCTCCTCGGGTTCCTCAACAAAACGGTGTTGTTGAAAGGAAAAATCGTTCCTTGGTTGAAATGGCTAGGACTATGCTTGATGAATACTCTACTCCTAGAAAATTTTAGGTGAAGCTATTAACATTGCTTGTTATATTTCCAATTGTGTTTTATTGAGATCTAAACTTGGAAAAACTTCTTATGAGCTTCGCTTTGGACACTCACAGAAGATTTCTCACTTGCATGTTTTTGGATGTAAATGTTTTGTGCTCAAATCTGGAAATTTGGATAAATTTGAATCTCACTCTGTTGATGGACTTATGTTGGGATACTCTGCGCATTCACGAGGTTACCGCGTACTTGTTTTGGAAACTAATAAAATTGTTGTGACTTGCGAAGTTACTTTTGATGAGGCTAGTCCAGGGACTAGACCCAAAATTTCAGGTATCCTATCACAGGTTCAGAGGGAGGATATTTTTGTGGAAAGCGATGGCGAAGACGACGAGGACGCGTCGGCCGGTCAGACCGGGCATGGCGTCGGTCAAACCGGTGGCACATCGGCGGTCAGACCGCAGGCAGAGGAGCGGTCAGACCGGCCGAGTGGTTCTTCGGGAGCTTCGGGTAATGATGCTAATAGACCTCCAGAAGTTTCAACTTCATCAGAACAAGCTACAGAAGATGAACAAACTTCATATGTAAGTGCTCCACTTTATATTCAACAACGACATCCTCCGAAACAGATAATAGGTAATCTGGGTGAACGTACTACAAGGTCTAAGGTAACAAATCATGATTTTCATGCAAATTCTGCTTTTATTTTTAATTTTGAACCCAAAGATGTTACTCATGCACTAACTGACGAATCGTGGATTAACGCCATACATGAAGAACTTGGTAATTTTGAAAGAAACAAGGTCTGGCTTTTAGTTGAACCTCCTATTGGTCATAATATTATTGGAACTAAATGGGTTTTCAAGAATAAACAGAATGAGGATGGTTTAATTGTTAGAAACAAAGCTAGACTTGTTGCTCAGGGTTTTACTCAAATGGAAGGGTTGGATTATGATGAAACTTTTGCTCCTGTTGCTAGGATTGAAGCAATTAGACTTTTGTTGGCTTTTGCTGCTTCACAAGGTTTTAAGTTGTTTCAAAAGGATGTTAAAAGTGTTTTTCTTAATGGTTACATACAGGAGGAAGTTTATGTAAAACAACCACCAGGTTTTGAAAATCCTAATTTTCCCAACCATGTGTTTCGTTTGTCAAAAGCTTTGTATGGTTTGAAACAAGCACCTAGAGCATGATATGATAGACTTAAAAAAATTCTTGCAAAAGGCTTTACAATGGGAAAAATTGATAAAACACTCTTTGTTCTTAAGCATAATGATGATCTACTGTTTGTTCAGATTTATGTGGATGATATCATCTTTGTTGTTCATCTCACACTTTGGTTGTGGAGTTTGCTGAGACAATGCGCAGGGAATTTGAGATGAGCATGATGGGTGAATTGACTTACTTTTTGGGATTGCAAATTAAGCAAACACCTCAAGGTATGTTTGTTCATCAAACAAAGTACACCAAGGATCTTCTACGACGCTTCAAAATGGACGACTGCAAGCCGTTGACTACACCGATAGGGACAACTACTATTTTGGATCCCGATGAAGAGGGTGAAGCTGTGAACCAAAAGGAATACAGGAGCATGATTGATTCGTTACTCTACCTCACCGCTTTGAGGCCAGACATACAATTTGTTGTGTGTTTGTGTGCTCGATTTCAAGCTTTTCCAAGGGCCTCGCATTGTCAAGCTGTGAAACGCATCAGGAGGTATTTGAAACATACTCTTGAATTCGGAATTTGGTATTCTTCCTCTTCTTCTATTTGCTTGAGTGGTTATTCTGATGCGGATTTTGGAGGTTGTAGAATTGATAGAAAGAGTACTAGTGGTACATGTCTTTTTCTTGGTACCTCTTTGATTTCATGGTCATCTCGAAAACAATAGAATGTTGCTCAATCAACTGCTGAGTCTGAATATATTGTTGCTGCTAGTTGTTGTTCCAGATTCTTTGGCTTATTTTAACCTTGAGAGATTATAGTCTTACTTTTGATAAAGTTCCTCTCTTTTGTGATAATACTAGTGCTATAAATATTGCTAAGAATCCTGTACAACACTCACGCACCAAGCACATTGACATTCGCTTTCACTTTTTGAGAGATCATGTTGAAAAGGAAGATATTGAATTGAAATTTGTGGATACAAAGTTGCAACTCGCAGATATTTTCACCAAACCGTTGGATTCTTCTCGTTTTGCTTTTCTTAGGGGAGAATTAGGTGTTATTCATCCTTTTGGCATCAATTGAGGGGGAGAGTTGTTGGCTCTTTGTTGTATGCATATTTTCTTTCTTCTTTTACATTCATGTTTTTAATTCATGCATGGTGTGATAAAAAACTAAAAAAAGAAGGAAAAAGGAAAAAAAATAAAAGGTGGAAGAGCTATGTTTTATATCTTTAGTTTATTGTAGTGCTTGCTAGCAATGCTTGTTAAGTAATTTGATTACTATATTAGCTTGTATACATTTTAGTAATTATATGAGTTTTTGATATTTCTTTTAAGTGAGATGATATATGACACATAATTCTTTTACTTGAATTAATGAAATATGCAATATTGAAGCAAGTGCTTAGTTTGAATGATTAATACTTTTATATATGCTTTATGAGTTGTTATTCTTCATATTAATCCTTTTGTTCCAATCATCGCAAGAGTACATAAATGCTTACTTATATGAGAGAAAAAAATGAATACCGAATCCTTGGAAACAGTCTTGACGTATTCACGGTGAGATAAAAAAAAGGGTGTCGAATCCTTGGAAATAGTCTTTACAACAAGGACGTACCTGCAATAATTGAGAGAAAGTATATAAAAAAGGTTCAAAAAGAAAGAGCTCAAAGTTCTCTCTGTTATTTTTGGAGAAGGAATTAATTTGAGAAAGAGTATCAATGTCATAAGTATATATCCTTGGGTTTTTCTTTCAGTCTTTGCACTTGTGAATATGTTGCATTTTTAAATCATTGAAATCATGAATCATTAATGTTGAATTGATCTTAGTTATAATATTTTAGGTTCATGTTTTTACTCTAGTACATGCTTGTTAATTAGCTAGTCACTTTTCTACCTTGTTATTGCAAAACATGTACTTGAGTTACTTTTGATTTAATGCAAAGCTCTTCCATGCTTTCGATACATTGATGAACACATTGTCAAAGGGGGAGAACAAGGAAACAAAATTGTGCATCATTTTCATATTCAAAGAAGAATTTTCAAACAATTTTCTTGCATTTGAAATTGCATTCGAAATGCTTTTTGGGTTGCTTCACAAAACATCACAAACCAATTGTTTTTGTTGGGTTTGCCAATGGTTTCATCAAGGGGGAGATTGTTCAATCAAATGAGTTTGATTTATATTTTATATGATGAAACATTGGATTTGTGCCTTGATTTTCTTTGTGTGATATTTTATGTGGCGGTTAGACCGGCCAGACGCCGGTCTGACCGATGTATGTGCACGGTTTGACCGAAGGTGTGTGTGCGGTTAGACCGATCGAGTTCGACTCACAGTTGGTCTCACCGACTTCGGTTGACGGTCAGACTCCGACTCATAGTCGGTCAGACCGGCACGGTCTGACCGGCAAACTTTGGTTTCAGTTTGATTTCTCGGTTTTGGATTGTTTCTTTGTGGATTTGACTTCTAGATGATTCCTATGCGTATGGTTACTGTTGACAAGCTAATGTGAGTCAAGTTTGGACAAACTTGTGCTCGATATTTGTTTTCTTTGTTGTATATGTGCAGGTATCCCTTGAGGCCTTGGATAGTATTGCTGGTGTTGGATCGGAGTCGACTTGGGAGAAGTAGACGTCCAGCACGCGGGATACTAAAAGGCTAGAGGATAATGCACATGGAAGATGAAGAATCTATATGGCATATGAGAGGGATCGTATGTGGAGTCGAATTTGGAAAGGAGTCTGAATTCGGGAAGTTTGATTGAGATAAGGAAAGAGATGAGTTTGTAGCTGGCAAGAGAGAGTTTCCTATGTGGATTAGGAGTCCTACTTGGTGAAGAATTCGTGTACCTACTGCATGTATAAATAGAGAGGGAGGGTGTGTCTCCTAGATATTGATTTTCAATTGAGAAATTTGAGAGAATAGCTAGGGTTTTCAGTTAGGTCAAGATTTTGGTGAGGAGTGTTGTTGTTGCGCTTTGTAAACACTTTTAGATGCAATAAAGTTGAAATAGTTTGATCTACTTCTTTGAGAGTTTATCTATCGATGTTTTCTGGGTCCCAACCGTCTGACCGTAGGTGTGCGCGTGGTGTGACCGGTGGGTTGCGGCGGCGGTTCAACCGGAGGCTAGTCGGCGGTCTGACCAGCCAGGAGGGGCGGTCTGATCGACCGGTGTACTACGGTGTGACCGGCGGTGGCTTCAACAGATTCGGTTCGTTTTTGTTTTGTAGATCGGTTTCGTTGGTATCTTTAAATCTGCAAAAGATTTGGGTTTTTGGTTTTCCTACCATTCACCTCCCTCGGTAGGTTTGTTTGGTCTTGTTCGATCCTACAATATTCAGAACAAACTGTCATTTGAACATATCTGAGAAAAGAATTACGCGTTTTGTAGTAGCCTTGCATCTGAAAAAATATATTAATTACTCACTTCTCAATGGAGAAGCCCTGCAGTAAATTGGGAAACTTTTTGGATAGAGATATGATACCAGTGTGATGTCCCATAAGGGGACCCGATTCTATTCTTGTGAGTTGTGAGGGATGAAAACGGTTTGGAGACAGACGGAGACGAAAACCACCTCTATCGTTTCCATTTTCATATTTTTTTTCAAAATTAGAATCGAAATCAAAAAATTGGATATAAAAATAGAATTAAATATTATCGAATAAAAATACGAAATGAATACGAATTGGAGCAAATATGGTAACGGATATTTATCAAAATATAAAAACCCTTTAAACTGAACTTCTCAAATCGAAGAAGAGATGTAGCTCAATATTTTTTTAAAATAATAAATTGATATTTCTAATTTTTATCAATTAATAATATTACAAGTAGTTTGGGGCTAAAACTAGACTTAATAGTTTGGGGAGGAAGGCGCAGGCCTTGTCAGCCCACTCGGGCACACCACCATGCTAGCCGCATAGGCCCACTATTCACAGCCCGTTAGAGTCAGTCCATGAGTAAGTGTGAAAAAGAAATGTGAAAAAAAAACCAAGCAGCACTCACCCACCCGATTCACCCTAACCCTAGTTTTTGGGGGCGACGACGGCTCGGCACGGCGTAGGCGCAAGCGAGCGCGCGTAGGCGGCTCAGCACGACGCAGGCGGGCACGCGTAGGCGGCTCGACACGGTGCAGGCGCAGGCAGGCGCGCGCAGTAGGCCGCTCGGCACGGCACAGGCGTAGGCGGGTACGCGTAGGCGGCGGCACAGCGCAGGCGCAGTGTAGGGGCGGCTCGACGCCGACGGCACAACAATAGGGAGACAGGTTAAATTTTTTTTATTGTTTGCAAAAGCAGCAAAACGTAGTATACAAATTTAATTGTAAATTATAATGCCTATAAATTTATGATTTAATTACAGATTAGGTCAAAATGTCAAAAAGAATATTGCTCACATATTTTTCAAATTCAATCAATGCAAGTGGTAGTGGTACTCCAACAGGAGGCACTAATGAGAGGACAAGTCAAGTGAAAAAGCCTATAACAGAGTTTACATACTCAAATATAGTTGGCGATCCAGCAGAACGCAAGCTAATTGAAGAGTACCCATGTGAAACTAGAGGTCAATAAGAAGAGCATATGCTTTGAATGGTCCAACCCAACCTGTTAATCATACTTTTTCTTCTAAATGGCAAAATGGTCAGTGGAGATCATTTCAATAATCATGGTTTGGTGAATTTGATTGGCTAGAGTATAGTGTTTCAAAGGATGCGGCTTATTGCCTATATTGTTATCTTTTTTGTACCGGAAAGCCTGAAAAATTTGGGAATTCTGTGTTTGCGAAGCAAGTATTTATTAATTGGACGAAAGTTGTGGATGTATTTCGTAAACACAGTAGTTGCAAGACTCATACAGATGCTAGATTAAGCTGTGTTGACTTTATTAACCAAAGAACAAGTGTGGCTAGAAAAATTAATGAAATTAGCAAGGAGGAAGAAAAACAATATGAGATTCGCTTGACATCTTCTTTAGATGTTACAAGATTTCTTATAATGCAAGGTGATGCTTTCCGTGGACATGATTGTGGAGATTATGGCAATCGGGTATCCACATGGCAAGCTTATCCGACTGGAGGTAGGGATAGCTTGTGCCTGCCATAACTGTAAACCGAACATGACTTGGGTGTTACAATTGCCGATAGAGATAAGGCAATCGGCCTATAGTCATGGTTTGGTAAGATTGAGGAAACCAACTTAGAGTAAGATAGGGTTTTCGATCTGTAAGCCCTCCTCCCAAGACTATATAAGGGGGGTAAGGGGCGTCCCTTGAAGGATATCAGATTCTAGATCAGAGATTCCGATAGGAGATCAGCTTTTTAGCTTTCAGCCTTAGATCACGAGATCAATAAAGACGCTCGGCGGATCGAATCCACCGAAACAGTAGGGTATTACCTCACGAGAGGGCCTGAACCTGTCTAAATCTTCTTCTCCTTCTAACCCATCGTGCTTGGCGATCTCGACTGCGACCCCAGAAATTATATTGCCGAAACCAAGTTTCGACAGTTGGCGCGCCAGGTAGGGGGCCGCGCGTCGAGACTTCTTCAACAATCTCGCCGACAAGCGTGATGGGATCTCCTTCAGGATTCGGCGACTTCGCCGCCAACTTCTTTGACAATTCCTCCTTCGACTCGGATTCGGACCAGTCGGAAGGAGAAATCCACTCGACGCCGTTCGGACTTTCGAACAGCGCCAGGATCTATAACGACGCCCTGAAGACCAAGATGCAATCTACTTTCTCCAACGACGGACTTCACTCGGCACCATTCGGATTACCGAATACTGCCGAAATCTGCGCCAATCTTCTCACCTCCCCGACGGAGGTGATCTATTCGGACGAAGACCTCTCGGTGCCGTTTGGGTTACCAAACGCCGCCGAGATCTACAGCAAACTTCTCTCCCCCGAGTCGGTGGCAACCCACTCGGAGGAGCCCACACCCCCAAGCTCTGACTCGGACTGGAACGATCCAGATCCGGGCTACCCAGGATCAAGGGAGGTCGTCGTCATCCTCCCATCATTCGGCTCCTGCTCATCTTCGGAGCTCAATGGATACCTCAGCTCCGCCGGCTTCGACAACCTCTATGGCATCCCTTCTGACGAAGCCGACAACTCCGATTGCCGCATGGACTATGAGCCGAAGTGCTTTGACGTCCTCATGACCGAGCCGGACGAGTCCGACTCAGCCATGGCCAGAAGGCTTGCTGAAGAAGAGCGAGCCAAGATGGAGCACGAGCGCAAGACGGCCGAAGAGGAGAAACAATGCAAGGACGAGGCTGACAAGAGGAAGCAGGACCTACGTGCAGCCAGACGATCTGCCCAGGAGGCCATCCTTCAAACACGGGTCCGCAACACCAACATCTTCCAAACGCCACAGCAGAACGCTGTTGCCACACTCACCCTCTTGGACACCGTCATGGAGACGGCACCTGCCAACGTGACTCCAATACTCGACAAGATAAAGACCATCGTCGCCGCCACAGCTAACGGCCACCCCACCACCTCGGCACGAAGGCCAACTGAGTCCGTGGCTGAAACGCCAGACAAGAGCGGCTTCTGCCTCTAAGGTCAGGAGACTATAAGAGGCCCGAGCCAGATCGGGAGACGACCAGCCAAGAGGCCCACCCCGCGAGTCCACGCCGAGGTACCAGGAGCAAACGGTTGACTCCCGCGACAAACGACATGGACGTCCACCCGTCCACCACCGCGTCCGCCGCAACAACAGCTCCAGCTACCCAACCAGCCAACCGAAGACCCCGCCGAGTGATCTGCGGGAAGTCCTCGATCGCCGCTACCAGGAGCGGGACCGACGCACTCGGGAAGATCGGAGGGGATCACCCGATAGCGGCGACGATGGAGTACCGGCCTTCACTCGGGAGCTCCGCCGAGTGCACTGGCCGAGTGGGTTCAAGCCCACAGGGATTGAAAGGTACGACGGCAAGACCGACCCTGAATCTTGGCTTACCGTCTACACCCTTGCCATCCGTGCTGCAGGCGGTGATAACAAGGCCATGGCCAATTACCTACCCGTGGCCCTCGCTAACTCAGCCAGAAACTGGCTCACGAGCCTGCCAAGAGGCTCAATCGGCTCGTGGAGCGAGCTGAGGGACCACTTCATCGCCAACTTCCAAGGTACCTTCGAGAGGCCCGGCACCCACTTCGACCTATACAACGTCATCCAAAAGCCGGACGAGCCCCTGAAGGATTACATCCGCCGTTTCTCCGAGAAGCGCAACAAGATCCCGAACATCACCGATGACATCATCATTGCCGCCTTCCAGAAGGTAGTCCGTGATGAGCTGCTAATCGGGAAGTTCGGGCGCAAACCACCGAAGACGGTGAAACAAATGTTCAAGACGGCGAACTCCTACGCAAAGTCCAACGACGCCATCAAGGCTGCCCGCCAAGACCGGCCCGATAGGAGGGAAGACAAGCAAGCAGGAGGGAGCCGCAATCCTAAGAAGGATGGCGGCAACAACGGCAACCGGGAGAAAGATCGCAAGCGCCGATCCGAGGATCTAGTGGCCGCAACCTCCAACACTCAACGCCGTCCCGAGTCGCCGCCTACGACGCCATCATGAACGCCCAGTGCACCCATCATCCCAATCATAAGCACGCGGCGAAGGACTGTTTTATCTATAATCAGTTCGCCGAACAGTACGCGGCGCAGCTCAACAAGAAGCCGACTGACGAGGCTGGTTCGTCAGGCGCCAAAAAGAACAACGCGGCTGAAAATGCCGAACCTTTTCAAGACCCAGTGGGGGAGCTCAATGTCACGCCCAGAAATTCACACCAGAATTTATGCAGCTAATTTGTGCATTACACCCTCGTCCAGGCATTAGCCGAGGTACACAAATCGACGTTATTGATAATACAGAATCCTCGTCTTAGAAACAATATAAAAGAGTTACACAAATGCAGCGGAAAGGAAAATAAAACTGACTTAAGCTAAACTTGACACGAGCGAAGCGGAACACCAACACCACAGCTAAACCTTGACGAGAACAAGCCTACACCTCCTCGGAGACCTCGATCTCAACCTCTGGCACTGAAGGGGGAAAAAGAAGCAAGGCTGAGTACAACCACCGTACTCAACAAGTCACACCGGAAAAGGGGACATGATGCAAGATAAATAACAAGGAAAGGTTAAGGGCTCAATTTGCATAAACAGCATTTGTAGAATATAATAACAATATTTGAAAACAGTAAAACAGTAGTAATATTTAAGCAGTATTAAATAAACACTGTCCAACGCTCAAACCACGTTGCGACAGGCCCATCCATCCACCTGCACTAGTCATGCTTCAACATTTCATTCAAATAAATAAGTGAGACTAATCAAGGTGAATCTGGTCGATCGCCCGTAACCGTGGGCACGGCTATTCGAATAGTTTTTACTCTGATCAGAGGTGTACAACTGTACCCACAAGACACAATCCCACAACACGTTACCGTGCGTGCACCACCATGGTGCCCCGGAAAGGAACTGTGACAGGACCCTTCACATAACCCCCTCTAGTCAATCTTACCACACCAAGGTTTCGCCCCCATTCCCATCGGGCAATGGGCAGCCCCCTCTAGTGCCGCGGTGAATCCGGAAGTTGATCAACCCTTAAAACCGGGGCCGACCCAACTCCATCACGCCCACCCTCTCTGGGATACGTTAACTAGAGACAGCTACGCTACGGACCCAGCCATTACCCATGCGGCTTGTGGTATGCACGGCATTTCTTCCGGGGTTTCCCGAGAACCAGTCCTTAATCGTCATGAGCACGCTAACCAAAGTCCAACCATGTGCTCACGACCCACCTTTTCATAATTCAATATTATTAGAAACAGGATCACAACTTAACATCATCTGAGAGTTAACTTCCAGTAATGAAACTTGATTAGTGTGATTCCCTTAAGTGAGCTAGTTGCCCTAAGCATAACTAAGCAAACCTTAAGCTATCATCTAGTCATATTGAACCCCAAGTTATCAATGGTATAAGGTAAACAATCCTATGGTTGAGTACAATAGGTATAATCATCCCATAAAATGACATTCTAAAACATATGCAGTATTTGAAAGAAAAAGAGATATTTACATAAAATAGGTACAATATGGTCAATGTAAGGTATGACTTGCCTTGCTCTGGAGACTGAGGAACCTCGGCGACTACTTCGAAGAGAACGGGCTCGCCGGAAAACTCGGGATCTACACGACAAACAAAGCACTCAACAAACACCCTAAAAAGTCTACTGAACCAGCACTGAAAAGTAATTTTAATGGATTCTTGACATTTTTCTGGATTTAATGAAATTTGAATGGGCTAAAACGGAGCTCGGATTCAAAAGATATGAATTTTAGAAGTTTAATTGCGATTTTTAAACTAAACTGAAAAGATTAAAACGATTTATTGCGCAATTAAGCCCCCGGGTGACGCAAGCATGGCGCAAGCGGTAGGGCTGACGTCAGCGGGCGCAAGCGGCTGACGCAAGCGGCGCGGGCGCGGTCCACGGTGGACCGAGTCCACCGCGGCGGCGGAGAGAGCGGGGTACGTGGCGCGCATCGGGGAGGGGTGGCGGCGATCGGACGGCGACGGCCTTGCGCGCGAGGGGACGGTCCGGATCCGCCCGATCCGAAGGATCGGACGGTGCGGATCGCGGCTAGGGTTAGGGTTCGGGCGGCGGCCGAGGGAGGACACGCGGCAACCATCGGGCGTGTGGTGGCCGGATCGAATGGCGACGGATCGATCTCGATCGGACGGTGTGGATCCGCCCGATCCGAAAGATCGGACGGCGCGCAGGGAGCGGTGCTAGGGTTAGGGTTTGGGCGGCGGCGGCTCGAGCTCGCCGCCGGCCATGGCCGCGCGGCGGCCGGCCGACCTCCGGCGACACCGCGGCGGCGGCGGAGGGTGCGCGGGTGCGGGAAAACACAGCGGAGGCGGAATGATGCGCGGGAGCGGTTCGGGAGGAGACCCGAAAACCGAAGAGGAAGAGGGCGGCGGCGCACTCACCGGCGACGGAGACGACGACGATGGCGACGGCGGATTTGGGGCTAGTGCACGGGAAACAAAGGGAAACACGCGGCGGCGATGAGGGAGTTTTATAGGGGTACAACGGGCCGAAACAAACACGGAAACGGCGCGGATTCTTCGCCGTTGTTCACGGAATCGGAGAGAGAGGGAAACAATCGGCGACGGATTCCACGCGGATAGGGTTTCCATCGGGCGCGGGGTTGCGGGGATGGAAACGGCGTCGCGAGATTGAGCCCGGCCGGGCCGAGCGTGGCTCGGATTCAAACGGAAAGGAGTGGAGCGGCGGCGCGCATGGCGGGCGGCGGCCGGACCGGCCGGGCGCGGAAGCGGGAACTGATAGGCGGGCGGCGGCCGGACCACCCGTCGGTGACTCGCGGGCGAGGGACGCCCCGCGGACTTGCGCGTTGCGGCGGGCGTTGCGGGCCTCAGCCCACGACCGGGGCGCGCGCGCGGGCGGCTTGGGCGGGGAGGGACCGGGCCGACGGCCCAAAGGAAAGGGCGGGAGTATTGTGCAGCCCGTACGGAAAAGAAAAGAAAAAGGGAAAAAGGATTTTTGGGGGCTTAATTAATTCCGATTTCTTATTTAATTGATTAAAAATACTTAGAGTGCTCTAAAAATTTCAAGTAAAAATCGTTAGCGTATTTTGACATGCGAATTCAAGAAAAATCCTACCATGTCGTTTCCATTTATTAATTACATTTTAAAATTATAGGTTGACTCGGTTAATTTCGAAATTCGATTATTTCGGGTAAATTATTTAAACGAATTAGAGAAAAACCGTGGTGTGACAACCTACCCCCCTTAAACGGAATCTCGACCCCGAGATTCGGAGGTACGCGAAAGGTGCGGGTGCGCGGCCTTTAGCTCATCTTCTCGTTCCCAAGTAGCTTCTTCCTCGGAGTGATGAGTCCATTGAACCTTGCAAAACCCGATAACCTTGTTCCGAGTCCTTCTCTCACCGACCTCAAGGATGCGTGCTGGTCTCTCTACATAGGTTAAGTCCTCTTGGATTTCGATCCAGTCCGGACTCGCTTTGCTCTTCGGTACCCTTAAACACTTCTTTAAGCGGGACACATGAAACACGTCGTGAATACCGGTCATGTTGGAGGGAAGCTCAAGCTGATAGGCCACTTCTCCTCGACGTTCCCGAATCCTGTCTGGTCCCACGAAACGTCGTGCCAACTTACCTTTGGTTTGGAAACGGTGTACTCCCCGGAGTGGTGTAACGCGAAGATACACAAAATCCCCTGCTTCAAAAGCGAGATCTCTTCGACGATTGTCTGCGTAGCTCTTCTGTCGGGACTGCGCAATCTTCAACCTTTCCCGAATCGTTCGGACCTTTGCCTCTGCTTCACTTATTACTTCTGTGCCAAACAACTGGCGTTCACCAGTCTGATCCCAGAAAAGGGGTGTGCGGCATTTCCGTCCATACAATGCTTCATACGGTGCCATTTGAATGCTGGCCTGATAACTGTTGTTGTAAGAGAATTCTGCCTAGGGCAAGCTTTTGTCCCATGCTTTTCCAAAATCGAGCATGCATGCTCTCAGCATGTCTTCCAAAATCTGATTCACTCTCTCAGTTTGACCGTCTGTTTGCGGATGATAGGCCGTGCTAAAATTCAAACGGGTACCGAGCTCTTCTTGCAACTTCTTCCAGAACTTGGAAGTAAACTGACTTCCCCTATCGGACACGATCTTCTTGGGCACGCCATGCAGACACATGATCCTTGCGAGATAAAGCTCTGCTAGCTTCTTCCCTGAGTAGGTAGTATGCACTGGTATGAAGTGGGCCACCTTGGTGAGTCGGTCCACCACGACCCAAATTGAGTCATATCCTGACGTTGTGCGGGGTAAACCCGTGATGAAATCCATTCTGATTTCTTCCCATTTCCATTCTGGAATCTGAAGTGGTTGCAACAGTCCAGTGGGCCGTTGATGTTCTGCCTTAACCCGCTGACAAACATCACAAAGTGCAACAAACTCAGCTATCTCCCTCCTCATGCGACCCACCAAAACTTTTCTTTAAGATCTTGATACATCTTTGTACCGCCCGGTGAATTGAGTATTGGGTTTGGTGAACTTCCGTAAGGATCATCTTTTTGAAATCCTTGTCTTCTGGCACACACAATCTCTTTCCCATCCAGATTGTGCCGTGTTCGTCTTCCGTAAAACCACGAGCTTTTCCGACTCTCATGTTCTTCTTGAGTTCGGCCATCTCGGGATCTGATGCCTGAGCAGCCTGAATTTGATCAATGAGAGTGGGTTGGGCTTCCAGAGCAGCCACAAAACCAAAATCCACCATTCGTAGATTTAGATTCTCAAATTCCTGCTGCAATTGGTCACACATTCCCTTGACACTGAGGGTGGTGCAATAACTCTTTCAGCTTAGTGCATCCGCAACCACGTTAGCTTTGCCGGGATGGTAGTGTATCCCTAAATCATAATCTTTAATCAGTTCCAACCATCTTCTCTGTCGGAGGTTTAAATCCGGTTGGGTGAAAATGTACTTAAGACTTTTATAATCCGTATATACTTCACAACGGTTACCAATAAGGTAGTGTCGCCAGATCTTCAGTGCATGAACCACTGCGGATAACTCCAGATCATGAGTGGGGTAGTTGTTTTCGTGTGGGCGCAATTGACGAGATGCATAAGCGACCACTTTACCTTCTTGCATCAACACACATCCCAACCCTTGGCGAGATGCATCGCAATAAACTTGGAAGTCCTTTGCCGGGTCTGGCAGGATCAACACTGGTGCGGACACCAACTTCCTCTTGAGCTCTTCAAAACTCTTGTTGCATTCCACTGACCACTTAAATTTCTCATCTTTCTTCAACAGTTGAGTCATCGGCTTGGCGATTTTGGAGAAGTTCTCAATGAAGCGGCGGTAGTAACCTGCAAGTCCAAGGAAACTTCGGATCTGCGTAACCGTTTTAGGCGGGGTCCACTTGGTAACTGATTCCACATTTGCTGGATCCACGGCTACTCCTTGGGCATTCACAATGTGGCCGAGGAACGTACCTCCTTTAACCGTAAAGCACACTTGCTAAACTTGGCGTAGAGTTGATGATCTCTCAACTTCTCGAGTACTAACCGAAGATGTTGCTCATGATCTTCCTCCGACTTAGAGTAGACCAAAATGTCGTCGATGAACACCACCACAAATTTATCCAAGAACTCCATAAACACCTTGTTCATCGATTCATAAAGAAAGCCGGTGCGTTGGTTAACCCAAACGACATGACCGTACACTCGTGCAGTCCATACACAGTGGTGAAGGCGGTCTTGGGAATGTCCTCTTCCCGAATCCTCAACCGGTGATAGCCCGATCGCAGTCTATCTTGGAAAATACCTTGGCCCCTTTGAGTTGATCGAATAAATCATCAATCCGTGGTAGGGGATACTTGTTCTTGATAGTAACCTCATTGAGTGCGCGATAGTCGACACACATTCTCTTGGTCTTGTCTTTCTTTTCCACGAAAATCACCGAGCACCCCAAGGCGACGTGCTCGGGCGAATATACCCTTTTTGCAACTGTTCATCTACTTTCTTCTTTACTTGGCCAACTCGTTGGCTCCCATCCTATACGGCCTCTTGTGTATTGGGGCAGTCCGTACTAGATCAATCCGGAATTCAATTTCCCTTTACGCGGCATCCGAGTTAAGTCTTCGGGAAAACTTCGGGTATTCTCGACGATGGGGATATCCTCTAACTTCACGGGGTCTTGGCCGCCATTTCGGACGATTTCCGGTGGAAATATGATTCAAACTTGCTATGGACTTGACTTGCATGGGAGAGCGAAAAACAATTCTTTCTCCTTTCGTATTGATTAAAGTAATGGTGCGTCTAGCGCAGTCGATTACTCCCTTATGTCTGGACAACCAATCCATCCCAAGGATGACATCTATGCCTTTGGACTGAAGGAGGATGAGGTTGGCTAGAAACATAGATCCTTGGATTTCTATGGTCACCGAGGGACAATGCGAGTGGTCTCCAAGTGGTTTCCGGGGTTTGAACCCGCATAGGTATCTTAAGTCCCACTACTGACAACCCATGTGCCCCAACAAATTGCTTTGAGATAAAAGAATGTGTAGCCCCCGAATCAAATAATACTGTGGCAGGAGTAAAGTTTACAGGAAACATACCCAGTATAACTTCAGGAGCGGTCTGTGCTTCCTCGGCGGACACATGGTTGACTCGAGCCTGGATGAACCTTGGCCCACAGCGCGTCTTGGCTTTGGACACTTGTATCGCAAAATGTCCGGATCACCACGTGAAACAGACTCGGCTTGCCCCCGAGTCCTTCCTTGGAGGTGGTGGTGAGATTGGTGCCGGTGGCGCCGTT
The DNA here is from genome assembly GCA_019925245.2 of Oryza australiensis. Lineage (NCBI taxonomy): Eukaryota > Viridiplantae > Streptophyta > Magnoliopsida > Poales > Poaceae > Oryza > Oryza australiensis. The sequence goes on from JAIFGZ020000516.1 coordinate 322,131, forward strand.
GGAGGGCGCGGGGCCGGAGTACGCTCTTGTTGACCACCGCCACTACCGCCGCTTGGAAATTCCCGGGTGATAAGGTCGATGCCGACGAACAATCATGGTGGTAGGTCCACTCGACTTCCGAGGCATGAACCGCGGCCTCTCGCTGATTTCCCTGTGTAGGAGGTCGGGACTGGAATACTTTTCTCTTCTTGATCATCTTGTTGCGCCGATCTTCTGTCGAATGGTCTTGTCAACCAGCTTCTCAAAGTTAGCATACTCTCGGAGATAAGCTTGTCCGTGAGTTCATCATCCAAACCAGCCAAAAATTTTCCCGCCTTTCGCATCGTACGCACATCTTCCGGGGCATAACGGGCAAGACGGTTGAACTCGTGCAGATACTCAGTAACTGATCTGTTACCCTGCTCAAGAGAACGGAACTCACGCTTTTTCTGTGCAACTATTCCCGCAGGAATGTGTGCGGTCCTGAAACTGCGACGAAACTCTTCCCAGGTAACTGCTGCTCCCGCCGGGCGAGTAACCAAGTAGTTGTCCCACCAAGCTGAAGCAGGGCCTTGTAACTGGTGAGTGGCAAACGAGACTTTCTCCTGATCCGTGCACTGCAGCAGATCTAACTTCTTCTCGATGGCATGAAGCCAATCATTAGCCTCCATGGGATTAGTGGTACTGGAGAAGGTTGGCGGTCGGACACGAAGGAACTCTGGCAACTTGGACTGGGGTGGTGGAGCGGCAAACTGATTGTTCTGCTGCTGTTGCTGCATTTGTTGCAGCATCTGCTGTTGCATCTGATGGTGTTGTTGTTGCATCTGCTGCATCATTGCAGCCATCATCTGTGTCTGTGAAGCGAGCACTTGAGCGATGGTGGGGTTCTCGGGTGGCGGTGGAGGAGCATTGCCATTGGCGTCGTGAGCCTCGTTGTTGTTGGCACCTGACTGCCCATTGTTGCTGTTCGCCCCGCTGGTCCTGGTGTTCACCATCTGAAGGAGACGACCGACCGAAGAGAGAGAAAAGAAGAAAAACAGACAGACTTAGAACTAATCTTTATTATTTGAATTCAAATGCATTGTTCTGATCTTGACTAAAAACAAGGAAAAACACCAAACATCCTTAATTGGTCAGTCATATCACACTTGATATCGACTGCCAGCTATCCCACACACAGCAGCCTAACACACAGCAACTACCAAGAAGACAAACTAAGTTAAACGGTAAAACTAAGGAGGGCAACTAAAACGATCCACGAGACGAGGAGTCGAAACTGCTTCCTTCAGAAGATCCCCATTCTTCCGAACGGCTCCTAGAGTCCTCGGGCGTCACCTCAGACTTGGACTCTTCTGAATCGGTTGCCGTAGCCCAACCGGTCCTGCCTCTTCCCTCCGAGGAATCTCAAGTCTCTTCGGAGTCCATGTCTTCAGCCGAATTCTCTGAGCTTGAGTTACTGGAGACGGAGATCCAACCATTACTGCCACCTCCGCCTTGATTCGCCGAAGCCGGAGCAAAGGTGAGAGCAGAGCCTGCAGCGGGAGGAACCGGAACCGGCGCTGGAACTGGAGCGGGTGGAGCTGGAGGAGGCGGTGGAATCCGAGGTGCCAGCTGGATACGGACCGGCGCTGTGGTGGTCTTCCGAGGTGTAGTGCGGAGCCTGACCCCAACTGGTGGCGGGAGTCCTTTCAACTCAGCTACCTCCTTCTTCAGACGAACCACTTCGTCCTGCAGTCGCGCGATCCAGTCCTTGGTCGCCTTGTGTAGGTCAGAGTGCATCTGATCCAGTCCTTTGAGCACGATGCACATGTGACCGAAGGTAGAGTCATTCTCCTCTGCTGTAGACTTGAATGCACTGACCTCTGAGGAACTACCTCGACGGGGATGGTAGCGGTAGGAGGAGGTGCGAAGGTCAGCATCATGCAGCTCCCTCATCCTGGCTAACATCAAGTAGGCGGCTTCTTGACAAGCGTGATCTGACGTGCCTCCGGAAGCTGTGACCTCCATGTTGGGAAGACACGTCCCCACGAACCGTGAACCTCCAACCGAACACGGTAGGGCAACTCGCCACTGAGAGGCGCAACTGTTGTATACTCCGGTGCTTCAGGATATCCAATTGCAAGGGCCATACGCGCCAGCTCTGCAACGAAGCCTGTCATCCCTTTTCCGCAGTGCGTCGCTGGGGAACCTGCCATCTATAGAAACAAAGGAGTGGGAAAATCAAAACATGCTCAAAAACCCACGACCAACATCCCATTTTCGCAATTCCTAATCCCTAGACTGACTCCACTTTTTCAAACACCCCTTTTTTAAAAACATATGCACATGAAAAGAATTAGAGGGCTCTTAAGGTTTCCAGTTGGCTTGTCCTACAGTCACAGGAAGGCTCTGATACCAACTTGTCACGCCCAGAAATTCACACCAGAATTTCTGCAGCTAATTTGTGCATTACACCCTCGTCCAGGCATCAGCCGAGGTACACAAATCGACGTTATTGATAATACAGAATCCTCGTCTTAGAAACAATATAAAAGAGTTACACAAATGCAGCGGAAAGGAAAATAAAACTGTCTTAAGCTAAACTTGACACGAGCGAAGCGGAACACCAACACCACAGCTAAACCTTGACGAGAACAAGCCTACACCTCCTCGGAGACCTCGGTCTCAACCTCTGGCACTGAAGGGGAAAAAGAAGCAAGGCTGAGTACAACCACCGTACTCAACAAGTCACACCGGAAAAGGGGACATGATGCAAGATAAATAACAAGGAAAGGTTAAGGGCTCAATTTGCATAAACAGCATTTGCAGAATATAATAACAATATTTGAAGACAGTAAAACAGTAGTAATATTTAAGCAGTATTAAATACACACTGTCCAACGCTCAAACCACGTTGCGACAGGCCCATCCATCCACCTGCACTAGTCATGCTTCAACATTTCATTCAAATAAATAAGTGAGACTAATCAAGGTGAATCTGGTCGATCGCCCGTAACCGTGGGCACGGCTATTCGAATAGTTTTTACTCTGATCAGAGGTGTACAACTGTACCCACAAGACACAATCCCACAACACGTTACCGTGCGCCGGTGCACCACCATGGTGCCCCGGAAAGGAACTGTGACAGGACCCTTCACATAACCCCCTCTAGTCAATCGTACCACACCAAGGTTTCGCCCCCATTCCCATCGGGCAATGGGCAGCCCCCTCTAGTGCCGCGGTGAATCCGGAAGTTGATCAACCCTTAAAACCGGGGCCGACCCAACTCCATCACGCCCACCCTCTCTGGGATACGTTAACTAGAGACAGCTACGCTACAGACCCAGCCATTACCCATGCTGGCTTGTGGTATGCACGGCATTTCTTCCGGGGTTTCCCGAGAACCGTCCTTAATCGTCATGAGCACGCTAACCAAAGTCCAACCATGTGCTCACGACCCATCTTTTCATAATTCAATATTATTAGAAACAGGATCACAACTTAACATCATCTGAGAGTTAACTTCCAGTAATGAAACTTGATTAGTGTGATTCCCTTAAGTGAGCTAGTTGCGCTAAGCATAACTAAGCAAACCTTAAGCTATCATCTAGTCATATTGAACCCCAAGTTATCAATGGTATAAGGTAAACAATCCTATGGTTGAGTACAATAGGTATAATCATCCCATAAAATGACATTCTAAAACATATGCAGTATTTGAAAGAAAAAGAGATATTTACATACAAATAGGTACAATATGGTCAATGTAAGGTATGACTTGCCTTGCTCTGGAGACTGAGGAACCTCGGCGACTACTTCGAAGAGAACGGGCTCGCCGGAAAACTCGGGATCTACACGACAAACAAAGCACTCAACAAACACCCTAAAAAGTCTACTGAACCAGCACTGAAAAGTAATTTTAATGGATTCTTGACATTTTTCTAGATTTAATGAAATTTGAATGGGCTAAAACGGAGCTCGGATTCAAAAGATATGAATTTTAGAAGTTTAATTGCGATTTTTAAACTAAACTGAAAAGATTAAAACGATTTATTGCGCAATTAAGCCCCCGGGTGACGCAAGCATGGCGCAAGCGGTAGGGCTGACGTCAGCGGGCGCAAGCGGCTGACGCAAGCGGCGCGGGCGCGGTCCACGGTGGACCGAGTCCACCGCAGCGGCGGAGAGAGCGGGGTACGTGGCGCGCATCGGGGAGGGGTGGCGGCGATCGGACGGCGACGGCCTTGCGCACGAGGGGACGGTCGGATCCGCCCGATCCGAAGGATCGGACGGTGCGGATCGCGGCTAGGGTTAGGGTTCGGGCGGCCGAGGAGGACACGCGGCAACCATCGGGCGTGCGGTGACCGGATCGAACGGCGACGGATCGATCTCGATCGGACGGTGCGGATCCGCCCGATCCGAAAGACCGGACGTGCAGAGGAGTGGCGCTAGGGTTAGGGTTTGGGCGGCGGCGGCTCGAGCTCGCCGGCGGCCATGGCCGCGCGGCGGCCCGCCGGCCTCCGGCGACGACGGCGGAGGTGCCGCGGGTGCGGGAAAACACGGCGGAGGCGGAATAATGCGTGCGGGAGCGGTTCGGGAGGAGACCCAAAAACCGAAGAGGAAGAGGGCGGCGGCGCACTCACCGGCGACGGAGACGACGACGATGGCGACGGCGGATTTGGGGCTAGTGCACAGGAGAAACAAAGGGAAAAGCGCGGCGATGAGGGAGTTTTATAGGGGTACAACGGGGCCGAAACAAACACGGAAACGGCGCGGATTCTTCGCCGTTGTTCACGGAATCGAGAGAGAGGGGAAACAATCGGCGACGGATTCCGCGCGGATAGGGTTTCCATCGGGCGCGGGGTTGCGGGGATGGAAACGGCGTCGTGAGATTGAGCCCGGCCGGGCCGCGTGGCTCGGATTCAACGGAAGGAGCGGAGCGGCGGCGCGCATGGCGGGCGGCGGCCGGACCGACCGGCGCGGAACGGGAACCTGACAGGCGGGTCCCACCGTCCGTGACTCGCGGGCGAGGGACGCCCGCGGACTTGCGCGTGCGGCGGGCGTTGCGGGCCTCGGCCCACGACCGTGGCGCGCGCGGCGGCTTGGGCCGGGAGGGACCGGGCCGACGGCCCAAAGGAAAGGGCGGAGTACTGTGTGCAGCCCGTACGGAAAAGAAAAGAAAAAGGGAAAAAGGATTTTTGGGGGCTTAATTAATTTCGATTTCTTATTTAATTGATTAAAAATACTTAGAGTGCTCTAAAAATTTCAGTAAAAATCCTGTTAGCGTATTTTGACATGCAAAATTCAAGAAAAATCCTACCATGTCGTTTCCATTTATTAATTGCATTTTAAAATTATAGGTTAACTCCGGGTTAATTTGAAATTCCGATTATTTCGGGTAAATTATTTAAATGAATTAGAGAAAAACCCGGGTGTGACACTCAACCACATCTTCGGAGGACCGCTAGCCTATGAATCCAAGAGGAAACGAAGCTAACGACCGAGAGGTCAACGCGGCTCAACCCGAAGTCCCTCGTATCTGCGATGGTCGGAAGTGGCCATCACTTTTGACCGCTCGGATCACCGACCGAGTGGTTCACCCGGGGCGCTATCCACTCGTCCTGGACCCTGTGGTCCGCAACATCAGGCTTAAGTGCGTCCTGATCGATGGGGGCAGCACCCTCAACATCCTGTTTGCCAAGACCATGGACGAGATGCAGATCCCGAGGGCCGAACTAAAGGCAAGCTCAGCCCCCTTCCACGGAGTCATCCCAGGGCTATCGTCTACACCACTCGGGCACATCGCCCTCCCAGTCACCTTCGGGGCCCGAGAGAACTTCCGAACGGAGAACGTCACTTTTGAGGTGGCCGACTTTGAAACAGCATACCACACCATCATTGGAAGACCTGCGCTTGCCAAGTTCATGGCGATCCCGCACTACACCTACCTCTGCATGAAGATGTCGGGTCCCAACGGTGTCATCACTCTTCGCAGCGATGTGAAGCAAGCCTTCACCTGCGATAAGGAGAGCTACGACATGGCCCAATCTCGCGAGAGATTACGTGGCCAACAAGAAGTCCGATTGGCTGCATCAACTTCGGCGAGGGCGAAGTCCCCGCAAAGAAGATAGCCAAATCGGGATCCGGCGACGCCAAGACCAAGAAGATCTCCCTTGATCCATCGGATCCCTCCTCCGCGTAATCGGCGCCGACCTAGATCCCAAATAGGAAAGCGTGCTCGTCACCTTCCTCCAAAATAATAAAGATGTTTTTGCTTGGAAACCATCTGATATGCCTGGAATTCCTAGGGAGGTGATCGAGCACTCTTTACACGTCAAAGATGACGCCAAACCGATAAAACAACGATTACGCAGATTCACGCGGGATCGAAAAGACGCTATCAAGGAAGAACTCGCAAAGCTCTTGGCTGCCGGCTTCATCAAAGAAGTCCTTCATCCCGACCGGTTAGCTAACCCGCCCTGGTCCGCAAGAAAACGGGGCAATGGCGCATGTGCGTCGACTATACCGACCTCAACAAAGCCTGCCCCAAAGATCCGTTCGGCTGCCTCGTATCGACCAAGTCGTTGACTCAATGCATGCTGCGAACTCCCGAGCTTCTTGGATTGTTACTCGGGCTATCACCGATCAGCTTGAAAGAATCCACCGCTTGAAGACATCGTTCATCACGCCGTTTGGGGCCTATGTTACATCACCATGCCTTTTGGCCGAAGAACGCCGGCGCCACATACCAACGCATGATCCAAAGATGCTTCCAAACGCAGATCGGCAAGAACGTAGAAGCTTATGTCGACAATGTTGTCATCAAGACCAAGCAGAAAGAAGACCTGATCGCCGACCTAGAAGAAACCTTTGCAAACATCCGGGCCTTCAGAATGAAGTTAAACCCGAGAGAAGTGCACTTTCGGCGTTCCATCGTGCAAACCGCTCGGCTTCATGGTGTCACATCGCGGCATTGAAGCCAATCCGAGAGAAGATCAACGCCATCCCGAGCATGAAGCCCCGAGTAACCAGAAGGACGTCCGAAGCTCACCGGCTGCATGGCGGCGTTAAGCCGCTTCATCTCCCGGCTCGCGAACGAGGCATCCCCTTCTTCAGATTGCTAAAAAAGACAGACGACTTCCAATGGACTGCGGAAGCCAACAAGGCCTTTGAAGATTTCAAAGAGTTCCTTACAACGCCACCCGTCCTGGCTTCGCCTCAGCCCCAGGAACCTCTGCTATTATACGTTTCAGCCACTCACCAAGTGGTTAGTACCGTCCTCGTGGTCGAATGCGAAGAAGAAGGACGGGCTCAGAAGATTCAGAGGCCAATCTACTTTGTTAGCGAAGTATTGGCAGGAGCCAAAATTCGCTACCCTCAGGTACAAAAATTGCTCTATGGTGTTCTAATAACCGCGAGGAAATTGGCACACTATTTTCAGGGTCACTCGGTCACCGTCGTCACTTTCTTTTCACTCGGCGACGGCATCCACAACCGGGAGGCAACCGGACGCATCGCCAGTGGGCTTTAGAGCTAATGCCATTGGACTTGACTTTTAAGGCGAGGACATCCATAAAGTCGCAAGCCTTGGCAGATTTCCTGGCCGAGTGGACTGAACAACAAGAGAACGTGCCTCGGGAAGACCTCCAACAGTCGTCCGTAAGCTTGAAGACAAGTTTGACGGGCTCGAACTCTCACACGTCCTGAGACATAACAACGAAGCAGCCGATGAGTTGGCACAGTTCGGGTCCAAGCGCGAAGCTGCCCCAACAGACGTCTTTGTCGAGCACCTCTATGAACCAACCATCACGGCAAAGACAACTACCAACCAAGAAGTTGCAAACGAAGTCGCCATGACCGATGCCGACTGGAGGACGCCACTCATCAAATTCCTAACTCAGCAAGAGCTGCCGGAGGACCGGGATGAAGCAGAACGCATCCGACGTCGCTGCCAAGCATATGTCATGGTTGACTCCGATCTATACAAGAGAAGCCCCTCCGGAATCCTAATGAGATGCATCACACCCGAGGAAGGGAAACAGCTACTCCAAGACATCCACTCGGGCATATGCGGAAGCCACGCGGCAAGACGCACTGGTCGGCAAAGCTTGCGAGGCAAGGTTTCTTTTGGCTTACCGCAGTCTTCGACGCGGACAAAGTCGTACGAACCTGCGAAGGCTGCCAATTCTTTGCCCGACAGAGCCATGTCCCGGCCAGAGCTACAAACAATTCCACTTTCCGGCCGTTCGCGGTATGAGGCCTGGACATGGTCGGCCCCTTCAAGAAAGCTCCAGGAGGATTTACACACCTTTTCGTCGCAATCGACAAGTTCTCCAAGTGGATTGAAGCCAAGCCGGTCGCCACCATTACTACCGACAAGGCACGGGACTTTTCCTCAACATCGTGCACCGCTTCGGAGTCCCAAACAGAATCATAACCGACAACGGGACTCAATTCACGGGAGGCATCTTCAAGGAATTCGTGAGGACTTCGGAATCAAGATCTCGCTACGCATCGTTGCCCATCCCAAAAGCAATGGACAAGTCGAACAAGCCAATGGCATGGTCCTCCAAGGCATCAAGGCCCGCGTTTTCGATCGTCTAAACCCTTACGCGGGCAAGTGGGTCCAAGAACTTCCCTCGGTCTTATGGTTGCTGTGGACCACACCCGGTCGGGCTACCGCCAAACTCCTTTCTTTTGGTCTACGGCCGAAGCCATGTTGACAAATGAGATGGAGTATGAATCCCTCCGAGTCCGCAGCTTCAACGATGAACGCTACGACCCCGACCGAGTGGATGACCTCACCCGATTGGAAGAGGCCCGCGAGGCAGCCCTCATCCAGTCGGCCAAATACCTTCAAGGGCTCGGAAGGTACCACGGTCGCAACGTTCGAGCACGAGCTTTCATCGTTGGCGACCTGGTCCTACGCAAGATCCAGACCACCAAAGACCGTCACAAGTTATCCCCTTATGGGAAGGACCGTACATAATCGCCGAGGTGACTCGGCCGGTGCATACTGCGCTAAAGCGTGAAGACGGCTCTATGGTGGAGAACTCCTAGAACATCGAGCATCTTCGACGATTTTATGCCTAATTTGGCTAAGGCTTCATGTTTTTCTTGACTGCCAAACTCAAGCAAGATGACTTCTTGAGTCAGCAGTCGGGGGCTGTACATATGTCAATAAAGCTTAAAGTTTTCCTCATCAACCTCTGTGCATGATTTGGTTTATCATTGTTTAATGTTCTCCGATTCGAGTTCAGTGTCTAAGGACTGAGAGTTTTCCGATGACCTAATCGAGCCTAGGCTTGGTGACAGTCAGACGAAAACTACTTAAGAAATTTCACACGAAAACTCGGATCAAGGCATTAACATAAATAAACTGAATATATCACAAGTTCTACATCAGAGCGTCACGATTACACGACATTTACAAGACAAAGTTTGAAAGATGAATCAAATCCGGAAATTGTTCACCACATCAATGGATATCTTCTTTGCCGCCTCCTGCGCCTCACTCAGCATATCCAAGGCCTCGCTCATCTCGTGGTCCCATCGGCGAAGCCCTCCCGACCGAGTGGATATCCACTGGGAGTAAAGGACTTGGTCCGTGCAAGAGCGACCAGCCCCCATGTTGGCGGCTTCATGATGTTGGCCGAATCGGTCGGGAGCGCCCGCAGCTTGTCAAAGACTTCGCTTGGGTCCAGTGAGCTGGTCCCGACCCCATGATAAAACAAGGATAGCAAGATCGGCATAGCGGCATTGGCGACCTCTTCCCGGATCTCTCCGGTTTGTTTGACCCGCTCAAGCAAGACGTCATATTGAGCTCGGGTCTTAACCTTGTAAGCTGCCAAAAGCATCTGATCATGCAAAGCGCTCGGAAATAAAGCGGTACAAGGAATGTTACTTCAAAGAGGCTTACCTTCGAACTCGGCCTCCATTTCGGCTTTGTCGAGGCTGACTGCCTCCAGCTGGACTTGAAGCGAATGGACCTCCGAAGAACTTTCTACAAAAGAAGAAGATCGTCAGCAACCGAGGTTAACATAAGAATCATGAAGAAACTTGGAGAGACGGGCTTACTCTCGATTGATCCTCGGAGGTCGAGGTTCGCCTCCCGAAGCTCTGCGATCTCTCTCCTTAAAGCCGCCTCCCTCGACGCGGCCTCCTCCTGAGTGGTCTTCAGCTTTCGCTGAACGTCCTCTAAGGAATTTAGGTGAGGAACTAGCTTCTCCAGCACCTCGGATTTTGCCATGGAGCGGTAGTACTCCTCCTGCGCGTGAAATCAGAATATTGACCGACTGAAAAATAATGAAAATACAATAAAAGAAGAAAGACTAAGGCTTACGTTGAGCAGCCGGGTCGCCTCGTTCAAGCTTTCGACAAGGGCATCCCTTTCATCTCTCTCGGCTTGCCTGTCCAGGATGATGCCCTGCCTTTGACCCTCCGAGTCCCGCCACTCAATCTTAATTGGGGGAACCCAGGTTTCAGAGGACTGCAACCTGGGGATTTCCTCCACTGTGGCTGGCGAATAAGAAGAACAAATGAAGACACGAAAGGTTCAAACTAAAAGAGCAAAAGAATACTTTGATACAAATCTCACCAGCTTCGGTGGCTGCGCGCTTAGGTGGAGCGGCCCGCCGGCCTCCTTCCTCTCGGCTCGCGCCGAGTGGCCCTCGCCTGGGGCCGCTCGAGCCGCGGCCCGAGGTTTCCCGGCCGTTGATCGGCTTCTAGTCGGGACATCTCGGCTGGCGGTCGAGGGCTCCTTTCTCGGGGCATCCCTCTTCGGAGGCGAAGGTTGTTTACCCGGAGCGCTTACGCTCGGTTGCGGGCTCCGGGGCTTTGGCTCCGCAGGCTTCGGCACTTCGGGAGCTGCAGCATGGGTCGGCCCTTCACCTCCCTCGGCAGGATCTATGTCCTGGGGCCTCCTGAGACAACGAATACAGCTGGGGTAAAGATAAAGAAAGCTTTCAACGAAAAAGTTCGGACTTCGGTTATAGAGCATACCTAGACGACCAGCGGATCTTCGGCGCCGTCCGCGGCGATCGCCTCAGAGGAGGGGTCTCGACTGGAGGAGCCGGGACGTCATCGTCCGAATCCTCGATGATCAGCCTCCTTTTGCTCTCCCGCTTGTTGGTGTCCTCACTGTTAGTGATATGCTCTAGAGGCAACATGGAGATGTTGGATATCACGTCAATGTTTATGTATAAATGAATAAAGTGTTATTCAGTTCCATGAAATAGACATCTCGTATTGATCAATAAGTACGTGACTTATTTATGAGACTCTTTATGTATGAATCTATTTCTAAACGATCCTCGATCATATGTCATATTGTTGGAACAAATATGATTCTAAGATCGGCATGTTTATTGATTGATGATCATGTCTCATAGATCATGGGTATGGAGATACCAAATCAATAAACATGGACATATGTGTTGGAGAACACATTGTTGGATAGACCCACCATGAGACACTACAGGAATTAATGTGCCATTAGTTGGTCTCGGGTAGTGTTGGTACAAAGTCCTTAAACCCGAGATCACCATGGATTCCAACATGTGTAGTAGCCTACTTTGGGACTACCAAACGCTATTAATGCTGGATAGTTATAAAGGTAGTTTTCGGGTTTGCTATGAAACATGGAGTGGGATGTGAGTGATCAAGATGGAATTTGCCCCTCCTTTGGAGAGATATCTCTGGGCCCCTCGAGGTAATGGATTATTGAAATGCATGGCCATGCTAAGTTGATTGAGGAGTCAATCAACAGACAGATAATCCAATACGGTTCGAGTGAATGGTTAAGCTATTGAAGGGATGGCACACATCTTGCCTATAGCTTAACGGTATCGTGAGGCAAAGGGATTTGTGTACACATTACAGGTTCAGAGCCGATATTATTCTTGTATACTATGGTGTCAATATGTGCTGCTAGGCGCCGCTATTGACAGGTCGGCTGAGTTAGACTCGAGCCGACGATCGGCTAAGTTAGACTATAGCCGAAACCGAGTATACCTGAACCTACAGGGTCGCACGCTTAAGGGGATAGAATAGATATTCGAGTTGGACTCGGATACGGCTCGATCGGATAGGGATCCGATCGGATAGAGTCCTATGGGCTTACGACGTGTGGGGCGGCCAACTCTATGAGATACGGATGAGATCCGATTCAAAATAGAGTCCTAATCGGCCACTAGTCCCAGTCGGCCAACTCTATATAAAGGAGGGAGGGGTGGAGAGCTGTGACACGTCAATTGCATCGCGTGCAACAGAAGTCGCCGAGATCAATCTCCACGGAAACCCTCCCCACTTTCGAGCCAAACCCTAGCCTTGCATCGCGTGCTAGCACACGGGTGTACGGCGTTCCGTCCCCGGACGTGTGGATACCGGAGAGGCGCCGCTACGTTGCGCGCTCTTGATCGGCCGTGGTGGAATCGGCGCGGTCGGGCGCATCGGAGCGAGGCGTGAGAACGCGGCCGGACGACTCGAATCGGCCGATTGGCGAATCGGCTGTCTCCGGGAATCGGCTACACCGTTCGGATCGGATTGCCCTGATTGGTTATTCCGCTGCGCTCTACTCCAATCGGTAACGATCTATCGGCCCTTACTTGCAAGTGTTCCTGGTTTGCGCGGTAAAAGTTTTTGTTTTTGGCTAGCGTAGCCTCCGCGTAACCCTTCAGTGGTATCAGAGCTAATCTTGCTTAGTTCGGGTTTTAGATTGTGTGGAGATTGTGGCAATCGGGTATCCACATGGCAAGCTTATCCGACTGGAGGTAGGGATAGATTGCGCCTGCTATATCTGTAAGTCGAACTTGACATAGGTATTACGGTTGCCGATAGAGATAAGGCAATCGGCCTATAGTCACGGTTTGGTAAGATTGAGGAAACCAACTTAGAATAAGATAGGGTTTCCGACTTGTAAACCCTTCCTCCCAAGACTATATAAGGGGGGTAAGGGGCGTCCCTTGAGGGATATTCCGATAGGAGTTCAGCTTTTAGTTCTCAGCTTTAGATCACGAGATCAATAAAGACACTCGGCGGATCGAATCCACCGAAACAGGAGTAGGGTATTACCTCACGAGAGGGCCTGAACCTGTCTAAATCTTCTTCTTCTTCTAACCCATTGTGCTTGGCGATCTTGACTGCGACCCCAGAAAATATATTGCCGAAACCAAGTTTCGACAGTTGGCGCGCCAGGTAGGGGGCCGCGCGTCGAGACTTCTTCAACAATCTCGCCGACAAGCGTGATGGGATCTCCTTCAAGACTCGGCGACTTCGCCGCCAACTTCGTCAGCGACTCCTCCCTCGACTCGGATTCGAACCAGTCGGAGGGAACAACCCACTCGGCGCCGTTCGGGCTCTCCAACAGCGCCGAGATCTTCGACAACATCTTGAAGACCAAGATGCGATCCACCTTTTCCGATGACGGACTTCACTCGGCGCCATTCGGATTACCGAATGCCGCCGAGATCTGCGCCAATCTTCTTGCCTCCCCGACGGAAGCAATCTACTCGGCTGAAGACCTTTCGGTGCCGTTTGGGTTACCAAACGTCGCCAAGATCTACAACCAAGCTGCTCCCGAGTCGGCGAGGATCCACTCGAAGAGCCGATCCCCAAGCTCAGGCTCGGGACGAACGATCCGGATCCGGGTTACCCGGATCAAGGGAGGTCGCTGTCATCCTCCCGTCCTTTGGCTCCTGTTCATCCTCGAGCTCAACGGATACCTCAGCTCCGCCGGCCGACAATCTCTACGGCATCCCTCTCGACGAAGCCGACAACTCCGACGCCATATGGATGCGAGCCGGAAGTGCTTCGACGTCCTCATGGCCGAGCCGGATGAGTCCGACTCAGCCATGGCCGAAGGCTTGCCGAAGAGGAGCGAGCGAGTGGAGCTTGAACGCAAGATAGCCGAAGAAGACAAACAACGCAAAGACGAGGCCGATAAAAGGAAGCTGGATCTGCGTGCACGGGACGATCGCCGGAGGCCATCCTCCAAACACGGGTTCGCAACACCAATGTCTTCCGGACGCCACGCGTAACGCGCCGCCGCACTCACGCTCTTGGATACCGTCATGGAGACGGCTCCGGCCAACGTGACTCCTATCTGGATAAGATCAAGACCATCGTTGCTGCCACGGCTAACGGCCCTCCCACCACTTCGGCAAGAAGGCCGCGAATCCGTGGCCGAAACGCCTAACAAGAGCCGGCTCCCACCCCTAAGGTCAGGAGACTATAGGAGGCCCGAGCCGGCTCGGTCGTCAACTAGGCCAAGAGGCCCGCCTCCCGAGTCCATGCCGAGGCACCAAGAGCAGACGGTCGACTCCCGCCTCAAACGATATGGACGTCCGCCCGTCCACCACCGAGTCCGCCGCAACAGTTCCGGCTACCCAACCAGCCAAGAAGACCCCGCCGAGTGATCGCGGGAAGTCCTCGACCGCCGCTACCAAGAGCGCGACCGTCGCACTCGGGAAGATCGGAGGGGATCACCCGATAGCGGCGACGATGGAGTACCGGCCTTCACTCGGGAACTCCGCCGAGTGCATTGGCCGAGTGGCTTTAAGCCCACCGGGATAGAAAGGTACGATGGCAAAACCGACCCCGAATCTTGGTTAACTGTATATACCCTTGCCATCCGAGCCTGCGTGGCGACAACAAAGCCATGGCCAACTACTCGCCCGTGGCCCTCGCAAACTCGGCCGAAATTGGCTCACCACCGCCAAGAGGCTCAATCGGCTCGTGGAGCGAGCCGAGGGACCACTTCATCGCCAACTTCCAAGGCACCTTCGAGAGGCCCGGCACGCACTTCGACCTTTACAATGTCATCCGAAGCCGGACGAGCCTCGAAGGATTATATTCGTCGCTTCTCCGAGAAGCGCAACAAGATCCCGAACATCACCGATGACATCATCATCACCGCCTTCCGAAGGGAGTCCGTGATGAGCCGCATCGGCAAGTTCGGACGAAAGCCACCGAAGACGGTGAAGCGAGATGTTTGAGACGGCGAATTCATACGCCAAATCAAACGACGCCATCAAAGCCGCCCGTCAAGACCGGCCCGACGAAGAGAGGACAAGCAAGCAGGAGGAAGCCGAAATCCTAAGAAGGATGGCGGCAACAACAGCAACCGGGGCCCGAAAGATCGCAAGCGCCGATCCGAAGACACAGTGGCCGCAACCTCCAATACTCAACGCCGTCCCCGAGTCGCCGCCTACGACGCCATCATGAACGCCCAATGCACCCACCATCCGAATCACAAGCACGCGGCGAAGGACTCGTTTATCTACAAGGCTTCACAACACAGCGGCGCAGCTCAACAAGAAGCCGATCGACGAGGCTGGCCCGTCCGGCGCCAAGAAGAACAATGGGCCGAGAATGCCGAACCTTTTCAAGATCCAGTGGGGGAGCTCAACCACATCTTCGGGGGCCCGTTAGCTTATGAATCCAAGAGGAAACAGAAGCTAACTGACCGGGAGGTCAACGCGGCTCAACCTGAAGTCCCTCAATATCTGCGATGGTCGGAGGTGGCCATCACCTTTGACCGCTCGGATCATCCTGACCGAGTGGTCCATCCGGGACGCTATCCACTCGTCCCGGACCCCGTAGTCCGCAACATCGGGCTTAAGCGTGTCCTCATCGACGGGGCAGCGCCCTCAACATCTGTTTGCCAAGACTATGGACGAAATGCAGATCCCGAGGGCCGAACTCAAAGCAAGCTCAGCCCCCTTCCACGGAGTTATCCCGGGCTATCTTCAACACCACTCGGGCATATCTCTCTCCAGTCACTTTCGGAGCCCGAGAGAATTTCCGAACGGAGAACGTCACCTTCGAGGTGGCCGACTTCAAACGGCATATCATGCCATCATCGGAAGGCTGCGCTTGCCAAGTTCATGGCGATCCCACACTACACTTATCTTTGCATGAAGATGCCGGGTCCCAACGGCGTCATCACTCTTCGCAGCGATGTGAAGCAAGCCTTCACCTGCGACAAGGAGAGCTGCGACATGGCCCAATCTCGAGAGAGATTACGTGGCCAACAAGAAGTCCGATTGGCTGCATCTACTTCGGCAGAGGGCGAAGTCCCCGCAAGAAGATAGCCAAATCGGGATCCGGCGACGCCAAGACCAAAAAGATCTCCCTTGATTCGTCCGATCCCTCCAAGACGCCGTAATCGGCGCCGACCTAGATCCTAAATAGGAAAGCGCGCTCGTCACCTTCCTCCAAAATAATAAAGATGTTTTTGCTTGGAAACCATCTGATATGCCTGGAATTCCTAGGGAGGTGATCGAGCACTCTTTGAACGTCAAAGATGACGCCAAACCAATAAAACAACGATTACGCAGTTCGCCCGGGATCGAAAAGACGCGATCAAAGAAGAACTTGCAAAGCTCTTGGCTCCGGCTTCATTAAAGAAGTCCTTCATCCCGACCGGCTAGCCAATCCAGTCTTGGTCCGCAAGAAGACGGGGCGTGGCGCATGTGCGTCGATTACACCGACCTCAACAAAGCCTGCCCCAAAGATCCATTCGGGCTACCTCGTATCGACCAAGTTGTCGACTCAACGCCGGCTGCGAACTCCCGAGCTTCTTGGATTGTTACTCGGGCTATCACGAGATCGTCCGAAAGAATCCGACCGCTTGAAGACATCTTTCATCACGCCGTTCGGGGCCTACTGCTACATCACCATGCCTTTCGGCCGAAGAACGCCGGAGCTACATACCAACGCATGATCCAAAGATGCTTCCAGACGCAGATCGGCAAAAACGTTGAAGCTTACGTCGACGATGTCGTCATCAAGACCAAGCGAAAGAAGACCTGATCGCCGACTTAGAAGAAACCTTTGCAAACATCCGGGCCTTCGAATGAAGTTGAACCCGGAGAAGTGCACCTTCGGCGTCCCATCGTGCAAACCGCTCGGCTTCATGGTATCACATCGCGGCATTGAAGCAAACCCGAAAAGATCAACGCCATCTTAAACATGAAGCCCCGAGTAATCGAAAGACGTCCAAAAGCTCACTGGCTGCATGGCGGCGCTAAGCCGTTTCATTTCCCGACTCGACGAGCGAGGCATGCCCTTCTTCGAGCTGAAGAAGACAGACGACTTCCGTGGACCACGAGCCGACAAGGCCTTTGAAGACTTCAAAGAGTTCCTTACCACGCCACCCGTCCTAGCTTCACCTCAGCCCCGGGAACCCCTCTTGCCGTACGTCTCGGCCACTCACCAAGTGGTCGCACGGTCCTTGTGGTTGAACGAGAAGAAGAAGGACGGGCCCGGAAGATTCAAAGACCAATTTACTTTGTCGGCGAAGTATTGGCGGAGCCAAAATCCGATACCCTCGTGTACAAAAATTGCTTTATGGTGTTCTAATAACCGCGAGGAAATTGGCACACTACTTTCGGGTCACTCGGTCACCGTCATCACCTCTTTTCCACTCGGCGACGTCATCCACAACCGCGAGGCAACCGGGCGCATCGCCAAGTGGGCCCTGGAACCGATGCCGTGGACTTAACTTTTAAGCCCGGGACGTCCATTAAGTCACAAGCCTTAGCGGACTTCCGGCCGAGTGGATCGAAAGCAAGAGCACGTACCTCGGGAAGACCTCCAACACTGGACCATGCACTTCGACGAATCCAAGAGGATCACCGGCTTGGGAGCGGAGTTGTGCTGATCTCCCCGACCGGGGAAAGGCTAAGATATGCCCTTCACCTCCACTTCTCCGCCTCACACAACGTCGCCGAATACGAAGCTCTCTTACATGGACTGCGCCTCGCATCTCACTCGGATTCGTCGACTTATTGTGAAAGGCGACTCCACTGGTCGTCAATCAAGTGATGAAAGCGGTCTTGCTTAAACGACACTATGGAGGCCTACGACAAGAGGTCCGCAAGCTTGAGGACAAGTTTGACGGACTCGAACTCTCACATGTCCCGAGACATAACAACGAAGCCGCCGATGAGCTAGCACGGTTCGGATCTAAGCGCGAAGCCGCTCCGACGATGTCTTTGTCGAACATCTCTACGAGCCAACCGTCACGGCAAAGACAGCTCCCAACGAGCAAACCACGAACGAAGTCACCATGATCGATACCGACCGGAGGACGCCGCTCATCAAATTCTTAACTCAAGCAAGAGCCTGCCGGATGACCGGGATGAAGCGTAACGCGTCCGGCGTCGTTGCCAAGCGTACGTCATGGTCGACTCCGATTTATACAAGAGAAGCCCTCTCGGAATTCTAATGAGGTGCATCACACCCGAAGAAGGGAAACAATTACTCCAAGATATCCACTCGGGCATATGCGGAAGCCACGCGGCGGCACGCACTCTAGTCGGCAAAGCTTACGAGACAAGGGTTTTTCGCTTACCGCGGTCTCCGACGCGGATAAAGTCGTAAGAACTGCGAAGGCTGCCGTTCTTTGCCCGACAAAGCCATGTCCGCCCGGAGCTTCAAACAATCCCACTTTCTGGCCGTTCGCGGTATGGGATGGACATGGTTGGCCCCTTCAAAAAGCTCCAGGAGGTTTCACACACCTCTTCGTCGCAATCGACAAGTTCTCCAAGTGGATTGAAGCCAAGCCGGTTGCCACAATCACCGCGACAAAGCACGGGATTTTTCCTCAACATCGTGCACCGCTTCGGCGTCCCAAACAGAATCATAACCGATAATGGGACTCAATTCACAGGAGGCATCTTCAAGGAATTCTGCGAAGACTTCGGAATCAAGATTCGCTACGCATCGTAGCTCACCCCAAAAGCAATGGGCAAGTCGAGCGAGCAAACGGCATGGTTCTTCAAGGCATCAAGGCTCGCGTCTTCGACCGGCTAAGCCCTTACGCCGGCAAGTGGGTCCAAGAGCTTCCCTCGGTTCTATGGTCGCCGCGAACTACACCTAGTCGGGCCACCGCCAAACTCCTTTCTTTCGGTCTATGGCGCGAAGCCATGTTGCCAAATGAGATGGAGTTTGAGTCCCTCCGGTCCGCAGCTTCAACGATGAACGCTACGACATCGACCGAGTGGATGACCTCACTGATTGGAAGAGGCCCGCGAGGCGGCCCTCATCCGTCGGCCAAATACCTTCAAGGGCTCGAAGATACCACGGTCGCAACGTGCGAGCACGAGCTTTCATTGTTGGCGACTGGTCCTACGCAAAATCCAGACCACCAAATACCGACACAAGTTATCTCCCTTATGGGAAGGACCCTATATAATCGCTGAAGTGACTCGGCCTGGTGCCTACCGGCTAAAGCGCGAGGACGGGTCTATGGTGGAGAACTCCTGGAACATTGAACATCTTCGGCGGTTTTACGCCTAATCTGGCTAAGGCCTCATTTTTCCTTGCCAACCTCAAGCAAGATGACTTCTTGAGCTAGCGGGGCCGATACACGTATCAATAAAGCTCGAATTTTCCTCGTCAAATTTTTGTGCATAATTTGGTTTATCATTGTTTAATGTCCTTCGACTCGAGCTCGGTGTCTAGGACCGAGAGTTTTCCGATGACCTAATCGAGCCTAGGCTTGATGACGCGACGAAAACTACTTAAGAAATTTCACGCGAAAGCTCGAATCAAGGCATTGACATAAATAAACTAAAAATAGGCACAAAGATTTCATGGCAAGAGTGTTACGATTACATGACATTCATAAAGCAAAGTCAAAATACGTTCGAGTTTTAAAATTGTTTACTACATCTAAAGAGATCTTCTTCGCCGCTTCTTGCGCCTCGCTGAGCATATCCAAGGCCTGCTCGTCTGTTGTCCCCTCAGCGAAGCCCTCCCCGATTGAATGAATATCCACTCGGGGGTAGAGGGACTTGGTCTGTGCAAGAGCCAGACCAGCCCCCATGTTGGCTGCTTCGGTGATGTTTTTTAGATACTGCTCGGGAGCCAGCCGGAGCTTGTCGAAGATCTCGATTGGCCCCAGCGAGCTGGCCCCAACCCCTTGATCAAACAAGGCTGCCAAGATCGGCGCGGCGGCATTGGCGACCTCTTCTTGTATCTCGTCGCTGGATTTGATCCGCCCGAGTAAGACGTCGTATTGGGCTCGGGTCTTCATCTTATAAGCTGCAAGGAGTCCTAGATCAGTCAAGGCACTCGGAAATGAAGCAGCACACGGGATTTGACTTCAAAAAAGGTTACCTTCAAATTCGGCCTCCATCTCGGCCTTGTCGAGGTTGACCGCTTCCAGTTGGACTTGAAGCGAGTGGACCTCCGAAGAATTTTCTACAACAAAAGAGGATTATCAATAGACAAGATCAACAAAAGAATCACGATGAAGCTGAGAGAGGCAGGCTTACTTCCGATTGATCCGCGGAGGTCGAGGTTCGCTTCTCGAAGCTCCGAGATCTCCTTCCTTAAAGCGGCCTCCCTTGAAGCGGCCTCCTCCCGAGTGACCTTCAGCTGTCGCTGAACGTCCTCCAAGGAGTTTAAGTGAGGCACCAGCTTTTCCAGCACCTCGGATTTTGCCATTGAGCGGCAATATTCTTTCTGCATGCGAAGGCAGAAGGATGATCGATTGAAGGATAACGAAGATATAATCAAAAGAAAGATGAAGGCTTACGTTGAGCGGTCGGGTCGCCTCGTTCGGGCTCTCGACGAGGGCATCCCTTTCATCCTTTTCACTCGCCTGGTCGAGGATGATGCCCCGTCTCTCGCCTTCCGAGTCCCGCCACTCGATTCGATTGGAGGAACCCAGTCTCGAAGACCGTAGCCGGGAATCTCTTCTACCGTGGTGGCAAACAAGAAAAACCAATGAAGACATGAAAGATTCAAAATTGAAAGAACAAAGGAAAGTTCGAAGCAAGTCTCACCGTTTCGACGCGCCGCCTAGGTGGGGCAGCGGGCCCTTCTTCTTCTTCGGGCTCGTGCCGAGTGACCCTCGCCGGGGCACTCGGGCCGCAGCTCGAGGGTTCCCGCAACCGACGGGTCTCCGGTCGGGATATCCCCCGGCGCGTCGGGGCTCTTCCCTGGGGCACTCTCCTTCGAGGAAAAGGGTGCTTCTCCGGAACGCTTGCACTTGGTTGCGGGCTCGGGTTTCGGCTCGACGGCCTTGGCGCTTCGGGAGCAGCGGCCGGGTCGGCCCTTCATCCCCTCCGACGGATCTATATCCCGGGCTTCTGCACAAGTAAATACAGCGAAGATAAAGAAGAGTTCTCTACGAAAGAACTCGGGACTTTGGTTTGAGCTTACTGGTTGATCGGCGGATCTTCGGTGCGATCCGTGGCGATCGCCTTAGAGGCGGGGTCTCGACCGGAGGAGCGGGACGTCGTCATCCGAGTCCTCGATGATCAGCCGCCTTTTGCTTGCGCGCTTGTTCGAGTCCTCACTCGGCGCCGCCCGCTTCCCGATTGGATCGCTTGAATTTTTATCCCGCCGCCGGCTTCTTGGTGGGCGACGCTGCGCGTCATCATGAGCCATCTTATACGGCTTAGAAATGATAGAGGCGTTCTCCTGCGGAAGAAGGAAGGCGCAACGTTAAGCGACAAGACATCAAGATCGAAAGATACTATAAAGCAATCAATCGGCTTACCGGAGGAGGAGGTCGATGGATGCTGAATGGAAGGACTGTAGTATGAGGGCTCGCTCGACCGAGATCCCGGATGAGAAGAGCTTGTACATCCGGATCTTCGGGATCTCGTATGTGAGCGGATCCGGGTCCTCCCGATTGGGGTCCGTTCCGCCTTCGTACTCGAAGGCCGGCTTCGATCGCTCACGATTGGCGCGCGGCACTCGATGAAATGCCGAGTGATTTGTTCCCCGCGAAGGTTCCTCTTCTTCATCGCCGGATCTTCGCGAGCGGATCGTTGGCTTCATCCCATTCTTGGGCTACGGGACGGTGCTCCAAGATGGTTTGGGGACAGGAGGAAGACCGACAAAGGAAGGAAGGTCTGGGTTCAAGATTGCCGATGTAGAACCGGTTCGAGTGCCGCCTTTGTTCGAGGATTTCAAGGGAGAGAGAAGTAGTCTTTGCGGAGAGATCCGCGAAGCCGGAAGCTGCCCGCCAACGACACAAGGATGGTCCTTGTTCGGATGGGGTTTCGTGTAGAACATACGACGGAACAGATTGAAGTGAGGAAGAATGCCAAGGAAGGCTTCACACACATGAATAAAGAGTGCGATGTGAAGCATCGAGTTGGGGTTCAGATGGTAGATGTGAAGACCATAGTAATCCAAGAGCCCCGAAAGAATTCGGAGGTGGGAAGACTGAATCCGCAATAGAAAAAGGAGGTAAAGACGACAAGCTCACCGGTGTTAGGGGTCGGGAAGTCCTCCCCCGCCGCCGGCGCCATCCCACTAGTTCCTTGGGCGGAAGCACGCCGTGCTTCACCATCTCCTTGAGGGTGTATTCCCTCACATCCGAGGTGGCCCATTGGTCGAACGGAATATTCTTCTCCTCCGCCATGAGATCGAGGTTGATGAGGAGCGGATCCGGTGAGAAAGGTTGGATCTTGGGCGAAAGATGTGGGAGTTTTGGTTGCGGGAGCTAGTTGTCGCGGCAAGCGAGCTTCTTGGCGGATGGACTGAGAAGTGCGCAAGCCTAGGGTTCTCCGCAATGAACTGATGAACAGTATTGCGAGAAGGGGAATTTTTGGAAGATGAAGAGGCGGGGACGACCTCGTGTCTTTATAAAGAAAGATTTGAGGGTTGCGCTAGGGTTTTCGGTGAGTGGGCCGAGCCCATAAGAAAATCTACGGCCCAGCTAAGGTGTGGTCCGATACGTGTCCTTAGGGACTTAAGCGGATGAGCTTAAGCAGATTTGCCCTGGTAATATGCGCGTGTTCGAGTGCCCTATGCCTTTAAAAGATCCTTCCATACCGCGGTTTGTTTGACTTCATGAGAAGCTGGCACGATGCAATTTGGAAGGTGACCAACAGCAGAGTTTTTATAGCCACCTTGGTGAACAAGGGCTGTTTGGTTTTTCGGCATTTGGTCGGGTAATCTTGCCGATGCTGTTTGTTTTCCACCTTGGTGAAGATCTTTATAAGATTGAGACCAGTATTATGGCAAAAGTTGTTTAATAACTTGGTCATATTTCTCATATGATTGAAAGAGCTTATTTTCCCATGAGGGATGATTAAAGTATTTGTCCCGGGATGACTCGGGCAGATTTACTCGGATAAGCATGAGCTTACCGAGTGCTTTTTACCCGCTAGGTGTTGATTGAGTTATTATTCCGGGTTACTCGGCGAATCTACTCGGTTGAGCAAGAGTTTATCGAGTGTTTTTACCCATGAGGGATGATTGAATTATTTGTTCGAGATGACTCGGGCAAATTCACTCGGTTGAGTATGAACTTGCTGAGTAATAAGATTTCTATGATTGCTTTAGCATGAGCTAGGCATCTACATGAGAATAATTTTTTATATAGTTCTTGACTATATGCTTAGTCTATTTTTGACTAACCACATAGTCGGGGGCTACACCTATAATTAGGTGCATCAGGAGATGCACCTAGATATTTATTTTTGAGAAATTTTTATATATAAATTTTTCCAGCCCTTCACAGTCTTTGGAGCCACTCGGGAAGATTCAGGCAGAGATGATGGAATCACTCGGCGCCAAAAGCACTCGGTCAAAGAAGTTTTTTGGTTGAGTGCTGCTTTGGACTGAAGCTGAGTTGTCTCGTCGACTGAAAAGGACTCGGGGGCTACTGTGGAGATTGTGGCAATCGGGTATCCACATGGCAAGCTTATCCGACTGGAGGTAGGGATAGATTGCGCCTGCTATATCTGTAAGTCGAACTTGACATAGGTATTACGGTTGCCGATAGAGATAAGGCAATCGGCCTATAGTCACGGTTTGGTAAGATTGAGGAAACCAACTTAGAATAAGATAGGGTTTCCGACTTGTAAACCCTTCCTCCCAAGACTATATAAGGGGGGTAAGGGGCGTCCCTTGAGGGATATTCCGATAGGAGTTCAGCTTTTAGCTCTCAGCTTTAGATCACGAGATCAATAAAGACACTCGGCGGATCGAATCCACCGAAACAGGAGTAGGGTATTACCTCACGAGAGGGCCTGAACCTGTCTAAATCTTCTTCTCCTTCTAACCCATTGTGCTTGGCGATCTTGACTGCGACCCCAGAAAATATATTGCCGAAACCAAGTTTCGACAGATTGGATCTGGAACAAGTTTTGCGCACGGGTTGATTAGATCAATCGGTTTTACGGGATCTGTTGAGGAGAGTTAATGGTAAGTGCGTTCCTTGATAGTGTATCGGAACGGCGTAATGTGATTACGTCGAAGCAATTTCCATATGACTCGGTTTGAGTTGGGTTCGAGATAGCGTTCCTTGATAGTGTATCGGAACGGTATAATGTGATTATACCGAAGCTATCTCGTAGTCCGACTTTGTTGCTGCCTCGCGCCTACGCAAACCATCTCCCTTGATAGTGTATCGGGACAGCATAATATGATTATGCCGATATGGTTTTCGTAAGCGAATTCATAGATTAGATCTATGAATTTCGTGTGGTGTTCAGGGGACCGCCGTGTGCGTACCCCCTTATAGGTCGTCTCGGTGCCGTATCTCTGCGATAAGTAGAAAACGTTTCTACGCCTAACTTGTTTTTGCAGAGAATGCTTTGAGATGGTATGGCCCTATTGTATGTATGAGATGCATGTGATGCATGTAATATTCTTTCATATGTGCAATCCTGTAATATTCTTTCATACGTGCAATGCTTGTAATATTCTTTCACGACTGCGAGTCGATGTAATCTTCAATTAGAGCTTCTATAGTAGTAGCTTAGTTTGAAGAAATCAAGCATTTGGCACTCGAAAGAACGGTGATGAAGATGGAGATCCTGTACACCGGCATGGAGATGGAGATCACCATGTGAAGGGGGCCATACTATTTCATGCTATTCTACCGCTTTCATATATGTGATATGTTTGTTTGATAGGATAGCATCCCTCACAAAATTAAGTAGTAATGATGCCCTTCCAAATGTTGCACCCGTCACCGTTATGCTCGTCAATGGTGGGTCCGCAAAGTAGAGTGCCATTCTCTATCATAACACGAGGGGTATATGTCGGACATATACAGCGGAGCATTTGGTTTACTTAACAAGGCTATCAAAACAGTTTTGGGCCTTGGGGCATAGGTTGGGGCCGGGCATGGAGATGCCACACCAACAACAAGAGTCACATAGAGATGTGATTAGCAAGGAGTTGCTTATCGATGTTACTAATTTTCTAGCGGTGATGCCAAAGCTCACTAGAAAATTAACTAACATGTGGATCTTGACCCAATACGTAACCTAGAGGGAAGGTGGAAAATACGTAATGGGAGTCTAATGTTAAATTGTTTAACAATAGACATAGCATAAACATTGTGCTAAACTTTGCTTTTTCTGTTGTAGAATAAATGGCGGCTAATACTACACCCAGTACCTTTAATTTGCGATCTATTCTCGAAAAGGAAAAATTAAATGGAACAAACTTTATGGATTGGTATCGCAACTTGAGAATTGTTCTCAAGCAAGAGCGTAAGGAGTACGTTCTTGAAGTACCCTATCCCGAGGATTTGCCAACTAATGCCACCGCACGCACGGAGGGCTTATGAGAAGCACACTAATGATGCCCTAGATATAAGCTGTCTCATGCTTGCTACAATGTCCCCCGAGCTTCATAAGCAATATGAGAGCAGCGATGCTCACACTATTATTCGGGACTGCGTGGCATGTTTGAGAACCAAGCTCGGGCCGAGAGGTTCAACACCTCAAAGTCCTTGTTTGCGTGCGAGCTTGTTGAGGGGAATCCCGTCATCCGCATGTGATAAAGATGATTGGCTACATTGAGAGTCCGAAAAACTAGGTTTTCCCTTAGCCAAGAGTTGGCTACGATGTGATTCTCCGGTCGCTCCCTCCGAGCTTCGAGCCATTCATATTAAATTATCACATGAACAATATGGATAGGACCTTGGCTGAATTGCATGGGATGCTAAAGACAGTGAGGAGAGTATCAGAAAAACGATCATCATGTGATGATGATGCGAAGGCTAAGCGCAAACCACTGTCAAAAAACTTTGCACCAAGAGGAAGTTAACTCCCGATGAGATCGCGAGTGCCTCTAATGCAAAGAAGGGCAAGAAGGGGTCGGCGGCATCGATGCCGTTTGCTTCTACTTGCAAGGAAACGAGCCACCTGGAAAAGGAACGCAAGAAGTACATGGAGGATCTCAAGAAGAAGCAAAGTATGACTTCGCCAGGTATTAATGTTATAGACATTAATCTTGCTACTTCACCTACCGACTCTTGGGTATTTGATACCGGATCGGTAGCTCATATTTGCAAATCGTTGCGGGAATGAGAAGAAGTAGAGGATTGAGAAGGGGCGAGGTGAACTGCGCGTCGGCAATGGAGCAAGCGTTGCTACGATTGCTTGTCGGACAGTACCACTTCATCTACCTTCGGATTAGTTTTGGAATTAAATAATTGTTATTGTGTTCCAACACTATGTCAAAACGTTATTTCCGCTTCATGTTTGCAAGCGGAAGGATATGATTTTAGATCAATGAACAATGGTTGTTCAATATATCTCGAGATATGTTCTATTTTCATGCTCCATTGGTGAATGGATTATACGTTTTGAATCTTGAAGCGTCTCCCATCTATAACATTAATACGAAAGGCAACTCTCTAATGATATAAACCCCACGTTTATCCGGCATTGTCGCTTAGGCCATATAAATAAGAAACGCATGGAGAAGCTCCATAAGGATGGATTGCTTCACTCTTTTGATTTTGAATCATTTGAGACATGTGAGTCTTGTTTACTTGGTAAGATGACAAAGGCACCTTTCACGGAACACGGTGAAAGAGCAAGTGACTTGTTGGCACTCGTACATACCGATGTATGTGGACCAATGAGCTCAATGGCCGAGGTGGTTATCGTACTTCATTACCTTTACCGATGACTTTAGTAGATATGGTTATATATACTTAATGAGGCATAAGTCCGAATCCTTTGAAAAGTTCAAAGAATTCCGAATGAAGTACGAATCATTTAGGGAAAACAATCAAGTTTCTACGATCGGATCGTGGAGGGGAATACTTGAGCCAAGAGTTTGGTAATCATCGAAAGATTGTGGAATTGTTCCACGTTAACTCCGCCAGAACTCCACAATGGAACGGAGTGTCCGAATGGAGAAATCGCACCTTGTTGGACATGGTGCGGTCGATGATGAGCCAAAGTGATCTTCCGTTATCTTTCGGGGATATGCTCTTGAAACAACTACGCTCACACTAAATAGAGTTCCATCTAAGTCGGTTGAAAAGACACCATATGAGATATGGACAGGGCAACCCCCTAGTTTGTCTTTTCTCAAAATATGGGGATGCGAAGCTTATGTAAAACGTTCGATCGACAAGCTCACACCCAAATCGACAAGTGCTTCTTTGTGGGATATCCTAAGGAAACTAAGGGATATTACTTTTATAATCGGGAACAAGGCAAAGTGTTTGTCGCCCGACACGGTGTCTTCTTGGAGAAAGAGTTTCTTTCAAGAAGGGTTAGTGGGAGCAGGGTGCATCTTGAAGAAGTTCAAGAAACACCGAAAATGTTTCGCGACCACGAACCACAACGGGAGGTGCAAAGTGTTGCGCCACCGGTTGTAGATACACCGCCCCACGGAGGTCGAAAGATCACGTCGTGCACGAGTACAACACAGTGCGGAACAACGTGATATATTGTTGTTGGACAACGATGAACCTAAGACCTATGAGGAAGCGATGGTGGGACCCGATTCCAACAAGTGGCTTGGAGCCATGAAATCCGAAATAGAATCCATGTACGACAATCAAGTTTGGAACTTGGTTGATCCACTGATGGTGTCAAAACCATTGAGTGTAAATGGGTTTTTAAGAAAAAGGCCGATATGGATGGAAATGTTCACATCTATAAGGTGCGATTGGTGGCGAAAGGTTTTAAACAGATTCAAGGAGTTGATTATGATGAAACCTTCTCGTCCGTCGCAATGCTTAAATCTATTCGGATTATCCTAGCGATTGCTGCATATTTCGATTATGAGATATGGCGAGATGGATGTCAAAACGGCTTTCCTGAATGGAAACCTAAGCGAGGATGTATACATGATACAACCTCGGGGTTTTGTCGATCCAGAATCGCTCGGAAAGATATGCAAGCTACGAAATCCATTTATGGATTGAAGCAAGCATCTCGGAGTTGGAATATTCGTTTTGATGAAGTAATCAAAGGGTTTGGTTTCATCAAAAATGAAGAAGAGGCCTGTGTTTACAAAAGGTCGGTGGGAGCGCAATTGTATTTCTAATCTTATATGTGGATGACATATTAGTGATTGGAAATGATATCCCTATGCTTGAATCCGTCAAGTCTTCATTGAAAAATAGTTTTTCTATGAAAGACTTAGGGGAGGCAACATATATATTAGCATTCGGATCTATAGAGATAGATCCAAGAGGCTAATTGGATTAAGCCAAAGTACATACATTGACAAGGTGTTGAAAAGGTTCAACATGCATGATTCCAAGAAAGGTTTCTTGCCCATGTCACATGGCATTAATCTTAGCAAGAATCGGTGCCCTCGGACACATGATGAGCGGAATAAGATGGGTATGGTTCCATATGCTTGGCGATTGGATCCATCATGTATGCCATGCTTTGTACACGCCCGATGTCTCGTACGCTTTGAGTGCTACGAGCAGATCGTCGGATCCAGGTGAAGGTCACTGGACTGTCGTAAAGAATATCCTTAAGTATTTGAGAAGAACTAAGGATATGTTCCTAGTCTATGGAGGTGAAGAAGAGCTCGTTGTAAGTGGTTACACCGATGCTAGCTTCCAAACAGGACAAGGATGATTATAGATCGCAATCTGGGTTCGTGTTCTGCCCGAACGGAGGCGATCTGGAAGAGTTCCAAGCGATACCGTTGCGATTCTACAACGGAGGCCGAGTACATTGTCGCTTCGTAAGCGCAAAGGAGGCTGTTTGGATCAAGAAATTCGTTTCGAGCTTGGTGTGATGACTAGTACGACTGGTCCAATGTCTCTCTATTGTGATAATAGTGGAGCCATTGCGCAAGCCAAGGAGCCGAGGTCACATCGAAGTCCAAACACATACTTCGGCGATATCATCTCATCCGCGAGATAGTGGACAGAGGTGATGTCAAGATATGCAAAGTGCACATGGATCTCAACATAGCCGATCTGACAAAACCTCTCCCTCACCCGAAGCATGAGGCGCACACAAGAGCAATGGGTATTAGATACTTACATGATTGACTCTAGTGCAAGTGGGAGATTGTTAGTGATATGCCCTAGAGGCAACATGGAGATGTTGGATATCACGTCAATGTTTATGTATAAATGAATAAAGTGTTATTCGTTCCATGAAATAGACATCTCGTATTGATCAATAAGTACGTGACTTATTTATGAGACTCTTTATGTATGAATCTATTTCTAAACGATCCCCGATCATATGTCATATTGTTGGAACAAATATGATTCTAAGATCGGCATGTTTATTGATTGATGATCATGTCTCATAGATCATGGGTATGGAGATATCAAATCAATAAACATGGACATATGTGTTGGAGAACACATTGTTGGATAGACCCACCATGAGACACTACGGGAATTAATGTGCCATTAGTTGGTCTCGGGTAGTGTTGGTACAAAGTCCTTAGACCGAGATCACCATGGATTCCAACATGTGTAGTAGCCTACTTTGGGACTACCAAACGCTATTCCGTAATCGGATAGTTATAAAGGTAGTTTTCGGGTTTGCTATGAAACATGGAGTGGGATGTGAGTGATCAAGATGGAATTTGCCCCTCCTTTGGAGAGATATCTCTCGCCCTCGAGGTAATGGATTATTGAAATGCATGGCCATGCTAAGTTGATTGAGGAGTCAATCAACGACGGATAATCCAATACGGTTCGAGTGAATGGTTAAGTTATTGAAGGGATGGCACACATCTTGCCTATAGCTTAACCGGTATCGTGAGGCAAAGGGATTTGTGTACACATTACAGTTCGAGCCGATATTATTCTTGTATACTATGGTGTCAATATGTGCTGCTAGGCGCCGCTATTGACAGTGGCTGAGTTAGACTCGAGCCGACGATCGGCTAAGTTAGACTATAGCCGAAACCGAGTATACCGAACCTACGGGTCGCACGCTTAAGGGGATAGAATAGATATTCGAGTTGGACTCGGATACGGCTCGATCGGATAGGGATCCGATCGGATAGAGTCCTATGGGCTTACGACGTGTGGGGCGGCCAACTCTATGAGATACGGATGAGATCCGATTCAAAATAGAGTCCTAATCGGCCACTAGTCCCGTCGGCCAACTCTATATAAAGGAGGGAGGGGTGGAGAGCGTGACACGTAAATTGCATCGCGTGCAACGAAGTCGCCGAGATCAATCTCCACGGAAACCCTCCCCACTTTCGAGCCAAACCCTAGCCTTGCATCGCGTGCTAGCACACGGGTGTACGGCGTTCGTCCCCGGACGTGTGGATACCGGAGAGGCGCTTCTACGTTGCGCGCTCTTGATCGGCTGTGGTGGAATCGGCTGCGGTCGGGCGCATCGGAGCGAGGCGTGAGAACGCGGCCGGACGACTCGAATCGGGCGATTGGCGAATCGGTGTCTCCGGGAATCGGCTACACTGTTCCGGATCGGATTGCCCGATTGGTTATTCCGCTGCGCTCTACTCCAATCGGTAACGATCTATCGGCCCTTACTTGCAAGTGTTCCTGGTTTGCGCGGTAAAAGTTTTTGTTTTGGCTAGCGTAGCCTCCGCGTAACCCTTCACTCACTCGGGGCCGCTCGCTTTCCGACTGGATCACTTTGAATCTTGATCCCGCCAGCCGGCTTCTTGGCAGGGCGACGCGGCGCGTCATCGTGGGACACCTTGTACGGCATGGAGGTAACAGAAGCATTTTCCTGCAAGAAAAAGAATGCACAACACTAAGAGACAGGATATCAAGGTTGAAAGACACTATGAAGCAACCAGTCGGCTTACGGAGGAGGAGGTCGGTGGATCTTGGGGAGAACTGGCGAGAATGAGGCGCGCTCAACCGCAATTCCGTCGAGAAGATCTTGTACATCCGGATCTTCGAATCTCGTAGCTGAGTGGATCTGGATCTTCCCGATTGGGGTCCTTCCCGCCTTCGTACTCGAAGGCCGGCTTCGACCGTTCCTTGATCGGCGCCAGTCGGCACCTGATGAAGTGTCGAGTGATTTGTTCGCCGCGAAGACCCTTTTGTTTCATCGCCGGGATCTTCGCAAGCGGCTTATTGGCCTCGTCCCAATCTTGGGCTCTGGAGCAGTGCTCCAAGTTGGCCTGGGACAGGGGAAGACCGACGAAGGCCGGCAGTGGGTTCGGGGTTGCTAATGTAGAACCACCGTGTGCCATCCCTTATTGGAGGACTTTAAAGGAAGAGAGAAGTACTCCTTGCGGAGAGATCCGCGGAGTTGGAAACCTGCCCCGCTAACAACGCATGGGTGGTCTTTGTTTGGATGAGGCTTAAGATAAAACATGCGCCGAAAGAGATGGAAGTGGGGGAGGATGCCAAGGAATGCTTTGCACACATGAATAAAGAGAGCGATGTGAAGCATCGAGTTCGGGTTCAGATGGTAGAGTTGAAGCCCATAGTAATCCAAGAGCCCCCGGAAGAACTCGGAGATAGGAAGGCTGAATCCGCAATAGAAGAAAGAAGTAAAAACGACGAGTTCACTGGTGTTCGGGGTTGGGAAGTCCTCCCCCGCCGCCGGGCGCCATCCCATGATCTCCTTTGGCGGAAGCACGCCGTGCTTCACCATCTCTTTGAGGGTGGATTCCCTCACATCCGATGCGGCCCATTGGTCAAACGGGATCCTTTTTTCCTTCGCCATGAGAGTGGTGTCGATGGGAAGTGGATCTGGTAGGAAAAAGTGGGGATTTTGACAAAGGAACTTGGGAGATTTGGCTGCGGAAGCTGGTTGTTGCAAGGAGCGAGTTCCTGGATGGATGGATTTGGGAGCGCGCGAGTCTAGGGTTTTCCGCAGGGAACTGGTGAACAGTGCTGCGAAAAGGGGAATCTTTTGGAAGATGAAGAGGCGGGGACGACATCGAGCCTTTATAGAAAGATTTGAGGGTTGCGCTAGGTTTTCTTGTGATTGGGCCGAGCCCATAAGAAAACCTACGGCCCAGTTAAGGTGTGGCCCGACGCGTGTCCTTAGGGACTTAAGCGGATGAGCTTAAGCAGATTTGCCCGGAAATATGCACGTGTCCGAATGCCCTATACCTTTGGAAATCCTTTCATACCGCGGTTTGCTTGACTTCATGAGAAGCTGGCATGATGCAACTTGGAAGGTGACCAACAGTTAAGCTTTTTATATCTGCCTTGATGACAAGGGTTGTTTGGTTTTTTAGCATTTGACTGAGTGATTATGTCAATGCTATTTTTCCACCTTGGTGAGGATCTTTATAGATTGAGACCGTATTATGGCGAAGCTATTTAATAACTTGGTCATATTTTTCATATGATTGAAAGAGCTTGTTTTCCCATGAGGGACGATTAAAATATTTGTTCCGGATGACTCGGACAGATCCACTCGGATAAGCATGAGTTTACCGAGTGCTTTTCACCCACGAGGGTTGATTGAATTATTTGTTCTGAGATTACTCGGGCAAATTCACTCGGATAAGCACAAGGTTGCCGAGTAATGAGGTTGCTTTAGCTTGAGCTAAGCATCTACATAAGAATGATTTTTTATAGTTCTTGACTATATGCTTAGTCGTTTTTGACTAACCACATAGTCGGGGCTACACCTAATTAGGTGCATCGGAGATGCACCTAGATATTTATTTTTGAGAATTTTTTAGATATTTTCCAGCCCTTCACGAGTCTTTGGAGCCACTGGGAAGATTTAGGCAGAGATGATGGAATCACTCGGCGCCGAAGCACTCGGTCAAAAGAGGTTTTGGCTGTGTTGTTTTGGTTTGAAGTTGATGTCTCGTCGACGAAAAGGACTCGGGGGCTACTGTGGAGATTATGGCAATCGGGTATCCACATGGCAAGCTTATCCGACTGGAGGTAGGGATAGCTTGTGCGTGCCATATCTGTAAACCAAACATGACTTGGGTGTTACGATTGCCGATAGAGATAAGGCAATCGGCCTATAGTCATGGTTTGGTAAGATTGAGGAAACCAACTTAGAGTAAGATAGGGTTTCCGATCTGTAAGCCCTCCTCCCAAGACTATATAAGGGGGGTAAGAGGCGTCCACTGAGGGATATCAGATTCTAGATCAGAGATTCCGATAGGAGATCAGCTTTTTAGCTTTCAGCCTTAGATCACGAGATCAATAAAGACACTCGGCGGATCGAATCCATCGAAACAGGAGTAGGGTATTACCTTACGAGAGGGCCTGAACCTGTCTAAATCTTCTTCTCCTTCTAACCCATCGTGCTTGGCGATATCGACTGCGACCCCAGAAATTATATTGCCGAAACCAAGTTTCGACAATGATGCGTCCTCTACTTCTCTCAATAAGGGTACATTTAGGGAGATGGTTGATTGGTACAAAGAGAAAGTTGAGATAGTGAAGGATGCATATGATAAATGTTCTAGAAATTGTCAGATGTTATCTCCTAGTATACAAAAGGATCTTACAAAGGCATGTGCAGAGGAAGTGATGGTAGTGATTATGGATGAGATTCGTGGTAGGAACTTCTCCGTGCTTATTGATGAGTCTCGAGATGTTTCTATAAAGGAGCAAATGGCTATGATTCTGAGGTTAGTAGCCATTACTAATTTCCATTAGTTGTCTACTTTGAAATTATGTACTAATATAGAACAAACTTTGATGTGCAGATTTGTGAATGATGAAGGAAAGGTGTTGGAGAGGTTTGTTGGACTTCAACACATTGAGAGAAGTACAACTGCTGCTCTGAAAGAAGCTTTGCTTGAAATGCTTGGTGTCCACATTTAAGCATCTCAAAGCTTCGTAGGCAAGGTTACGATGGCGCTTCCAACATGAGAGGTGAATTTAATGGTGTGCAAAAATTGATTCGGGATGAAAATCCATATGCTTTCTATGTCCATTGTTTTGCCCACCAGTTGTGATTAGTTGTTGTTGTCGTTTCAAGTTCTACTCCAACCATTGCATACTTCTTTAACTATGTTCCTTTGATAGCCAGCACTGTGGACGCTTCTTGTATGAGAAAGGATGCCTTACTTGCAAAGATTGAGAATGGTGATATTCTTATCGGAAGAGGTTTAAACCAAGAAAGTAGCATGGTTAGACCCGGAGATACTAGATGGGGTTCCTGTTAGTGATATGCCCTAGAGGCAACATGAAGATGTTGGATATCATGGTCAACATTTATGTATCAACAAATAAAGTGTTCTTCGGTTCCATGAAATAGACAATTTATATTGACGAATAAGTATGTGACTTATTTATGAGACTCTTTATGTATGAATCTATTTCTAAATGATCCCTTATCATATATCATATCTATGGAACAAATATAATTCTAAGATCAACATGTTTATAGATTGATGATCATGTCTCATAGATCATGGTATGGATAAACCAAATTAATAAACGTGAACATGTGTTAGAGAACACATTGTTGGATAGACCCACCTTGAGACACTACAGGGAATTAATGTGACATTAGTTGGTCTCAAGTAGTGTTGGTGCAAAGTCCTTAGACCTGAGATCAACATGGATTCAAACATGTGTAGTAGCTTACTTAGGGACTACCAAACACTATTTCATAACTGGGTAGTCATAAAAGTAGTCCTCGGGTTTGATATGAAACATGTAGTGAGATGTGAATGATCAAGATGGAATTTGCCCCTCCTATGTGAGAGATATCTTTGGGCCCCTCGATGTAATGGACCATGAAAGTGCATGGTCATGCCGAGTTGATTGAGGAGTCAATCAACCGATAGATAATCCAATACGTGATCGAGTGAATGATTAAGCAATTAATAGGATGGCACGAGTCTTGTCTATAGCTTAATTGATATCGTGAGCCAAAGGGATTTATGCACACATTACAGGTTCAGCCGATATGATCTTCTTGTATACTTTGGTGTCAATACGTTCTGCTAGAGGTCGTGGTTGATGGGACGACCGAGTTGTACTCGGGTCAGAACCAAGTATATATGAACCTATAGGGTCGCACACTTAACGGGATAGAACATGTATTTGAGTTGGACTCGGATATGGCTCAGTTCGGATAGAGATCCGATTGAATATAGAGTCTGTATGGGCCACAAGGCCCAGTCGGCCAACTCTATATAAAGAGGCGCTTGGGGTGGAAATCAGTACTAGAACACGACAACAGATCATGAGCGCAACTTCAAGTCGTCGGGTCAAGGTCTTCCACGGAAACCCAAGTCGCCGACTTCTAAGCAAACCCTAGCCCGGCGCCGAGTGCTAGCACACAAGTGTTCGGCGATTCCATCCCTAGATGTGTGGATACCGGTAGAGACATCGCTATGTTGCGGTGTCATTCGGCAGCATTGAATCTCACTGAGATCCAACTAGCCGAATCCAATTCGGCGATTGGGTCGGGCGTTTGGGCGAGACGAACCGGAAGCGCCATCGGGGTCGGGCGAGACAAACCGAGGTCGGCGGGGTCGGGCAATTAGACAAGAAGTTGGCGAGGTCGGCTGAAGTATTCTGAGGTCGGCAAAGGTTGTTCCTAGGTCAGCCGAGGTCGGCAAGACTTGTCCGAGGTCGACTAGCAAGATATTGACTATTTTCGCTGCACTGCATGTCAACTGGTAATGATCTATAGACCCTTACTCGCATTCTTCCTGGTTTGCGCGGTAGAAAAGTTTTATTTTATGCTATCGTAGCCTCCGCTTTTTCCTTCAGTGGTATCAAAGCTAGACTTGCATAGTTTGGGTTTTAGATTGGATCTGGAACAAGTTTAGCACACGGGTTGATTAGATCAATCGGTTTTAGAGTTCGGTAGAGGAGAGTTGACGGAAACTGTGTTCCTTGAGGTTGTCTCGGATCGATATGATGTGATTATGTCGAAGCAATTTCTATAGGACTCGGTATGAATATGAGTCGAATTCAGGATGGCGTTCCTTGAGAGTGTCTCGGATCGGTAAAATGTGATTGTGCCAAAGCTATCTAGTAATCCGACCATAACTGCCGCCTTGTGCCTATGCAAACAATGTCCCTTGATAGTGTATCGGGACGCATAATGTGATTATGCCAACATGGTTTCCATAAGCGATTTCATAGATCGGATCTATGATTTTTGTGTGGTGTTCCGGGCGCTGCCCGGAAGCCCGCGAGGGGGCGGCTTCCCCGTCGACCCCCGGCCCGATAACCGACTAGCGGGACCACCATGTGCATACCCCCTTTTTGTCGTCTCGATATCGTATCTCTCCGATAGGTAGAAAACGTTCTACGTCTAACTTGTTTTTGCAGAGAATGTTATGAGATGGTATGGCCCAATTGTATGTATGAGATGCATGTGATGCATGTAATATTCTTTCATACGTGCAATCCATGTAATATTCTTTCACGACCTGCATGTCGATGTAATCTTCGATTTATAGCTTCTATGGTAGTAGCTTAGTTTGAAAAAATCAAGCATCCGGCACTCGGGAGAACCGTGATGAAGATGGAGATCCTCTACACCAACATGGAGATAGAGAACACCATTTGAAAGGGCCATACTGTTTCATTATTAATTGCTATTCTTCTTGCTTTCATATATGTGGTATGTTTGTTTGATAGGATAGTATCCCTCAAAAAATTAAGTAGTAATGATGCCCTCCAAATGTTGCACCTATCACGGTTGTGATCGTCAATTGGTAGGTCTGCTAAAGCAGAGTGCCATTGTCTATCATAACACGATGGAGTATATGTCAGACATATACATGAAGGAGCATTTGGTTTACTTGACAAGACTATCAAAACAGTTTTGGGTCTTGGGGCATAGGTTGGGGCCGAGGCATGATGATGCCACCCAAGAAACGAGAGTCACATAGGGATATGATTAGCAAGGTGTTGCTTACCCATGTTACTAATCTTCTAGCAATGATGCCAAAGCTCACTAGAAATTAATTAATATATGGATCTTGACCTAATACATAACCTAGAGGGAAGGTTAAGAAACGTAGTGAGAGTCTTTTGTTAAATTGTTTAATAAAAGACAACGCATAAATATTGTGCTAAACTTTGCATGTATTTTCTGTTGTAGATTATCACAGCTAATAATGCACCCAGTTCTTTTAATTTGCAATCTATACTTGAGAAAGAGAAGTTGAATACAACAAACTTTATGGATTGGTATCGAAACTTCAGAATTGTTCTCAAGCAAGAGCGAAAGGAGTACGTTATTGAAGTTCCTTATCCTGATGATTTGCCTGATAATGCTAATGCTGCTGCACGAAGGGCTTATGAGAAGCACACTAATGATTCCCTTGACATAAGTTGTCTCATGCTTGCCACAATGTCCTCGGAGCTTCAGAAGCAATACAAGAGCAGTGATGCTCACCGTATTATTGAGGGTCTACGTGGCATGTTTGAGAACCAAGCTAGGGCTGAGAGGTTCAATACTTCAAAGTCCTTGTTTGTGTGCAGGCTTGTATAGGGGAATTTTGTCAGTATGCACGTGATAAAGATAATTGGCAACATTTAGAGTCTTGAAAAACTAGGTTTTCCTCTTAGCCAAGAGTTGGCTACAGACGTGATTCTCCAGTCACTCCCTCCGAGCTTTGAGCCATTCATACTAAATTTTCACATGAACAACATGGATAGAACCTTGGTAGAATTGCATGGGATGCTAAAGACTGCCGAGGAGAGTATCAAGAAAAACAGTCATCATGTGATGATGATGCAGAAAGCTATGCGCAAACCTCCTGTCAAGAAACTTTGCACAAAACGGAAGTTAACTCCTGATGAGATCGCGAGTGCCACCAAAGCAAAGAAAGACAAGAAGGGGACGATGGCATCAGATGTCGTTTGCTTCTATTGCAAGGAGACAGGTCATTGGAAAAGGAATTGCAAGAAGTACATGGAGGATCTCAAAAGGAAGCAAAGTGCGACTTCTGCTTCAGGTATTAATGTTATAGAAATAAATATTGCTACTTCATCTACTGACTCTTGGGTATTTGATACCAGATCAGTAGCTCATATTTGCAAGTCGTTGCAGGGAATGATAAGAAGTAGAAGTTTGAGAAGGGGCGAGGTGAACCTACGTGTCGGCAATGGAACTATAGTTGCTGTCAGCACTATGCCACTTTATTTACCTTCAAGATTAGTTTTGGAACTAAATAATTGTTATTGTGTTCCAACTCTATATTAAAATATTATTTTCGCTTCATGTTTGCAAGCGGAAGGATATGATTTTAGATCAGTGGACAATGGTTGTTCAATTTATCTTAGAGATATGTTCTATTTTCATACTCCATTGGTGAATGAGATTATACGTTTTGGATCTTGAAGCGTCTCCCATCTATAACATCAATACAGAGAGGCAACTCTCAAATGATATAAACCCCACATTTATTTGGCATTGTCGCCTAGGCCATATAAATGAGAAACGCATGGAGAAGCTCCATAAAAATGGTCTGCTTCACTCTTTTGATTTTGAATCATTTGAGACATGTGAGTCTTGTTTATTTGGAAAGATGACAAAGGCACCTTTCATGGGTCACAGTGAGAGAGCAAGTGACTTGTTGGCACTCGTACATACTGATGTATGTGGACCAATGAGCTTAACAGCCATAGGTGGTTTTTAGTACTTCATTACCTTTACCGATGACTTTAGTAGATATGGTTATATCTACTTAATGAGGCATAAGTCCGAATTCTTTGAAAAGTTCAAGGAATTCTAGAATGAAGTACAGAATCATTTAGGGAAAATAATTAAATTTCTATGATCAGATCGTGGAGGCGAGTACTTAAGCCAGAAAT
The DNA here is from genome assembly GCA_019925245.2 of Oryza australiensis. NCBI lineage: Eukaryota > Viridiplantae > Streptophyta > Magnoliopsida > Poales > Poaceae > Oryza > Oryza australiensis. The sequence goes on from JAIFGZ020000516.1 coordinate 361,009, forward strand.
TTGGTAATCATCTAAAAGATTGTGAAATTGTTTCACAGTTAACTCCGCCAAGAACTCCTCAATGGCGGGGTGTCCAAACGAAGAAACCGCACCTTGTTGGACATGGTGTGGTCCATAATGAACCAATTTGATCTTCCACTATCCTTCTGGGGATATGCTGTAACACCCTGAAAATCGAAGATTTAAAAATCGAAATCAAAAATTTGGAACTTACAAAAACTTTTGAATTTGTTGCATCTTGTCATGCTATTTGGCTCTTATTTGCAAGTTTTACCGCGTATTATAAATAAAGATATATTTAAAAGATGGAAATGTCAAAAAGGTTACGTAAACCCCAAACAAAAAGTAAATTCCAAAATAAATATTAGAAATAAAAATTGGGAAAAGCTAAAGTTGATAAGAATTTATTTTGAATCAAAAATCACATTTTTGGAAAAAGGGAAAGGAATTAAATATATAATATAATATAATATAATAAAAATGGGAAAAAAGGTTGGAAATGTAGGTTAAAATTTAATTTTTGAACGGGTTAGGTCATATTTTAATTTTACGTGAGGGAAAAAGAAATGGGAGAAAATAGAAATTAAATTGGGAAAATGCGAAATGTCACTATTCATTGCGCGCCACTCGTTCGACGCCGTACCGGGCCCGGACCGCCTCGCCACCACACGCGCGCGCGCGCCCACGCATCGTACCGTGCTCATGTCGCGCGTCGTCCGTGTCGCTCGCGTGCGCACTGTGCCCGCGCCGCGCAGCTCGCGCCAAGCCGCGCCCATGCCGCCACCGCTCGCCGCCGCGCGCGCGCGCCCCACGTCAACGCCGCCGCCTGTAGCGGACGTCAGCCCATGCTGTCGTCATCACTCACCCTGTTCCTGCGCCGCGCTGTCATCGGCCACGCGCGCGCCACGCCCGTGACGCACGCGATAGTGTCGCGTCGTGCCCCGCACCTCCACCGTGGTCTCACCGTGAAATCGATATAAATAGACCTTGGTAGCTTGAGTTCCAAACACCAAACTTGATCGCCTCTTTTCCCTCTCCAAAACCACCCAAAAATCCCCTGCTTCCGTAGCCCATTCACGAAGAATTTCGCAAAAGATCGGAGCACGGTCGGAAGAACCCTAACTCGGCCGCCCGGAGCAAAAATCAAAATTTGTCACCCTCGATTGATTTCTTCTCGAATTGAAGGTACGTCCACAATCTACGTGCTCTAAGCTTCATTTCCCCTAAGTGTCCCGGGCCGATTAGCCGTCGGAGACCCATCGTCGGAGAGCCACCACGTTTCCCCTATTTTGGTCGCCGTCGTGCGCACGGTGCTGGCTCACCCCGATGCTTCCCCGGCAGAATAAAACCTCTAGCTAGCTCCCCCGTGCTCCGTAGATGCTCTAAGACAGCTTGCTTGGGCCGAAGCATCGCCGGAGCATCCCGACGATGTGCGCCTTCGCCGCCGTGACCACCTCGCCGTCGCCGGCCCAATCCGCCTCTCCGGCCTGACCAGGGCTAGAAATGGTGTCCCCGTGGGTCGTAGATGGAGTAGGGCCCGATAGACCCCGAGCACCGGCCATCCTCGCCGCTGTTCACCCTCGCCCCGCCGTCGGCCTCCCTGAGGAAGAAGAAGGGAGAGAAAGAAGGAAGAAAAAAAGAGAGGGGGAAGATAGACGAGATTGGCTCAGTAGCTTAGTGGCTTGAGCCGAGCCGAGGGAGGGTGAGGTTGCGCGTTCGATTCCCAGTAGAAGCAAATTCCTTTCTAAAGGAATTAAAATTAGGAGAAGCCTAGTAAAAATCATAAAAAATATATTTACTCTTTTGAATCCCTAAACTTTATTTACAAGGAATTTTACATCTTTTCAAGAGATTATTATTTATTCTTTTCCAAAATTTCTTTTGCAAATAAGTATGAACTTTATATTCAAACTTCTTAACCTAACCCATTTATTCACCTAAATAATACATTTACAAATGGGAACCTTTATAAGAATTTTAAAGCTATCTTTATAATTCCTAATCTACCCTTCGCATTATATATATATATACAAATATGTTTTATATTTAATTTCGCTCCATAAATCCTTCTCAACCCCTTTATCCATAGACCACGACACCAAGCCCACAAAATAAATTTGATCCAACCCAAAAAGTTCGACGTAAACACTCTCGTTACCTTTTGTCAAATAGACATTTTGGATCATCGGTTATAATGCTGATAAACTTACATTAACTGGGGATAAGGCCACCCCATACAAATTAAATCGAAAGAGAACACAAGAGTTCAAATCATTGCAACTCACTCGTTTCGACCCGGACTTTAGCAAAACCCGATCACTAATACGTTTACGACCATAGATTCGCCGTAGGGACTGCTTTTGTGATTTATTTGGTTTTAATGGTTTTTATTTGAATTCTGATCGAATTCAATTGGATCTTTCGCACGTATGTATAGCATCCGAGGGAGCCGTTGAGTACGCTGAAGACACAAGTCAAGAAGGTCACGAGCAAGGCAAGTCATCACTCCCTTTGAACATGTTGAACCTAATTGCGAAATGATATTGATTTAAACTTCAAATATGCATGCTATACACGAAATACCTATGCTTGATATGCTTGGGCAACTACCTTAGGGAAGGTAGTTGAGATACGGCATGTGGAGACATGAACGCCACATTGCCTTGAACATGATGAAAATAGTTTTGATGGAAAAATGAAAGTACAAAACCAATGTTTTTAGACTGGGGCGGATGGATGGATTTGGGTGGATTCCGGCAAAGGCAAGTACCGTCCCTGGTCGATTAAGGACCGAGCCATGAGACTTACAACCTACAACGAGCCAGTATAATCGTACTTCTCGAATGGGTATAGGCCTAGCGGAGTAGATAGCCGAGCGGAGGCAGTATCCCTGCATAGTGGTTCAGGTGTAGGCATTGAGGTAAGGGCCTACCGGTGGGGGCTCACCACTGGTGGGTACCTGGACGGAATTTAAGGGCCTACCGATGGGGGTTTACCACTGGTCGGTACCTGGGCAGAGATCGGGCATGCGATCAACATGAAGAAATGAAGACATGAAGAAAGGAACATGAAGGTTGAAAGATCAAAGATGGAGCAAGTCTTTCTCTTACCCCGGGAACGCCAGAACTCCTCTCACTGCTAGGAAACGACGGCTTGACTGCATGAGGGTTTAAGTTCATGGAGCGGGTACTGCCAAAGTGAGGTTATCAAAAGGCTTTGCCGTGACCGTCCCATATAGAGGGATGTAGGCTCATTCAATGGGCAGTTGCGGAGTATGAGTAAAGTGTACATCCATTGCAATGTGAGTAAACCAATCTATTCAAATAGTCGTGCTCGCGGATAATGAGCAACTTGACGGGTTTCTCCCGTGGCTAGACTCATAAAAACTTAAACTGATGGGTTGGGCATGCATGATGATTTTATGTGCTGAGGGATCCTCTGCTCGAACTGCGAGAAGGGGGTAGACTCCCCAGAAAACCATGACGACCCAGAGGCGGGAAAACATCCTTGGTATCACGATGGATGGTAGACAGAACTGTCGCTGATTTAATATACTCTGGAACTAAAACTTGACTTGGTTAGATGTTAGGCTTGTGAAATGATTTATGAAAATTAGCTTTGCGCAAATAAACCTCAGCCATCCTTTGAATGACCCTATCATGTGCATCATTCCGTGTTGGCTTGCTGAGTACGTTGGGTACTCACCCTTGCTATACGCACAAACATACAGATGTAGGCGTGGAAGATCTGGAGGACCCATATGCCTACTGCAAGGAGGGTAATGAAGACGATGGCGCAATAGGTCTTAGTCCCCAGTCATTGCCTGTGGCAACCGACATGCCGATGCCTTCCGTCTGCTATCTCACCTAGACTCTGATTTTGGTTGTATCTGGACCAGTAGGTCCTATGTGTTGGATATTGCTTTCGGGTTTATTTTGTAATATATTCTATGTAAGACTATTCGTGCACTTTGCACCTGATAATTCAGTACTGTATTCGTGGGTACCAAACTACTCGATCTAGGGAAATGGTACTATGAACACGAATGATTCCCGTCCTCAAAAAGGGGGTCTACAGAGCTGGTATCAGAGCAGTGCGACTATAGGATAAGACCAACCGGCACCCCACCCCTTTATAGCTAGTTAAAGGGAAATATCCCTGTATAGGATTATTTTAAAGAAATTTGATCCAACCCAAAAAGTTCGATGTAAACACTCTCGTTACCTTTTGTCAAATAGACATTTTGGATCGTCGGTTATAATGTCGATAAACTTACATTAACTGGGGATAAGGCCACCCCATACAAATTAAATCGAAAGAGAACACAAGAGTGAAAATCATTGCAACTCACTCGTTTCGACCCGGACTTTAGCAAAACCCGATCACTAATACGTTTACGACCATAGATTCGCCGTAGGGACTGCTTTTGTGATTTATTTGGTTTGAAGGTTTTTATTTGAATTCTGATCGAATTCAGTTGGATCTTTCGCATGTATGTATAGCATCCGAGGGAGCCGTTGAGTACGCTGAAGACACAAGTCAAGAAGGTCGCGAGCAAGGCAAGTCATCACTTCCTTTGAACATGTTGAACCTAATTGCGAAATGATATTGATTTAAACTTCAAATATGCATGCTATACACGAAATACCTATGCTTGATATCCCATGCCTTGATTTTTCTTACCCTTAGATATAATCTTTGTAACCCTCGATGTGATATAACCGAAGGAAACCTTCGGTAAAATGCTTAGCCATGCTTATACTAGAATCTTGCATACTCATATTTTTACAAAAGCTATATGCTTGGGCAACTACCTTAGGGAAGGTAGTTGAGATACGGCATGTGGAGACATGAACGCCACATTGCCTTGAACATGATGAAATATATTCGATGGAAAAATGAAAGTACAAAACCAATGTTTTTAGACTGGGGCGGATGGATGGATTTGGGTGGATTCCGGCAAAGGCAAGTACCGTCCCTGGTCGATTAAGGACCGAGCCATGAGTCTTACAACCTAGAACATGCCAATACAACCGTACTTCTCGAATGGGTATAGACCTAGCGGAGTAGATAGCCGAGCGGAGGTAGTATCCCTGCATAGTGGTTCAGGTGTAGGCGTTGAGGTAAGGGCCTACCGGTGGGGGCTCACCACTGGTGGGTACCTGGATGAAAGTTAAGGGCCTACCGGTGGGGGTTTACCACTGGTCGATACCTGGGTAGAGATCGGGCATGCGATCAACATGAAGAAATGAAGACATGAAGAAAGGAACATGAAGGTTGAAAGATCAAAGATGGAGCAAGTCTTTCTCTTACCCCGGGAACGCCAGAACTCCTCTCACTGCTAGGAAACGACAGCTAGACTGCATGAGGGTTTAAGTTCATGGAGCGGGTACTACCAAATTGAGGTTATCGAAAGGCTTTGCCGTGACCGTCCCATATAGAGGGATGTAGGCTCATTCAATGGGCAGTTGCGGAGTACGGGTAAAGTGTACATCCATTGCAGTGTGAGTAAACCAATCTATTCGAATAGCCGTGCTCGCGGATAATGAGCAACGTGACAGGTTTCTCCTGTGGCTAGACTCATAAAAACTTAAACTGATGGGTTGGGCATGCATGATGATTTTATGTGCTGAGGGATCCTTTGCTCAAACTGCGAGAAGGGGGTAGACTCCCCAGATAACCATGATGACCCGGAGGCGGGAAACCATCCTTGGTATCATGATGGATGGTAGACAGAACCGTCGCCGATTTAATATACTCTGGAACTAAAACTTGACTTGGCTAGATGTTAGGCTTGTGAAATGATTTATGAAAATTGGCTTTGCGCAAATAAACCTCAGCCATCCTTTGAATGACCCTATCATGTGCATCATTCCGTGTTGACTTGCTGAGTACGTTGGGTACTCACCCTTGCTATACTCACAAACATACAGATGTAGGCGTGGAAGATCTGGAGGACCCGTATGCCTACTGCCAGGAGGGTAATGAAGATGGTGGAGCGCAATAGGTCTTAGTCCCCAGTCGTTGTCTGTGGCAATCGACATGCCGTTGCCTTTCGTCTACTATCTCACCTAGACTCTGATTTTGGTTGTATCTGGACCAGTAGGTCCTATGTGTTGGATATTGCCTTCGGGCTTATTTTGAAATATATTCTATGTAAGACTATTCATGCACCTTGCACCTGATAATTCAGTACTGTATTCGTGGGTACCAAACTACTCGATCCAGGGAAATGGTACTATAAACACGAATGATTCCCGTCCTCAAAAACGGAGGTCTATATATGCTCTTGAAACAACTGCGTTCACACTAAATAGAGTTTCATCTAAGTCAGTGGAAAAGACGCCATATGAGATATGGACAGGGCAACCTCCTAAATTGTCTTTTCTTAAAATTTGGGGATGTGAAAGCTTATGTAAAGCGTTTACAATCTGACAAGCTTACACCCAAATCTGACAAATGCTTCTTTGTGGAGTATCCTAAGGAAACAAAAGGATATTATTTTTATAATTTGGAACAAGGCAAAGTGTTTGTCGCCCGACATGGTGTTTTATTGAATAAAGAGTTTCTTTCAAGAAGGGTTAGTCGGAGCACAGTGCATCTTGAGGAAATTCAAGAAACATCGAAAAGTGTATCGGCCACCACTACACCACAACAGGAGGAACAAGATGTTGTACCATCTGTTGTAGATACACCAGCCCCACGGAGGTCCAAAAGATCATGTCGTGTGCCTGAAAGGTACACAGGTGCGGAACAACATGATATATTATTGTTAGATAACGATGAGCCTAAGACCTATATAGAAGCGATGGTGGGACCAGATTCCAACAAATGGCTTGGAGCCATGAAATCTGAAATAGAATCCATGTATGATAATCATGTTTGAAACTTGGTTGATCCACCTGATGGTGTCAAAACCATTGAGTGTAAATGGGTTTTTAAGAAAAAGGCATAAATGGATGGAAATGTTCACATCTATAAGGTGTGATTGGTGGCAAAAGGTTTTAAACAGATTCAAGGTGTTGATTTTGATAAAACCTTCTCGCCCGTCACAATGCTAAGGTCTATTCGGATTATCCTAGCAATTGTTGCATATTTCGATTATGAGATATGGCAGATGGATGTCAAAACGGCTTGAATGGAAACCCAAGCGAGGATGTGTATATGATACAGCCTGAAGGTTTTGTCGATCCATAATCGCCTGGAAAGATATGCAAGCTACAGAAATCCATTTATGGATTGAAGCAAGCATCTCAGAGTTAGAATATTCATTTTAATGAGGTAATCAAAGGGTTTGGTTTCATCAAAAAATAAAGAGGAGGCCTGTGTTTACAAAAAAGTCAGTGGGAGCGCAATTGTGTTTCTAATCTTATATGTGGATGACATATTGTTGATTGGAAATGATATCTCTATGCTAGAATCCGTCAAGTCTTCATTGAAAAATAGTTTCTCCATGAAAGACTTAGGGGAGGCAGCATACATACTGGACATAAGGATCTATAGAGATAGATCTAAGAGGCTAATTGGATTGAGCCAAAGTACATTCATTAACAAAGTGTTGAAGAGGTTCAACATGCATGATTCCAAGAAAGGTTTCTTGCCAATGTCGCATGGCATTAATCTTAAGAAGAATCAGTGTCCTAGGACACCTGATGAGCTAAGTAAGATGAATATGGTTCCATATGCTTCGGCAATTGGATCCATCATGTATGCTATGCTTTGTACACGTCCAGATGTCTCGTACTCTTTGAGTGCTATGAGCAGGTACCAGTCGGATCCAGGTGAAGGTCACTGGATAGCCGTAAAAAATATCCTTAAGTACTTGAGAAGAACTAAGGATATGTTCCTAGTCTATGGAGGTGAAGAAGAGCTCGTTGTAAGTGGTTACACCGATGCTAGCTTCCAAACAAACAAATATGACTATAGATCGCAATCTGGGTTCGTATTCTATCTGAATGGAGGCACAGTCAGCTGGAAGAGTTCCAAGTAGGACACTGTTGCTGATTTTACAACGGAGGCCGAGTACATCGCTACTTCTGAAGCTGCAAAGGAGGTTGTTTGGATCAAGAAATTTGTTTCTGAGATGGGTGTGATGACTAGTGCTACTGGTCCAATGTCCCTCTATTGTGATAATAGTGGCGCCATTGCGCAGGCTAAGGAGCCTAGGTCGCATCAGAAATCCAAACACCTACTTCAGCAATACCATCTCATCCGTGAGATAGTGGACAGGGGTGACGCAAAAATATGCAAAGTGCAAACGGATCTAAATATTGCTAATCCGCTGACAAAGCCTCTCCCTCAGCCAAAACATGAGGTGCACACCAGAGCAATGGGTATTAGATACTTACATGATTGACTCTAGTGTAAGTGGGAGACTGTTAGTGATATGCCCTAGAGGCAACATGGAGATATTGGATATCATGGTCAATGTTTATGTATCAAAGAATAAAGTGTTATTCCGTTTCATGAAATAGACAACTTATATTGATCAATAAGTATGTGACTTATTTATGAGACTCTTTATGTATGAATCTATTTTTAAATGATCCCTGATCATATATTATATCTATGGAACAAATATGATTTAAGATCAGCATGTTTATTGGTTGATGATCATGTCTCACATATCATGGTATGGAGAAACCAAATCAATAAACGTGAACATGTGTTAGAGTGAATGATTAAGCAATTGATAGGATGGCACGAGTCTTGCCTATAGCTTAATTGATATCGTGAGGCAAAGGGATTTGTGCACACATTACAGGTTCAGTCGATATGATCTTCTTGTATACTTTGGTGTCAATACATTCTGCTAGGGGTCGTGGTTGACGGGATGGCCGAGTTGTACTCGGGTCGGAACCAAGTATACTTGAACCTACAGGGTCGCACACTTAACGGGATAGAGCGTGTATTTGAGTTGGACTCGGATATGGCTCAGCTCGGATAGAGATCTGATTGAATATAGAGTCCGTATGGGCCACAAGGCCCAGTCGGCCAACTCTATATAAAGAGGCGCTTGGGTGGAAATCGGTACTGGAGCACGATGACAGATCACGAGCGCAACTTCAAGTCGCCGGGTCAAGATCTTCCATGGAAACCCAAGTCGCCGACTTCTGAGTGAAACCCTAGCCGGGCGTTGAGTGCTAGCACACAAGGTGTTCGGCGATTCCATCCCTAGATGTGTGGATACCGGTAGAGACATCGCTATGTTGCGGTGTTATTCGGCGACATTGAATCTCATCGAGATGCAACTAGCCGAATCTAATTTGGCGGTTGGGTCGGGCGGTCGGGCGGTCGGGCGCGACGAACCGAAAGCGCCATCGAGGTTAGGAGAGACGAATCGAGGTCGGCGGGGTTGGGCAATTTGGACCCAGGGTCGGCGAGGTCGGCTAAAGTATTCTAAGGTCGGCAAAGGCTGTTCCGAGGTCAGCCGAGGTCGGCAAGACTTGTCCGAGGTCGGCTAGCAACATATTGACTATTTCCGTTGCACTGCACATCAATTGGTAACGATTTATAGACCCTTACATGCTTCTTGGTTTGCGTGGTAGAAAAGTTTTGTTTTAAGCTATCGTAGCCTCCGTGTTTTCCTTCAGTTCCCATCTAAAAATTTTGCTTTGGATTTTGGTGATGTGGGAGGCTATTTTATGTCCTTGAGATAGTAAAGAAAGATTCTATTAAAACAACATCTAATGATGGAGCTTTTGGTTTTGATCGGTAAAATGGAGAGCTTTGATTTTGTGTTTATGATGCACTTAATGATAGAATTGTTGAGCCTGACAGACGGTTTGTCACGTACTTTGCAAAGGAAGGATCAAGATATTGTTGAAGCAATTTATTTGATCATGGGTGTGAAAGATAGCTTGATGGATATGAGAGAAAATGGATGGGAAACATTACTCCGAAGATTAAAACAATTTTGCAATAAGAATGAGAAAGAAGTGCCGATATGGACAAGTTAGTAAATGCCCGTAGAACATCTGCACAAAGAAAGCAAAAGGTAACAAACATGCATTTCTACCATGTTGAGATTTTTATCACTGCTATTGATGCCATTTTGTCGGAGATGAATCATCGGTTTGGTGAAATTAGTTAAATGTTACTAGATTGCATGGCTTTTCTTAACCCAAGGAACTGTTTCTCTAGTTTTGATGTAGACAAACTTGTGAGACTTGCTGAAATTTATGCCAAAGATTTTGATATTGGTAAAATTATTGTGTTGCCAAGTCAACTTAGGGAATTTATTGCACGTGCTAGAAGAACTGAAGATTTTCTTGGATGCACTGAGCTTCCACAAGTCTCTGAAATCATGGTCAAGGTTGGAATGCATAGATCTTATCCATTGGTTTATCGACTTATTAAGCTAACATTAATACTTCTAGTGGCAACGGCTTCAGTTGAGAGGGTTTTTTCAGCTATGTTTATTATAAAGACAGATTTGCGTAACAAAATGGGTGATGAATGGCTAAATGACTTGATGATATGCTACAATGAGAAAGAGATATTTAGAAGCATCAATTCTGAGAAAATTATAAAAAGGTTTGAAGCAATGAAAACCCACCATATATTAGTGCCCCAAACAACATTGTGTATTTTGAAAACTAAGATTGTTGAATTAGTTATTTGTCTTGTCACTAATGTATTCTTTCTTGTTTTATTAGGCACGAAGACGAGGCCTAGAAGTAGCACCAGCGCTTCTCAAAGGAGGAGGCGCAGGACTGCGAGAAGAGAGGACGGTTATGGAAAAAGGTGGAGGTCATCATCTTCTAGTAGGTACGCTGTCACCGACATCAACCCCCCCATAAAATAATCCTAGATTCGCCACTGCTCATCCTCGCCTATAGACACGGCCAAATGGGCCGTGCTCCCGCTGGCCGGCCCGAGCACGCCGTGAACAAGGCAGCACGCACGGCAAGCACGCGCCGACCGGCAACGGCGCGTGGCCGTGCCGTATCGCCCGTGTTGTGCTTGGGCCGGCCGCCGAGCCCGCGGGCCGGCACGGCACGACACGTGTCCTGTAGCGGCACGGCACGGCCCGGCACGGCCCGCGGCACGGCACGGCCCGTTTCGCGTGCGGTCGAATGGGAGCGCGACACGTGGCAGGCCGGGGAGAAAGCTGCGCAACGGCTCTTTGGCGGTCCAATGGGAGCGCCACGTGTCACCAACGGCTCTATGGCTGTTCAAATTTCAAATTAGCCGTTGGAGACCAAAAAAATCATAAAAAATTCAAAAAATTGCAAAAAATAGAAATTTCGCCCTATAAATAGGGCATGAACCCCAGCCATTTCTCCTCACCTCTCACTTCTCATTTTGTGCTCTCAAGTGCTCTCAAGTGCTCTCTTTGCTCTCAAGTGTCCGTTTTTTTTTATTTTGACAAAATTTTCTCAAATTTTGTTAAAAATCAAAATTAGTTTCGTAGTTCAATAGTTTGATCGCAGAAGTTTGAAGTTCGCGCAGTTGGAAAGATGTAAGTAATATTCAAATTTGTGTATTATTTGTATTGTGTTTATGAATTCAATAAATATTTTACAATTTGTTTATGTCGGTTTAAAATTTCAGAATGGATCCGAACTATCCATACCAGTCGCCGTCTTTCACTTTGGGTGATTTCGACCCCAACTACATGCGGGGTTTGAAGATGCCCCGGATCGGCTCCAACTCCACCATCGTGGAGGAGGTACCGGTTCGGGCGGCTGCGGTGGCTTCGGAAGGATTATCTTCCGGATCCGTGAGCGGAAGTGTTTCAACACGCACTGGTCCAAAAAGATCGAGAACTTCCGTGTATGGCAACACTTCGACGAGATAAAGGAAACAGCCCGGATGGAAGGGAGGTATCAAAAGCTCGTTGTAAAATATGTAGGCAAATGTTATCTCGCTCGTGGTTACGCTAGTCTTGGTCATCTCAAGCGCCATGCGGAGTCGTGTGCCAAAAAGCAAGGAATACAACTCCGACAACAACAACTTATGCTAAACCCGGATGGTACGGTACGTAGTTGGGAGTACGATCCCATGGTTGCTCGGGAATCTCTTGTCAGGTTAATCGCCAAGCAAGATTTACCTGAACATTGGAGAGACTCGATTTTGAACAATACATTCAGCAATCTCATAACCCTAGGTTTAAATCGTAAGTAGGCAAACGACAACTAGAGATTTAGAGAATGTTTATCGAAGGATTCAAATGCACTTGAAAGAACTTTTTAGTACATGTACTTTCTCTGTTAGTGTAACTTCAGATATATGGAGTAGTAGAGCTAGCAGGATTATCTTAGCGTTGTTGTTCACTTTATTGATGATGCTTGGCAGTTACAAAAGAGAGTTTTAGGGCTTAGGTTAATAGATGGCTCACATACGGGAGAAAACATAGCTGAAAGAATTAGGGAAGTAATTAATGAATTTAATCTTGCTTGATAAGATATTTCTTGTCACCCTAGATAATGCATCGCTAATTCTCGTGCTATGGAAATATTGCAACCTTTATTTTGTGTTTATGCTCAATCGTTTCTACTACATCAGCGTTGTGCATGCCATATAATTAATTTGATTGTTAAGGCGGCATGAAAAGGGTTCATAACCATATTGATGTCGTCAACCAATCGCGTGGTTAAGCTGTTCGAACCCACGGATTGGTGCGTGGAAGAGGTTTTGTCATGCGGCGGTAAGAGAGCTCGTAAGTTTGCCACCGATCTTGAGCATCGGTGGAATTCAACATATTTAATGTTAAAAGTTGTTTTACCTTATAGTGAATTACTTACGAATTTTGTTCAATCACGTGGTGGCCACGAAACAATGACGGTCGCCAATCGAATGAGCATGTTTGGGCAATTGTCCAAAAATATAATCAATTTTTAGAAACTTTTTATGATTGTACTCTTACTCTGTCACAAATTTATTATCCAACTTCTAATATAATTTTGCACAATATTCTTGAAATTGCTTCTCTATTTAAAGAATATGAAAATGATGATGTTCTAAGCGAACTGTCTTTCACATGAAACAAAAATATTTTAAATATTGGAAAAATATACCTATGTTGTATGCGTTTGCTTTTGCTTTGGATCCTAGGTGTAAATTAAGAGGATTGTCGCTATTTTATCACTTCTTGGTGATACTTTAGGTATAGATTATAGTTCTTTCTATACGAGGTTAGAAGTAAATTATATGAAGTTTTTGGAAGATATGAACTAAAGTTTCAGGGAGTTCGACAGTAGAGACCCCCTCCTATCCCCACTACAGGTAAGAAGAAGATACAGTGGGGTCGTATTTGGGGTGGATCTTCTTCAAGCCAAGGTGGTGGCAGTTCGTCAACTACAAGTGGAGACGGCTCTTCGCATCGTGGCCGAAGAGTTGTCCGGTTATTTGGACAGCGACGCCATCCACCACGAAGCACAAGACTTCAACATTCTCGGGTGGTGGAATGACCACAAGTTAGCATATCCGTGCTTTCAAAACTAGCACGGGATGTGTTGACGGTGCCGTCTCGACGGTGTCATCCGAATCGGCTTTCGATCTATGCGGCCGTATCATCGAAGACCGAAGGACGAATCGGCAGTGACCACGTCGAAATGCTACTAAGCGTTAAAGGCGGGAGCTTGCTCGACAACATGCCCAATATACTACGGACAACCAAGAATTGGCCGCCCGGTTCGAGCAGCTCTACGGATCCGGACCAACCCTAGTAGAATTTTGTTAGACGTAGTTCGACCTTTGAGTGTACTCTTTTCTTTGTCATGGTTTTCTCGGTTTTCTCTATGAGTTTTTACATGACAAAGTTTTTAACGAGGCATGTATCATTGTATCCTATAATGATATAAACATCAATAAAGGTCATTACTATTTTTAACAATTTTTTTTCAATATTTTCGTAAATGTGGATTTATTTTTAACATTACTAAGTCATTATTTTTTTAAAACTTTATTTTTTTATTTTTATTTTTTATTAAAAAATTGGAAAAAAGGGCCCGTGGGCTCGGCTGGCCGTGGGCCACCGGCGTGTCGTGCGGCACGGGCCGCCCGGCTCCCCACGTGCCGTGCTTGGGCGGAGCCTAGGCACATGGGAGGCACGGCACGGACCCGTTTCATCAAGCGGGCCAAACGGGTCGTGCCGAAACGGGCCGTGCGGCGCACGGCCCGTGCCGTGCCAGCCGGCCGCCGTTTGGCCGTGACGTCGCCTATAGCGCCTCCTTCTCTCCTCCTTCGCCACCGTCTTCTCCCTCTCCTTGCTCGTGTTTTTTCGCTCTCTCTCCTCATCCACTCACCGCCTCCTTCTCTGGCTCCGCCACACGACTGCCTCCTCTCGACGCATCTTGTCCTCTTCCCGCTCTTCTCCGCACACCAACTCTCTCGACAGCCAGATCCATATGTAGTGCCAGATCTCGTATGGGTGGAGAACCCGTCGCTATCTCGGCTATGCCAGTGGAGGCTCTAGGTTAGTCAAAGGAGAGAGCACTCATTTTGGGGTGTGCTTACTACTTATATGCTTTCAGCAGTTACTTGGTTACCTAGCGTTTACCATAGGCACGATAACTGGTACACCAGAAGTGCATCCTTCCCGATCCTCTCCTACTAGGGAAAGGTCATCTCAATGCTAAAAGGCCCACATAGATATGGACCGAACTGTCTCACTATGTTCTGAACCCATCTCACATACTGCATTAATGGGCGAACGGCCCAACCCTTGGAACCACCTATAGCTCCAGGTGGTGAAGAGCCAACATCTAGATGCTAAACCTTCCCGTAGATGTGGACTCTTGGGAAAGATCAGCCTGTTATCCCTAGATTACTCTACTACAGAAAGGATTTATTTTAAGCGGCCAAAACAGATTTTTGCATGTGGTTGGTCGGCTCGTCTACATCAAGGTGTTTGCAAAAGATCACCATTTTTCCATGCGGGTAGTGCAACCACATGCCAAAACGAGATTTCGCATACGATCACCTATGCCGACCGCACGCGAAAATAGTCTCGGCGAAAAAACAAAAATCCTAAAAAAAATATCGCCTGAAACCCTAGATCCTCGATTCTCTCAAAACCCTAGTCGCTATCGTCGTCTTGGAGCAATCACCACCGCCGTCGTCGTCGTTGCAGCAGTCACTGTCGTTATCATCGTTGCAGGTACCACCGCTGCCATCATTATCATCGTCGTTGCGTCGCCACCGTCGCTCCTGAGGGTGGGAACGACGGATCCGTGCGTCGTCGTCGCTCTCGAGGGTGGGGCTGACGGATCCGCCCATCGACCGCTCGCTCCCGCCGCCTGAGCCCCCTACCACTGCTCCCAAGGTTGGGGATGTTGGATCCACACGGGTGCACGGCCATCGCCATCGACGCGCCGCTCCTCCGCCAGCCTCCCGCTTGAGCCCACCGCATGCACCTTGGTTGCCTGAGAAGAGAAGTGGGAGAGGGGAGACGGGAGAGGGAAGGAGAGCGAGTGGGAGAGGAGTTATGGCGTGGAGGAGTGGGGAGAGGAGAAGAGAAGAGAAAAAGGTGTGGTGGAGAGAAAGAAGGGGAGACAAAAATGGTGCGAGGAAAAATATATTTTCGCATATGACGCTTTAACAGGTCTAAACGTGAAAATAAACTTATTTTTGCATGCGGGTCTGTTAAGAGGTGGGCTTGCAAAAATTGATTTTTGCATACGAGCCTCTTAATGAACCATATGTGAAAATGCAGGTCAATTTTAGTAGGTGCGATCAGTTATGGTCCACCTACAAACTATAGGGTCCTTGTACAGAAAAATTGTTTATGTAGTAGTGACAACCTTTGTCCGTTGAGCGATGGCCCTTCCACTCGACACCATCGAATCACTAAGGCCGACTTTCGTCTCTGCTTGACGGGGTGTCTTGCAGTCAAGCTCCCTTCTACCTTTACACTCGAGGACCAATGTTCATTTGGCCCAAAGAAACCTTTGCATGCCTCTGTTATCTTTTGGGAGGACTATGCCCCCATAGAAACTATCTACCTAAGAGGATGAGACTGTCCCTTGGTCTATGGATCGGATGTAATATTAGACTCTAAGTTTTTTTAGGGTGGTATCTCACTGATGGCTTAGGCCCTTAAAAGAAGGCCTTCTTCACCTTTATCTAGAAAAGGCTCAAATCAAGAACTCATGACCGCCAGATCTAGCCAATATGAGCTTTGGGGTCATCACGTGAGGTGGCAAAACCTCTAGGCTGAATTTGAAAAGTTATTGCCAAACACATTGATGATGATCCATATAAAAAAGGAATTGGCACAGTTTCATCACAAAAGATATGCACAAAACTGTCATTTTCTTCATCAAATGATTTCATCGTCGGCTCATCCAAAATGAACATCACAAAACATCAAAATGCACATATATTACTGACTGTCCATGCAGGATTTTTTTTATTCGTGTCCATGCAAGACTTGGGAAGATGCCGACGTTGCAATTGTGACTTTCTAGAAGCCACTCTCACGCATCTCTCTCCATCTCACCACCAGGGCCCACACACACAATAAAAAAACAACCCCAGAATCAAGGGGCCCACCTACCTTCCCGCGCCATCGGACGGCGGAGCCTCCGCTGATCCGGGCCACGGACGGCCCAGATCCACCCCGCGTCGGCGAACGGGCCGCAGCGTGGGGGCGTCGGCGTGCAGATATTTCCGGGCCCCGTGGGGACGACGCGGTGGGGAAGAGATGACCCAAGTCACCATCCGGCGTAAGTGTAAATGATAGGTGGGGCCACGATACCCATGGCCCACGTGCCAGTGCCTCGGGGGGGTAAAAATCCGGGTGAGTGTGGGGGGTCTGGTCCGGATAAGACGGCCCCCTGTCTCCGCATTGACGCGCGTGACGTCACGCTGAGACCCGCGCCTGTCGACGTGGCCGTGAGCGTGTGAGGAGGCGGAGACGCTGACGGCGTTTATAGGCGGGAGTTTTTACGCCGGTGGCCCCCACATGAAGGACGTGGGGCCCACTACGGCTGGGGAGGAGCTTTTTTTTTTATTCTGTTTTTCTTTTATTGATGGTGAGGTGGTCAGGTGCTGCACGCAACCTCATGCGTTTTCTTTTCTTGTAATGCTGTCCTATTTTTGTTACAACTGCCTTTTGTCCTCGTCACCGTGGTTAAGCGTCGCTGTACCTTTCTCCCGCGAACGAAAAACGAGGTACGTTATTAAGTCTATAATTAATTAATTATTAACTAAAAAATTAAAATAAATTAATATAAATTTTTAAGTAACTATTCCATAGAAGTGTTTTTCTGAAAAACACATTATTTAAGTAGCTTGAAAAACGTATTTATAAAAAATAAAAAATTAGAAGTATTTGAATCGTGTATTAGTAAATAAAAAATTATTTGTAAGTAAAAATTTTATATACGTGTTCTTAGCAACGTAAAAATAAATATTATAAAATAAACTATGACAAAAATAAAAAATAAATTTAAAAATTTAAAATTAAGTTTTAAGATATAAATTTTGACTTATAAGAATAAGTGTAAGTAAATCAATGAAGCCTTCTATATAGTTTAGTAATTTAGGGTTTATATTGTAGAAGACTAGAAGTAACAAGGTGCGGATTTTGCTCGTGCAGTGCTTTGACAAAACTCTCTTTCTATCAGCAGTAACAAGTTGCCATTATATTGCTATACGAGCGAATGAACCGTGGCCTAAATGTTTGCTCTATAAACTTTTCACGTTATCAAATACGATTCAAACACCTTTACATATCTAAAATTGATTTATAGGTTTAGGTTGCTGATTTAAATTTTGTGGACACTCCATAATACCATATGTGTATTGAGTTAGCTGTTAAGTTATCTACTACTTTCATCCTAAATCCGTTATATCAACAAATAATTCCATTCTCTTTACTATCTCTTTGTTCTTCACCTCAATCATTAAATACTCCATCTAGTCATAAATAAATATTTGAAATTTTGGATAGTATTTGATTAAACTTTTAAAATTTTAACCTTGGCATCAATTCCAAAATATTTCAACTGAAAGTGAAATTGATTCCAAACATCCTAATGCACAAGGATGAAACAGACGTATCGCTAGATAAGCACGTGTGAGCAGAGCAAATTTAGAGGCCCTAATTTTTTATATTTTAATCGATGCTAATGTGTTCCAACATGTTTAAGGACCCCTTGTTACATTTTTGAAAGTTTTACTCTTTCTCTTTTTAATGATTTGGCTATTAATAGCTTCTTTTCTTTAATGATTTGGCTATTACTAGCTTCTTTTCTTGAGCTCCAATAAATATTTGATGGTAACCATGGACATCTCGAATAACTATAGCTCATAATGATGATGTGAACGTTCTTGCCAAGCATTAAAAAGTTTCATGGTCATTTTTTCCAAAGGTTTCGTTTTTCTACTTAATAAAAAATAAATTGCTGTATCGGGGACAATTACGAGGGTTAACTGAAAAAATGAGTCTGATATATGCAACTTTGATATATATAGCAGTCAAAGTAAAAGTTACTCTTACATTTCATATCATATTCACGACTCCAAATTGTTCGTAGTTCCCCTCTTATCCTCATTGTCTCGTTGTTTTGCTTATTCATATATTTATTTGTATTTATCTGAATCGCTTATTAGTCAATAAAATATCTTTTATGAATAAAATTTATATACATGTCTTTAACGACTAAAAATGTTGTAAAATAAACTATAAAAAAACAAATTCAAAATTAAATTTTAGAACTCAAATTTTAACTTATTATAAGCACAAGCATAAAACTGAGAGTGCCTATCTCCTACCGTCAACCGAGTGGAGAGGTGAAAACAAGGTGATCCAACTTTCGTATGTATGTGCACTTAAATATTCAAAAGTTGATGACTCGCTAATAATTAAGGACAACAATGGGTGCAACGAAATGACTAAGAAAAGCCATAAATTCTTTCTAAAATCAAATTAAATAATTCATAATAATCTAGAACTCAGGGATGAGAATTGCCCATATCATCACCAAAACTAGCAATAATTATTCTGGTATCTTAAAGCTCGTACAAACATCGAACAACATCTATAATTTATTCTATTATATTCTAAAGCTCAAGAAGCAAACATTTTAAATCATCCTCATATCATTTTTATAATATTTCACTATATATCTATACATCATTACTATATACATTATTTATCTATACATTTCACAACAAAGCATCAACTAGTGTTTTTATAAACGGTGGTGGCAGACTTTGTTCATTTCCCCACCTAGGGATTTTTTTAAAAAAAATATTAATATGTCAGTTTCTGCATCGATTAATGTATATGATTGTTAATTATTATAATCTGACACAAACAGAATAGAATTTCAAAGAGACAAAAAGAGTTTAAACCATAAAAACCTAAAATTCAATTTAATTGCTAAAACGCCAACTATAACTTGCAAAGACCTCCATCACCGTCATCTCAATAGCTCTATAACACTTCTTTATTAATAGGCGATCCTCCTCCTTCTGAAGTAAATTTTATTATGTGTTCCTTTAAAGATGACCTATAGATAAGATGATACTCTCCCTTTGTCAAAAACAACATTATTCCTCGCTAGCACATAGCCCAACATATGGCACTTGCCCCAACAAAGATTTGCGACTTCAATTTTGTACTTAACCCCTGTAACCAACATGTAAACATATTGTGCACATTAGATGGGGTTTCAAATTCAGAGCAATATGAACAATTTTCCAGATGAATTTGGCATAATGACAGTCAAAAATAAATATTATATAGATTCATGGGTGGAGAAAAACAATATTTCTTATCACACTGCCATTGTCGCCTAGCTAAATTGTCTTTGGTCAAAATTACCCCTATAAGTACCACATAAAAACTTTAATCTTTGAGCGATAATTTTATTTTCCATATTAAATTGTTGAGAGGTAAAGACTGTACCCCAAATAAAGCTTTGTACATAGAATTTACTAAAAACAACCCATTTTGATGTAACCCCCATACAAATCGGTCTCTTTGGTTTTTAAGTTGTTCATTCGCAACCATGGGCACCACGTTGTGCCATTCTTGCAAATTGGCACATGTCAGAGATCTCCTGAAAGCTATATTTAACGGTGTTGTAGACAATACTGTCTTAACAGAAGCACTTTTCTTTCTCACAATATTAAATAATGCTAGGAATAACATTTTAAATGGTCTATGTGTTATCCATGAATCCCTCCAGAATCGCACTTGCATTCCGTCCCCTAGATCAAACCTACCCATTGACAGGAATTCACCCTTGACCTTCATGAGGCCAGCCCAAAACTGAGAATCTCCTGCCATGTATTACACCTAAGACATAGATTTATCCCTTAAATATTTATTCTTAAGCAGCTATTGCAAAACCCCATCTCCATTTAGCAACTCGTTTAGCCATTTACTTAAAATGCACTTATTATGAACATCTAAATTTAGGACCCCCAGCCCTCCTTGATCTTTTGGTGTACATACTATATCTCATTTTGTTAGTTTATATTTCTTTTTATGTTCATCGCTTTGCCAAAAAATCGAGATCTATAATAGTCCAATTTCTTTAAAACCCCTCTAGGTATTTCAAAGAAAGATAACATAAATATAGAAAAACTACTTAGGACTGAATTAATGAGGACAAGCCTTTCACCCACCGACAATATCTTACTCCTCCAACCATTCAGCCTCTTTTAAAAACGATCTTCCACATGCTTCCAATTCTTATTTTTTAATTTTCGATGACACATAGGAATTCCAAAATATCTAAAAGGAAAAGCTCCTATATTACATCCAAATAGCTGCGTGTATTCAAAGTGATGAACCTTGGCTGCACCATAGCAGAATAATTCACTTTTATAAAAATTGATTTTGAGTCCCGATAATTGTTCAAAAGCACAAAGCAAGAGCTTCATATTCTTGACCCTCTCTAAATCACTATCCATAATGAAGGGTTACGCGGAGGCTACGCTAGTCGAAAACAAAAACTTTTTACCGCGCAAACAGGGAACACTTGCAAGTAAGGGCCGATAGATCGTTACCGATTGGAGTACGTAGCGGAAATAGCCAATCAAGACTATCTGATCTGGAACTGTGCTGGCCGATGACAGCCGATTCCTGGGGACAACCGATTCGCGGATATAGCCGATTCGCCGAGTCGTCTGACCGCGTTCTCGTGTCTCGCTCCGATGCGCTCGACCGCAGCCGATTCCTTCACAGCCGTTCAACAGCGCGCAACGCAGCAGCGCCTCTACCAGTATCCACACGTCCGGGGACAGAACGCCGAACACCCGTGTGCTAGCACGCGATGCAAGGCTAGGGTTTGGCTCAAAAGTGGGGAGGGTTTTCGTGGAGATTGATCTCGGCGACTTCTGTTGTGGATTCGGTTCAATGCGATGCAGCAACTCTCCACCCCTCACCCCTTTATATAGAGTTGGCCGACTGGGACTAGTGGCCGATCAGGACTCTATTTTGAATCGGATCCCATCCGAATCTCATAGAGTTGGCCGCCCATACGTTGTAAGCCCATAGGACTCTATCCGATCGGATCCCTATCCGATCGACCCGATATCCGAGTCCAACTCGAATGCCCGTTCTTATCCCCTTAAGCGTGCGACCCCGTAGGTTCAGTATACTCGGTTTCGGCTATAGTTTAACTTAGCCGATCGTCGGCTCGAGTCCAACTCAGCCGACCATCAATAGCGGCGCCTAGCAAGCACATATTGACACCATAGTATACAAGAATACAATATCGGCTCTGAACCTGTAATGTGTACACAAATCCTTTTGCCTCACGATACCAATTAAGCTATAGGCAAGATGTGTGCCATCCCTTCAATAGCTTAACCATTCACTCGAACCGTATTGGATTATCTCGTCCGTTGATTGACTCCTCAATCAACTTAGCATGGCCATGCATTTCCATAATCTATTACCTCGAGGGGCCCGGAGATATCTCTTCAAAGGAGGGGCAAATTCCATCTTGATCACTCACATCCTACTCCATGTTTCATAGCAAACCCGAAAACTACCTTTATAACTACCCGATTACGGAATAGCGTTTGGTAGTCCCAAAGTAGGCTACTACACATGTTGGAATCCATAGTGATCTCGGTCTAAGGACTTTGTACCAACACTACCGAGACCAACTAATGACACATTAATTCTGTAGTGTCTCATGGTGGGTCTATCCAACAATGTGTTCTCTAACACATATGTCCATGTTTATTGATTTGGTATCTCCATACCCATGATCTATGAGACATGATCATCAATCAATAAACAAGCCGATCTTAGAATCATATTTGTTCCAACAATATGACATATGATCGGGATCATTTAGAAATAGATCCATGCATATAGAGTCTCATAAATAAGTCACGTACTTATTGATCAATGCAAGATGTATATTTCATGGAACCGAATAACATTTTATTCATTTATACATAAACATTGACGTGATATCCAACATTTCCATGTTGCCTCTAGGGCATATCACTAACAATCTCCCACTTACACTAGAGTCAATCATATAAGTATCTAATACCAATTGCTCTTGTGTGCGCCTCATGCTTCGGCGAGGGAGAGGTTTTGTCACGGATCGGCTATGTTGAGATTCGTGTGCACTTTGCATATCTTGACATCACCTCTGTCCACTATCTCGCGGATGAGATGATATCCCGAAGTATGTGTTTTGACTTCGATGTGACCTCGGCTCCTTGGCTTGCGCAATGGCTCCACTATTATCACAATAGAGAGACATTGGACCCGCCGCACTCGTCATCACACCAAGCTCGAAACAAATTTCTTGATCCAAACAGCCTTCTTTGCAGCTTCCGAAGCGTACTCGGCCTCCGTTGTAGAGTCGCAACGGTATCCCGCTTGGAACTCTTCCACGATGCGCCTCCGTTCGGGCAGAACACGAACCTAGATTGCGATCTATAATCATCCTTGTCCGCTTGGAAGCTAGCATCGCGTAACCATTTACAACGAGCTCTTCTTCACCTCCATAGATTAGGAACATATCCTTAGTTCTTCTCAAGTACTTAAGGATATTCTTTACGACGATCCAGTGACCTTCACCTCGAATCTAACGATATCCGCTCGTAGCACTCAAAGCGTACGAGACATCCGGACATGTACAAAGCATGACATACATGATGGATCCAATTGCCGAAGCATATGGAACCATACCCATCTTATTCCGCTCATCATGTGTCCGAGGACACCGATTCTTGCTAAGATTAATGTCATGTGACATGGGCAAGAAACCTTTCTTGGAATCATGCATGTTAAACCTTTTCAACACCTTGTCAATGTATGTACTTTGGCTTAATCCAATTAGCCTCTTCGATCTATCTCTATAGATCCGAATGCCCAATATGTATGTTGTCTCCACTAAGTCTTTCATAGAAAAACTATTTTTCAATGAAGACTTGACGGATTCTAGCATAGGGATATCATTTCCAATCAACAATATGTCATCCACATATAAGATTAGAAATACAATTGCGCTCCCACCGACCTTTTGTAAACACAGCCTCTTCTTCGTTTTTGATGAAACCAAATCCTTTGATTACTTCATCAAAACGAATATTCCAACTCCGAGATGCTTGCTTCAATCCATAAATGGATTTCGTAGCTTGCATATATTTTCGAGCGATTGTGGATCGACAAAACCTTGAGGTTGTATCATGTATACATCCTCACTTAGGTTTCCATTTAGGAAAGCCGTTTTGACATCCATCTCGCCATATCTCATAATCGAAATATGCAGCAATCGCTAGAATAATCCGAATAGACTTAAGCATTGCGACGGGCGAGAAGGTTTCATCATAATCAACTTCTTAAATCTGTTTAAAACCTTTCGCCACCAATCGTGCCTTATAGATATGAACATTTCCATCCATATCGGCCTTTTCTTAAAAACCCATTTACACTCAATGGTTTTGACACCATCAGTGGATCAACCAAGTTTCAAACTTGATTATCGTACATGGATTCTATTTCGGATTTCATGGCTCCAAGCCACTTGTTGGAATCGGGTCCCACCATCGTTTCCTCATAGGTCTTAGGCTCATCGTTGTCCAACAATAATATATCACGTTGTTCCGCACTGTGTACTCGGGCGCACGACGTGATCTTTCGACCTCCGTGGGGCTGGTGTATCTACAACCGGTGGCGCAACACTTTGCTCCTCCCTGTTGTGGTTCGTGGTCACCGAAACATTTTCTCGGTGTTTCTTGAATTTCTTCAAGATGCACCCTGCTCCCACTAACCCTTCTTGAAAGAAACTCTTTCTCCAAGAAAACATCGTGTCGGGCGACAAACACTTTGCCTTGTTCCCGATTGTAAAAGTAATATCCCTTAGTTTCCTTAGCATATCCCACAAAGAAGCACTTGTCGATTTGGGTGTGAGCTTGTCGATCGTAAACGTTTTACATAAGCTTCGCATCCCCAAATTTTGAGAAAAGACAAACTAGGGGTTGCCCTGTCCATATCTCATATGGTGTCTTTTCAACCGACTTAGATGGATCTCTATTTAGTGTGAGCGCAATGTTTCAAGAGCATATCCCCGAAGGATAACGGAAGATCACTTTGGCTCATCATCGACCGCACCATGTCCAACATGGTGTGATTTCTCTGTTCGGACACTGTTCCATTGTGGAGTTCTGGCGGAGTCAAGCGTGGAACAATTCCATAATCTTTCGATGATAACCAAACTCTTAGCTCAAGTATTCCCTCCACGATCCGATCGTAGAAACTTGATTGTTTTCCCTAAATGATTATGTACTTCATTCTGGAATTCTTTGAACTTTTCAAAGGATTCGGACTTATGCCTCATTAAATAGATATAACCATATCTACTAAAGTCATCGGTAAAGGTAATGAAGTACGATAACCACCTCGGCCGTTGAGCTCATTGGTCCACATACATCGGTATGTACGAGTGCCAACAAGTCACTTGTTCTCTCACCGTGTCCCGTGAAAGGTGCCTTTGTCATCTTACCAAGTAAACAAGACTCACATATCTCAAATGATTCAAAATCAAAAGAGTGAATCAATCCATCCTTATGGAGCTTCTCCATGCGTTTCTTATTTATATGGCCTAAGCGATAATGCCGGATAAACGTGGGGTTTGTATCATTAGAGAGTTGCCTTTCGCATTAATGTTATAGATGGGAGACGCTTCAAGATTCAAAACGTATAATCCATTCACCAATGGAGCATGAAAATAGAACATATCTCCGAGATATATTGAACAACCATTGTCCATTGATCTAAAATCATATCCTTCCGCATGCAAACATGAAGCGGAAATAACGTTTTGACATAGTGTTGGAATACAATAATAATTATTCAATTCCAAAACTAATCTCGAAGGTAGATGAAGTGGTCGTGCCGACAGAACGTAGCAACGCTTGCTCCATTGCCGACGTAGGTTCACCTCGCCCCTTCTCAATCCTCTACTTCTTCTCATTCCCGCAACGACTTGCAAATATGAGCTACGATCCGGTATCAAATACCCAAGAGTCGTAGGTGAAGTAGCAAGATTAATGTCTATAACATTAATACCGGCGAAATCGTACTTTGCTTCTTTTTGAGATCCTCCATGTACTTCTTGCAGTTCCTTTTCCAGTGGTCTGTCTCCTTGCAATAGAAGCAAACGGCATCTGATGCCGCCGACCCCTTCTTGCCCTTCTTTGCATTAGAGGCACTCGCGATCTCATCGGGAGTTAACTTCCTCTTGGTGCAAAGTTTCTTGACAGTGGTTTGCGCTTAGCCTTTTGCATCATCATCACATGATGACCGTTTTCTGGATACTCTCCTTAGGTCTTTAGCATCCCATGCAATTCAGCCAAGGTTCTATCCATATTGTTCATGTGATAATTCAATATGAATGGCTCGAAGCTCGGAGGGAGCGACCGGAGAATCACATCGTAGCCAACTCTTGGCTAAGGGGAAAACCTAGTTTTCCGGACTCTCGATATAGCTAATCATCTTTATCACATGCGGATCGAGGATTCCCTCAACAAGCTCGCACGCAAACAAGGACTTCAAGGTGTTAAACCTCTCGGCCCGAGCTTGGTTCTCAAACATGCCACGCAGTCCCCGAATAATAGTGTGAGCATCGCTGCTCTCATATTGCTTCTGAAGCTCAGGGGACATTGTAGCAAGCATGAGACAGCTTATATCTAGGACATCATTAGTGTGCTTCTCGTAAGCTCTTCGTGCAGTTGCAGTGGCATTATTTGGCAAATCATCCGGATAAGGTACTTCAAGAACATACTCCTTACGCTCTTGCTTGAGAATAATTCTTAAGTTGCGATACCAATCCATAAAGTTTGTTCCATTTAATTTTTCCTTTTCGAGAATAAATCGCAAATTAAAGGTACTGAGTGTAGTATTAGCCGCCATTTATTCATAGAATAAAGCAAAGTTTAGCACAATGTTTATGCTATGTCTATTGTTACATAATTTAACATTAGACTCTCATTACGTATTTTACACCTTCCCTCTAGGTTACGTATTGGGTCAAGATCCACATGTTAATTAATTTTCTAGTGAGCTTTGGCATCACTGCTAGAAGATTAATAACATCGGTAAGCAACTCCTTGCTAATCACATCTCTATGTGACTCTTGTTGTTGGTGTGGCATCTCCATGCCTCGGCGCCAACCTATGCCCCAAGGCCCAAAACTGTTTTGATAGCCTTGTTAAGTAAACCAAATGCTCTCTTGCGTATATGTCGACATATACCCCCTCATGTTATGATAGAGAATGACACTCGCTTTGCAACCCACCATTGACGAGCATAACGATGACGGGTGCAATATTTGGAAGGGCATCATTACCACTTAATTTTGTGAGGGATGCTATCCTATCAAACAAACATATCACATATATGAAAGCAAGAAGAATAGCATATAATGAAATAGTATGGCCCCCTTCACATGGTGATCTCCATCTCCATGCTGGTGTAGAGGATCTCCATCTTCATCACCGTTCTTTCAAGTGCCGAATGTTTGATTTCTTCAAACTAAGCTACTACTTTAGAAGCTCTAATTCAAGATTACATCGACTCGTAGGTCGTGAAAGAATATTACAAGCATTGCACGTAAGAAAGAATATTACAGGGATTGCAGAAAGAATATTACATGCATCACATGCATCTCATACATACAATAGGGCCATACCATTTCAAAGCATTCTCGTAAAAACAAGTTAGGCGTAGAAACGTTTTCTACCTATCGCAGAAACGGCATCGAGACGACCTATAAGGGGAACACCACACGAAATCCATAGATCCAATCTATGAAATCGCTTACGGAAACCATATCGGCGTAATCACATTATGCCGTCCCGATACACTATCAAGGGAGGTGGTTTACATAGGCGCGAGGCAGCAAAGTCAGAATACGAGATAGCTTCGGTATAATCACATTATACCGTTCCGATACACTATCAAGGAATGCTATCTCGAACCCAACTCAAACCGAGTTCTATGGATATTGCTTCGATGTAATCACATTACGCCGTTCCGATACACTATCAAGGAATGCAATTATCATTAACTCTCCTCAACAGATCCCTTAAAACCGATTGATCTAATCAACCCGTGTGCAAAACTTGTTTCAGATCCAATCTAAAACCCGAACTAAGCAAGATTAGCTCTGATACCACTGAAGGGTTACGCGGAGGCTACGCTAGCCGAAAACAAAAACTTTTTACCGCGCAAACCAGGAACACTTGCAAGTAAGGCCCGATAGATCGTTACCATTTGGAGTACGCAGCGAAAATAGCCAATCAGGACTATCCGATCTGGAACTGTGCTGGTCGATGACAGTCGATTCCTTGGGACAGCCGATTCGCGGATGTAGCCGATTCGCCGAGTCGTCTTACCGCGTTCTCGCGCCTCGCTCCGATGCGCTCGACCGCAGCCGATTCCTTCACAGCCGATCAACAGCGCGCAACGCAGCAGCTCCTCTACCGGTATCCACACGTCCGGGGACAGAACACCGAACACCCGTGTGCTAGCACGCGATGCAAGGCTAGGGTTTGTCTCGAAAGTGGGGAAGGTTTTCGTGGAGATTGATCTCGGCGACTTCTGTTGCGGATTCAATTCAATGCAATGCAGCAACTCTCCACCCCTCGCCCCTTTATATAGAGTTGGCCGACTGGGACTAGTGGCCGATCAGGATTCTATTTTGAATCGGATCCCATCCGAATCTCATAGAGTTGGCCGCCCATACGTCGTAAGCCCATAGGACTCTATCTGATCGGATCCCTATCCGATCGAGCCGTATCCGAGTCCAACTCGAATGCCTGTTCTTATCCCCTTAAGCGTGCGACCCCGTAGGTTCAGGTATACTCGGTTTCGGCTATAGTCTAACTTAGCCGATCGTCGGCTCGAGTCCAACTCCCGACACTGTCAATAGCGGCGCCTAGCAACACATATTGACACCATATCAAACAAGAATATAATGTCGGCTCGAACCCGTAATGTGTACACAAATCCTTTTGCCTCACGATACCAATTAAGCTATAGGCAAGATGTGTGCCATCCCTTCAATAGCTTAACCATACACTCGAACCGTATTGGATTATCCGTCCGTTGATTGACTCCTCAATCAACTTAGCATGGCCATGCATTTCCATAATCCATTACCTCGAGGGCCCAGAGATATCTCTTCAAAGGAGGGGCAAATTCCATCTTGATCACTCACATCCCACTCCATGTTTCATATCAAACCCGAAAACTACCTTTATAACTACCCGGTTATGGAATAGCGTTTGGTAGTCCCAAAGTAGGCTACTACACATGTTGGAATCCATAGTGATCTCGGGTCTAAGGACTTTGTACCAACACTACCCGAGACCAACTAATGGCACATTAATTCCCTGTAGTGTCTCATGGTGGGTCTATCCAACAATGTGTTCTCTAACACATATGTCCATGTTTATTGATTTGGTATCTCCATACCCATGATCTATGAGACATGATCATCAATCAATAAACAAGCCGATCTTAGAATCATATTTGTTCCAACAATATGACATATGATCGTGGATCATTTAGAAATAGATCCATGCATAAAGAGTCTCATAAATAAGTCACGTACTTATTGATCAATACAAGATGTATATTTCATGGAACTGAATAACATTTTATTCATTTATACATAAACATTGACCGTGATATCCAACATCTCCATGTTGCCTCTAGGGCATATCACTAACACATAAAAATGGCAATATCATCCGTATATTGAAGGACCAAAAGTCCCGTATCTACCAAATACTCCATGTATTTGTTTAGCCTCTTTTGCTCATGAAATGAGAATAGCAAGCATATCAACCACTATATTAAACAAGATTGGAGATAACGGATCTCCTTGCCGCACTCCCTTTCTTGTTTGGAAATAATGGCCTCAATTATCATTCACCTTTACATCTACACTTTTCCTAGACATGACCTTAGAGATCCATTCACACCAGGTTGGTGAAAATCCCTTCATTATAAGGATTTGTTGTATAAAAGACCACTTAAGATTATCATACGCTTTTTCAAAATCCAATTTTAGAACAACCCCATCTTCCTTTTTCGTATGAAGCTCATGAATTGTTTCATGCAATATGACAACACCCTTCATTATATATCTCTCCGAGATTAAGGCTGTCTGAGACGGTCTAATCAGTTTATCTGCTACCTTCAAAATTTTATTATTTAACACTTTTGTAAAAATTTTGAACGACACATTTAGGAGACAAATTCCCAAGTGACCAAGTATTGTTTTCGTCAGTTTTTGTTTTCAGACTTATACAAAATTTGAATTTTCTATTTTTCTATGTCTTATTGAAGTCGTTGCTAAATAGTTAAATTGATAAATATGAAAATATCCCAACTGACCAAGAACCATTTCCATAGAAGTGATATTATTTCCAACCATTTCCATCCCTTTGATGCAGCAGACATGAAAAGAAATCAAATTAATAATTACAATGAGACCCTTTTCAAAATTAGTAATTTTTCACTTCCTATAATGTCCAAGAACTGAAGCTGAACACCACCCAATTTATTATTAGCTACACAAAATGAATTGTGTTGTATATAATTTATACGAAAATCCGGATCTTACTTTAGGTGTGTCTGTTACGACACTCACACTATGAGGCGTCTCAGAGTGCCTAAGGCCACGACTCTAAAACCTAGTTTTCTCACCATGCAAGTGGCTCTATGAGTGGTATTGAATTTTTATTTCAGCCCCTATTACTTTCTATTTGTCATTTCAGCCCATGATACTATTCTAGTTCTTGTACTTTTTTCAATTTGTGTGGAAGTACAAAATTTTACACTCAACACACTAGAATCCATGAAAAATAAAATCCCTACTTTCGCCTCTCACCCTTATGCTCTCCCTCACTCTTGGTTCCCACGGCGACAACCCCACCTAATCTCTCCTCTCACGGCTGCGGCCCTCATCTCCTCCACTGTCTAGTAGCCCTCCTCGCCTGGCCAACGCACCGACGAGCTCGGCGGCGTGTGAGAGGTGGATTATGATGAGTTTGGCAACACAGCAGGAGACATCAATGAGGTTGGTGACACGGTCCCTTTTCCCCCCTTGTAGTCTCAACCCCTTCGCCAAAGACGAGCTCCCCGATGCCGCCACCTCTACCGTCTCCTCGATGGCGCCTCAAACTGAGCAAGCAACGAGCAGATTGACGCGACGACGAACAAAAGCGATGAGGTCGAGATAACTCCAATGACACAGCAGGGAAGGTGTTGCTGTGTACGGGTCGAGGTGGCTTGGAGTGAGGGACGATGAGGAGTGGTGGCTTGGATCAAGGGATGATATGGGCTCGGTGGCTTAGAGTAGGGGACGACAATGGCTTAGAGAGAGGGACGATGATGGGCTAGGTGGCGTGGAGCGAGGATGACAACGAGGTCTTAAACACCATATCTGTTGCCTCCTCTTCCTCCGTCACTGAAATCTTCCCTTCTCATCACCTACGTCTCTCCCTAGGCCGCTGTCGTCGCCCCATCGAGCTCGTTAGATCCAGTGTCTAGCTTGCATGATCTGGCTAGCGCCACCTCTTTGGGACAACAAAGTAGCTCGAGGTGGTGGCCTCGCCGATGACAACCACACGTGGATCAGCTCGGGATGATCACTGCCGGCTCAAATCAGCTCATCGTCGCTACCTCTCATGGGGGTGTGAAGGCATCGCATGAGGCTACGCCTTTCGCAACACGCAGTGCGAGCCGTTCCTTGTCCCACCCAAACGAATCCTGACGAGGAACATGTGTCTCACTTGGGCTCCACGTTCTTCACTTGGCAACGGGAGAGATGGATGTGGCGTGAAATCTCTCACGTGGGAGAGAGGGACTGAACGATAGCTATGCACACAATGAAAGCCCTTATGTTTCACATATAGTGGACAGTTTCTATCATGCATAAGCATAACTAGACATCCTTCGAACTCCCCAAACAGACCATCAGCAAGGAGGTTTCAACTTTCAAGTGAAATACACTGTTGTTGATGAGAAAAATCTCTCACGCGCTGGCCTGAAAGATTTGCTTAGCTCCAGTGCAGGTCCCTTTCTCGGCTGTCTGATGTAAACAGGCGTGCCAGTTGGTTTGATCTGTCAACCAACAAGAAACAAACAGATATGCGTTAAGGTTAGGGTTAGATCCTACCAGATCGGCTAAGGAAACAAATTTACATATATTTGCTATCCCAAAGCATATTTAAACTAAGTGATTGGGATAGATCGGCTACACCAAGACATTATAAATCACTTAATCTAAATATACACTAGGATAATAAATATATGCATTTATGGCCTAGCCGATACTGTAGACCTAACTGTGGGTCGGCTAGTACTCAGATACTTTCTTATTAAAAGATATTAATCTAACCTAAATGAGTTAAACCTAGATCAATCGGCTGTCGGCTAGTGCTGACAGATTGATACTAATTTAAAGTATTTAACCAGATTAAGATCTTAATATAAGAGACAACTTTAATAAATCTAATAGTAAATAATACTTAAAGAAATATTAAAACAGATAAGGCCAGCTGAAACCCCGGCACTGTCTCTACAAGTTTACATTTAGTCGAATAGATCATAATACTTATAAAAGCGACTTAATAGATCATGGATGATGCAGCATTAAGTACAAAAAGATAGCATTGGATCTATATAGACTGATATAAACCCCTCTAGACGATGGATACACAGTATATATATCCAGACCAACATCTAGATCTAGCTCTATCGGCTACTGCTTCCTAAGAAGAACAAACCGATGGCAAGATAGATCTAAACATTATACTAGATTATATGCCGTATATGATAACTTGCGCAGTCTAAAGCATCAAACCTAGAGTATCATGATGATGGAAGCACTAGATTCGACGAAATAAACCACTAAACGACAAGCATTTACCTTAATCGGGGGTCGGAACGATGCAGCCCGAAGCCGGATCAAGAACTCGTCTAAAAGAAAATGAGAGACGATGCGCCGAGATTGTATTGATTGTGATTGTTCTCATTTACAGGGGTCTCGGGTCCTATTTATACCCAAGAATAACATTATCCGTGTGAACCACGGTTTCTATCTAATCTACTATACATGGTACGACAACATTCCGGGATATGGTCTCATGCCGCATTACAATAGGAATATCTAAACAAACCCCTAATTTACAGACACAATTGTCGTTATAGGACTCTATCCATAGATGACAATATCTTTAACGCGCAATTTGAGAACCGAATCCAACTCCTTATCTCCATGCTTTCCATCGGGATTGGTCCCACTTCAACCATGACTCAGAATCGGCTATCCTAGTCTGATTCATTCTTAACCGACTGATTCCGTAGCCGATTCGAACTCAGCGATTCTATTTTCGTCTCTTTTTGATCGCACACCTTTTCTGATTCCGTTTCAATCTCTGTTTCAAACTCGAAGATTAGGTTACCAAATTTGATCGTTTTGACTTTCACATGATCTCACATCAAATCCGGTAGAGCCGCCAAAAACCCAGTCCAACAGCGAACAACCGCGCAAAGAGCCAAAAGGAAACAGTCAAAATCAAACCAAAACCCGGTCGACGCCCGAGCATCACCCCCGCCCTCTACACGGTTCCAAAATTCAAAACCATTCAAACCCACGGGGCAGAAATAAAAATACACCTAAGGGCAACCCCGTCATTTCGCCCCGACCTCCCCCTCCGTCACACCCAGACGGCCGCCGTCAGACACGCGTCCTTCACCCATTGGCCCGCGTCTGCTGCCCCGGGATTCATAGCAGGCAGGCAGGGGCAGGGGCAGAGTACTACCGGCACAAGGAAAACGAAAGCAGCAAAAGTCACACACACTCTGCTACTCCTACTCTTCTACTGCTCCACTCTGCTCTGCTCCGCTCCGCTCCCATTCCCTGCGGCTGCGGGGATTCTATCTCTCTTCTCCCTCCAATTCGCGCGGGCTCGGGCTCCCGCATTGGCGCGATCTCCGGATTGTTGGGGTGGGGGTTTGGCATTGCGTTCTTGATGGGGTTTTTTTCTTGGCTGCATTTTTTTTCCTTTTTTTCTGATCGTGAATTGGTGTTTTTGTTCTTGCTGTGCAGGGGTTTCTTGTCGAATTGTGGGAATTTTGGGTGCTGGGTTGGCCGATCTCGTCGCTGGAGCAGGAGGGGTTTCAGGATCGGTGCGGTTTTGTGTGGTTCTTGGGGATTGTTGTGATCGAGATTTGGCTTCTTGCGGATGCGAGGATGGGCGAATTGAGGGGGAATTGGAGCAAATCTTGGATCCCCAATGCTTGATCTCTGATTCTTGGGAAGTACATTCTCCAGATTGGCGCGATTCCGGCTTGAATTTTGGGGAATTTCTCGGATCAAGAATTTGGCCAACTGTCCCTGCAAGAACAGGGGAAATTGGGGGCCAATCTGGTGCCAATTGGGGAGGAATTTGGAGGTGGAGGCAATCGATCCAGCCGGCGAGATGATTGCGGCGGTCGGTCGGGGACCGGAGGGATGGGGGGAGGACGAGATGTCGGTGCTGCCGCGGCACACCAAGGTGGTGGTCACCGGCAACAACCGCACCAAGTCGGTGCTCGTCGGCCTGCATGGCGTCGTCAAGAAGGCCGTCGGGCTCGGGGGATGGCATTGGCTGGTAATTTCGATTTCACAGATCTTGTTTGATTTGATGCAATGTGAATTGCTTGTCGATTTTTTTTTTTGCTTTTGGGTTTTGGTGCGCCATTGGGATGCTCTAGTGAGTGCTTCTGCTTTTGGGGGTTTAGCTTAATTTTTGCTTACCGAGCTAATCCGGATTAATCTCTTGCAATTTGGATTGGTCCTGTCTTGATCTCATTAATTCAGGATCGAATTGCTGCTATTCTGATGTTTCATGATTTGTTTGCTTGCTGATTGAGCAATGCAGTGGTCTTGATTGCTCTAGATCTTGGCTGGCCCTAGATCTTGTTGTGCATCTATGGTTCCAATTAAGAATTCTTGGCTAGACGTATCAGTCTTGAGTTTTATTCATTTGAATTTTATCTTCCTAGTATTTGTAATGTATTCTGGACTGAAATTTAGATCCTGTTTGCTCACTGTTTTGGTTGTGGTCCTGATTGCACTGGGAATCATTTTTTTTATTCTCCCACTGCTCTTTATCTGTGTTTCAATTAGGCTGTCAGCATCAGTCGTGAAAGTTGTTGACCAAGATTGCTTGATAAGGTTGGATCTGGCGTATCTAGATTCAAATCTGATTGCAATCAGTGCTAGTTTTTAAACGAATTTGAAGTGAGCTGCGTTGTTGGTATGGGTGAAAATGCAATCAGTGTTCCAGTTTGTCAGTTGTATGGGTAGAAATGCTGTATGATTCCCATCATTGCATGGAACTTGTGAGGATACTATCTGCATGTCTTCCGAATGGATCATTGTGTCTTGTTGGTGGAAAGAAAATGCTAATGGGGTAATGTTCTTCAAGCATCCATTGTGCTCCAATTTTTCTAGTTCAAATTACAAGATGGTTTTCTTTTTCTATGACAAATACGATCAAGATTTTGTCTTTGGTCCCACAATGATGGTTGCTGAGTGTTATGTGAATCCAAGATCATGGTTTTACTGATTTCATGTGATGTGCTTGGAAATATTATTATGATTTGTGTTTGGTCCCACTAAGTAAGTAGATCCAAAATCATATGTTCCCCTGTTTTCCTGTGATGTGCTTATCTGATTCTTAGTCCCATTTCCATAGAGCGAGGCTAACAAGAATGCAAGATTGACTGAGGATACCCATCAGATGTGTTGGGACATTTAGATATTGCATGATTTGGACGTTCCACCTAATGTGATTTTTTTGGGGTCATGTTTGGGTTTGGCAATATGTGCTTCTCTCTGTTATCTTATTGGTTTGTTGTTACTAATAACTGATTTTTATAGTCTTCCGCTATTCTTGCACCAATGTCTTATCTAACAATCATACCAAAATAAGGTCATGTTGCTGTTGGTTGGTCCCAGTGTCTTTGGATGTGCACTCCTTGCAACAGCAGATAAATTGAACATTGAAATGAGATGACCACATATAGGGGGAACCACACTTTTAAGGCCAGTTCGTATCGTGCGGAATTTCGTTGAATGATTAGGATTTGTTTCAGTTCTAAACCAAATCTTTCAAAAACCGAAGGGAATCACCATCTGAACCCTCACTTCCCCGAATTTTTTTCACAAAACGAAGGAAAATCGTTAATTCATTAAGCTACAAACTAAAAGTCATCCCTGCATCAAGGTTTACCAGTTTGCGGTTTCCGTGCAGTCACCTCACCATGTAAGTGCTTATGCAGCCTAAGCGGCTCAGGAATGGGGCACCTGTTCCTTGTAGGCGAGCCTTTTGTATTGCCTTTTTTGCATTGTAACTTTTTTGTAGAACGCTGCCCTGACAGGGTATTATTCTTTGGAATGGACATATCAGATCTAGGGTTTCGATCTTAAACAGGATATGCACTGTTCAGTGCAAGGGTTTAATTTTCTTTCAGGTGATTGTTTGCCTACAATTTTTCCTTCATTGCAAATAAAAATGATACTATTGGCTGCTTGTGCTAGGTGCTTACCAATGGAATAGAGGTAAAGCTGCAAAGGAATGCTTTAAGTGTGATTGAACCACCAACTGGCAATGAGGATGATGATAAATTTGACTGTGAGAACATGCAGTGGAATAGTTCAGATCTGGGTAAGATCATATTCATCCCACGCAGATGTTCTTGCTTCATCAACAATTTTCCCCATGAATTTCGTACTAAATGCTGATATTCTCAATACTTTCGTTATTTTGTTAGCATGATCAAATTCGGCCTATCGATGAATAACAATGTCGTATATTTTGATCTATCTGGGAGGAAGGAACAAATTAGACAAAGTTTACCTGATGCACGGCATCATACTTTTCTGTAAAGAGCAATTAGCCCCTAGAATTAGCCCGAACGCCGTCTGTGTCACGGACCAATTTAGCTTGTGAAATCCGAACTTAAAATAATGGCACGGTTTTGATGGCACCTAATTATGTCCTTCGATTTGGTTGCATGCGTGTCTCGTTTGTCAATAATGTTGGTATTGTTTAATCCCATTCTTGCAGCATCCGATGACGCACAATCACCAAAGCCACAGAGGTCAAGGAGCAGGCAGCATAGGGGGTTCCAGACCAAATCCTTCAGCCGCTCCATGTCTTGTGATTCCCACTCCAAGGCGTCCTTTTCTTCCTCCTCAAGGGCTCACACGGTGCGACTTTTGCTTTACTTGGGTTCTGTACTGTGCATGTAAAAACCATTATTTGGACCTCCAGTTACTTTCCAGTATTCTTTGTCAATGTGACTGTAGCTTTGATGTCAACCTTCGTGGTATTTGAACCAAATTATGCTCAAAAGTTTTGATTTTTCCTTGAAGATTTGCTAGTTGTAGCTGAAGCTTTGGTGTGAAATTTTCAGAAAGTTGACCTGAGCAAACTGGAAATGACTGCATTGTGGAGATATTGGCGTCACTTCAATCTCGTAAGTAATTATTCCCAGAATAAGCCCCACAGGTTGAATCAAAATATACTATAAAAATGGTGTTTCATTGTTCTCACTGGCTACGACACTGAACAGGATGCTAGCCCTAACCCATCCAGGGAGCAGCTAGTGGATGCTGTCCAGAGGCACTTTGTGTCACAGGTTGATAAACAAGACTCATCTCTTGCCAATTTCTATACAGCAGCGTGCATAACCGTGATTGACTGACATCTTGGTCGTCGCTTGTGAATCCCAATTGCCATGTTGAAGCAATTGGATGAGTTGCAGGTCATCGTCGGCTTCGTGCAGGCTGCAAAGAGGCTGAAGACAAACGTGAAAGTGGCCTGATGGAGAGAGCTGGTTGTCTTCAACTAACAGATTCAAGATAGGATGCAACATGTTTGGTCAATGTTGGCCATGCTATGTAATATATGTGCATGAGGCTGCTTAGATTTGGATGGCTAGATTAATGCACAACTAGAACTCTCTTGGTTCATCGTCTTTAATGTTAGCTCCCTGTGATGTAGATATGCAGTATGTTGGCAAATGATCTTGCAACCTCTAGCTCAGTTATCTCCTGCTGACTGGATGTGAATTGACATGACAAATTATAAATCAGCTTCTCCTATTTACCTGGTCGTTTATCACCATTTCATGGGCACGTCTACCCAGCAAAACTAAAATTGCTGTTGGAGCTTTCTGAGGAAAACTCAAAGCTTCCATGACATGTTGACATTGGTATAGTTTCTGTGTTTATAAAGAATTTGAGCCATTCATATATAACATACCTGTAGATAACTATTCAGAAAAAGGTGCAGGAGAATGCTGAACAGGATAGTAAATTACCCTGCCCCAGTTCAAGTTTCGTGGAACCCTTTTGCAATAGCAGCCAAGAGCAATAGAGAGTTTGTGAAGGGCTGCCAAGAGCAATAGAGAGTTTGTCGAGGGGCTGCTGAGTAAAGGTTTGATAGAAGTGGCTGCACTAGTCTTCACCATGTGCACCTTTAGAAGTTGTCTACTGATGAACGACAACAGCAACATATTGAAATGGAAAAAGTGAACAGCCCATGTAGCGGCTTGTGCAGTCAAGATCGTGAAGATGCTGCTTTTAGAAGGTAAAACCATCAGCATAAAATTTTCAACAACTCTCATGATTACTACACAAAATAAACTGCTATCACCCTGTATGCAATCTACATCGAGTAAGACAAGTACTAATTACTAAACAAACCCACCTCAGAAAGAGCATTAATGTTACAAAATGGCGATCCTACATGGACTCCATAATTTAATGACATCTGCAAACGAAAAGATGAATCAAATTAACCACTGAGCACAAATTTTACAGAATTGTATTTTGATCCTTAAAGATTGGAGCTATACCTTGACATATTCATCTACAATTCAGTAATTCATCGATAATATGCTCTCACAGGAGCAAAAACTGGTGGATGATATGTAGTCAGTACTTGATTTTGCGTACCAAGCGAAAAATATGAGTTACTGAGAATACGAAAAAGTGGACAACATGAGAAAACAATACCGCAAACTTTGCATAATCTTAAAAAAAGTACCCAAGCTTGCTGCGCTGCCTTGAATAATTGAGTTGATAGATGCAAAGAAAACACTAGACTGGAAGAATCCTACATAGTCAACAATGTAAAGCATAAAAGGGAAGACTGTATCATAAATGATATGCACCTTAGTGACTAAAAAGTAAACCCTAAGTAACAGCTCGAATTAACTAAGCAAGTTACAGTGCTCCCATATTTGGAGCATTGATGCCACCCTGCATTTTTTTTCTAAAATAAAACTTACATTATACATTGGACATGCAAATAGTTTGTTACGACATGAATAACCAACAACTACTTTAACACAACAACCACATGCATCAATACAACACTACAAAACAAGTTGCTTCTCAACCTTAAAAAGTTGTAAATTAGAAGTTTATCTAACTTACCCCTCCTGCTTGTGCAAAATAAATAATTATGTAAATTTATTGTGTAACTCTTTAATTGTGGTTCCTAGCCAATGGAAATTTAACTTGTATTGAAGCAGTTGATCTCCAATGGAATAACTTTCTTAAAGTAAGTTTGGAAATACTTAAGGAATTTGGTGAACGCAAAAGGACAATGTAAACTGAACAGGGTATTTACTATTTTTTTCAAACTCGTTAGTAAGTGTCCCAAAATTCACAGAAAATTGATTGTAAATAAATATTAACAGATGAAATAAAACAGAACTCTTCAAAAAAAAACTATTGAGCTCCTTGTTTTCACTGTATAAAACTGTGGCCCTATCTTTATATTGCAGTAATTAGAAGTGTTTTCAACAAAAAGAAGAGGCTAGGAAAGTCCACGCAAAAAAACATACGGATGCCTCCTACACTTGTTTTTTTTTAACTTCCAAGATCTCAGATTAAGTTGTTTGAATAAGATGTTTCTTTACAACCAGTCTTTTGGAGACTTCCAACTGCTCAGAGTCATCTATAAATTACCACCACAATAAATGTTTTTGGTACACCCTTCAAGGGCCCTACTCCAATGGATTTTCCCTGTTTTAACTAAGCAATTGATAACATCACGATATTCAGTTTCAAGTTTCTAATTCTATAGATGCTTTTGTACATTTTTTAAATTTAAACATTACCATCTTTGGGGCAGCAATCCTAAAAGGTACAGAGTAAAGATTAACAAATTCTTTTATAGTTCCATGTTTAGGTATATATTAAATAAAATTAAAAATACCAACAGACCTGTGTGTCAATACCATCAAGTTTAGGCAGCAATACATGGTGCTGGAAGGATTCAGCTAACAAAGCTGAAGATTTGGACCATCTAACCATGAAAATCACAAAACAGATGGTTACATAAGCTATCTTCAGGGGAATGCTCATTGCGATACTGAAGATGCCATTGCATCTCCATTCTCTCTCTTCGGTAATGTTCAGAGTCCTGTTTCCGCCCAGCTCTTTGTAATCCATGTATCAGTACCTCATATGTACCCGGGCATGCAGATATTCCATTAGCACTCATTTGTGAGAATAATTGGAGAGCCTTATCAACTTTCCCAGCTTGAAAATAGGCACTCATAACGGCAGTGTACGTAACAACATTCTGGTCTGTAGTCAATAATCCAAAAATGCGCACTGCATTTGAAGAATGCCCAGCAAATGCCAGTTTTATTATTAATATAGATGATAGATATGTCCCAAGATTGCAGCCAGATTTAATCAATATTTCAACGATCTCAAACACCAAATCGAATGAACCATTTCTGATGTAATGACCAAGAAGGCTGCCATATGCAGATCTATCAAGTTCATTGCCTATTCTTAGACTGTAACGCAGAACTGCAAGCCCACATGATGGTCTGCAGTTTGCACAGCTTGCTTGAATAATGTCAGAGAGGATATGTGATTCCACCTTGATATTCTTGGGGGTCATTTCATGTATCATGTGTTCTATGGCGGACCAGTTTCTAGCAGCCAAAAGGTACAGGATCGTACTTCTGACAGTAATGTAGCCTAGATCAGTAAATGCTGGGTCACATTCAATGCCTTCAAATGCAAGATGCGGATTCACTTCCCGAAGAAGATTGTCATTCTCACCACTAGCTTTTAAAGCTTCAAGAGCTTCCAAAAATATAGGTCTGCGAAGAACGATGAAATTTTCCTTCATGTATTGAAGAATTCGGGTCATCACTGATGTCTC
The DNA here is from genome assembly GCA_019925245.2 of Oryza australiensis. Lineage (NCBI taxonomy): Eukaryota > Viridiplantae > Streptophyta > Magnoliopsida > Poales > Poaceae > Oryza > Oryza australiensis. The sequence continues at coordinate 401,710 of JAIFGZ020000516.1, forward strand.
ACCAGCCCTGGAACATTTCTGAACTAGAATATTACAGAGTGCTTTATCTGGTTCTACACCAGCTTCTTGCATCTTGCCAATAATTTCCATAGTAGCTTCAAATTTCCCTGAAGTAAATTAGATTCGTGTTAGTATATGATGGTACAGACATTATAACTTAATGCAGAGCAAATTAGAAGTGAAAAGATTAATCAAATATGTGACGTATCATAACCGCCAAGCCAATTTATCCTGCCTAGGCAACGACCTTACTTGCCCAACTAGCACCTAGCACATCGATCAGTACTCATGTTAAGTTGCAGCAGCTGTAGAGTAGAGTTCATAAAATGGAGATAAGGGTTTGAGATTGATTACTGCATGTCAGTAAGCTAAGAAACTTTTGCAGCCTAGACTGGATTTGCCTACCTATGTACAGAGTATTCCAGAATGCTAATAAGTGTTCAACCTTTTCTTGACAGGAAGTTGAGCACGATTGACTCGAATGAAGAACTTCAGATAGATATTGAGTACATCTAAAAAAAGATAGATATTGGGTGTGCTTACAAGGCATTTTATTCCGGAATGCTAACAAGTGTTCAACCTTTTCTTCACAGGAAGTTGAGCACAAATGACTCGAATGAAGAACTTCAGATAGATACTGAATACATCTAAAAAAAGATAGATATTGGGTATGCTTACAAGACAGTTTGTTATAAAAAGGATATTCTAAAGGCCAATGAATGCAGTAGATAAATCTTACTAGCCAATGGATGGTGAACTTTTAATTGTGCTCAATTTAAGCACTAACACGTCTATACAAGCTGAGATTCCCATTGTACTCTAATGGATGGCATATTCTAGTTGCATGCCATTTAGCAATCCGTTGAAGAAACTGCAGCAACCTGACAATCCGTTAAAGAAACTAGAGTGCAAAATCTAAGCAACCGACCAACACCAACCTATGTTCCTCGAGCAAACCAACCATTGCATCTTCCATCCAGGCATTTCATCGAACGGACCAACAGCTCACAACGACAGTGCAGTGCAGAACGTAGAGGTAACAAACAACATAGGCATTTGGTCGAACACCTCACCTACGTTCGCTAGATGCTCGATGAGCACCGTGTACGTCCTGCAGCTGGGCCGCAGCCCTTCGGCCACCATCTCCTCGAACACCCTCCTGGCCTCCGCCGGCCTCCCGGTGTCGAACAGGATCTTCACGCACGCCGTGTAGCTCACGAGGGTGGGCCGACACCGTCCCTTCCGCGCGCGCATCTCCTCCCACACTCGCATCGCGGCGTCGACGTCCCCGGCGTGCGCCAGCCAGTGCATGACCGTCGTGAAGGTGGCGGCGTCGGGGTCCACCCCTGTGCGGAGCATCTCGGCTAGGAGGCGTAGCATGGCCGGCACGCGGCCGGCCTCACCGAGGAGGTGGAGCATGGAGGTGTAGGTGAAGCGGTCGTGGCGGAACCCGGCGCCGGCGCCGGCGGCGAGGCGGAAGAAGAGGAAGGCCTTCTGGAGCGGCGGGTGAGCCTTGAGGACGCGCGCCACGGTGTGGGAGTCCCAGGTGAGGCCCGGGAGGGAGAGGAGGAGCGGCCGCGCCGCCGACCAGGGGTGGTCGCGGAGGATGGCGTCGACGCGGCGGACGACGTCGCGGGTGTAGGTCGGGATGGGCGGCTCGGCGGGGGGCTCGCGGCGAGGTCTCGGGCGGCGGCGGGGTCTGGATGGAAGGAAGTGGCGGCTGCGGCGGAGCATTTTGGCCGGCGGCGATGTGGAGGGTTGCGCTATGCGTCTTATTATTGATTTTTTCTTTTTTTTTGAAATTTTCTTATAGGCCCTTCAATAATTACATACATATCTTAGTGCTGGCCAAACGGATCGCTTGGTGACACACCCGTGGCACGGTCTGTTAGACATGGCTTTTATAGCGGGCCGTATCATGCCGGCCATTATGTTGACCCTCTGACCTACCGTTACGACCCATACGTCAGGACCAGCCCGGTCTACACTGTGCGTCATCCGAAAAAGGATCGAAGTACTATTCATCACAAGGAAAAAAATTGAAAATAAAACTATTCCTCGTCCAAAAATTAAAAAAACTATTACTCATTCGAAAATTCAAAAAATTGAACTAATCCTCATCTTGAAAATATGAATTTTTTGAACTAAAAACATTCACACTTGTAAAATATTTCAAAGTATTGGCTCACCATCACTATTTCTTGGGTCATTACGTGACTGAAGAAAAACAGTTAGTAATTCCTGACTGATAAGGTAAAACAACCTTCAACATCAAATAAGTTGTATTCCACTGATATTCCGCATCGATTAAAAACTTACGTGCTTTCTTACCAGATGCATGACAATACCTCTTCCATGCAGCAATTCGTGGGTTTGAAGCAGTTAACCACGTGATTGCTTGATGAACAACGTCGATGTGAGCATTCACTCTTTTTAACCTAGACTTAACAATTAAATTAATTATATAGCATGCACAACGCTAATGGAGAAGAAAATACTCAACATAAACACAAATACTAGCTGCAGAATTTCCATGACCCTATAATTAGCACATGCATTATCTAAGGTGACACCAAAGATTTTATCAGCAAGGTTAAACTCATTAATAACCTCCGTAATTTTCTCCGCTATATTTTCACTAGTGTGCAAAACCTAAGGCCTAGAACTTTTTTTCATCTGCCAATCATCATCAATAAAATGAACAACTACACTGAGGTAATCCTCCTTAGCTTGACTACTCCTGATGTCCGAGGTGACACTAACAGAAAAGGTGCATGTACTAAATAATTTCTTAAGTGATTCACAACCCTTATCATAGATATTTTTAAAATCACGGGTTGTGGTTTGCCTACTGATAGCTTTAAACCTAGGATTATGTGAAGTTTGAATGTAATTTTTAAAAGTAGGGCTCTCACCAAAGTTCAAAGGTAAATCTCGTCCAGCGATTAACCGGACAAGAGATTCACGAGCTATCATAGGATCATACTCCCAACTACGTACCGTACCATCAGGATTCAGAAGAAGTTGCTGTTGGCGTAGTTAGATTCCTCGCTTCCTCGCACAAGCCTCAGCATGCCGCTTCAAGTGTCCTGTTCCACCAGATGATTTGGCAGATAATTTACTTCTATATATTCTACAACACGCTATTGTTACCTCCCTTCCGTCGAGGCCGGTCACAACCACCTCATCGAAATGTTGCCAAACACTGAAAGTTCTCGACTCTTCGAGTCGGTGTTCGTCGAAGCACTCCTGTTCACAGTGTTGGATCCTTCTGAACCCACCGCCGCCTGAACCGGTACCTACTCCACAACTGGTAGTGTTAGAGTTGATCCGGTGGCATCGTAATCACCCGTTGGGAATGGCCCCGACATGTAATTAGGGTCGAAATTACCCAATATGAACGACGACGACTGATATGGATAGTTCGGATCCATTCTGAAATGTTGAAACGACATAAACAAATTTCAGATTATTTATTCACTTCACATAAAAATTAAAATAATACATACATATGAATATATCACTTACATACTTTCTTACCATATTGTCTTCACACCTCTGCCTTGCACTATTTTCAACTGATTTTTGACAAAATTTAAGCAAATTTTGTCTAAATCAAAAAATCAAACTACTAGAGCACAAGAGAGCACTTGAGAGCACAAGATGAGATGTTTGGGGTGAGGAGGAATGGCTGGGGTGGGTGCCCTATTTATATGATGAAATTTCATATTTTTCAAAATTTTTGGATTTTTTTAATTTTTTCGAGCGCAACGGCTAATTTAAAATAACTAGTTGTTAGCCACGTGTCGGCATTTGATTGGCTTGGGCGCTAGCCGTTTGACGGCGCGGGACGGCTGTCCGCTCTCCCTCCGTCACGCGTCGGCCTCGGATTGGCTGCCCCCCACGCGTGCCATGCCGACTCATGGGTCGTATCATGCTCAGGCCGACACGCTACATAAACCGTATCGTGCCATGCCGGTCCACGGGTCTAGACGACGACCCAGGCATGACACGCCCCACCGAGCCATGTCAGCATGGCCCAGACCTTCCCGTGCCGTGTCGGCCGAGCTATAGTGCTCGTATGCCCGGACCAGCATGGGAAGGCCCAACCCATCTGGTCAGCACTAGCCCATCTTATCTTTCAACGCTAACAAAATGCTCAATGAAAAAAAGTGTGAAAATAGAAGATCCAATTAAGTTGTAGTAAAAAAATAGTCCAAAAGACATGGTTTCTACTTGTAGGAAACAACATGATACTGTAGTACTAAGCAATCGAGGTCATGCCAACGTTTTCAGTTTTCACGAAAGTATACATTTATTGTCGTTCAAATTTATGATCATGCTAAGTTATACTCTATGCTAAAAAACTAACTTTTTTATATGAGAGCAGAATGGTATCACAACAGAAACGAAGGTCGATATTAAATCGCATGTATATACTGGCGCAAGAAAAAGCAAACATTACAGGGCAGTTTTACTGTCTAAATAAATCTTTTAAAATTTAATATTGTCAAAAATTCGATAAATTAATAGCATCATCAATTTTTGATTTTTGATAGGGTAGGTTAAATTGTGATATTGCCAAATTCGTTAGGCATGATCGATGTTTGGTAACAAACTAAATGTTATCATATATTTGTCAATCTTACTAAATAATGATTGGTTTAAAATGATATATTAATCTGAACAGGCCTATAACTTCACATACCAGCTTTATTTGTAGCTACATCCTCGCCCTTTTGTATGTTCCACACCTAAAAACAAAATCAATCAATAATTCATGGACATCATAATCAAAACCAAGCAGGTTTAACGATGTGTATGACTCCCAAATAATCAAGAAAAAAAAGCTAGATAAATAATGTAATGCCAAGACCTTTTCATATCATCGAAAGTAAGCATGTAGTACAAACCACCACCGTTTTGGGTGCTGCTATCTAGCACAGACGCGCCAACTCCATCGCTGGCACTTGCGTTGCGTTAGCTATGTCTGCCCAGCCCCCATGCTTTTCTCGATTATTTTTTTTCAAATTCTTTTTTCACGAATTTTTTAGACGCTTTTTTTAAAATTTAAATATTTCACCTCAAATTTCAAAACATTCTATTGAAAACATTCAACTCGAATTGTGAAGTCAAATTTTAAAACTTTCAACTAAAAATTCAAAACTCTCAACCCAAATTTTAAAAACTTTCAACTCAAAATTAAAAACTTGAATAAATCTTGAGTTAAAAGTTTTCAAATCTTGACTTGAAAGTTTTTAAATTTAAGTTGATATTTGATTTTAAATCTCAGTTGAAAAGTTTTAAAAGCTTGACTTGAAAGTTTTCAAATTTAGGATATTCAAGTTGAAAGTTTTAAATTTTGAGATAAATGTTTAAAAATATAAGCTGAAAAATGTTGAAAATTTAAATTTAAATTTATTTAACCACACTGTTTATGTGAAAAGTCCTAGCTATAGATGGCCTCAACGTGGAGGACCACCAACTAATCAAAGAGAGTTTTGCATGTGGGGAAAAAGTGAAACGAACAAGACGTCGGTCGAGTCGAAGACTTACGCGTGTGCTACTTATCTTCCTAGCGCGTTCACACTGAATAGGAATTTTGATCTTTTTTGCAAAATTATTTTCAGGCTCCCGTCGCTCTTTAGGTTGAAGATCCCGACACGTTGGACAACACATGTTTCGACTACCGCTGGGAGTGGCCAACTTTGCTTGTGAAGTAGATGCGGTTTCCGACGATTGGGTGCGGCCGACATGGCAGCCGATCGATGGAGGGAGCGAAAGGACGCGTGGAGTCGGATATAGAGGCTGCGTTTTCTGGGAGTGATCAGCAAATGAAACTTCTTGCTCGAGTGTTCCTGTTATAGATTACCAAATGGGTTGGATCGAAGTAAGTTGATATGGGCACGACGATTTCTGTAAATGTAGGAGTTGGTGCTCGTGAAGACGATGAAGGAGGCAGAGGAGGCGGTCCACGTGTCAGAGACGAAGGAATGGAAGTCGCTTCTCGCCCGGAAAAGATGATGAAGAGCTTGCTCAATAGAATGATCTCGTGGGCTGTGTCTCCTAGTGTCGTCTCCTCGTCTCCTCTGGGGATATCCATCTCGACATCCTTAAAGCCTCGGTCCACCTGTTTAATTTTGACCTTAGAATACCTAGGTGGAACGGGCTTGCAGTGATAGGTCCCGTCTTGTTCGACTGGTATGGCCATGCCCGACGCCAGCTTCACGAGAAGAGAGTTTATTAATTAGTAATCAACCTTGATTGACAAGTTCTTGAACGGAATATATATATCATAAAACTACGAGCATACCTTGTGAGCATATCTCGTGAGCTCACAAGGTGTCCGTTGCGTGATCTTGTCAACAGGGCATGGCGGTACCGCTAGAGCTTGTGGGGCCTGTTCAGCTAGATGGCCTGTAGATGCACAGCTACTGCGCTTCTGGTGCACTTGGGCTGGATCTGGTTGGTTCACATGGTGGCTCCGCAGTTCGGCCATCTCTTTGGCCAGCCGCTCTTCCACCTTTCTTGCCACTATGTCATCGATCTGTGTGAGTCGGAGCTCCATATCTGCTAGCTTCACTTTCGTATCTCGCTTCCTCCTCATGCGACTCCTGTAGTTTTTATATCCTCTTGGAATCTGTATTTTCAAGGAATGACGCCTTTTCCTCACATTCATCCCGGATGCTCAGGGTTTTGCAGCGCGAGCGTAAGCTCGTCGTTCTCTCTATCAGGCTAGAATGAGCCTGAGGTAGAGGCCTTCACCGCGTCGCCCAATCTTCTGGTGGCTTCTCGGATTGCATCACCGAAGATTACGGAGCCATTGGATTGCTTTGATCGTTCTGGCCAGTTGACTGTGGCCGGAAAAATATCTCTTGCTAGGAGGTCAGCTTCCATCTACTCCCATCTCGGCACTGCCTTCTGTTAGCCGCCTGACTCTAGCTTGTGATGGTACTGTTTCTTTGCTGCGTTGATCTTGTTCTTCTCAATGAGCGCTTGCGCTTGCTCTTATGTCTTGTATTGCACAAAGGCCTCCCAGTGATCTCGTAGCTTTGGGAATTTGTCAAAGTCTAGGTTCTAGCCCTTCAGGACATATTTCTTGTGTAGTTCCTTTTTGAAGTTTCTGAACAGCTCGGCCATCTTTTTAAGCATCCATTTCTTCACCCTGGCATGTTCTGTCACAGGGATGGTGAAGGTCTCCAACATTGTGGACCATAGCATCTCCTTCTCTGTGTCAGGGAGATAGCTTTGCTCATCCCCTACTGCCCTTGTTCGCCGCGAGTTCACTATGCTGATGGGCACTTGATCCCTCACTACCCATCCGCTATGTGCTACAAACTTCCATGCAACGTCGGCTGGGGCACATGGTCGACTGTCCTGTGCTACTTCCGTTATGATATGTCGACCCTCAATATTCTTGCTGACACCGTGTTGTCCGTGTGCCCTCTTCTCTCCAACGGATGAGGTGCCCTCATTGTCCTCCTCGTTCCCCTCCTCGTTGAGGTACTGGTTGGGATCCATGTTCCCCTCTTCAATGAAGTATTGGCTTCTCCCCTCTGCGATCTTGTCGAAGAGTATCTGTTTGTCTGACCGATCTGCCATTTGATTGTTTCGCTTGGACGACTGGATCAAGTAATTCTGAAAAGAAAAAATTATTCAGTTAATACATGTATGATGTTCGTAAGTCTGATATTCAGGTAATGCATATACTCTACTCGTTCGGTTGTAAAAGTCGTTCTCTAAGTCGTAAAAGTCATTTGCTAAGTCGTAAAAGTCGTTCGTAAGTCGTTCTCTGAGTCATTCTTTAAGTCATAAAAGTCATTTGCTAAGTTGTTTGCTAAGTCGTAAAAGTCGTTCGCTAAGTCGTTCTCCTAAGTCGTAAAAAGTCATTCGCTAAGTCGTAAAAGTCGTTCGCTAAGTCGTTCTCTAAGTCGTAAAAGTCATTCGCTAAGTTGTAAAAGTCGTTTGCTAAGTTGTAAAAGTCATTCGCTAAGTTGTTCTCTAAGTCGTAAAATTCGTTTGCTAAGTCGTTCGCTAAGTCATTCTCTAAATCGTAAAATTCGTTCGCTAAGTCATAGAAGTCGTTCGCTAAGTCGTAAAAGTCGTTCGCTAAATCGCTAATTTGTGGTGGCCAATAATCCAAAATATATATATCATAATTATATTTCACAATATATCACAATATATCACAAATATATACAATCCTTCACAGTAATTCCAATTTGATTCACATCAAAATAACAAAATTCAAAATAAATATTTCACAGTCCTTCCTTCACATTCACAGTCCTTGACATTCAAAATATATAACAAAACTTCATATTAAAATTAACATAGATTATTCACAGAACTTCACATTCACATTAAAAATAACAAAACTTCACATTCACAAAGATTATTCAAATTAATAGAGCATGCGACCACAGCGACTACGATTGCGTGGCGGCGGTGGCTTGTGGCGGTGGCATGCGGCGACGACGACAATGGCGAGAAGAAGGAACAACACAGAGTATATATATCGATCAACAAAGAAGAATCGCGACCTACCTTGTAATGTGGCGACGACAATGGGAGACGATGGCGGTGTGACGGTGGGAGACGACGGCAACGGCGATGGTTTAGGGTTCGGCGCAAGTAGACGATCGAAAATGGTTAAGTGTTTGGTGCTCGGTGGAGAAGATGATGCACACTAGTATATATATATATATATATATACCCCTGTATCTTTGGGGTCGGTTGGTTGCTTCAATCGAGACTAAAGATATTTAGTCCTGGTTGAAGCAACCAACCGGGACCAAAGATATCTTCATCTCGGTTGGTGTTAACAACCGAGACTAAATATATAATCTTTAGTCCTAGTTGAAGCCACCAACCGGGACCAAACATCCCCGTACCCCTGGTAGGTGAGCATCTTTAGTCCCGGGTTGTTGGCTTCAACCGTGACTAAATATGTTTTTCCGCTATTTCTAAATATTTTTTTGTCCCGGTTGATGTTAACAACCGAGAGTAAACATTAAATTCTAATAATTTCATTAATCATATATAATTAACCTCGCCATATTGAAAAATATTTTAAATTCTAATAATCATATATAATTAACATATGCCCTATTGAAAAATATTTTAAATTCTAATAATCATATATTTTAAATTGTAACAATCATATATAATTAACATATGCCCTATTGAAAAATATTTTAAATTCTAATAATCATATATAATTAACATATGCCCTATTGAAAACTATTTTTAATTCTAACAATTATATATAATTAACATATGCCATATTGAAAAGTATTTTAAATTCTAATAATCACATCTAATTAACATATGTCCTATTGAAAAGTATTTTGAATTCTAATAATTTACAACAAATTCAATAATTTACAATAATTTCAATTAATTCAATAATTTATAATAGTTTACAATAAATTCAATAAATTTAATAATTTATAACAAACACAATAAATTAAATAAATTCAATAAATTATAATAAATCCAATAAATACAATCAATTCAATAAATTCAAAATAATTTATATTGTCCATACAACAATTTAGTGCGTCATGGTTGTCCTCACGTATTTTCTTCTCACTAATGTTCCTTCGCTGTGATCCTTACGTGAGTAAGGGGTGCCCTCATTTGATAAGAGGATGCTCGGGTCAACCATCACCGCGAACGAAAGTTGTCCATCAAACTGATCGTAATCTTCGTCAGTCTTATCCTCGACTCCCACGATTTTCCTTTTGCCTGGGAGAACCATGTGGCGCTTTGGCTTGTCGGACTCTTTCTCCTTCTTTGCTTTGCTAGCCATGTCCTACACATAGAAAACTTGCCTTACATCATTGGCAAGGACGAAGGGCTCGTCCGAGTATCCAACCTTGCTAAGGTCGACCGTTGTCATCCCGCTTGCATCAATCATTACACCTCCACCAGTCAACCTAACCCACTGGCACCGAAACAAAGGGACCTTCAGAGGTCCATAGTCAAGTTCTCATATATCCTCGATGCTATCGTAATATGTGTTAGTCATATCATCATATCTCATGGCATCAATGTTCTGATTCGTGCTCTTTCTGTCTTGGGCCCGTGTGTAAAATGTATACCCATTGATTTCATATGCCTCGAATGTGGTGAACGAGCAAGATGGTCCCCTCGCCAAGAAGGCTAGTTGTTGGTCAATGGTCCTGTTGCCCATGAGATGTTGTCGCTGCCAAGCAAGAAAATCATCAATGTGATGGCGTGTAATCCAAGTATCCGTCTTACCGATGTTTTCGGTGCGAACAATTGCCAAGTGCTCCTCGATGTAAGGAGACACCAAGGAAGATTGTTGCAAAACAATCCAATGTGTTTCCCGAACAATTCATTGTCTACGGTCATTATTGCCTTCCTTCCAAGAGTCTCCTTCCCCCGTAGTCTCGCTTCATGAATTGATTCTGGCACCCCGATGAGACGAAGGACTTCAATAAAGTCGACACAGAACTTAATGACCTCCTCTGTTCAGTATCCCTTGGCGATACTGGCCTTCGGACGAGAACGGTTATGGACGTACTTCTTTAAAACACCCATGTACCTCTCGAAAGGGAACATGCTATGTAGGAATACAGGACCGAGGATACGGATCTCTTTGACAATATGGCATAGGAGATGCATCATGATATTGTAGAAGGAAGACAGAAAGATCATCTCAAAGCTGACAACACATTGCACCACATCATTTTGAAAGGCTTTTAGTCTATCTGGATCGATGATTTTCTACAAAATTGCGTTTAAGAAAGCACATAGCTTTGTTATTATTTCCCAGACATTATCAGGAAGGATACCCTGAATTATAACGGGAAGCAGCTGTGTCATCAGCACGTGGCAGTCATGAGACTTTAAGTTGATGAACTTCTTCTCTCTCATGCTTTTTATTCCCTTTATATTCGAGGAGTATCCAGACGGTACTTTGATTCTCTCCAGCATTCAAACATGTTTTCCTTCTCTACCTTGCTCAGAGTGTAGCTGGCTGGACTTAAGTAGTGGCTTCCTTTCTCCTTTGGTTCCGGATGAAGGCTATCGCATTGTGCCATATGCTTCAGATCATTTCATGCCTCAAGTGTATCTTTTGATTTTCCAATACACCTAGGAAGCCCAGCAGGTTGATGCAAATGTTCTTAGTGAGGTGCATCACATTGATTACGTGGTGGACGTCCAAGATTTCCCAAAAGGGTAACTCCGAAAAATTAGACTTCTTCCACATCGCCGCATGACCATCTTCACTTGCTATAGGTTGGCTGCCAGGTCTCTTTCCACATACTACTTTAAGGTCTTTCACCATGGCAAACACAGCCTTTCCGTTGTGATGCTTTGCCTTAATACGGTGGTCTGCCTTTTGTTCAAAATGTTTGCCTTTTCTCCGGACAGGGTGGCTTGCAACAAGAAAGCGACGATGACCCATGTACATGTAGGATAACGCGTAGGATACAATAGCATAAAACAAAATTTTCTACCGTGCAATCCAGGAAAGCTTGCAAGTAAGGGTCTATAGATTGTTACCAAGTGACATGCAGTGTAGCGGAAAAACTATGTTGGAAAAGTCAATCCAACGTACGCACGTCGGGAAGTGTAGCCGACCTCAAACAATGACTTGCCAACCCGGTCAGTGCCTTGCCAACCCCGACGCTGATTCACCCGACCACGTCGGCTCGGTCCGATTCACTCGACCGTCCGACCTCGATCCGATTCGTCTGACTGCCTCGGCTCACTCCGATACGCCTGACCTCCTGACCTCGGCTTGAATCACACGACGTCGCAGACGTGGTTTCGATCCACCCAATCTCACCGACTTACACCGCAACGTAGCGATGTTTCTACCGGTATCCACACATCAAGGGAGGGAACACCGAACGCCTTGTGTGCTAGCACTCGACGCACGGTTAGGGTTTTGGCGCAGAAGTTGGCAGCTAGGGTTTCTCGTGGAGTATCTTGATCACGCTTGGATGTTTCACGCGTGTTCTCCGATCCCGATCTCCACCCCTCGCCCCTCTTTATATAGAGTTAGCCGACTGGGCCTCGTGGCCCATCAGGGCTCTATATTCAATCGGATCCCTATTCGAACTGAGCCATACCCGAGTCAAACTTGAATACCTGTTCCATCCCGTTAAGTGTGCGACCCTGTAGGTTTAGGTATACTTGGTTTCAACACAAGAGCTTCTCGGCCGACCCATCAACAGCGGCCCCTAGCTAGAACGTATTGACACCAACGTATACAAGAAGATCATATCGGCTAAACCTGTAATGTGTACACATATCCCTTTGCCTCACAATACCAATTAAGCTATAGGCAAGTGTTAACGCCAGAATTTGGTAAGCCCCAGTGTCCCCATCGGCTTAGTGTTCATATCGGCTCAAAGCTAGAATCAGCTTAGAGTTCTACATCAGCCGACAGGGGTCCTCATTGGCTAGTGTTCATATCGGCTCAGAGCTGGCATTGGCTTAGAGTTCTGCATCAACCAATGAGGATTTTCTTGTATCAACATATCCATTAGTCGGATTCTTGTTAGATTTGGTTTGGAAAATCTTATCCAGAAGAGACTGAGTTTAGGAAGGATGCGACTTGTATCTAGTAATTAGGAAGAGTTTGTTAGCTTTCTATTTTATCTTTAGGAAAGCGTGTTAGTGTGCAATAAGGACTCGGTTTGTTTCTTTTTATCTTTAGGAAAGTTTGAATTGTAATATGTTAGGATTTTTGTCAGCCTACGGGTATAAACATGTAAGCCCGAGGTTCATGTAATATCATCTCACGATCAATACAATTCGGCGCATCGCCACCTTTTACCTTTTCCATTTTGTTTATCATCCGGCGAGACTTGGCACCTGACGCGGGGCTGCATCGGTTTGGTTTGATCTTCGGCGAAGGGGTAAGTCCAAGTGTTGCCGATCCGATATATCATCTCTATCTTTAGTTTCATTACTGTTTATAGATACATAGGCTTAATTAGGACTTTTTCGGTTGGGTCCGATATTCTGACCAAGTTGATGTTTCTTTAAACATAATGTCACTTTAGATAGATTTGTTATATCCATCAGATTAGACAGATCTATCGGGTCATCAAATATTAGATTATCATATACAATCTCGTGCTGCATCAGTTAGGTCCAACCTACTAGATTATTGTTGATAATCTAAGTTTCGTTAAGTCGACAGGTTCATGCTAATGTTTCATCGGAGGGTTAGCCAGTCTTATTTGATGTGTTAAATTTCTCCTTGATAGTTTTGCTGTCTTGGCTAAATTTAACCCATGACCACTTTGATCGGTGTCATATCGACTGATCTAAATCTATCAGGCAATCATCAACCTTATGTTGCATTGGTTAGGTCCGACCTATGATGTTGTGGTTGTAAGTTAGATTTATTTAAATCAGTAGGCATCAATCATCGTTTCATCGGGGTTTTAGCCGATGAGTTATCTGGACATTGCATCATCTTACAAGGTTTATATATAAGTTGGATTTAGCCGATTGCAGCAAAGGTTTCATTGACTACTTAATCATTTGGATTTGGTGATATCGGATCTCCAGCCGATTGTCAGAATCTACATCGGACACAACCGATTATAGAAAACCCTAACTGCATCGGCATCGGCTGGTCAGCCGATCGATTGTTTTGGTTATTGGCTTATCAGCTGATATGCTCTATGTTCATTGTTTGTATATCTTGTCAGTGGCAGGATCAAACTGACTGGCACACCCGCGCTTCAGTGATTTTAGGACCTGCACTGGAGCTAAGCAAATCTCCCAGGCCAGCGTGTGATCTGACGTGAACACATCTTTTGGATGGCCAGCGGCGGTACAAATTTGGCGTCAACAGCAAGACACGTGCCATCCTATCAATAGCTTAATCATTCACTCGATCACGTATTGGATTATTCATTTGTCGATTGACTCCTCAATCAACTCGGCATGGCCATGCACTTCCATAATCCATTACATCGAGGGCCCAGAGATATCTCTCCCATAGGAGGGGCAAATTCCATTTTGATCATTCACATCCCTCTACATGTTTCATAGCAAACCCAAAGACTACTTTTATAACTACTCATTTACAGAATAGCGTTTGGTAGTCCCTAAGTACGCCACTACACATGTTGAAATCCATGATGATCTGAGGTGACTTTGCATCAACACTACTTGAGACCAACTAATGGCACATTAATTCCCTATAGTTTCTCAAGGTGGGTCTATCCAACAATATGTTCTCTAACATGTGTTCACGTTCATTTATTTGGTATCTACATATCATGATCCATGAGACATGATCATCAATCAATACACGTGTTGATCTTAGAATCATATTCGTCCCATAGATACGATGTATGGTCAGAGATCATTTAGAAATAGATTCATACATAAAGAGTCTCATAAATAAGTCACATACTTATTGATCAATACAAGTTATCTATTTCATGGAACAGAATAACACTTTATTCATTAATACATAAACATTGACCATGATATCCAACATCTCCATGTTGTCTCTAGGGCATATCACTAATAGTACACTACCTTCTTACAGTGTTTCAGGTACGTACTCTCGGTTTCATCCATACAGTGGGTGCAAGCCTTGTACCCCTTGTTTGACTATCTGGATAGGTTGCCAAGTGCGGCCAATCGTTGATGGTAACGAACAACAACACTCGTAGGTTAAACTGCTTCTGTTTGTCCTCATCCCACACGGGGACACCTTCTTTCTTCCACAACAGTTTCAGATCTTCGACCAATGATCTTAGGTACACATCAATATCGTTACTAGGTTGTTTTGGGCCTTGAATAATAATCAACATATGAATGTACTTCTGCTTCATGCATAGCCAAGGGAGGAGGTTGTAGATACACATCGTTACAGGCCAAGTACTGTGGCCGCTGCTCATCTCTCCAAAAGGATTCATGATGTCCGTACAAAACCCGAACCTTATGTTTCATGCATCGTCACCGAAGTCTTTAAATGTTCTGTCGATGTTTCGCCACTGTGACCCATCGGCGTGGTGTCTCAGCATGCCGTCTTGTTGGCGTTCTTCTGCGTGCCAGCACATCATTCTTGCATGCTCTTTGTTCCTAAACAGACGCTTGAGCCGTTGTATTATAGGAAAATACCACATCACCTTAGTAGGAACTCTCTTCTTTGAAGGTTGTCCGTCAACTTCGTCTAGATCATCTCGTCTGATCTTGTATCGAAGTGTTTTACAAACTAGAGATGCTTCTAGGTTCTCGTACTCCTGTTAATGACCAAATTTGGTAAACAAATTCCTGAGTTTGGAGCAAGGATTGAAGTGGAATCAAGGGAGCACACGATTCTTAGAAACAGAGGCTGCGTCGGCTGAGTCCGGATCGGCTAAGGAGCTAGTCGGCTGAGTCTGAGTCAGACCGGGTAGCCGATGGCCAATTCCGATTGGAAAAAGCAGATGAAACCGATCCTGGAAGAAAAGCTTAAACATAATCATTGAATTCAGTTTCCAAATACTTCAAAGATATTGCCATCTACGGATAACGTACTGCAACGGCAATTGTATATTTAATTTAGGATATTTTGCATAGTTTCCTTGTGTAACACGGCATGGGACCCCGTCCCAGTATATTGTCGTACTTTGAATAGTACGTAAGATAGAAGTCGTATCCTACAAGGACTTTGTTGTAACCGGGTATAAATATGGCCCGGAGGTTTGTAATTTAGAGGAATCAAATCAACTCAATACAATCTCTCCGCATCGCCACCTTTTACTTTTACTTGCAATCTCGATTGGTTCTTGCCTCGCATTGGGCTGCATCGGGTTCTGATCTCCGAGCAAGGTAATTCCTTGTTACAAACGGTTTGTGCTATCGGGGTTAGTGCTTCCATCGTCATGATACTCTGATCTCGTTATTATGAATTGTTTAATTTATCATATACATCATATAATCTAGTTCAATGCCTAGATCTAATCCACGATCGGCTAGCATCTCCTCGAAGATAACAGCCGTATCCACCATCTTGAAAGGTTTTTATTAGCCTGTATAGATCTCATGCTTCTTTTTGTACTTAATGCTGCATCAGTTTGATCTATTAAGCCGCTTTTAGAATCACATAGATTTATTTGGCTCAATGACTGCTATTAGAGATAGTATCGGAGTTTCAGCCGATCTTACCTGTTTTAACCATCTTATATGTTTTATTACTATTAGATGTGTTAAAGCCGCCTTTTATATTAAGATCTTACTCTAGTTAAATGTGCTAAGCCCAGCATCAACCTGTTAAGTCATCTTAACAGCTGATTGATCCTTGTTTAGTGTATTTAGCTTGGAATAATATCTTAGTATAGAACTGTATCGGAGTACTAGCCGATTCACATTAGATCTATGACATCGGCTAGGCTATAAATATATATAATTATTATTCTAATGTGTTTTTGGATATAAGTGATTTATACTGTCTCGGAATACTACCGATCTATTCCAGTCACTTAGTCTAATATTTTGGAATAACAATTGTATATTATGGATATCTATAGACGATCGAGTAGGATCTAACTTTAACCAAATTGCCTATTTCTTGTTTCTTGTTGGTTACAGGATCAGACCAACTGGCACGCCCTAAACATCGAAGGCGATCCAATTTGGACCTGCACTAGAGCTAAGCAAATCTCTCAGGCCAGTGCGTGAAAAAATTTCTCATCAACACGCTTTTGGCATGCCCGATGGTACACTTGCAACACTCAGATCAGGGACAATGGTTGACATCAAGACCTTGGATATTGATCAGGACAACATTATCCCGGTCACGATGGACAAGCTAACTGCAGAACAGAAGGCTGAAATTGAGGACATTATGAATAAGTTGCAGAATCAATACCTGCACTCCTTTGTCCAGACTCAGTCGGGTACTGTCGTCCAAAGGTATGAGATAAAGCTTCCAGGAGAAGACGAGCCTGACCCGAGCTTCAGTAAGGGCAAAGGGAAAGAGAAGATGGAGGAAATCAAACAGGAAGAAGAAGGCTCAAAGTTCCACACACTGCATGACATAATCGACTCGGCCGTCCACCATGCTCTTATCAACCAGTCTGGGATACTGGTCAACACTTTGAATAACATGATCAGCACAGTGGTGGACTCCAGGATAGCCGAGCAGCTACCAAGGGGCCCAATTTTCCTCCTTGATGGCCGATTCCCTGGCTACAGGACCCTGTCAACACATGGGTTGCTAATTCCTCCTCTCGGACAGCCGACTGCCCTAGGATCGGCCCCCATCCAGCCGAATGCACAATCGTCGGCCACAAAGCCGCTACCTCAGGTCTTGATCAGGCCGCAACCTCAGCATTCGGGCTACGGAAACCCGACAGTGTCCCAGGAACAAGTGGAGGCCATGTTCAGCGCCAATCGGCAACCCCTCATCCCCAAAGTGCCGATTGGCAACTATACACCTGACTCTCCTCAAAACCCGGGTGGTGCTCGGATTACCCCTGACCAACAGCCTCCAGTGATGCCTCAGCCGCCTCCGGCCATGCCTCAGTTCCCACACCAATATCCAGGGGGCAACTTCGGCCAATATTATCAGCCTCATTCACCCCAGATGTAGTATCGGCAAGCTCCAATCTAGTATGATCAGCACGAGCCGATACATCACCAACAAGCTCAAGAGACACAGCTGCAAAATAAGCCTTGGGCCGATCTGATAGCCGACGTGATGCGCGATCAGTTCGGCCTTAGACCAAAGGACGCTGGCAACATGTACCGTTACCCCTATCCGGAGTACTTCGAGAGGGTTCCTCTGCCCAGCCAGTACAAGGTGCTGAACTTTTCCAAATTCTCTGGGCAAGACAATGTTTCAACTTACGAATACGTCAGCCGATTTTTGGCCCAATGTGGAGAGGCATCAGCTACAGACGCACTCAGAGTCAGATTATTTCCACTCTCACTATCAGGATCGGCCTTTACATGGTTTTCCTCTCTTCCTTATATTCTGTGCAAAGTTTGGCCAATTTTGAAAAGCAGTTTCATCGCTAATTCTACTCCGGCACCCACGAGATGAAGCTGTCGGATCTAACAAGCATTAGGCAGAAGCATGACGAATTGGTTCAAGACTACATCCAGAGATTTAGAGACATGAGGAACCGATGCTACAGCTTAGTGCTCTCCGATTCATAATTGACCGATCTAGCCTTCCAGGGTCTACTCGCGCCTATAAGAGAAAGGTTTTCGGCTCAGGACTTTGAAAGCTTAGCCCACTTAGCTAGGAAGATCACGGTGCACGAACAACGATTCCAGGAGGCCAAGAAAGCTTTCAAGAAAGTCAGCCATGTCGCCTACGCCTCAGAGTCTGATTTGAGCGACAGTGACACCGAGGTGGCAGCAGCCGAATGGGCCAGGAACAAGAAAACTATTACTTGCTAATGGGTCAAAAATTCGGCTAAAGAGAAAAAATGATAGGATTTTGACATCACGAAGGCCGACAAAATCTTCGATCTGCTACTTTGGGAGAAACAGATCCAACTTCCGACCAATCATGTCATCCCATCGGCCGAAGAGTTGAAGAAGAAGAAATACTGCAAATGGCACAACATCAGCTCCCATGGCACCAACGATTGCAAAGAGTTTCGCCAGCAGATACAATCGGCTATAGAGGCCTGGAATATCGAATTCGAAGATCCTAAGAAGCCGATGAAGGTTGATGGAAATCCGTTTCCCGTTAACATGGTTTGTGCCAGTCGTCGATCGGCTGATCATCGTCCCCGAAAAAGGATAGCCTAGTCAAATCCATGAAGAGACATGAAGAGAGAGTGAGAGAGACAGGCAGGGTTTACAAAGTACATCAAAGGCTCAGTCAAAGGAAACTGCCCGTTCATCAAAGGCTGGGCCTCATCCATGAAGATTTCTTTCAGGAGGACTTAGAGGATGACGAAGAGCAATCTGCCAACCCACAATAGTGTCCTTCCGACATTTTTACAAAAACACAAAAGTGGAAGGTGCAGCGGCTAAAGAGCGAGCGTCGGCTGAAAGAGGTCCAGTCCAAAATTGACTATCGGCTAAAAAAGAAGAAGGAGCAAAACTGTCCAAGGAAGCAATGGCGCATAAAGGAGAATGCCGTTGCAGCCGATGAAGACTGAACCGACCAAGCGAAAAGAAAGGCCAAGGGAAAGGCCGTGGCCACTACGACGGTTAATATGGTTTTTGTGCTACCAGCCAAATTTGAAGCGGCTCAAGGCGACACAGATGTCGTAGAAGAGTCGTCGGCTACACTTATGTTGTCCCCGGAGCAAGCGGTGTTTGAAAAACCCGAGGAAACCGAGCATCGGCACCTTAAACCACTTTACGTAAAAGGATTTGTCAATGGCAAGTTGATGTCCAAGTTACTAGTCGATGGGGGATCCGCCGTCAACTTGATGCCCTAAGCTACCTTCGGAAGCTGGGCAAAGGAGTCGACGATTCGATAAAGACAAACATGGTGCTTAAGGATTTTGGTGGGAACCCATCGGAGACCAAAGGGGTCCTCAACGTCGAGCTAACCGTCGGCAGCAAAACCGTGCCCACTACATTCTTTGTCATCGACGGGAAGGGATCGTACAGCCTGCTGCTAGGAAGAGATTGGATCCACACCAACCGCTGCATCCCTTCAACAATGCATCAGAGTTTAATCCAGTGGCAAGGAGATAAGACCAAATCGTGCTAGCCGATAGGTCAGTAAACGTAGCCAATGCCGATTTGACCTTATGGGAAATCAATGGCATTGATTGCCTGTCTGGCAAAGTTTGGGAGGTCGATTTTATGAAGGTGTCTGATTCTGATATACAACAAATCAAAGATGAAGAGCCTCAACTATTACTTTGAGGGCGTCGTGGAGGGCTCGAGCGTCTACACTAAGGACACCGTGGACGATCTAGATGGCAAACTTGGGCAAGGTTTTATGTCGGCCGACCAGCTTGAAGAGGTTGATATAGGTCCAGGAGATAGGCCTAGGCCGACATACATTAGTAAAAACTTGTCTTCTCATTTTAGAACCAAGCTTGTTGATTTGTTAAAGGAATATAAAGATTATTTTGCTTGGGAGTATTTTGAGATGCCAAGTCTTAGCTGATCGATTGTTGAACATCGACTCCCTTTAAGCCAGGATATCAGCAGTAGAAACAACCTCCCAGGAGATTTAAAGCCAATATGTATGATGTGATCAAGGCCGAAATAACTCGGCTATACGATGTTGGTTTTATTCGACCATGCCGATACGCCGAGTGGGTTTCGAACATAGTTCCAGTAATCAAGAAAAACGACAAACTTAGGGTGTGCATTGATTTCAGAGGCTTAAATAAGGCTACTCCTAAGGACGAGTACCCCATGCCAATAGCCGATTTGTTCATGTAGCCTCAGGACACAAAATCATAAGTTTTATGGATGGCAATGCTGGATATTATAAAAATTTTATGGCCGAAGAGGATATTCATAAGACTACTTTTAGATGTCTAGGTGCAATCGGCTTATATGAATGTGTCGTTATGACGTTTGGTTTTAAAAATGCTGGAGCTACCTATCAGAGGGCCACGAACTATATTTTTCATGACTTAATCGGCTTCTTGGTTGAAATCTACATTGATGATGTGGTTGTCAAAGCTAAATAGGTTGAAGATCATATAGCCGATTTGAAGAAAGTTTTAGAGCGAACTAGAAAATATGGCCTGAAGATGAATCCCACTAAGTGCGCTTTTGGTGTATCGGCTAGGCAATTCTTGGGTTTTCTTGTTCATGAGAGGGGGATTAAAGTAACACAGAGGAGCATCAATGCAATCAGAAGTATTCAGCCTCCGCAGGACAAGAAGCAGTTGTAGTCTTTGATCGGCAAGGTTAATTTCATTAAGCATTTCATTGCAAATCTATCCGAGAAGAGCCATTTACACCTTTGTAAAGGTTGAAAGCTGATCAAGCGTTTACCTGGGGGGCAGAACAACAGAAAGCTTTGGACAATATCAAGAATTATTTAAGCTCCCCTCTAGTATTAATCCCTCCACAAAAGGGAGTGCCTTTCAAGTTATACCTATCGCCGACGAGAAGTCTATCGGCTCAGTTTTGATCCAGGAGTTTGAAGGAAAGGAGAGAGCAATATTTTATCTCAGCAGAAGGCTTTTGAACACGAAAACAAGGTACTTCCTATGGAAAAGTTGTGCTTGTGTCTATATTTTTCCTATACGAAATTGATGCATTATTTATTATCCAACGAGTGCACCATAGTTTACAAAGCTGACATAGTCAAATACATGCTATCGGCTCCAGTTCTAAAGGGACGAGTGGGGAAATGGATCTTTGCCTTGATGGAGTTTGACTTGAGATATCAAGCACCTAAAGTGGTTAAGGGGCAGGCTGTAGCCTATTTCATTGTAGAACACAGAGACATCTCAATCGGCTCAGTCGACATCATGCCCTGGACGCTAACTTTCGACGGATCAGTTTGCACACATGGATGCGGTATCGGCTTGGTAATCATCTCACCCGGGGGGCAAGTTTTGAATTTGCTTTCACAATTGCACCTTATGCTACAAATAATCAAGCTGAGTATGAGGCTGTACTCAAGGGTTTACAGTTGTTGAAAGAGGTTGAAGCCGATGCTGTGGAGATCATGGGCGATTCACTGTTTGTCATCAGCCAGTTGTCAGGAGAGTATGAATGCAAAAACGACACGTTGATGATCTATTATCAAAAATGCTGAGAGTTGATGGATAGTTTTTGGCTACTTACATTAAAACATATCCCTAGGGAGCAGAATTCAGAGGCAAATTGTAACACCCTGAAAATCCGAAGTTTTAAAAATCAAAACATTAAAATCAAAACTTGCAAAAATCTTTTGATTGATTGCATCTTGTCGTATTTATTTGCCTCTTATTTGCAAGTCTTCAAAATGCCAAGTTAAAATAAATAAATAATTGTTTTGAAACAGGAAAAGTTGATAGCAATTTAAAAACCCTAAGTAGGAAAAAGAGAAATTTCAAAAGGAAATAATTAAAATAAATTCTAAGAAGAACAAATTTGGGAGAGCTAGGAACTAATAAAATTTTCTTTTGGGAATAATATTAAATTATTAAGATAAAATACCGAGAATTTCTAATTAAAATAAAAAGGAGAAATATACATATGAATATATTTATACACGCAAAATACATATATATATATATATATAAATTAAAGAGAGCAAATCATAAAAATATTAAATAAAACTACAAATAAGTACAAGAGTTAATAGCAAATAAGTTACAAAGGGAAAGCAACAAAAAGGAAAAATAAAATCAGGGAAAAATTGGAAAAATCAGAAATAGCACTGTTCATTAGTCCCAAGGTGTTCAGTCAGAGTCCGTCGCGTCGCCGCCTCGTGCCCCGCACGCACCGTGTGTGTGCCGCTGCCCGTCTCGCGCCCCGCGCCGCCGCATGCATCGCTATCGCAGCCTCGTGCCCCTCGCCGCCGCTCCGCGTCGTCGTTGCCTCGCGCCCCGCGCCGTCCCTCACCGTGCCGCGCGCACGTCCCTTCGTCGTCGCTGCGCCGTGCCGTTGTCCTGTCGCCGCTCCGTGTCATCGTCGCCGCTCGCCGTCGCGTCGCTGTCGCGTCCTTGTTTCTCTCACCCTCTCCGGCCGGCTATAAATAGGGACCGAGCCCCTCTTCTTTTTCCCCAAACCCACCGCTCCTTTTCCCTCTCTTTCCTCTCCCTCTCACCGGCTTTTTCACCACCACACGCCGTCGCAAGTCATCGCCGCCGCCGTTGCTAGCCGTCGTTGCTCGCCGCCGCCATTCGCCGCTGCGCTGGTAGGCGGCCGCCTTCCTTCCCTTTCCCTTTCCGTAGTCGCGCGCCGCCGTCCGCCGCCGCAGCCGCCGCTGCTTAGCGGCGCCGTCGCCCGCCTTGGCGGAGCCGAGGGGCAGACGAGATAGACAGGAGGGTAGACGCGTCTAGGAGAGAGAAAGAAGAGAGTAGAGGGGAGGAAAGAAAAGAAAGAAAGAAAAAAAGAAAATAAAAGAAAAGAAAAGAGAAAGAAAGAAAAGAAAAGGAGAAAAATTTGGGAAAAATTAGAAAAAGTTTTTGGAAAATATTTTGGGAAAATCTCTAGGCAAAATTACATATTTTCTCGGAAACAAATTTGGATTTCAAAAGTGATTCGGGACAGATTATTAAACATGATTTTCAAAGTATTTGATCCTCGCGTTTACCACTCTAGGAAATTATATATATCTTAGCTTGTCTTCAAATATTATTTTTGAAAAATATATATATTTGCTAGACTTAAAACCTAGATTATTTAGTATAGTGTTTAGCTTCGAGATTATTTTTTTTGGGTCAACTATTACTAACTCTAGGGCTTGTCGGCCCAATAAAACTTTTGATAAAATTTAAAGTTAACCCTTTCCTTTTATTTATTATATTTTGAATCATCAACCATAATATTTCTCAAACTTTGAATATATTCACTTAAAATAATACCACATCATAGTAATTAAGTCGGTTTAATACGAGACTTCAAATCTTTGTAACTCGCTCATTCTAACTCGGATTTTGCCAAAACTCGAACCTAAACTTACGTAAAATCATAACCTAGTGTTATAAGCCAATTTTGCAATTTATTTGGCTTTCATTGGATTTTATTTGAATTCTAATCGAATTCAATTGGATTTCTGGCACGTACGGTAGAGCCCGAGGGAGCCGTTGAGAGCAAGGCAAGTCATCACTCCTTTGAACATATTGATCCTATTTTGCAAAATGATGTTGATTTAAACTTAAAACATGCATGCTATACACAAAACACCTATGCTTGATATACCATGCCTTGATATTACTTACCTTTAAGATATAATCCTTGTAATCCTCGATGTGATATAACCGGAGGATATCTTCGATAAAATGCTTAGCCATGCTTATACTAGAATCTTGCATACTCATATTTTTACAAAATAGCTATATGCTTGGGCAACTACCTTAGGAAAGGTAGTTGAGATACGGCATATGGAGACATGAGCGCCACATTGCCTTGAACATGATGAAAATAGTTTGATGGAAAAATGAAAGTACAAAACCAATGTTTTTAGACTGGGACGGATGGATGGATTTGGGTGGATTCCGGCAAAGGCAAGTACCGTCCCTGGTCAATTAAGGACCGAGCCATGAGACTTTTAACATGGAACGAGCCAATACAACCGTACTTCTCGAATGGGTATAGACCTAGTGGAGTAAATAACCGAGCGGAGGCAGTATCCCTGTATAGTGGTTTAGGTGTAGGCATTGAGGTAAGGGCCTACCGGTGGGGCCTCACCACTGGGGGTGCCTGGATGGAAGTTAAGGGCTTACCGGTGGGGGATGTACCACTGGTCGGTACCTGGGCAGCGATTGGGCATGCGATCAACATGAAGAAATGAAGACATGAAGAAAGGAACATGAAGGTTGAAAGATGAAAGATGGAGCAAGTCTTTCTCTTACCTCGAGAACGCCAGAACTCTTCTCACTGCTAGGAAACGACGACTAGAGTGCATGAGGGTTTAAGTTCATGGAGCGGGTATTGCCAAAGTGAGGTTATCGAAAGGCTTTGCCATGACCGTCCCATATAAGGGATGTAGGCTCATTCAATGGACAGTTGCGGAGTACGGGTAAAGTATACATCCACTTCGAATAGCCGTGCTCGCGGATAATGAACGGCGTGACAAGTTTCTCTTGTGGCTAGACTCATAAATTTTAAAATGATGGGATGGGTTTGCATGATGATTTTTATGTACTGGTGCACCAACTTCTTGAGATACGAGAAGGGTAGACTCCCCAAAAAACCATAACGATCTGGTGGCGGGAAGCTATCCTTGGGATCACAATGGATGGTGGACAGAACCGTCGCCGACTTAATGAACTATGGTAATAAAACTTGACCTGGCTAGACATTAGGTTTGTGAAATGATTTACGAAAATTGGCTTTATGCAAAAGAACCACAGCCATCCTTTGAATGAACCTATCATGTGCATCATTCCGTGTTGGCTTGCTAAGTACGTTGGGTACTCACCCTTGCTATACGCACAAACCTTCAGATGGTGGAAACAAAGAACTGGAGGACCCCTATGCTTACTGCCAGGTGGGCGAAGAAGGAGAAGGCGCCTACTAGGTCTTAGTCCTCGGTCGTTGCCTGTGGCAATCGACATGCCGCTGCCTTCCGTCTGCTACCTTATCTAATCTCTGATTTTGGTTGTATCCGGACCAGTAGGTCCTGCATGTAATGATATTGCCTTCGGGCCTATTATTGTAATACTTTTGGTGTAAGACTATTCGTGCACTTTGCACCTGATAATTCAGTACTGTACTCGTGGGTACCAAACTACTCGATCCAGGGAAATGGTACTATGAACACGAATGATTCCCGTTCCAAAAACGGGGGTCCACGCAAATGATTTGGCTCAAGGGACATCATGCTATAAGCCGATGACAAAACATGTCGAAGTGGAAATTGCAACCATCTCAGCCGATGACCGGAGGTATGAGGTTCAAGATTATTTACAAAACCCTTCCCAGTCGGCTTCAAGGAAATTGTGTTATAAAGCTTTGAGATATGTTTTGCTCGACAATGATTTGTATTATCGAACGATTGATGGCGTGCTACTCAAATGTCTGAGTGCTGATCAAGCCAAGGTAGTCATGGGAGAAGTGCATGAAGGTATCTGTGGTACTCATCAATCGGCTCATAAAATGAAGTGGCTACTTTGGAGAGTAGGATATTTTTGACCGACTATGCTGGAAGATTGCTTCAAATATTTTAATGGTTGTCAAGATTTTCAGAAGTTTGGAGCTATCCAGAGAGCGCCAATATCGTCTATGAATCCAATTATCAAACTTTGGCCGTTTAGAGGATGGGGAATCGACATGATCGGCCAGATTAATCCACCCTTGAGCAAAGGACATAAGTTTATATTGGTGGCAACCGATTATTTTAACAAGTGGGTGGAAGTAATTCCTTTGAAGAAGGTTGATTCTGGGGATGCAATCGAGTTTGTCAAAGAGCACATCATTTATAGATTCGACATCCCTCAAACTATCACGACCAATCAGGGATCTATCTTTGTCTCAGATGAGTTTGTTCAGTTTGCCGACATCATGGGAATCAAGCTGTTAAATTTTTGACCATATTATGCCCAGGCTAATGGACAAGCAGAGGCTTCTAAAAAGAGTTTGATCAAATTGATAAAGAGAAAGATCTCTGAGTACCCAAAGCAATGGCACAACCGATTGGCCGAATCATTGTGGTCCTATCAGATGACCTATCATGGATCGATCCAAGTGTCCTTACAAGCTAGTCTATGGACATCAAGCTATTTTACCATGGGAAAATATCATCAACTCAAGAAGGATTCAACTGCAAGACAAGTTAACAGCCAATGATTATTACAATATGATGGTGGACGAATCAGAGGACTTGGTCTTGTCAAGGATGCGTGCTTTGGAAAAGGTGACTAGGGATAAAGAAAGAGTGGCCCGTTATTATAATAAAAAGGTTGTGCCTAAATCTTTTAAAGAAGGCGAGCTAGTCTAGAAGTTGATATTGCTGATTGGTACACGAGATAATAAATTTGGCAAGTGGTCACCTAATTGGGAAGGGCCTTTCAGGATCCACAAATGCGTTTCCAAAGGAGCCCACATGCTAGAAGGATTAGATGGAGAATTATTTGGAAGGGCTCTCAATGGCAAGTATCTGAAGAAATATTATCCCAATGTTTGGATCAACTCATGATTCGGCTGAATCTATGCCGATGAATGTTAGCCGATGTGTTTTGAGATTACATGCATTGCCTTTAGGAACATTTCACTACAAGTTTTTCTCCCCTTTGATTTTTCGAATCAGCTGCGCATAGCCGACATGTGCTAGTTGGTGTGACTCTATAATTTTGTCAATGATGAAGGCAACATTGAAAAATTAGGGGGACACATACCATACAAAAAATCAAAATTAGAGGATTTCAAATTTTATTTGGGACTTTGAAAACCTTCAAGATGAAGATCTCAGAAATCGGCAAAGAATATATTACAATGTTCAAGACACATGAGTGTGTCGCTTGCAAGAGTTGTATATTACAAAGAGTTTGCAGATTTTCAGAAATTAGCCTATTACATGCCAAGGAAGTTCTTGATAGCCGATATTGCTTTCTGCTTGTTCAATTTGGCCGATTGTTGCATTATCGGCTTCGTTGGTGCCTGGGATCACCTTGGACGATTTACTTAGATCCCCCAAGTGCTTGATGGATGATGCCAGCTTGCCTCTTTGGTCTTTGGTGGCCTTGGGGAGATCTGTCAGTTTTTGCTCTTCGGCGATGATGTCGGCATCACACTGCTCCAACTTGGCGACCAGTTCGGCTCTCTCTTGCTTTAGCCGATCGATCTTGAGCTAAATAGCCGACGGTCCAGCAATCAACTCATCTAGCTTGGCTTTCTCGGCAATGACGCTCTGACGGTTGTTCTCGATCATTGATTCCAGATTGGCATGTGCTCTTCTATCGATCATACGTTGCATCGCCCTTTCCAGCTTGTGTCGATATTGATCAATATAAGCGGCCTGTGAGATTACATCAACGAGGTCTTCTGGGAGCTGGCTCTCGATCTCATTGAATCAGGTTTTGATCGGCCCATAGTCTGTGACTAGCTGGTCCAAGGTGAAGTCCAGCCGACGAATGATGTCCGAAAGCTTCTCTTTGAGATCATCGGGACCGGAATTTGGCTTGGCTCGTGACCTCTTCGTCCTCACCGATGAATTCTTTAACATCAAATGTATGTTGGCTAAAGTCTGCAAGCAACAGCTGAAGTATCAAGACCCGGACAAATACAATAAGCCGATGTTATTCTTGAAGAAGGAGTTTTCTTACTCTGACATTAGGGACTGGCGCTCGCTCCTCTTCCTCAACGTTATGGCTACCCCTAGCCGATGGAGTTCTCTTGCTTGATGCATGGGGGGCAGCCGATGGAGACTGAGGAGGCTACAAAAAGGAACAAGTGTTAGTCTGAATCGGCTGGGTAAAGAACAATCGAGAAAAGATAAAGTCGAGGGTTACTGGTGAAGCTGGACGCGGAGGTCGATTCGCCAACCTTTTGTACTGCAAGAAGGAGTTTGGTTAAAAATGAAGAGACTTCAAGGAAATTTAATTTGCCAAAGCTCCAAAAAGAGGGAGACACATACTGGTTGAAGGTGAGGAGGACATTTTGGGGGAGAAGGAGTTTTTTGAGGCTGATTGTCGGCTGATGGCGTTTGTGCATACTTGTTTGAATGACTTGATTCGGTCGCCGCTTCCTCAATTGCTTGGTCGATTTCTTCCTCCATAATCTCTTGATTGAGGGCCTCTTCCACGCTCGGATCCAAGGAAGGCAAACTGTCGGCTGGGACTATCTTTTGTTTCTTTGGTTTTTTCTTCTGCGTAGACGATGGACCAGCAACTGATGGCTTGGCCCTTTTCCTTGACAGCGCCTCGCAGGTTTGGCCTTGCAAAAGTATGGTTACCTTCGGCCATTGAAGCCGATAATAGATGGAGCAAGTCCTCCACTTGGAATTCACCCTGTGGCGTAGTCGATCTCAACTCCTGAGTTGCTCACAGCAGGAGGTTTGAGTCTGTCGTCTGCAAGAAAAATTGGTAAAGTGTTAGAAGATGACAACTGATTACTTAAGAAGAAAGATACATGAAGACGGAAGTACTTACAACAGGGGTTGACTCCGGCTGAAGAATGTTGTGGTACATTGTGGCATGGTGATGGAAGATGTGTTTCTTGAACTCGACCCACCATTTGTTATAAGCTACGGTTCTCTTATGAACCAGTTCTAACACCCCAATGCTACCGAGAGGTGGGCTTGGGCTTTCTATGCTCATCAGCTGATCCATCATTATCCTTGAAGTTATTTCCCCTCTCATCTAGATCTTCTCCGTATAGTAGAATCCGATCGGCAATTACCCAAGCCCGAATTGTCTACCCGCCGATACAGAATAGTAGAATTTGTATAACTTCACAACATTTCTACCCTGATGGATGCCGGTTGGCAGTATGCATGGAGTAAGGGCTGTGGTGAAGATTTCCCTAGACTTCAGGTACTTTTTTGAGTTCAGCTCATCAAAGTTAAGCTCAATCGGCAATTCAAACTCTGAGTGGTCTTTTTAAAGGAACCATGTCCGATTGTTTTTGTTGAAGCCATCGTAGAAGAGTGTGAACTAGTTGGCTAAGAGCTCGTTTGTCAGCTTCGACCCAGGGTGAACAGCAGCTGCCTCTCCAAAGGACAGGCACCTCCGAGTAGTCACTTCTCTCCCTTCGTCATCCTCAATCGGCTCCACCAAAGGGAATCTTGCATCGGCTAGATTGGGCCTTCCGGAGATTTTCTGAGTAAGAAATACCAGCCAGAGTTGCAGGAACCACCACGGGCTTCCAGTGCCTATAGCTACATCGACTGCTATCTTAGCCGATGCCTGGCTGAGGGTTTGATAGAGGTAGCCCAACAGAAATTTGCCTAAGGGGATCTGAGTCCTTGATACTAGGGCCTCAGCTATAATTTACCAGTTGGCTGTGGGGCCGCAACTGGATCCGCAAAAGACAAATTTCTCCAGCCACATCGTCAGGAAGGTGGCGTGCTCTCTAGGATTGATAGATCGGAGCCCAAGTTCATGTTGATATATCCATTCTAGCCCCCAATGGCTTTGGTCTTAAAAGAAAACTGGCCCTTGTTGTCCAGCCGATTGGGGCTAGCCGATGATAGGATGTCTATGTAAAATCAAAGTGTGTTTGATTCATTATTTAATGATGAACAATTGGTTATTTGGGATTTATTGATTTGAGTGTTTTGATTTTGAAAGAGTTGAATTTTTGAATGATGAACAGTGTTCAGTCGGCTGCCATAGCCGGTCTGACCGGGTGTATCCTGTCGGTCTGACCGGAGGTGTTTTGGCGGTCGACCGGAGCGTTGCTCGCGGTCGACGGTCGAGCCGATCCGGCGGTTGCCCATTGCGTTTCGGTTTTGGTTTCGGTTTGTTTCCTTATACATACATGGAAGTTTCGTGTTCCTATGCACGTGTCTGGTTGTTTATGCTAACAATGAGTCAAGTTTGGATAGCTTGTGCTCAGATATGGTATTCTTTATTTAATTGTGTGCAGGTATTCTTTATGCCTCGGGAAAGTGTTGCCGGTGATCGAGCCGGAGTCAACTTGGAGATAAGGTGACGTTCGAGATGGTGATCATGCGGGATGCAGAAGGGTAGAGATTAGTGCACATGATTGAAAAGTTTCCATATGGCATACAATGGAGATATTGTTACGTATGGAAAGCGGAATTTTGGTTTTAGGAAAACCGGGATTGTTACGGTTGGTTTATGTATAGTTTGTTTCTTGTACGAGAAGGTTTCCTAGTGGATTAGGGCTTCTTGTATGAGTTGGATTCGTGGCTCTTGGCTGCGGATTTTGTGTATAAATAGTGAGGGGAGGCGTGGCCTCTCGGTATCGCTTTTGAGTTCAGGTTTTTGAGTTTCTTGAGTTAGGGTTTCAAGTTTAGATTGAGATTTTGTGAGGAGTGATTTGTTCTCACTTTGTAAACACAGAGAGTTTCAATAAAGATCAATTTTCTTGATAGTTCTTTGTGTCTACTTCTTCCTCGGTGCGGCGGGGTTTTTCGGATCTGCTAACCGTCAGACCGCAGTTGATACGGCGGTCAGACCGCGCCTTCTTTCCGGTTAGACCGCGAGTACATTGGCGGTCAGACCAGAGGGCATTGGTCTTCATCGGCATCGGCTACTACAGGCAAATCGGCTGAGGCGATCGGCTACGGGCGGTCAGACCGAAGGCTATCAGGCGGTCAGACCGGCTGAACAGCTCGGTCAGACCGGTGCGACCACCCTCGGTCGACCGGCGTCGAAAAGAGAGGTAAAGTTTTATTTCCGCTAAAACTTTGTTTTTGGGGTACTCAACCATTCACCCCCTCGGTTGGCTTTTAGTTGGGCATTCGATCCTACAAGTGGTATCAGAGCCACGTTTTTCTGCTTTGGATTTTCTTTGATCCAAAGTCTTTCATCATGTCAGATAAATTTTCAACAAAACCGCATGTTTTTGATGGCACCGATTTTGCGTATTGGTGTAGTAAGATGCAATCTTACATCATGGCTCGAGACTATGATGTGTGGCAAAAGGTTGCGCTTCCCTACACCATACCCGATGCCATTAATACGATGCTTTGAAACCGAGTTTAATAACAATTGCAAAGCTCAAAACATTTTGTTGAATGGAATTTCGCGTTCTGATTTTGATCGTGTTTCTCATCTTCAAACCGCTAATGAAATTTGGAACGCTTTGAAAAACTTTCATCAAGGAACTACAAACATAAAAGAACTTCATCGAGATCTTTTAAAAAGGAATATATAAAATTTGAGATGAAACTCTGAAGCTTTGGATGACTATCTTGGTAGGTTTAATAAAATCTTGAGCAATCTTAGATCGTTGATTCTTCTTATGACACTAATTATCCACAGTCTGAGATTTCTCGTCACTTTTAAATGGTCTTGACATGTCTGTTTGGGAGATGAAAGTGACTTCTATTCAAGAATCTGTTAACATGGCAAATTTGACTTTGGATTCGCTTTATACAAAACTCAAAACTCATGAGATGAATATTCTTTCTCGTAAAACGGATTCTAAGTCAAGTGCTTTGATTTCTCCTTCGACTTCTTCAGATGTTGCTTCTTCATCATCTTCAAATGCTCTTGCTTTAATTAAAGCCATGTCCGATGAACAACTCGAGCAATTCGAGGAGGAGGACTTGGTTCTTGCCGCTAATAAACTTTCTCGAGCTGTGAACAAAGTCAGGTTCAGGAAAAGAGGTGGATCAGCTCGGTGTTTTGAGTGTGGTGCTTTGGATCACATTCGCTCAAACTGCCTCAAACTTGGGAGAAGCAAGAAGGAGGACAAGAGCGCGGAGAAGACAAAGGATGACAAACCCAAGGGTAGGCGCTCCAAGGAGATGATCAAGAAGGTGCTGAGTCAAGTCTATGCCGCTTTTGAGCCACTCAGCGACATAGACTCTGACAGTGAGGAGGAGAAGGGCAAGAACATCTCCGGCGTTTGTCTCATGACGCATGGAGATGAAGATTCTTCAGATGAAGAAAATGAGGTAAGTTCACTTGAGGATGCAATTCTTGTTTTAAGTGCTAAGAACAAAAAATGTGAAAAAATGTTTAAAAAACAAGAATTTGTAATTGAATCTTTAAATGCTGAAATTGCTAGATTGAAATCTCTTATTCCCAATGATGATAATTGCAAAAATTGTGAGGTTTTAATGCTGGAAATTTCAAAAATTAGAGATGTCAATAATTCCCAAGTTTTAGCTTCTAAATCTTTTTTAACTTGTGATGCTAATGAATTGAAACTAAAAGATGCTTTAGCTCGTGTTAAGCATATGGAAGAACTAGTTAAACAAGATGAGGTAGCTTCTTGCTCTAAATGTCGTAAAGGTAAAGATGTCATGATTAGTTGTGATAATTGTGCTAATCTTGAAAAGAAGTTTCTTACTTGAAAAGTTCTTTGCAAAAATTTTCGATGGTAAGAAACAACTTACCATGATTTTGGACAAATCTAAAGTGTGTTGCGACAACAAGGGAATAGGTTTTGATGCTCATGATTATTTCACCAAAGGTGTTTTGAATTTGACTGAAAATGGTGAAATCTTAACAAAACCTAATGCTTTGAAAACAATTTTCAAATCTGCTGGAAATTTGCCATCTCTTTCTGTTTGTTTAAAAGAAACTAAAACTAATATTTCAAAACCATCTGTTTCTACTTGTCCTTCTAAGTATCATGAGAGATATACTTGTTCGTATTGTGGAAAAGATGGACATTTGGTTGGATTTTGTTTTAGACTTGCCCGTAAACAGAAAAAGAAAAGAGAAATTGCTTTTGCAAAGCAACAATGGCAAAAATCAGGTTTTGGTTCGAGGAGTTCAGTCAGACCGACACTGACAAGTCGGTCGGACCGGCCACGACCAGCGGTTAGACCGCGTTGAACGGGCGGTCGGACCGGCGGCCGAGCTCGGTCCGGACCGCGAGTACAGCGGCGGTCGGACCGACCTCGGGAAGTTTTGTGCATAATTCAAATCAGACTTTTGTAAAACAATAAGGTAATGTTTCAGGTAAGTCTAGTTCTGATTTTGTTTGCGCATACGTACCTACTAGTTCTACTTGTCGTGTGACTCAGTGTTGGGTTCCAAAATTTCTTATTTCTAACCCCAACATGGAGGCCTCGACATCTTCTTGTTTGTAGGTATTTTGATGGCATACTCCCCATATGTGTGTAATGTGAAGACAATGATTGTTTTTCATGATGACATTAAGAAGTGGATATATGTCTTTTTATGAGAACATTGGTGATATCATTTGCAATTGGATGTCTTCTTCAAAGATCTTTAATTTCTTCTTTGTTTTTCCTTGGGAAAATTGGAGGTTAATTTTAGGGGGAGTTTATGTTTTTGTGCATTCGTGTTTGATTCTTCTCGCTTTGCTTTTCTTCGAAGGGAATTGGGAATCATTCATCCTTTTGGCATGTTTTGAGGGGGAGTTTTTGTGCTCTTTGATTTATCAAGCTACATGATTGAACTAAATTAAAAAAGAGAGCTTTATCCATACATATTGTTGATCATGTGCATGCTAGCAATATTACGAAGATTTATTTGTCACTAGCATAGCTTGTATGTATTCTAGTATTTTTATGTGATCTAGATTTTATATTTAAGAGAAATAATGCATGACACTTTAACACAATACTTGAATTAAAGAAATATGTAATGTTGATACTCGTACTTGTGTTGGATTTTAAATGCTTATATATATTATGTTGCTTTAATATTCCTCAAATTACTTAAAATTGCTCATTGTGAAAAGAGAATAAAATATTATCTATGAGAGAAAAAAATGAATACCGAATCCTTGGAAACAGTCTTGATGACAAGGATGTATTCGATGTGAGCAAAAATAATGAGTATCGAATCCTTGGAAACAGTCTTGACGACAAGGACGTACTCGGAATACTTGAGAGAAAAAATATGAGCAACAAATATGGCTCAAATCAATATGAAAAAGTTTTTCTCTTGAATTATATGTGCAAAAAGGTATATTTGAGAAAGAATAAAGATTGCAATAGGTATATATATTTGGGTTTATCTTTCAACCTATGTGCTTGTAAAGATGTTGCATTATAAATCATTGAAAGTCATGAATTCTTATTGTGTTATTGCTCTTAATTATACAATATTTGATTCATGATTTTACTTTAATGCATATTTGCTATCTAATTGATAAATTTATCTTCTTATTATTGCAACACATGAATTGACTTGCTTTATGTATGGTGCTAAGCTGTTAACAATTAAATAAACATAATTCCTATGCTTGATGAATTCATTGTCAAAAGGGGGATAAAATAATGTTGTTTGAGAGAACAATTGTATGGGAAAACAAAAGTGCAAGTTTTTTTGGGGTCAAAGGATTTTCTTTCTTTTCAAAAGGGGGAGAAATTTTCTTTGATTTTTGAGCTCTCAAATGCTTTTTATCATTTTTGTTTTTAACTTTTCAAAGACCAAAACAACTCTTTTATTTTGTTTGCCAATGTGTTCATCAAGGAGGAGATTGTAAAATCAAAGTGTGTTTGATTCGTTATTTAATGATGAACAATTGGTTATTTGGGATTTATTGATTTGAGTGTTTTGATTTTGAAAGAGTTGAATTTTCGAATGATGAACAGTGTTCAGTCGGCTGCCATAGCCGGTCTGACCGGGTGTATCCTGTCGGTCTGACCGGAGGTGTTTTGGCGGTCAGACCGGGCAGTTGCCTGCGGTCAGACCGGTCGTGCCAGTCCGACTGGTTGCCGATTGCGTTTCGGTTTTGGTTTTGGTTTGTTTCCTTATACATACATGGAAGTTTCGTGTTTCTATGCACGTGTCTGGTTGTTTATGCTAACAATGAGTCAAGTTTGGATAGCTTGTGCTCGGATATGGTATTCTTTATTTAATTGTGTGCAGGTATTCTTTATTTAATTTTGTGAGGAGTGCTTTGTTCGCACTTTGTAAACACAGAGAGTTTCAATAAAGATCAATTTTCTTGATAGTTCTTTGTCTACTTCTTCCTCGGTGCGGCGGGGTTTTTCGGATCTGCTAACCGGTCAGACCGCAGTTGATACAGCGGTCAGACCGCGCCTTCTTTCCGGTTAGACCGCGAGTACATTGGCGGTCAGACCGGAGGGCATTGGTCTTCATCGGCATCAGCTACTACAGGCAAATCGGCTGAGGCGATCGGCTACGGGCGGTCAGACCAAAGGCTATCAGGCGGTCAGACCGGCTGAACAGCTCGGTCAGACCGGTGCGACACCCTCGGTCAGACCGGCGTCAGAAAACAGAGGTAAAGTTTTATTTCTGCTAAAACTTTGTTTTTGGGGTACTCAACCATTCACCCCCCTCTGGTTGGCTTTTAGTTGGGCATTCGATCCTACAGTCTAAGCCAGTTATCATGAAGACATCGACTAATGTGGGAGTCATTGGTCCTTGTTGGAAGAGGAAAGCATTAAATGTACAGTTCCAGAAGTGGCATGCAGCCGATATCATGGTTCATCCTTAGGTTGATCGGCTACTGAAAGTGCTAAGCATTGGGCTACTCCTATTTCTTCCCAATGACTATGCTTGCTGGCTTCCATTCTCTTGTACCAGGTAGGCCAGGATTTATCGGTTGAGGGCCAGGATTTAAAGGTTCCATTCCAAGGCGCTAGGCTCGGGTTTGATACTCTGTATGGCATCCTATTGATCTCAGCATTGATAAATCTCACAGGGGTCCTTATTGCCGATATGCCATAGGAAGTATCTCTTATCATTGAGCAGACTGGGAATAACTACTTGATGAGCAAGATGCTACAATTGAAAAGGAAGAGAAAAATCAAGATACTTGAAGCCTAGAGTTCGGATCTATAACTACGAGCAGAAAAAGAAGGGATTTAGCCGATGGGGCGTACCTTAGCAAATTCGGCGGGTGAAGAACCGGAGGGAGTAGCAGAGGCCGCCATTGGTTTGAATCCGGGCGCCGGAGGAAGGGGATCGCCGTGATGGGGTCGAGAGCTCCGAGGGAATCACCGGAGAGCTTGAGAAAGTTTTTGGCTAGGGCTTGTGTGGATTGCGAAAGTAACGACGTGAGTTGTTCGGCGTGAAGGGGGTGTTATTTAAGGAGTTTTTGTGATGGTCAAAACAGACTCGCCTTAGGTTTTCTCTGAGGATAGAATTACACAAAATCGCAACATTATCAATATCGCGGACTTGGGAGGGCATGTGTTAACGACAAAATTTGGTAAACAAATTCCCGAGTTTGGAGCACGGATTGAAGTGGATTCAAGGGAGCGCACGATTCTCGGAAACAGAGGTTGCATCGGCTGAGTCTGGATCGGCTAAGGAGCTAGTCGACTGAGTCAAAATTGGACAGGGTAGCCGATGGCCAATTCCAATTGGGAAAAGCAGATGAAACCGATCCCGGAAGGAAAGATTGAAGATAATCATTGAATTCGGTTTCCAAATACTTCAAAGATATTGCCATCTACGGATAAAGTCCTGCAACGGCAATTGTATCTTTAATTTAGGATATTTTGTATAGTTTCCTTGTGTAACACGGCATGGGACCCCATCCCAGTATATTGTCGTACTTTGAATAGTACGTAAGATAGAAGTCGTATCCTACAAGGACTTTGTTGTAACCGGGTATAAATATGGCCCGGAGGTTTGTAATTTAGAAGAATCGAATAAACTCAATACAATATGTCCGCATCGCCACCTTTCACTTTTACATGCAATCTCGACAAGTTCTTGCCTCGCATTGGACTGCATCGGGTTCCAATCTCCGAGCAAGGTAATTCCTTGTTACAAGCGGTTTGTGCTATCGGGGTTAATGCTTCCATCATCATGATACTCTGATCTCGTTATTACGAATTGTTTAATTTATCACATACGTCATATAATCTAGTTCAATGCCTAGATCTAATCCACGATTGGCTTGCATCTCCTCGAAGATAAAAGTCGACATGATTAGATCTTGGGGTTGATTTGGGTTTTACGGCATATCCACCATCTTGAAAGGTTTTTATTAGCCTGTATAGATCTCATGCTTCTTTTTGTACTTAATGCTGCATCAGTTTGATCTATTAAGTCGCTTTTAGAATCACATAGACCTATTTGGCTCAATGACTGCTATTAGAGATAGTATCGGAGTTTCAGCCGATCTTACCTGTTTTAACCATCTTATATGTTTTATTACTGTTAGATGTGTTAAAACCGCCTTTTATGTTAAGATCTTACTCTAGTTAAATATGCTAAGCCCGGCATCAACCTGTTAAGTCATCTTAACATCTGATTGATCCTTGTGTAGTGTATTTAGCTTGGACTAAGATCTTAGTATAGAATTGTATCGGAATACTAGCTGATTCACATTAGATCTACGACATCAGCTAGACTATATATATATATAATTATTATTCTAATGTGCTTTTGGATATAAGTGATTTATACTGTCTCGGTATACTACCGATCTATCCCAATGACTTAGTCTAAATGTATTTTGGAATAACAATTGTATATTATGGATATCTATAGCCGATTGAGTAGGATCTAACTTTAACCAAATTGCCTATTTCTTGTTTCTTGTTGGTTATAGGATCAAACCAACTGGCACGCCCTATACACCAAAGGCAATCCAATTTGGACCTGCACTAGAACGAAGCAAATCTCTCAGGCCTGTGTAACGCCCTAAAAATCGGAGAGTTTAAAAACCGGAAATTAAAAATCGGAGCTTACGAAAACTTTTGCTTGTTGCCTTTTTTTGCTCGTGTTTATTGCTTCTTATTTGCCAGCTTAGTTATATGTGGGCGATTCATCTCGGAGTTTGTGAAAAACCAAATGATTCGGATTTTCGTTGGGGAGGAAAAATCTCGAAGTATAAGGTTAGGAATTTTTAAAATAAAATCAGAAAAGGGATGCAGATTCATAAAGATACATGTTTGGAAAATAAAACATTAATCGGTGATTATGGAGTATTAATTGGGAAATAAAATAGGCAATAAAGTATTTTAGGGAATTTATATAAAATTTAGGAAATTATTTGGAATTAAAAATGGTGATTTATGAATTTAGGGAAAATGGATTAAATCAAATATGGAGATATATATTTTAAAATAAATAAAGGTGGTGAAAAGTTTGAAAAAATATTTTCAATTAATTTTGGGAATACTATATGTTTATTTGGAATTTTTAGAGTGAAGGAAAATAGGGATTGGAAAATAGGATTGAAAAATCGGGAAAATTAAAAATCGGCACTGTTCATTGGTCACCACCCGTTCGACGCCGTCGTCCCGGCCGCGCGCCGCGCGTCGCCCGCCGTACCGCGCGCCGCGCCGCGCATGCCACGCGCCCGGCCCAGCTCGCCCACACGCCGCGCCCGGCCCCGCCCGCGCCGCGCGCCACCGCCATGCGCCCGCCCGTCTTACCGCCCCGCCCGTGCCGTGCACCGTCGTCGCCCGCCGCCGCCGCCGCGCCCGGACCGCGCGCCGCGCTCGCCACCGTCGCCGCCTCACCCCGGCCTCGTTTGCGACCTCGCCACGTGCCGCCGCCCCTTCCTCGCTGCGCGCCGCCGGCCGCAACAGAGAGAGAAGAGAGAGAGGGAACCCGGTCGAACACCTTGCGGGCTGAGGAATAGTGGGCAGAGGAAAAGAAAAAGGAAAAGAAAAGAAAATAGAAAAAAATGGGAAAAATTTTAGAAAATTAGGAAAAATGTTTTGAATAGATTTGAGAGAATTTTTGGGCAAAAATATATTGTTTTCTTGCATATTTTCTTGGAGCAAATTCAGAGTCAAAATCAGATTTTTCAGGGATTTCGTTCGTGTTGTTTTAATCCGGATTTCGTTTAATTCTTTCTCGCCATTTAAATATGTTTCTCTTTTGTGCTCGAACCTTCAAAACCTCGAGTACAAAATCCCTCCGTTGATATTTCTAAATCTATTTTCTCAAATGATTACGATCTTCATTTTGCGAAAACCCTAGGGCATCGACTCGAGTTCAAACTCGGATTTTTTCCATAGCAACCCTCGTCCGAACTATGGTAGAATTCTAGGCTAAACATTTGGAGTCGTTTTCATGGTTTTTATGGTTCTTTGCGATCTCTCAGTATTTTATTGAGTTCTGATTGAATTCTATTGATCTTTCGCATGTACGGATAGCAACCGAGGAAGCGAGCACCAACTACGTTGAAGACCCCGGCCAACAAGCGTGCGAGCAAGGCAAGTCAACACATCCCTTTGAACATATTGATCCTATTTTGCGAAAGGATGTTGCTTTCAATTACAAATTGCATGCTATACACAAATGAGTGCCAATACTTGATGTGCCCTGCCTTGAGATTGAATACCCTTAGAAATGTTCTTTGTAACCTTCGATGTGATACAACCGAAGGATATCTTCGGTAAAATGCTTAGCCACACTTATACTAGATTCTTGCATACTCATGATTTTACAAATAAGCCTCGTGCTTGGGCAACTGTCTTGGGAAGATGGTTGAGACACGACAAGTGGAGACATGAGCGCCACGTTGCCTTGATCATATTGGAAATAGCTTTGACGAAAAAGAGAAATACAAACCAATGTTTTTAGACTGGGGCAGATGGATGGAATTGGGTGGTTTTCTGGGAAAGGCTAGTACCGTACCTGGTCAATTAAGGACCGAGCCATGAGACTACAACTTAGAACGAGCCAGTACAACCGTACTTCTCGAATGGGTATAGACCTAGCGGAGTAGATAGCCAAGCGGAGGCAGTATCCCTGCATAGTGGTTCAAGTGTAAGTGTTGAGTTAGGGATCTACCAAGGGTAAGGTGCCCATGATTGTGATGAGATGAAAGGCCTTCATGTGAATAGTAACCTGAACCTATTGATGTCTTAAAGATAAACTGAAGTTTCTCTCTTACCTCGGGAACGCCAGAACTCCTCTCACTGCTAGGAAATGACGGCTAGAGTGCATGAGGACTTAAGTTCATGGAGCGGGTACTGCCAAAGTGAGGTTATCGAAAGGCTTTGCCGTGACCGTCCCATATAAAGGGATGTAAGCTCATTCAATGAGTAGTTGCAGAGTATGGGTAAAGTGTACATCCACTACAGTGTGAGTCAATCAATCTATTCGAATAGCCGTGCTCGCGGTTAATGAGCGACGTGACAAGTTTCTCCCGTGGCTAGACTCTTAAACTTTAAAATGATGGGAATTGGGATTGCATAATGATTTTCTTTTGTGCTGGTGGACTTAACTTCTCGACCCGCGAGAAGGGATAGACTCCCCAGAAAAACCATGATGATCCAGAGACGGGAAATCATCCTTGGTATCACGATGGATGGCAGACAGAACCGTCACCGACTTAATATACTCTGAAACTAAAACTTGACTGGCTAGATGTTAGGTTTGCGAAATGATTTGTGAAAATTGGCTTTGTGCAAATAAACCTTAGCCTTCCTTTGAATGGCCCTATCATGTGCATCATTCCGTGATGACTTGTTGAGTACGTTGGGTACTCACCCTTGCTATACACACAAACTTCAGATGAAGGAAACGAAGAACTGGAGGACCCCTATGCCTACTACCAGGAGGAATGAAGATAATGAAGCGCGCTAGGTCTTAGTCCCCAGTCGTTGCATGTGGCAATCGACACGCCGCTGCTTTCCGTCTGCTTATCTCATCTAAACTCTGATTTTGGTTGAATTCGGACCAATTGGTCCTATATGTATTGGATATTGCCTTCGGGCTTATTATTGTAATAAGTCGTTGTAAGACTATTCGTGCACTTTGCACCTGGTAATTCAGAACTGTATTCGTGGGTACCAAATTACTCGATCCAGGGATATGGTACTATGAACACGAATGATAAAAATGGGGGTCGACAGAGCTGGTATCAGAGCAGTGCGACTGTAGGAAAAGACCAACTGGCGCCCTACCCCTGACTAGCTGGCTAAAGGGAAATATCACTACGTAGGATCATTTTTGCAAACACAAAATATTTTTACAAAACAAGCATACTGTTTCCTATACTCTTATCCCCATTTCTTTTGCTCAAATTGTTTTGGTATTATCCCTCTCTGACCCTAAGTTACCTTCAAAAGCAGATGTCGGACCATGTCGGAGTTTGGAAGATCAAAGTTCCACGAGAAAAAGGATTCGTGTCACAACTCCAGTTATTGCTATGGTGCCTAAGGTACCCAGATGCACCTACCTACCGGATTAGGAGACATGGCACCGAAGGATACCCGGTATGGGAAGCCGCAGTTTCAGTTGAGGCCCGCATGGGGAGCGAGACACCCTATTGCTTCCACACTCGTTACCACAGAGATCTAGTAGAAGCAGCTCTTCAGGACGCAGCCCGTGAGGCATTCCTTCGCCTCAACGCCATTCACCGTGCTGAGCTCATCGTGACTGAGTTTGTACACCACCCCTATCGAGAGGAAGGCAACCCAGTCTGCACCATGGAGGCCACCCCATGCTGCTATAATCCTATGGTCACCCGTCTATCTCATTGGTCAGAAACAGCGGATGACTGCTATGAAGAGGCATTGCTCGAGATCGACGACCAGCAGCGACGCCTCAATGATCTGGTCGAGGAACACCAAAACTGTGGGATCAGATCAACTTGCTGCAAACCCAGCTACAGGCTAACGGTGCCCAGTACGAGCAGCTCTCTGACCGTTATGTAGCCCGTGGAGAAGCCTTGGTTGAGTTGGAAGAACAGCTCAGGAAGAGCAAGCAACAGGTCGGCCAACTGGAAGAGCAACTCCGCTCCAACCCTGTCCTGCTTCCACTGAAGCTGCACCAACACCCCCTGCCCCTGTGCCCGACCACTACTACCTCATGACTCCAGCATGCTTGAACACTTTTCAAGCCATGATGGAGCAGGCCTTCATGTTGAGCACAGAGTCAGGACCATACCTGATAGACCGCACTGCTGCTACCTCAATGGAACCCACCTCGAATTCCATGGCTGTACCATCCGAGCCTGGTTTGGGAGAGGAGAACCCCATCCAGATCAACACTGACTCCGAGCCCGAGACAGAACCTAGGGAGATCAAGTGGGAGTTCAGTGATACTGATCCATCAGAGGAGGAAGCTCCTACTCATCGCATGACCCTCACCGGAGGTCCTATCACCCTCAGGACTGCCCGAAAGAGTACCAGGCCGCCAAGAAGGAAGGTCAGACGTGACTCTGAGGCCACTACCTCTGAGCCATGGGGACTTCAGTTCGCTTCGGCCAAGGATCACCCCTGCCAGCACCTAGATCATGCGGATGGCTGGATGACTAGTTGGACTTCAGCAGCAGCCCTGGTCTTGCTTTGGATGGAGTTAAGACAGCAATGACCAAGCCCTACCCTCTTATGTATGAGACCGTAGAACGATGTTAGTAATGTTGTATTGTGTCGTATGGACTATATGAGTCCAATGTATCCCACTGATGTAACATTTAAGAACTGATAATGAAGTTCTATGTTATGTCCAAAATGATTTTATTCCACCAAGCTTGCCTTGAAAGATCATTTCAAGCAACTCAAAGAAAATTCCCTAAGTATTGCGACGTTAGTAAAGCGAGCCTCTTACCTTATCCCCATTGTTCAGATGGTGCATCGTTGCAGAGCCCCAGCAGCTCCCTAGAACCCGCCTGAGCCGAACCCTTCCACCTTAGCAGAAGTCATGGCCTTGCAAACGCAGTTGCTGCAGGCTATCGCCAATAACCAAGGGCAGCGCGGAGGATCAAACCTTAGCGAATTTATGAGGGCAAAACCGCCAACATTCTCCTCGGCAATTGAACCCATGGACGCCGAAGATTGGTTAAGGGTAATAGAAAAGAAGCCGACTCTCGTCCGAGTTTGGGAAGCCGACAGAGTCGTCTTCGTCACCAACCAATTACAAGGACCCGCGAGAGATTGGTGGGACACCTACAAGGAAACACGGGTGGAAGATGCCGGTGAACCCACGTGGGAGGAGTTCACGGCTGCCTTCTGTGAAAATTTCGTACCTGCTGCAGTTATGAGAATGAAGAAGAACGAGTTCCGTAGATTGTGTCAAGGCAACATCACGGTACAAGAGTACCTTAACAAGTTTACCCAGCTTGCCCGTTACGCAACC
This sequence comes from Oryza australiensis, assembly GCA_019925245.2. NCBI lineage: Eukaryota > Viridiplantae > Streptophyta > Magnoliopsida > Poales > Poaceae > Oryza > Oryza australiensis. The sequence goes on from JAIFGZ020000516.1 coordinate 444,888, forward strand.
AACGATCTGGCGACGAAGAGGAAAAGATGGACAAGTTTATTGAAGGGCTGAACGACGAGTTAAGAGGACCGATGATCGGTCAGGACCACGCTAGCTTTCAGAGCCTCATCAACAAAGTCGTAAGGCTTGAGCATGACCAAAGGACGGTTGAAAACAACCAGAAGAGAAGATTTGCTCTAGCCCGCGCGATTCAAGGAACGCCCCAGCGAACCAAAGGAGCAACCCCGTCGGGTTGGAAGCCAACCATTGCAGCAACCCATCACCCTGCCGCACCCGGCAATGTCAGCAGACCACCTGCAACCCCGTCTCGCACTCCAGCACCTACCTTGGCAGCCCCAGGAGCCAGGAATGTCAATTGCTTCAATTGCGGAGAGCTTGGGCATTATGCCAACAGCTGCCCTAAGCCACGCAACACCCCCAACCGCACCGAAGCCAATGCCGTTGCAGTACGAGGAACACCTGCTCCGGTACCTGGACGCAGTCTGTTCAGAACACCCCAACCTAAGGAAGCTGCGACCGGATTCCGCCGTGGTCAAGTCAACCATGTGCGTGCTGAAGAAGCCCGAGAGGACCAAAGCGTGCTAATGGGTACGTTTTCTATCCATTCCACACCGGTTAAAGTTTTGTTTGATTCTGGAGCTTTGCATTCATTTATATCGTCAAGGATAAGCAAAGAGCACAATTTGCATCGAGTAGACCTTAAGAAACCCATGGTAGTACACTCACCTGGGGGAGACGTGACCATACCCCATGCGTGCATTAATGTGCCCATTCGGATCAAGGACGTGGTATTCCTGTCCAACCTTATGGTTTTGCTGCCCCAAACCTTGGACGTTATACTAAGAATGGATTGGTTAACCAAGAACCAAGGAGTACTAGACTGTGGACGAAGAGAAGTTACCATATTTACCCCATGGGGATCATCGATGTCAGTAACCATGGACCAAGACCCTATGCTCTGTGACTGAGCTACAGGAATATTCACTATGCTACCCATAGATGGAATGCCAATAATCCAGGACTACCCGGATGTATTTCCTGAGGAATTACCTGGAATGCCCCCAGACCGAGACATAGAGTTCATTATAGACCTCATGCCTGGAACCGTCCCCATAGCTAAGAGACCCTACCGGATGCCGGTGAACGAATTGGAGGAACTTAAGAAGCAAATAAGGGAACTGCAAGAGAAAGGCTTCGTACGCCCTAGTTCTTCACCGTGGGGAGCCCCAGTATTGTTTGTTAAGAAAAAAGACAGAAGCATGAGAATGTGCATAGACTATCGATCGTTGAATGAGGTTATTATTAAGAACAAGTACCCGTTACCTCGGATTGACGACCTGTTCGATCAACTCAAGGGAGCCCGAGTGTTCTCAAAGATCGATCTTCGATCTGGATACCATCAACTGAAGATTAGGACTGAGGATATACCCAAGACTGCGTTCTCTACACGCTACGACCAGTACGAGTTCACAGTAATGTCTTTTGGACTGACCAATGCCCCGGCCTATTTCATGAACCTCATGAACAAAGTATTCATGGAATATTTGGACAAGTTCGTGGTAGTGTTCATTGATGATATCCTCATCTACTCCAAGGATGATGAAGAACACGCAGAGCACCTGCGCTTGGTACTAGAGAAGCTGTGAGAGCATCAGCTGTACGCCAAATTCAGCAAAAGTGAATTTTGGCTTAAGGAAGTAGCTTTTCTGGGACACGTTATCTCAGCAGGAGGCGTAGCAGTAGACCCCGTCAAGGTCGAAGCTGTTACCAAATGGAAAGCACCCCAGTCGGTAACAGAGGTTAGAAGTTTCTTGGGATTGGCTGGATATTACCGACGGTTTATAGAAGGATTTTCTAAGATAGCCCAACCCCTGACCCAACTGTTGAAGAAGGAAAAGAAGTATGCATGGACTGAGCAGTGTCAACAGACATTTGACCAGCTCAAAGAAAAGTTAACCATCGCCCCGATCTTATTCCTACCAGACAACCGGAAAGACTTCGTTATATATTGCGATGCATCTCGACAAGGATTAGGAGGTGTGTTGATGCAAGAAGGAAAGGTTGTGGCTTATGCCTCAAGACAACTGCGACCTCATGAGGAGAACTATCCCACCCATGACTTAGAATTGGCCGCAGTAGTGCAAGCCCTGAAGATTTGGAGGAACTATCTGATTGGAAACCATTGCGACATATATACGGACCATAAGAGCTTGAAGTATTTCTTTACCCGTGAGCAGGATCTTAACCTACGCTTAGAGAAGTGGCCGGAACCGATCAAGGATTACGACCTAGGAATCTATTACCACCCTGGCAAGGCCAATGTCGTGGCAGACGCTTTGAGCCGTAAAGCCCAGTGCAACCAACTGAGGATAGAATATATGGCCAATGAGCTTCAAGAAGAGATAGCTTGGCTTAATTTGCAGTTGATTCCTCAAGGACAACTGAGTTTGCTGGAGATACAACCTCTCCTATGAAGTCAAATTAAAGAAGCCCTGCAGGATTGTGAGGAAGTCCGGCTAATCAAGGAATGCTTGGCCAAAGGACTAGCCAGGGAATTCACAGCCGACAACGCTGGAACCCTATGGTATCGAAAAAGGATTTATGTACCCGAGAAAGGCGGATTGAGGAAGCTAATCTTGAAGGAAGCCCATGAGTCAGCATACTCGCTACACCCGGGCAGCACCAAAATGTACCAGGATTTGAAAACAGAATATGGTGGCCCAACATGAAAAGAGACGTAGCGGAATATGTGGCCGTATGCGATGTATGCCAACGAGTTAAGGCTGAGCATCAGCGACCAGCAGGATTGCTGCAACCGCTCAAAATCCCTGAGTGGAAATGGGATGAGATAGGCATGGACTTTATAGTAGGACTACCCAAAACTACTACCGGATATGATTCCATTTGGGTGATCGTGGATAGACTGACCAAGATTGCCTGATTTATCCCGGTCAAGACTCGGTATAGCAGCGTCAAATTGGCCGAGCTGTACATTTACAGAATTGTGCGCCTACATGGAGTACCCACAAGGATAGTGTCAGACCGTGGCACCCAGTTCACATCTCACTTCTGGGATAAGTTTCACGAGGCGCTAGGAACTCACCTCGCCTTCAGTACTGCCTATCACCCTCAGACAGATGGACAAACAGAAAGGACGAACCAAGTCCTGGAGGACATGCTAAGAGCCTGTGCGTCGGATTTTACTAAGGACTGGGAGAAATGCCTGCCCTACGTAGAGTTCTCCTATAACAACCTACCAGGCTAGTCTAAAGATGTCACCGAACGAGGCCCTATTTGGACGAAGATGCCGCACTCCGTTGATGTGGTCAGAGACCAACGAACGAGCCATATTTGGACCAGACATCATTAGGGAGGCCGAAGATAAAGTTCGATTGATAAGGGATCGGCTTAAGGTAGCCCAATCTCGGCAAAAGAGCTATGACGACACTCGTCGAAGAGAGTTGGAAATCAAAGTAGGTGACTTTGTGTATCTGAAAGTCTCACCGCTAAGAGGAACCAAGAGGTTCAAGGTTAAGGGAAAACTAGCGCCAAGATATGTTGGACCCTTCCCTATAAGCGCCAGAAGAGGCGAAGTGGCTTATCAACTGGACCTACCGGAAAATCTTTCCGATGTACACCCTGTCTTTCATGTGTCACAACTGAAGAAGTGTTTGTGAGTACCGAAAGAACAAATCTCCTCGAAAGACATTCTTATCAGTGAAGACCTCACATACCCCGAATACCTTGTAAAGATTTTGGACGAAGCTGAGAAGAAGACTAGGACCAAAACGTGGCGAATGTACAAGGTGCAATGGAGCAATCACACGGAAGATGAAGCCACTTGGGAAAAAGAAGACTTTTTGAAGACCGAGTATCCGAACCTATTCCGCTAGCGGTAGAAAATCTCGAGGACAAGATTTATTGTTAGGGGGGTAGGTTTGTAACGCCCTGAAAATCAGAGAGTTTAAAAACCGGAAATTAAAAATCGGAGCTTACGAAAACTTTTGCTTGTTGCCTTTTTTTGCTCGTGTTTATTGCTTCTTATTTGCCAGCTTAGTTGCATGAGTTTATATGTGGGCGATTCATCTCGGAGTTTGTGAAAAACCAAACGATTCGGATTTTCATTGGGGAGGAAAAATCTCGAAATAGAAGGTTAGGAATTTTTAAAATAAAATCGGAAAAGGGATGCATTCATAAAGATACATGTTTGGAAAATAAAACATTAATCGGTGATTATGGAGTATTAATTGGGAAATAAAATAGGCAATAAAAGTATTTTAGGGAATTTATATAAAATTTAGGAAATTATTTGGAATTAAAAATGGTGATTTATGAATTTAGGGAAAAGGGATTAAATCAAATATGGAGATATATATTTTAAAATAAATAAAGGTGGTGAAAAGTTTGAAAATATATTTTTAACTAATTTTGGGAACACTATATGTTTATTTGGAATTTTTAGAGTGAAGGAAAATAGGGATTGAAAAATCGGGAAAATTAAAAATCCGCACTGTTCATTGGTCACCACCCGTTCGACGCCGTACCAGCCCCGGCCGCGTGCCCACCGTATCACGCCCGCGCCCGCGCACGCCACGCGCCGAGCGCACACGCGCACGCCCACGCCCCGGCCCCGGCTCGCCCCGCACGCCGCACCCTGGCCCCACCCACGCCGCGCGCCATTGCCGCCATGCGCCCACCCGTCACGGCCCCGCCCATGCCGTGCGCCTCATCGTCGCCACTGTCGCATCCGTGTCCGGACCCGCGCCGCGCTCGCCACCGTCGCCGCCTCACCCCGGCCCCGTTCGCGACCTCGCCACGTGCCGCCGCCCCTTCCCCTCGCTTGCACGGGCCGGGCCGCACGAGAGAGAGAAGAGAGAGAGGGAACCCGGTCGAACACCTTGCGGGCGAGGAATAGTGGGCGAGAGGAAAAGAAAAAGGAAAAGAAAAGAAAATAGAAAAAAATGGGAAAAATTTTAGAAAATTAGGAAAAATGTTTTGAAAAGATTTGAGAGAATTTTTGGGCAAAAATATATTGTTTTCTTGCATATTTTCTCGGAGCAAATTCGGAGATTCGAAATCAGATTTTTCAGGGATTTCGTTCGTGTTGTTTTAATCCGGATTTCGTTTAATTCTTTCTCGCCATTTAAATATGTTTCTCTTTTGTGCTCGAACCTTCAAAACCTCGAGTACAAAATCCCTCCGTTGATATTTCTAAATCTATTTTCTCAAATGATTATGATCTTCATTTTGCGAAAACCCTAGGGCATCGACTCGAGTTCAAACTCGGATTTTTCCATAGCAACCCTCGTCCGAACTATGGTAGAATTCTAGGCTAAACGTTTGGAGTCGTTTTCATGGTTTTTATGGTTCTTTGCGATCTCTCAGTATTTTATTGAGTTCTGATTGAATTCTATTGATCTTTCGCATGTACGGATAGCAACCGAGGAAGCGAGCACCGACTACGTTGAAGACCCCGGCCAACAAGCGTGCGAGCAAGGCAAGTCAACACATCCCTTTGAACATATTGATCCTATTTTGCGAAAGGATGTTGCTTTCAATTACAAATTGCATGCTATACACAAATGAGTGCCAATACTTGATGTGCCCTGCCTTGAGATTGAATACCCTTAGAAATGTTCTTTGTAACTTTCGATGTGATACAACCGAAGGATATCTTCGGTAAAATGCTTAGCCACGCTTATACTAGATTCTTGCATACTCATGATTTTACAAATAAGCCTCGTGCTTGGGCAACTGTCTTGGAAAGATGGTTGAGACACGACAAGTGGAGACATGAGCACCACATTGCCTTGATCATATTGGAAATAGCTTTGACAAAAAAGAGAAATACAAACCAATGTTTTTAGACTGGGGCGGATGGATGGAATTGGGTGGTTTTCTGGGAAAGTCTAGTACCATCCCTGGTCAATTAAGGACCGAGCCATGAGACTATAACTTAGAACGAGCCAGTACAACCGTACTTCTCGAATGGGTATAGACCTAGCGGAGTAGATAGCCGAGCGGAGGCAGTATCCCTGCATAGTGGTTCAGGTGTAAGTGTTGAGTTAGGGACCTACCGAGGGTAAGGTGCGCATGATTGTGATGAGATGAAAGGCCTTTATGTGAATATTAACCTGAATCTATTGATGTCTTAAAGATAAACTGAAGTTTCTCTCTTACCTCGGGAACGCCAGAACTCCTCTCACTGCTAGGAAATGACGGCTAAAGTGCATGAGGACTTAAGTTCATGGAGCGGGTACTGCCAAAGTGAGGTTATCGAAAGGCTTTGCTGTGACCGTCCCATATAAAGGGATGTAAGCTCATTCAATGAGTAGTTGCGGAGTATGGGTAAAGTGTACGTCCACTGCAGTGTGAGTCAATCAATCTATTCGAATAGCCGTGCTCGCGGTTAATGAGCGACGTGACAAGTTTCTCCCGTGGCTAGACTCTTAAACTTTAAAATGATGGGAATTGGGATTGCATAATGATTTTCTTTTGTGCTGGTGGACTTAACTTCTCGACCCGCGAGAAGGGATATACTCCCCAGAAAAACCATGATGATCCAGAGACGGGAAATCATCCTTGGTATCACGATGGATGGCAGACAGAACCGTCACCGACTTAATATACTCTGAAACTAAAACTTGACTGGCTAGATGTTAGGTTTGCGAAATGATTTGTGAAAATTGGCTTTGTGCAAATAAACCTTAGCCTTCCTTTGAATGGCCCTATCATGTGCATCATTCCGTGATGGCTTGCTGAGTACGTTGGGTACTCACCCTTGCTATACGCACAAACTTCAGATGAAGGAAACGAAGAACTGGAGGACCCCTATGCCTACTACCAGGAGGAATGAAGATAATGAAGCGCGCTAGATCTTAGTCCCCAGTCGTTGCCTGTGGCAATCGACATGCCGCTGCTTTCCGTCTGCTTATCTCATCTAAACTCTAATTTTGGTTGAATTCGGACCAATAGGTCCTATATGTATCGGATATTGCCTTCGGGCTTATTATTGTAATAAGTCGTTGTAAGACTATTCGTGCACTTTGCACCTGGTAATTCAGAACTGTATTCGTGGGTACCAAACTACTTGATCCAGGGATATGGTACTATGAACACGAATGATTCCCGTCCTCAAAAACGGGGGTCGACAGCCTGTGCATGGGAATATTTCTCATCAACAACTCCTCACCGTGATAGAGGATACAATCATTAGGACATGTGTGTATCTTCTGTACCTCCAATCCTAGATGACATACTAACTTCTTAGCTTCGTACGTTGATTCCAGCAATTCATTTTCCTCAGGAAGAATATTCTTCACGAGTTTTATTAACTCACCAAATGCCTTGTCACTGACACCATTTTTGGCCTTCCATTGCAAGTATTCCAGCATGGTATCCAACTTTTTGTGTCCCTATTCACAACCTGGGTACAAGGACGTTTATAGTCCGCCAACATACGCTTCAATTTCTGCACCTCCTTTTCACCTTCGTTGTCCTCCTGTACGTCGTGCAACACTGACCAAGGTCATCAGCTCCGTTGTTTTCTTCAACATCCCCGTCCCCCTCGCCTGCTGTATTCTCTTGAAACCCACAGTACTGACCACAGTCCAGAATGTTGCCGTCTTCTTCTTCATCTTCTTCCATTGCAACCCCTACCTCTCCGTGTGATGTCTAGCAGTTGTAGTGAGGCATGAATTCTGACTAGAACAAGTGGGCATAAATAATTATTGATGTAGAATACTCCATTTGGTTTTTGCACTTTTTGCATGGACAACGTATAAAGCCCTTATGCTCGTTGGCATTGGCCACACTCAAAAAATAGTGCACGCCTTAAATAAACTCTATCGATCGTCGGTCCGTAGTGTACATCTATTGCCGATCCATCTACATGAAATGCATAAAAATTGTGAGAAAAATCCACTAAAGTCAAACAATTTAAATTATATTAGAATAATTATATATAAATAATCAGACAATAATTATATAACATCGAGCATACGTAATGTGTTGTGCTTAATAAAATTTAGAATTATTTTTAAAAGTTCTTTTAAAGTTCTAAACATATTTTTAATGTACGTACTGATTTTTAAATTACCTTAGTTTTCTAATCTCCTATCAAATTTTCTATATTTTTTCCTTGTCATCTATTTTATAACAATTTTATCCACAAGTTTCTCTCTCATCATTTTCCATAAACCTTTTTAGAGATAAAAGTGTATGTAAATATACCTACAAATATAATATGCTAAGTGTGGAGATTATGGCGATCGGGTATCTACATGGCAAGTCTATCCGACTGGAGGTAGGGATAGATTGCGCCTACTATATCTATAAACCAAATATGACTTGGGTGTTACGTTGCCGATTGAGATAAGGCAACGGCCCATAGTCACGGTTTGGTAAGATTGAGGAAACCGACTTAGAGTAAGATAGGGTTTCCGATTTGTAAGCCCACCTCCCAAGACTATATAAGGGGGTAAGGGGTGTCCCTTGAGGGATATCAGAGATCAGAGATCATACATCATATGCTTTATGAGCCTTTAGCTTTCAGCCTTAGATCACGAGACCAATAAAGACACTCGGCGGATCGAATCCCCGAAACAGGAGTAGGGTATTACCTCACGAGAGGGCCTGAACCTGTCTAAATCCTCTTTTCCAATCTAACCCATTGTGCTTGGCGATCTTGGCTGCGACCCCAGAAATTCTATTGCCGAAACCAAGTTTCGACAGTTGGCGCGCCAGGTAGGGGGCCCGCGCGTCAAGACTTCTTCAACGATCTCGCCGACAAGCGTGATGAGGTCTTCTTCAAGCTTCGGCGACTTCGCCGCCAACGACTTCAACAAGCTCTCCCTCTTCGACTCGGATTCTGACCAGTCGGGAGGAGAAACCCACTCGGCGACGTTCGGGCTCCCGAACAACGCCAAGATCTTCGACGGCATCTTGAAGTCCAAGATGCGGTCCACTCTCTCCAACGAAGGAATTTACTCGGCACCGTTCGGACTACAGAACGCCGCCGAAATTTGCACCGATCTCCTCGTCCCCCAACAGAGACGATCTACTCGGACGAAGACCCCTCGGCGCCGTTTGGATTACTAGACGCCGTTGAGATCTACGGCAAACTCCTCTCCCCTGAGTCGAGGCCGATCCACTCGGATGAGTCCGCTCAGGATCGAGCAAGAGCGCAAGCTGGCGGAGGAGGAGAAGAAACGCAAAGAAGAAGCCGACAAGAGAAAACAAGATCTACGGGCAGCCGGACGGTCCGCTCAGGAGGCTATTCTTCAAACACCGGTCCGCAACACCAATATTTTCCAGACACCACAGCAGAACGCTGTTCCTGCCCTCACACTCTTGGACACCGTCATTGAGACGGCACCCCCCGACTTGACTCCAATACTAGACAAGATCAAGACCATCGTCGCCACCACAGCCAACGGTCATCCCTCCATCTTGGCACGAAGGCCGACTGAGTCTGTGGCCAAAACGCCCGACAAAAGCCAGCTCCCGCCACTAAGGTCAGGAGACTAGAATAGGCCTGAGCCAGACTGGTCGACAACCAGGCCAAGAGGCCCACGCCACGAGTCCACGCAGAAGCATCAAGAGCAAACGGCCGACTCCCGCGACAAGCGACATGGACGTCCACCCGTCCACCACCGCATCCGCCGCAACAACAGCTCCAGCTACCGAACCAGCCAACCGAGGACCCCGCCGAGTGATCTGCGGGAAGTCCTCGATCGCCGCTACCAAGAGTGAGACCAACGCACTCGGGAGGATCGAAGGGGATCCCCTCGATAGCAACAACGACGGAGTGCCAGCTTTCACCCGGGAGCTTCGCCGATTGCACTGGCCGAATGGATTCAAGCCGACAGGAATAGAGAAGTATGACGGTAAAACCGACCCCGAGTCATGGCTTACCGTATACACTCTCGCCATCTGCGCAGCAGGCGGCGATAACAAAGCTATGGCCAATTATCTACCCGTGGCCCTCGCCAACTCATCCAGGAACTGGCTCACGAGCCTGCCGAGAGGCTCAATCGGCTCGTGGAGCGAGCTGAGGGACCACTTCATCGCCAACTTTTAGGGCACCTTCGAGAGACCTGGCACCCACTTCGACTTATACAACGTCATCCAGAAGCCGGACGAACCTCTGAAGGACTACATCCGGCGCTTCTCCGAGAAGTGCAACAAGATCCCCGACATCACCGATGACATCATCATCGCCGCCTTCCAGAAGGGAGTCTGTGATGAGCTGTTGATAGGGAAGTTCGGGCGCAAGCCACCGAAGACGGTGAAGCAGATGTTTGAAACGACAAACTCCTACGCCAAATCCAATGATGCCATTAGGGCGGCGCGCCAAGACCGGCCCGACAGGAGGGAAGATAAGCAGGAGGGAGGAAGCCGGAATCCTAAGAAGGATAATGGCAACAACAACAACATGGCCCAAAAGGACCGCAAGCGCCGATCCGAAGATCTGGTCGCTGCCACCTCCAACTCTCAACGCCGTCCCCGAGTCACGGCCTACGACACCATCATGAACGCTCAATGCACTCATCATCCCAATCACAAGCACACGGCTAAGGACTGCTTCATTTATAAACAATTCGCCGAGCAGTACGCGGCGCAACTCAACAAGAAGCCGACTGATGAAGCCGGTCCATCAAGCGCCAAGAAGAACAACGCGGCTGAGAATGCTGAGCCCTTCCAAGACCCCGTGGGCGAGCTCAATCACATCTTCGGGGGGCTGTTAGCCTATGAATCCAAGAGGAAACAGAAGCTAACCTACCGAGAGGTCAACGCGGCGCAACCCGAAGTCCCTCAGCACCTGCGATGGTCGGAGGTGGCCATCACTTTTGACCTCTCGGATCACCCCGACCGAGTGATTCACCCGGGGCGCTATCCACTCGTCTTGGACCCGGTGGTCCGCAACATCAGACTTAAGCGCGTCCTCATTGATGGGGGCAGCGCCCTCAATATTCTGTCCACCAGAACCTTGGACGAGATGCAGATCCCGAGGGCCGAATTGAAGGCAAGCTCAGCCCCCTTCCCCGGAGTCATCCCGGGGCTATCATCTACACCACTCGGGCACATCGCCCTCCCGGTCACCTTCGGAGCTCGAGAGAACTTCCGAACGAAGAACATCACTTTCGAGGTGGCCGACTTCGAAACAGCCTACCACGCCATCATCGGAAGGCCTGCGCTCGCCAAATTCATGGCGATCCCCCATTACACCTACCTTTGCATGAAGATGCCAGGTCCCAACGGCGTCATCACTCTTCGCAGCGACGTGAAGCAAGCCTTCACCTGCGACAAGGAGAGCTGCGATCTGGCCCAATCTCGCGAAAGATCGCGTGGCCAACAAGAAATCCGATTGGCTGCATCGACTTTGGCAGAGGGTGAAATCCCCGCGAAGAAGATAGCCAAATCAGGATCCGGCGACGCCAAGACCAAGAAGATCTCCCTTGATCCATCGGATCCTTCGAAAATTGCTGTAATTGGCGCTGAACTAGATCCCAAATAGGAAAGCGCGCTCGTCACCTTCCTCCAAAATAATAAAGATGTTTTTGCTTGGAAACCATGTGATATGCCTGGAATTCCTAGGGAGGTGATCGAGCACTCTTTACACGTCAAAGATGACGCCAAACCAATAAAACAACGATTACGCAGATTCGCGCAGGATCGAAAAGATGCCATCAAGGTAGAGCTCACAAAGCTCCTAGCCGCCGGCTTTATCAAAGAAGTCCTACATCCCGACTGGTTAGCCAACCCAGTTCTGGTTCGCAAGAAGACGGGGCAATGGCGCATGTGCGTTGACTATACCGACCTCAACAAAGCCTGTCCCAAAGATCCATTCGGGCTGCCTCGCATCGACCAAGTCGTAGATTCAACAGCCGGCTGCCAACTCCTGAGCTTCTTGGATTGTTACTCGGGCTATCACCAGATTAGTTTGAAAGAATCCGACTGCCTGAAGACATCGTTTATCACGCCGTTTGGGGCCTACTGCTACATCACCATGCCTTTCGGCCTGAAGAATGTCGGTGCCACATACCAACGCATGATCCAGAGGTGTTTCCAGACACAGATCGGCAAGAACGTGGAAGCTTATGTCGACGATGTCGTCATCAAGACCAAGTAGAAAGAAGACCTGATCGCTGACTTAGAAGAAATCTTCGCGAATATCCAGGCCTTCAGAATGAAGTTGAACCCAGAGAAGTGCACTTTCGGCGTCCCATTAGGCAAACTGCTCGGCTTCATGGTGTCACATCGCGGCATTGAAGCCAATCCAGAGAAGATCAACGCTATTCTGAGCATGAAACCCTCGAGTAACTAGAAGGATGTCCAGAAGCTCACTGGCTGCATGGCGGCGCTAAGCCGTTTCATCTCTCGACTCGGCGAACGAGGCATGCCCTTCTTCAGATTGCTAAAGAAAACGGACAACTTCCAATGGACCACGGAAGCCCACAAGGCCTTTGAAGATTTTAAAGAATTCCTTACGACGCCGCCCGTCCTAGCCTCACCTCGGCCTCAGGAGCCCCTGCTACTATATGTCTCAGCGACTCATCAAGTGGTCAGCACGGTTCTTGTGGTTGAGCGCGAAGAAAAAGGACGAGTCCAGAAGATTCAGAGGCCAATCTACTTTGTTAGCGAAGTGCTGGCAGGAGCCAAAACTCGCTACCCGCAGGTACAAAAATTGCTTTATGGTGTCCTGATAACCGCGAGGAAATTGGCGCACTATTTTCAGGGTCACTCGGTCACCGTCGTCACCTCCTTTCCACTCGGCGATGTCATCCACAACCGGGAGGTGACTGGACGCATCGCGAAGTGGGCCCTGGAGCTGATGCCGCTGGACTTAACGTTTAAGGCGAGGACGTCTGTCAAGTCACAGGCCCTGGCGGACTTCTTGGCCGAGTGGACCGAACAACAAGAAGATGTACCTCGGGAAGATCTCCAACATCTTCTTGGGAGCAGGAGTTGTGCTGATCTCCCCGATTGGGGAAAAGCTAAGATACGTCCTCCACCTCCACTTCTCCGCCTCACATAACGACGCCGAGTACGGAGCTCTGCTGCATGGACTGCGGCTCGCAATTTCACTCGGGATACGTCGGCTCATCGTGAAGGGGGACTCCCAGCTGGTTGTAAACCAAGTGTGAAAGACTGGTCCTGTCTAAACGACACCATGGAGGCCTACCGACAAGAAGTCCACAAACTTGAAGACAAGTTCGACGGACTCGAACTATCATATGTCCTAAGGCACAACAACGAAGCAGCTGACGAGTTGGTGCAATTCGGGTCTAAACGCGAAGCCGCCCCAACAGACATTTTTGTCGAGCACCTCTATGAACCAACTGTTGCGGCAAAGCCAACCCCCGACGAATAGGCTGCAAATGAAGTCACCATGATTGACACCGACTGGAGGATGCCACTCATCAAATTTTTAACTTAGCAAGAGCTGCCGGAAGACCGGGATGAGGCAGAGCGCGTCTGACGTCGTTGCCAAGCATATGTCATGGTTGACTCCGACTTATACAAGAGAAGCCCCTCCGAAATCTTAATGAGATGCATCACACCCGAGGAAGGACGACAGCTGCTCCAAGATATCCACTCGGGCATATGCGGAAGCCACGCGGCAGCACGCACTCTGGTGGGCAAAGCCTACAGACAAGGTTTTTTCTGGCTTACCGCGGTCTCCGACGTGGACAAAGTGGTTCGAACCTGTGAAGGCTACCAATTCTTCACCCGACAGAGCCATGTCCCAGCCCAAGAACTAAAAACAATCCCATTATCCTGGCCATTTGTAGTGTGGGCTTAGACATGGTCGGCCCTTTCAAGAAGGCTCCAGGAGGGTTCACACACTTATTCGTCGCTATCGACAAGTTCTCCAAATGGATTGAAGCCAAGCCGGTTGCCACCATCACCGCTGACAAAGCACGAGATTTCTTCCTCAACATCGTGCACCGCTTCGGCGTCCCAAACAGGATCATAACCGACAACGGGACTCAATTCACAGGAGGCATCTTCAAGGAATTTTGCGAAGACTTCGGAATCAAGATTTGCTATGCGTCAGTTGCCCACCCCAAAAGCAACGGACAAGTCGAGCGTGCCAACAGCATGGTCCTTCAAGGCATCAAGGCCCGCGTTTTTGACTACTTAAATCCTTACGCTGGCAAGTGGGTTCAAGAGCTCCCCTCGGTCTTATGGTCTCTGCGGACCACACCCAGTCGGGCTACCGGCCAAACTCCTTTCTTTTTGGTCTACGGTGCAGAAGCCATGTTGCCAAACAAGATGGAGTATGAATCCCTCCGAGTCCGCAGCTTCAACGATGAACGCTACGACCTCGACCGAGTGGACGACCTCACCCGACTGGAGGAGGCCCGTGAGGCAGCCCTCATCCAGTCGACGAAATATCTTCAAGGACTCAGAAGATACCACAGTCGCAACGTTCGAGCACGAGCTTTCATCGTTGGCGATCTGGTTCTACGCAAGGTTCAGACCACCAAAGACCGTCATAAGCTATCCCCCCTATGGGAAGGACCATACATAATCGCCGAGGTAACTCGGCCAGGTGCATATCGGTTAAAGCGTGAAGACGGGTCTATGGTGGAGAACTCCTGGAACATCGAGCATCTTCGATGATTCTATGCTTAAATTGACTCAAGTTTCATGTTTTTCTTGACTGTCAACCTCAAGCAAGATGACTTCTTGAGCTAGCAGTCGGGGGTTGTACATATCTCAATAAAGCATAGTTGCGTATAATTCGGTTTATCCTTGTTTAATGCTCCTTGATTCGAGTTCAGTGTCTAAGGACTGATAATTTTTTGATGACCTAATCGAGCTTAGGCTGGGTGACAGTCGGACGAAAATTACTTAAGAAATTTCACACAAAAACTCGAATTAGGACATTAACATAAATAAGCTGAATATTTTCACAAGTCTACATCAGAATGTTACAAGCCTCCAATATTTACAAGATAATGTTTACAAAGCAAGTCAAGGCCAGAAATGGTTTACAACATCAGCAGCCACCTTTTTGGCCGACTCCTGTGCCTCGCTAATCAAATCAAGAGCCTGCTCGTCTGAAGTTCCCTCAACGAAGCCCTCCCCGACTGAGTCCACGTCCACCCGAGGGTAGAGTGACTTCGTTTGTGCAAGGGCGAACCCCGCTCCCATCACAGCCGCCTCGGAAATGTTGGCTAGATACTGGTCAGGGGCTCGCCTGAGCTTGTCGAAGACTTCAACTAGGTCCAGTGAGCTGGTCCCGACTCCATTGTGGAACAAAGACAGCACGATTGGTATCGCTGCATTGGCAACTTCTTCCCGAACCTGACCGGCTCGTTTGACCCTCTCAAGTAAGATGTCATATTGAGCTCGGGTCTTGACTTTGTAAGCTGCCAAAAGAGCATGATCATGCAAGGTACTCAAAAACGAAGCAGCACAAAAGATATTACTTCAAAGAAGCTCACCTTCGAACTCGGCCTCCAACTCGGTCTTGCCGAGGCTGACTGCCTCCAGCTGGACCTGGGGCGAGTGGACCTCCGACGAATTTTCTACAAACAAAGAAGGCTATCAGTAACCAGGATCAACATGGAAACCACAAAAAGAATGGGAGGGATAAGCTTACTCCCGACTGATCCCCGGAGGTCGAGGTTTTCCTCCCGAAGTTCAGCTATCTCCTTCCTCAGGGCTGCCTCCCTTGACGCGGCCTCCTCCCGAGTGGTCTTCAGCTTTTGTTGGACGTCCTCCAGAGAGTTTAAGTGTGGGACCAACTTTTCCAGCACCTCGGACTTGGCCATGGATCGACAGTACTCCTTCTGCACGCAAGATCCGAAATTGACTGACTGACAAGGAATGATGATGCAACAATAGGAAAAGACTAAGGCTTACGTTGAGTAGCCGTGTCACCTCGTTCAAGCTGTTGACAAGGGCATCCCTTTCTTCGCTTTCAGCTTGCTTGTCTAGGATGATGCCCTGCCTCTGGCCTTCCGAGTCTCGCCACTCGATTTTAATCGGGGAACCTGTGTTTCGAAGATCGTAACCCGGGATCTCCTCCACCGTGGCCGGCGATTAGGAAGAACAGATGAAGACACGAAAGGTTTAAACCGAAGAATAAAGACAAGACTTTAATTCAAGACTTACCGGCTTCACTGGCTGTACTCTTGACTGGAGTAGCCCGGCTGGTCCTTTCCTTCTGGATTTTCGCCGACCGGTCTTCGGCCGGGCTCTCAGGGCCGACACAGGGCTTCTCCGCAGCCGCGGTTTCCGGTCGGGACGTCTGGCTGGCGATCGGGGCTCCCTCCTTGGGGAGGTCTTGGCCTGGAGGCGAGGGCTTTCTGCCCGGAGCGCTCTCGCTCGGGAGAGGGCTCCGGAGTTTTGGCTCCGCAAGCTTGGATGCCTCGGACATGGCAGCTGGAGTCGGCCCTTCACTCTTTCCAGCAGGATCAATATCCTGGGGCCTCCTGCCAAATCAACGATGGATGCAGATGGAATAAAGATAGAGAAACTTTCAAAGAACTTAGCTTCAGTCATGAGGCGTACCTAGACGACCGGCGGATCTTCGGTGCTGCCTTCGACGATGGCCTTGGACGGGTCGTCTCGACTGGGGGAGCCGGGACGTCATCATCCGAGTCGTCAATGACGAGCCTCCTCTTGCTCGCTCGCTTGTTGGTGTCCTCACTCGGCGCCGCCCGCTTCCCGACAGGATCACTTTGGATTTTCACCCCACCAGTCGGTTTCTTGACAGGGCGAAGCGGCACGTCATCATGTGGAACTTTGTAAGGTTTCGAAATAACAGAGGCATTTTCCTGCAAGAGAAATTCTCACAATACTAAGAGGCATGACATCAGGATTTCAAGACAGTACAAAGAGGTTAGTCGGCTTACCGTAGGAGGAGGCCGATAGATGCTGAAGGGAAGAACTGGCAGTATGAGGGCGCGCTCGACTGCAACTCCAGTCGAGAAGATCTTGTACATCCGGATCTTCAGGATCTCAAAACTGAGGGGATCTTGATCTTCCCGATTGGGGTCCTTCCCGCCTTCGTACTCGAAGGCTGGCTTCGACCGCTCTTTGATTGGAGCCAGTCGGCACCTGATGAAGTGCCGAGTGATCTGCTCGCCGCGAAGACCTTTCTGCTTCATCGCCAGGATCTTCACTAGTAGCTTGTTGGCTTCATCCCACTCCTGCGCCACTGGTACAGTGCTCCAGGTATGCTTGGGTACAGGGGGAAGGCCGACAAAGTTTGGCAGGCTGGGTTCGAGGTTACTGATATAGAACCAGCCCGCGTGCCATCCCTTGTTGGAAGACTTCAAGGGGAGAGAGAAGTACTCCTTGCGGAGAGATCCGCAGAGTTGGAAGCCTGCCCCGCCAACGACGCAGGGCTAGTCCTTATTGGGATGCGGCTTGAGGTAGAACATGCGACGAAAGAGTTGGAAGTGGGGGAGGATGCCAAGGAAAGCCTCACAGACGTGGATGAAAAGAGCGATGTGAAGCATGGAGTTGAGGTTAAGATGGTAGAGCTGAAGACCATAGTAATCCAGAAGCCCCCTAAAGAACTCGGAAGTGGGGAGGCTGAACCCGCAATAGAAGAAAGAAGTAAACACAACAAGCTCAACGGTGTTCGGCGTTGGGAAATCCTCACCTGCCGCTGGGCGCCAGCCCACGATCTCCTTGGGGGGAAGCACGCCGTGCTTCACCATCTCTTTAAGAGTGGACTCCCTCACATCCAAGGTGGCCCACTGCTCGAAGGGAATTTTCTTCTCACCCGCCATGAATGTGGTTAGGGAAGGAAGCAGATCTGGCCAAAAGGATGGGGTTTCGAGCAAGGGATCTTGGAAGCTGGATGCGAAGGCTGATTTGTGGCAAAGGACGAGCTCTTGGGTCGATGGATTCAGGTGCGCGCGAGTCTAGGGTTTTCCGCAAGAAGCTGGTGAACAGTGCTGCGGCAAGAGGAATTTTTTGGGAAGACGAAGTGGCGGGGATGACCTCGAGGCTTTGTAGAGAGATTTGAGGGTTGCGCTAGGTTTTCTCGTGAGTGGGCTGAGCCCATGAGAGATCTACGGCCCAGCTAAGGTATGGCCTGACGTGTGTCCTTAGGGACTTAACTGGATGAGCTTAAGCAGATTTACCTTGGCAATATGCACGTGTCCGAATGCCCTATACCTTTGGAAATCCTTTCATACCGCGGTTTGTGTAACTTCATGAGAAGTTGGCACGATGCAATTTGAAAGGTGACAAACAGTTAAGCTTTTCATGGCTGTCCTGATGACAGGAACTGTTTGGTTTTAAGCATTTGATTAAATGATTATATCAATGCTATCTTTCCACCTTGGTGAAGATCTTTATAGATTGAGACCAGTATTATGGCAAGAGTTGTTTGTTAATTTGGTCATATTTTTCAGACGACTGAAGAAACTTGTTTACCCATGAGGGATGATTAAAATATTTGTTCTGAGATGACTCGGGCAGATCTACTCGGATAAGCATGAGCTTACCGAGTGCTTTTTTATCCACAAGGGTTGATTGAATTATTTGTTCTGAGATGACTCGGGCAAATTCACTCGGATGAGCGTGAGCTTGTCTAGTGATGAAATTTTGTATGATTGTTTTAGCATAAGCTAAACATTTACATGAGTATGATTCTTTATAGTCCTTATTTGTATGATTGGTTTATTTTGGTCAATCATACGGTCGGGGGCTATACTTAATTAGGTATATCATGAGATACACCTAGAAATTTATTTTTGAGAATTTTTTCAGATATTTTTCAGCCCTTCACAGTCTTTGGAGCCACTCGGGAGATTTAGGCAGAGATGATGAAATCATTCGGCACCAGAAGCACTCGGCCAAAGAAGTTTTTTGGCTGTGGACTGTTTTAGTTTGAAGTTGAGTTGTCTCGTCGACTGAAAAGGACTCGGGGGCTACTGTGGAGATTATGGCGATCGGGTATCTACATGGCAAGTCTATCCGACTGGAGGTAGGGATAGATTCTGCCTACTATATCTGTAAACCAAATATGACTTGGGTGTTACGTTGCCGATTGAGATAAGGCAACGACCCATAGTCACGGTTTGGTAAGATTGAGGAAACCGACTTAGAGTAAGATAGGGTTTCCAATTTGTAAGCCCACCTCCCCAGACTATATAAGGGGGGTAAGGGGCGTCCCTTGAGGGATATCAGAGATCGGAGATCATACATCATATACTTTATGAGCCTTTAGCTTTCAGCCTTAGATCACGAGATTAATAAAGACACTCGGCGGATCGAATCCCCGAAACAGGAGTAGGGTATTACCTCACGAGAGGGCCTGAACCTGTCTAAATCCTCTTTTCCAATCTAACCCATTGTGCTTGGCGATCTTGGTTGCGACCCCAGAAATTCTATTGCCGAAACCAAGTTTCGACACTAAGCATACACATCAGAGTAGAGGATGGAGTTTTGGATTTTAAGAAGTAAAATAATTTTTCCCAAACAAATTTTTTCTCTGATCATTTTCCATGAACCTATTTAGAGATAAAAATGTATAGAAATATACCTACAAATGTAATATGCTACGCATATATCATTAGAGGATGGATTTGCTAACCTTGTAGATCCCTCATATTTGTGTATTATCACCAAAACAATTTCACAAAAAAAATTGACAGCACCTTCCTTCTTCCTCCAAACCCTTGAAGCAATGGCTCGAGCTGGAGGGGATAGAAGAAGTATAAAAATCACCTTCACTTTAGTCTCGGTTGGTGTTACCAGCACGAACTAAAGATCATTTGGATCTTTAGTCCTGGTTAGTAACACCAACCGGGACAAAATTTAGGATCTTTAGTCCTGGTTGGTGTTACCAATCGGGACTAAAGATCCCTGGCACCCTGACAAGTTTTGGCAGGAATCTAACCAGGACTAAAGATGATCTTTAGTCTCGGTTGGTAACACCAACCGGGACTAAAGATCCTAGAGAGTCGTTGCCTTTCTTAACCGGGACTAAAAATGTTTTTAGTCTCGGTTTCTATTGGAACATGGACTATTGTGGATTTTGGCAAGTGGAGCAAAGATCGTTTCTCCAAGAATGATTTCCCACGCATGCGATGCTACACTTGCGTAAGTCCAATTTCCGGCCTTGTTCTTGATTGCCAACAATCTTGATTCTGTTTTGTTTCATTATCGGAGAACTAGATGCTACAATGTTAATTAAGCTTGATTATACTATGATTCTTTCATCATATATATATATATATATATATATATATATGTATGTATGTATGTATGTTGATGCGACATGCGATCATGCGAGACATTGAGTCCGTCCCAGATCGATAACTAGCCACGCGAGGCTTCCTGCCACCGTCTTCGTACTGGCAAGGGAGTGCGCGTTGCCTCCACCGTGCATAGCTCGTCCGTTGCACCTGGCCTACCGTCCATTCCTTTGGTGGTGGCGCCATCCCTCCGAGCGAACAGGGCATGTGTTGAGACGAAGGCACGAAGCATGAGTGGGTGTAGGATTGGATTGCTTTAGAGGCTGCACACATAGATAGGGACCAAGCTCAAGTAAAGGGCAGGGATGGCTTGGTTATCGACGCGGCGACGTTCACGGATCGAACATGCATGGCAGTGTCATGGGTCCACGTGAACGGGTGCGTTGGAAGCAGTGGTGGTGGCGGGAAGTGCCACAAGCCAGCACTCATGCGTCGAGCGTCTGCCTTGTCAAGAACTGCAACATCGTCTTGGACTGCACCGACGACCTGCCACGACGCACAGGGTGTTGCTATGCATATTATCTGAAACTTCGTAGATAAATGCTGTGACATACCCAAATCCTAGGGTCAAGGAAATTTTGTCAAAACAAAATTAAAGTAAAGATTTTCAATTTTGTGGACCAAAAGTTTTTCATTTCAGGTGAAGTTTTTCAACTTATTGCAGTAATAAAATTTGAGAGTAAATTAAAACTTTTTCATTCCTAATCGTGAGCATAGATGCAATCATACATGTGTGCATGTATGTGCATACAAGAAGTATTTTAAAATTTTTTATGTGGATGCCAAATAACAAATACAACTCAAGATAATTCTTGAACAATTTAATAACTGGGTTTGAATCCCCAAAACAAATTAGACAAAATAGTCAAATATTAGGCTAATTAATATTCTTAGTCGGTTAAAATGACAACTTGCCTAAAAGATCATTAAAATGCACCTCATTATATATAGGAAATAATTTATTCAAATAATAGGTTAATTATCATGAATAAATATAATTTTTCTAGAATTTTTCTCCTTAGTTTAGGTCTCCTAAAAATTCAAACTATATTCTAGATAACCCATCTTTGCTTAATTTCTATGAACAAACTACAAATGATTTTTGTGTGCAACCAAAAAAATGGAATCTAGGTATAGTCAACTACCCCCAGTAAAAATTTCACTAATTTATCTAGTCTACATATTAATATATGAGGCTGCAAAGTTAGAGGAGAGAAATAACCTGAGAAATTCTTTCAAAATCAATTGTATTCGTTTTTTACCCATACCCCTCTCCCTTGCCTAGCCTACCACGGCCTGAACCCACATGGCAGCCTCGATGGCTAGCTCATCCTCTGTCCCTCTCTCTTGGCCGACCAGGAATGCATGAGAGAAGCCAAGAGCGTGGGAGTGAGCTGTCGCCAGCGTGCTTGACGCGTGTCCGAGGACGTGGCGATGCTGAGCTTGTTTTCTTCTCCTCCAAATGGAATCGCCTCACTGCATTCTCCACTTGTGCACCAAGAACACTGAGGAAGGAGGCCATTCTCACCACCTCTACCCTCGTTCTCGTCGTCGGCCGCCAAGAAAACCGACGGTCGCATTTCATCGCTAGTGAGCATCTCTTGCTTGGAACCTGCATTCCCTAATCCACCTTCAATGTTGTTTCCATCCCCATTGAGCTGCTTTGTTTCATGCAATGGACCATCGGGAACGCGGCCTTGCCACCAGGGCTCGGGAGCGCGTACCGAGCACCACCGCCGTGTTCTTGTCGACATCCCGGCCGACTCCGACAACCCCGAGGCAAGCCGACGCGCCACTAGGATCGCCTCGACCTCCTCTTCAAGATGCCCAAAGAACCTTCGCCAATGGTCAAGTGAACGTGTGGATCAGCCATTGTCTTTCTTAGCTCCGGCCACCGTCTTCATCATCAATTCCGACCGCTCTGATGAGCCCCACTTCGATTCCTTGCACATGAATGATCTTGGAAACCACAGGGACCTCACGGGTACTTTTTCTTAGCAGCGCTTCGACCGGAGTGAGCCAACGTCATGGAGCCGACACCATTCGCAGTCGCTGGAGCACCTCTCACGTCGCCAGTGCTATCCAGCTCCTGCTAACCCTCGTGCGACCTTCGATGAGTTTCCACGGCCCCTGTAGACCCCTATGAATGCACCCATTCGCACTGGAACCAGCCGTAACACGACATGCACCGCCACCCAAGCGCTATCGCCGCTCGTGCCGTCGTTGCCATGGTTTCCGATCACCATTGTGCGCGAGACCACCACCATTAGCTTTGCCATCTTTCTCCACACATTATCTCTTTTGGCCACAAACTCAGACGAGCCGCCAAACATCGTCGGAGCCAGCGAGAAGCTCGCCGCCGCGCCCTGCTCTACCCCGGCTGCCCCTCTTTTCTTCCCTGTCTCGCTGACAAGCGGGCCCCACATTAACAGGCGCCAGAGACACTTCTTCAAAGCCGATAGACCCTAACAGGTGGACCCCATGGGATTTGTAATATGGCTGAAAACAATCACCTTTTTAATAGAAAATGGGAGAAAATTGTATTTTCAATATAAAATCAAATATAACTCCATTTGAGGTGATTCCAATTGCTATGGATTCACAAACTAGAGAACTTTACGTTGGGGGTATAAAACTTGACACTCATTGTACAAGATTTTATCCCAAAAATTTAAATAAGGAAATTCACACATAAAACATGCAAACCAATAAAAAAATACATAGGAGATTTAATTTCACATATTTTTGGGCAAACTTGAATCCTTCAGATTTCTCAACTTACCCACTCTAATTAGGAAAAATAAAAATATATAGTTACCTTGGACCTAGTACCTTTAAGATTAGTAACATTAAAATGATGGGTTAAATGTAGGCTGAAATTTAGAAATTCATATAAAATTCATTATAACTCCTTTTTGAGTAAACTTAATTTATGTAGAATCAACAAAACATGTACTTTAAAATTATAGAATAAAATATATGCTTACTGTATAGTAAAGTCTCTTAAATATTTGTATAAGGAAAAAACCACTTAGTACACACTTCAACTTGCAAAATTTATAGAAAATTCATCTTTAAACCTTTTTGAGTGAACTAAGTTTCTATAAAACCATCAAGTAATGAAATTTAATTAGGTAAAATAAAATATGGCAACTCATATACTAAATATGTTAGAAACACCTTAAATAGCTAACTTAGGTGCTAATAACCATAATAAGTTAAGCACTATATGTATATATATGTGTAGGTGTATAAATATATCCTAGTTCTAAGTAAATCAAAGTAAAACTTGTTAGACCAGAGAAACTTTAGGTTCATCTTCTTTCCCCAAAAATTTGTTGCACTTAGCTTAGACAACTAGCTTTGGATTAATATAAGGTATGGCTAGTCTAGACTAAAGCACCCCTAGTTTATAAAGTATGAACCATGAAAATAAAGACCATGAACTTGTGAACTAAAAATGGTTTAGTTAACAAAATTATTCCTTTTATTCAACTAAAATAAAAGTAACATGTTCTGAATATACCATTCCTAAGTTAAGCACATATAGACCCCTATATGCCTAGAGCACGTTATAATTTGTAAAATGCATATGAAATTCATAGTAACTCCAAAAGTTATGAAACATAAGGTGTTAGTATTATAAAACATATCTCTTCACCTCTGTAAAGTCAAAGTTAATAAAAAATCAATTTATAGGAACATTTTAGAACAATACCTAATCAAATACTACCTTATACCGAATAAACTTCTAAAATTAATAATTTCCAAAATAAAAAGGGATAAAATAGAAAATACTTCACCACAAATCTTATCCACACAGCACCTACCCACAATAAGTGAACTCATGCATTTTAGAGCATTTTAGAGTTTTACATGTCTTGATATTTATTCGTTACCGATATTCTCTTTTAGTGGATGAAATTGCAACGGTGAGGAGATTGGTATTATAAATCAACCAGGGAGGTCTTATATCAACCAAGGCAAGCTTATGCCCCTCCTTTGAACACATTGAATAATATGTTTTCGGGCTAACTGTTTTGATTATAAAGTTACATGCGTATTTCACACTATCGAGGCTTTTAAAGCTATAAATTAGATATGTCCTGAAAATGCATGAATTCCCTTTTGAAAATCACTCCCTTGCTGTCTTGAACCTTAAAATTAATTAGAGTACTTTAATTGTGCACATATGACTATACCATGTTATGTTTTTATAAGATTTGCAAATGCTTAGCCTTGCTTAGGATAAATAAAAACATGGTTATGGATCACTTACTATATTCTTTGAAAATCCTTTTTGAACATTTTGGAGAGAGGTGAATCTCTGATTATTTGTGAAATAAAATGAGATAAAATGTGATTTTAGACTTGAGCGGCAAGTTGCATGCAATTGATGTATTTGTATACCGATAGGGGGAGTGTTCGCCTGAGTCGATTAAGGACTGAACTTCATATCATCCATTATGTTTACTGTACATCCACATGTGCTAGTATGGGATAGCCTAAGCTGATTAATCTACTTAGCACCTAGCCTTGCACTATGGTAGGTCGGAGTGTATGGGTTCGGATAACCCAGAGGAACTTCCTATTTACCCCGATGTGGTAGTTTAGACGACTAATTCTGTCCAATACAATGATATTGTGCCACGTGGGTGGGTTCCTATCATGTCCGCCACCACGACGTTAATTTTAAGGTGCGGGCCCGCCACTTAATGGTTCTAGGTCATATTCCAGTATGCCTAGGATGGAGGAAACACGTATCGTGCGGGTGCAAGACTAGGAATTAAGTAGTGTAAAGGCTTCGTTATGACCTCTAGATCACACTCAACATGAAGAGTATGGTAGAGTCTTGCAAACCCAAAAAAAACTAGAGTGTTCATATCATATGGGTAAAGCTGTACAAACTCTGCAGAGTTCTAAAAACTAATCGATTAGCCGTGCTCACGGTCATGAGCGACATGATGAAGTGTTATGAGTATAATTTTGTGTTTCCTAAATGTTTTCGAAACTAAATGATTTGCATTGAAGATGATATTGATTTACGTGATGTGTTTGCCTTACTCCCCGACGTGTGTAAGGGAATGATGTCTATCTATTTATGTTGAAACCATGCCATGATTAAAAAGCTTTACACATTGTTAAAATGATTTGCTTAAATTACGTTGCAAATGGCTTGTGAACTAAAATTAGCTTCATACTGAAAATGGAGACTACAAATAGCCTTCCTTTGACTTAGAGCTTTCATGTATGTAGGTTTGATTGTGCGCTTGCCAGTACATTATTTCTAATAATATACTAGCTCTTGCTATTGGATTAACCATTTGCTTGCAGGTATTAGACTTAGTTGTTTGAGTGATGCGGGTAATCAACTGCTTCTTCTAGGTCTTGAACTTAATGGGGTAAACCCCTAGTAGGTGTGCTTGAGGATTGGGTAGTCAAGCTTTCGTTGTTCTCTGATTTATATATATTTAATTGGTTGGTCGGCCTATGTAATTATTAAGTCAATGTAAGTCTTTAAGTTCCTTTCATCTTAAATGTACTTGCTTTGTATATCCATGCTTAACATGAAAGTGTGAATCTAGCACACATGTTGGGAACTATATTCACATGAGTATGAGGTAAGGATATTTGAGATGTTGTAGATCTTTAACCATTTTTGTCAAGTCTTCTGAATGTGTAACACATCTGGTCGCCGCCTTCGAGTGGTTTGACGGGCACATCTCAGGCTGGAGTTTACTGGTAGGCTAAAGGTACAACAATGTCTCACGTATCATTCTCTCGAGGCTCTGGATGTTTCATTATAATTGTTGAATGACTTAAATTATTCTCTTTATTTCTCAATTATGAAGAAGGGTTTGGGTGCCTTCGACAAATGCACTCTTAACGATACATTGAGGCATTACCAGAACCTTTCGTTGAACAATCATGTTTTATATTATGTTACATACCATTACACCGTAAGATGTAAACTGAATATAAACAGAATGTAGTCCTGCAAATTAATAAGTTTTGGTTGTCTTGTACTATGTTATTTCACTTATTTTCTTTTAAACATAATGGTTTGATATGTAACTAGACAACTAAAACATTTATAAATTAGTCATGATATAGAATTAGAGGTTAAAGCTTACCTTTACTTGATACATTGACAACAAAAATCGATATCCCATGTATAACGACTTTTTCATCACCGTCGTAATGTACGGGTATTTTTCTAGTAAAATAGAAATACATTTAAGTGAGACGGGAAAAATCATTTTCTATATGTCTAAAAAAAGTAGCTGGTAAAAAAGTACTTCGCATGTACAAAGAAGATTTTTTTTTGCAAAATATCGGCCAATGAAAGATTTAAGATAGATTGCTGAACAGTCTTTCGAGGCGGTGTACCAGTAATTACGGTAGATCAGTTATTAAAGGCATAGAGCTACAGTACTCTCTACCATTGGTCATTTCAGCCGTTAGATTAAACGTAGATGGATAAGATTGGTCGCTACAGTACTCAATAGTAAATACCATTGGTCTACCATTGGTCATTTCAGCCGTTAGATTAAACGTAGATGGATAAGATTGGTCGCTACAGTACTCAATAGTAAATACCATTGGTCATTTTTCAGCCGTTAGATTAAACGTAGATGGATAAGATTGGTCGCTACAGTACTCAATAGTAAATAAATACCATATCAGCGGAAAGTACTTTTGTACTGCTTGCACAGTAAAACTGAACTTATGGCAGGACACTGTAGCTCCTCACACATTTTACTGTGCGTCTCGACCATTCCCTCTCTAACGTAAGATGATGCAAATCCGTTATTAGGAGGTTTATATTTTGTTCCGTGACCGATATGGTACTAAAGGAATTTTTTACCCTTTTAATTTTTTTAAAGATTTTTAAAACTAATTTTACTTTTCAAAAAATTGAAAAAGTAGACTTCCTTCACTCTTTGAGAGGGTGAAATTTTAAGATCGCTTTTTCGGAGGGCGATTTTGCTGACGTCCTTGCCAGGTGATTTTTGCACGGTTAAAGTAGGGGGCCGCCTGCAAAACGGCGGCCAGCTGGCAAATTTGCAGGCGGCCCCCTCGCCGCCCTTGCAGAGGGCGATTTTCAAATCTCGCCCTCTGCAAGGGCGATTTTTGGTCGCGGTCCTAAAAAATAATTTGCTTGTTTTAAAGAATAACTTTTAAAAAATAATAGTAGAGTTTTTGCAATTATTTTAAAGAAATATATAACTTTTAAAAAATGAAATTAGAGTTTTTGCAATTCTTTTAAAGTAATATATAACTTTAAGAAAACAAAAATAGAGTTTTTGCAATTCTTTTAAAGTAATATATAACTTTTAAAAAATAAAATTAAATAGTAAACAATGAAAAAAATAGAAAATATGAATTGAAAAAATATAAATACATTTGAAGGCAAAGTTAAAAACTTATCTTTAATCACAATAAAAACATTTTGAACTCAATTTTGACATTCGAAGTTAAGCAATTCACACGGTAGGCAACGTGTGTAATAATATATGCATAACTCAGATTTTATTGGGGTACAAACCATGACATATGTTTCATAACATTATGTTCTCAAAATTGAGCCATGGATACACGATACAAATTAGTTCGACCTGACGAATCGAGTCTTAGCTTTCCTACAGACCCCTTCTACGGCGTGCAACGTGTCTTGCATTTTCGTAGTCCTTCAGTCGCTTGTACTTTGCTTGTGTTTCACACTAAGTTATCTTTTGGCCATTATATTATGGATTGACATTGTCGATCCACAAAGTGAATCTGCACCTCCTTGGAATGCCCTGAGAAAGAAACATAGGTGGTCAGTTAGAGTGACAATATTATGAAGACGTTAGCGGAATTGAAGAAACATAAGATGTACAATGAAGTCGTCATCTAAGTTAGGGCAAACAAAATATCTCCTGTCATATGTTTCTGGTTCAAAGGAGGTAGCCATCTGACAACTATCCCTACAACCACACCTGGGACGCTCCGACCATTCAGGGTAACCTAATGGATTGTTCCTCCAATCTAAGCTTGCGATTTTCGTCCGACATTCGTATTCCATCCATTCCTGGGTGAATTGTTCGGTCGTCTCAGGCTGCGTTACCGTTGGACCGATGGAAGTAGGTCTCACCATCCACTGTTCGAAACCACACTGTCATACATCCTCCTGTTTGTACATTTGTTGCAGAAGAGGTTAGACAATGAAACAAGTGATTAGCTTTACCCGAAAAAATTGAATCTCATGACAAAATCATCGTCGACAATCTCAGGACAAACGAAGCATCTTTGTCCTTGAGTTGCTTCTCTAGTGGACCTTATCACTTGACATTCTGGACGTTACCGCCATGTGGGTAGTCCCAGCGGATCTACCTGCCAATCCAAAGCTTCTGCAACAATTCGACGTTGATACTCAGCCTTCCGCTGAAGGTAGTCCGACCTTGTTTCGCTAAGTGGGTAGGAACGTGTTCCGTCGGCTCGTGGATTCTCTGTATCTATCCACTCAAAGAAGTTGCACAACCGACGGTATGCCTGCGTAAGATGGTACAATGTTGTAGAAACAAGTTAGCGTTTTGTGTATTAAGCATAGGTATTACAACTCGAAGGAGATTAGTCATACCTGATCCATGTTGGCGCATTGGAAGAATCTCCTCCCCAGAGTTTGTGCGTTGAGGGATGACGTAAGCATGCATCCATCCCCACAATGGCACAACGGACGGTCACACCATGGTGGAATCCAACCGGTGGAGGGATGACTTTGCCAGTTGAGATGCTCAAAAAATGGATGTTGCATTCTACCAAGATGTGTAGGAAACTGAAAGAATATATGAAGAGCTCGTATTCAGGTGGTGTAATATATAGTGGAGCAAGTAGAGGGACATCTCAACCTAACGGGAGTTAATTCATTCAATGGATGTGACAACACGTCCACGCAATAGCACAAAAAGATTCATTTACTCTTAGAAAGCAGTGACAAAAGCTGAGTGTGATAGCGTGAATGCGCGAAAGATGATAGCGACGTAAAGGACACGTTGCTCATGCGCCGTAAGATGAAAACAACATAATATGTAGGACTCTCATGTGCCGAAAGCTTTTTGTCGTTTGGTTTAGTAGATGTTGCATAGGCCGTGAACCGTACGAACGAGCAGATCACACGTGAGTACGAATGGCGTAAAAGGTGGTCGTGACATGTAACTAGGATGACCCAACACGCTTAAAACATATAATAGAATATGAAATCAGAGAATATATATACAAAAAGTAGCACAAAGTTATTAAGGTTAAATATATACAAACAAGTAGCACGAAGATACTAGTGCCGAGGCCTCTTACCCCTCTCCCTCCTACCCTGCGCCCTAACGTGCCCCTAGGAGTATGTTAGCCCGTCCGGGGGTACGGCGCTGTTGATCCCAAATCGTACCGAAGTTGACTTGGAAAACCGCTCACTCACCTGAGAGATTTGTTTTACTCTAGTGTAGGTCCAAAGTATTTATTCTTAGGTTCGTAGGCGTGCAAGTTGATTTGATCCTGCAATCAACAAAAACAAAGAAACAAGTATTAGTCTGCAACAATAGCGGATCGGCTGGTGGCCGATGACATATCGTCTGATATTAAGCCGATGCAATATGCACTGAATCGGCTGGGATGATTAAACCTAATCGATCGGCTAAAGATATTCATAATATATAATTTGAATATCAAGATACGTTTAAACTAAGTGATTGGGATAGATCGATAGCGTACCGAGACTGTATAAATCACTTAAGTCCAAAAATTCAATATGCAGATTATATATATTTAAACATAGGTGATATCATAGATTTAATGTGTATCGGCTAAGTACTCTGATACCACTTTATACTAAGATATCATTATAGACCAAATGTATTAAACAAGAACCGATCGAGTGTTAAGATAGCTTAACAGATCGGTAGCAAGCTTAACATATTTGATTATAATGAGATCTTAATATAAAGGGTAGCTTTAACATATCAAGTAAATATAGAACATACGAGATAGTTAAAACAGATAAGATAGGCTAAAACCCCGATACTATCTCTATTAATAATCATAAAACAAGATAGATCTGTTATGATTCTAAAAACGACTTAATAGGTCTTACTTAATTGATGCAAAATTAAGAATAAAAAGAAGCAGAAGACCTATACGAATCTATGAACATCTTTCAAGATGGTGGATACACTGTATAATCTAAATCGACGACAAAACCTAACCCTATCGGCTGTTATCTAATAACAGAGACTAGCTGATTAGGGTTAGATCAAATTGTTGATCTAGGTTATACAGTATATATGGTAAGTCAATGGTTTACATAAACAAGATTAGAGTATCATAGTGATGGAAGCCTAATCCCGAGAACGCAAGCTGTCATGACAAGATTTTACCTTTTCGCTGGATATCGAACGATGCAGCCCAACTAGAAGTAAGAACTCGTCGAAATAAACTAAAAGAAAAAGGGTGGCGATGCGCCGAAGATTGTATTGAATTTGATTCATCTTAATTTACATGGACCTGGGTTGTATTTATACCCAGATACAAGCTAAGTCCGTGACGGACACAATTCCTATCTCTATTACAACTTAAATTACACATATATGCCTAAAACAAATCTCACCGACATTATCTATAAGAAACTATTTAAAATATCCTAATTAACAGATACAACTGCCTTTCCTAGACCCTATCCATGTATGGCAATCCTCATGAAGCACTTCAAACCGAATCCAAAGATAACTCCAACGTTTTTTCCTCAAGATTGGTCATACCAGCTATCCTTATCGGAATCGGCTGCATCGGCTATCCTTGTCCGATTTGGTATCAGCCGACAACTACCTTAGCTGATTCGATTATCAACCGACGAAATCCTCAGCTGATTCGGTCTGAACTTGGCACACACTCCATCTTCAGAAGAACCCAATTCTCTTCAAATCAGCTTCGGCTTTAGATCCAAACCTGATAATTTGCTTACCAAATTTGGTCGTTAACACATGCCCCCAAGTCCGCTATATTGTTAATGTTGCGGATTTGCTGAATCTTATCTCAGAAAGATCTTAGGGCTTTTTCGTTTCAGTCGTCACCACATTTCTTTAAATCACAACCACCGCCTTAGAGTTTTTCACACCATCACATTTGCCTCCACCTCCTTAGCCCTAAACAGTTTCAATCTGCATCGGCGATCTCCTCGGCGTCCTCGGCATACTCGCAGGCATCCTCCATGCGGCGACAGACTCTTCCCTCACGATGTCGACTTTAACCACCCCGTCCACAGCGCCATCGGTCGAATTCCGAGAGGTAAACTCCATCGGCTTTAACTCCCTTTCTACCGCAATTTGGCGTTCGCCCTTTGTAATTTCCCTTTTTTCTTCTTGTTCATTGTAGCATCTTGCACACCAAATTGCAATCTCCAATCAATATCTCTTAGGGCCAATCGGCAACGTAGACCCCTTAGAGTTCATAATGCCAAAACCAACAGGATACCCTTTAGGCTATCGAACCCTAATCTGACACATTGGAACGGAATTTTCAAATCATGGCCTTCAACCGATAAAACTTGGCCAACATGGTATAATAGGGTGTCAGCTAGCAAGCGGAGCCACTGGGAAGAACAAGGGATAGCACAATGCTTAGCCCTAACAATAGCCGACATGCCTAAAGACGAGCCCCTGCTATCAGCTGCAAGTTACTTCTGGTCCAATACACTGAATTCTTTCTTGTTCAACCAAGGACCGATGACCCCCACTCTGTTAGACATAATTATGATCACGGGCCTTGACGTCACATCACCGGTTAACCCTGTCAGCCTGAATATCAAGTGCCAATACTCTTTTAAGATCAGGGGTATTGGAGGTTGGAACGGCTTCATAAGCCTGAACATGGGAACTGGCCCAGTGGACTCCAGAGAACACGCAGCTTTTCTTCTCATGTGGCTACAAAAATTCCTGTTCTGTGGATCAAGCTGCGGCTCCACAACCAATTGGCAACACATAGCCGAGGCCATAGTAGAGAAGAAACAGATTTCCTTAGAAAAATATCTGCTAGGGTACCTTTATCAGATGTTGAACAATGTATCGGCTAAAATTGCCATGAACTGGGCTATCGGCACTGGAGGTCCGAGGTGGTTGCTACAAATATGGTTAAACTTGCACACATACAAAGTTGCTTAAAGGCCAGATTTTCAAGATGCCAGCTTTCCATTAGCACAACCGACAACAGATGAGGACGGCGATGAAATCACAACACACCGATGCATGTCATTAGGAGAGGCAGCATCATCATATTCAGGATCCAAGCTCTCAGCCGATCTTTTTAAGAATTGGTTCAGCAACTTCTATGATGGATTCCCAAGAACCTCAAGAATTTGGTTTGCCTATGAGAACTTCGAAGACTTTGAACTCCCCAGTGACTTTAGATTCAATGAAATAAACTCTAAGAAATTTGAGAAGTCCAAGGAAATCTTCACATCGGCTATCTTGCCTTGTATCCTCCTAGTCGGCATCCATCAAGGCAGGAATGTACAAGTGTCTTACAAATTTTACCATCGTATGAGCGCCGCCAGACAACTAGGCATGGGACCATTGCCGATTGGTTTGTACTTCACCGATAAAATCAAAACCAGAGGCGAAATCAGCTTAGGCCTCATGATGGATAGGCTACTGAATATTGAAGGCCCCCCTCTTGGCAGTATAGATAACATTGAGTTGGTAATAACAAGGACTGTAGCCTTTAGCCGATGGTGGAGTGAATGGAAAAAAACATATGTTTCACCAATCGGCTTCCATGTATCTCACCACCATATATCCGGAGCTGATCCCAGAAGTAAGCATTCCCTTTTCTTATCACTTGTCATTTATCATCGGCTGTCCTTCTTTATCATTTGACTAACTATTTTTGTTCGCAGACTACCGATTTATCTCCCCCACATATCAGCAACATTGAGGTTGCCATTCAATATGCTATAGGACTCATCCCAAGTGGTGGCCTTGCCCCTTCGGCAATCGGCTATAATGCGCCGAAGGTGACCTCCCTGCTGCATGGCCAAACCCGCGAGACACTTCAAAGGAAGAAAAGGGCCAAACCATCGGCTACCGCTCCATCGGCTATGTAGAAGAAACCTTCAAAGAAACAAAAGAAAACCACAGTCGATGATCTACCGGGCCTAGATCCAGACCTAGAGGCCTTCCTGAATCAAGAGGAATTAGAAAAAGCCATCGATGAAGCCGCTGCTGAAGTAGGCGAGCCAAGAGCAACCACACATACACCACCAGCCGATGACCAACACCACAGAATGCCAAGTCCTCCAAGACATCAGCCTCAACCTCGGCCTCAGCCGGTATGTACTTATTTAAAATTCTCTTCCTTTGAACTCACATGCAGCCCCTCATTCAGTTTTCTGTATTGCAGAAGAAGAAATTGGCTTCAAGGAAAAAATTGGCTTCATCTCCATCGGTAATCTTAATTTCGAATTCTCTTCAGTTTTTTCATCTAACTAATGCTCAATCAAACTTATCTTTCTTTGTATACAGCCTCCTCACTCTCCAGCACCTGCCCCCCAAGCATCAAGCGAAAGAACTCCATCCGCTAGGGGTAGCCACAACATTGAGGAAGAAGTCGCATCGGCTCCCGTCATCCCAGTAAGTTCTTTCTTCTTGACTCTAAATCAGCTATTTAAATTTGTCTAGCATTTAACCATCTTAACTTTCGCTCTTCAAACTCTAGCCGATCTGTTTCCATTTGATATTAGGAAAAAGTCTATATTTGACCATCCAACTATTGCCGAAGTTTAATTTTGGCCATCCAATTGCAAAACCGGGTATTGGACATCCTGAACTACTCAAACCATTTTCGTTCGATAGCCTAGGCGGTTTTTCCTGTTTCCGTTGCCACGTGGCACCTAGGGGTGAGTCAGCACGGGCTGACTCAGCAGTTGCCGTTACAACACTCGTGCCCCTCAGTCACTCTCTCACGCTCTGTTCTCTCTCTCGTTCTTACTCTCCAAAGTGGCGGCGCTAGGGTTAGGGCTTGGAAGCCGTCGGCGGCCATGGCGATCTCGGCGACATCGAGCAGCGGGAGGACGCGGATGAGGGCTCGTGGTGCTGTTCCAAGCTCGGCCCCCATCCCCTATCGGGAAGGGCCCCTGGAGTACTGGCCGACGGTGGCATGCAAGTGCGGGAGCAAGGCTGTTCGGCTTGTGTCATGGAGCGATGAAAATCCAGGGCGGCGGTTCATGAAGTGCACCAATGGAAGGGTGAGTTTAGGTTTTTGATTTATTTTGTTTTGAACCCGGCATTTGTTTGATTTGATCCATGCCCTGTTTTCATGTAAATTTGTAGCCCCTTTCATTTAGGCTGGCACTGGAGGATGTGATTTTTGGATGTGGGTGGATCCATTGCCGGCGCCATTCGTGCAGGAGTTGCTCGTGCACTTGCGTGATGCGGTTAGGGAGCTGAGGAGGGAGAACCAGATGCTTAGTAAGGTGGGTGATGCTGCAACTCAGGTGGATTGGAATGGTGATCGGCCAATTGAAGAAGAGTTGAGAGGAAGACTAGCAAGATTGGAGAAACAAATTAATTTGCTGAAGTGGATGCTTGCATTAGCTGTTGTAATTCTGACAATATGGTGGATAAAAATGTAGTGTTTTGGGTGATGTAATTGGGTTTTTGAAATGTTGAAACTGTGTTTTGTGCTTTGAAGGAATGGAATCAATGAAGAATGTGGGATATTTTCTTGTAATTTTTTCACTGTTACCTGTGCTTTGTGCCTTGTGCAATGGAAATGGAAATTAATGGAACTTGTGCTTTGTTTAGTAGTTGTGCAATGGAACTTGTGCTTTCAAGGCAAATTTGCAACACTCAATAGTTCAAATTTCCATTCCATTCCAGAACCAGAACCAGCACCAGCACAGATCAAGGCAAATTTGCAATGTTCATTCCAGAACTAGCACAGATCAAGGCACATGACAATAGCAAGTTGAATTTTGAACTGCAGAGAGAACATATTGTTTCTCCAGGGCACATTACAGAACAAAAAGTTACACAAAACACAAAACATTTAGTTGCTGACAGAACACAAAACACATTACAAACTGACACACATTTAGCATTTAGTTTGTCCAGGGCACATTACAGAACACAGAGCTAAAAGTGACACAGATCACAGAGCTAGTTGTCTTCAGGGCCCTTCAGAAGAAGCATGTTCTTGCTGGTGCTTGGACTTGCTGGTTTCCTCCTAGCGGGTAGCTTTTGTCTCTTGGGTTCCTGGGCACATACCTTGGCAAATGCGTTATCAGAAGAAAACCTTGGCAAATGCTTTACCAGAAGAAATGTTGATTGTCACACTTGATCCTGTCTGGGACATTGGCACATTTGCATTTAAGTTCACTTGGGCTTGTCCTTGAACATGTACATTTGCAGTGGCAGTGGCCCCGATCAAGTTGTCCTGAAAAGATGAGAAAGCAAATGTGAAGTTTAGTGAAGTAAAGTAGGACTGAAGTAGGACTGAAGCACTGAATCCTTACATTGGCAATTGAAGATGCACTATGCTGAGACAAGTCAGTAGATATTCTGCTCCTCTTGGATGCCCTGATGCTTTCTCTTGATCCTGCTTGTGCACTTGCATTTCCAGTGCCTGGTCCTGATCCTGCTTGTGCACTTGCATTTCCAGTGGCTGGTCCTGATCCTGATTGAGCCCCTCCTGCAGAAGTACCCTGCCCATTTCGTTTGGCACAAGTGGACCTGTTGTGGCCTATTGCTTTACAAATTCTGCATCTGATCACAGTACCAACTTTTGAAATTCTTGTAGCTTTTGGGCCTTCAGTTGGTTCCCTTCTCCTTTCTTTCTTAGGTCTACCAGGCATTTTCACATAACCAGGAGCTCTAAGGCTAGGTTTATCACTCTCTGGCCAGCAACTAGCTCCATTCAATGGTATCAAACAAAAAGAATAGGTCTTCTTGAATTCAGAGACATGATAGCATTGTGAAATGTAGTGTTCTAGGTCCATGCTGCTAAAGTAGATGCTAGAAATTGCATGAGCACATGGCAATCCACTAAGCTGCCAATACCTACAGGAAGACTCCATTCTAGCAATATCAACTGTGAATCTGTTGTTCAAATGTGTCACTTCAAACTTGCCATCCCCAGTTGCAATTGCATGGCAAAAACCTGACAAAGTTATAATTGCATTCAATTTTTTCAAAATATTTGGGCAGATGACACCAGTCCATCTCTCAGCCTTAGCTATGTTTTCCTGTATCCTCACCATGACCTTCCTTCTAATTGCCTCTAGCTTTGTTATGATAGGGAAAAACCTAGCCTCAATTATGCACTTATTGAATGATTCACACATGTTGTTCTCTACACTGTCACAGCAAGATCCTAACCTGAACCAAGCCCTACTCCAATGGCATGGATCAATATTCATTAGTGCTTGTGCACCTTCAGCTGTTACCTGTGCCAATTTGGCCTTGTTGAGGTTGAAGAGACTTGGTGAAGATGCCTTAGCACAGTTCTAAAATAGCTTCTGCCACTCTTTGTTCTTGTACCTCTTCCTCCAGTTGGCATATATGTGCCTTGCACAATTCGTGTGCTCAGCAAAGGGAGTCCACTTCTCAACAACAGCAAGTATTCCCAGAAACCATGAACAATGTCACATAATGCATTTTTAAAGGAATGAAGGAACATTATACTGAAAACCTCACCTTTTGCTGATCTGAGATAAAAACCCAGTCAGACCCATCTCCAACTCCTATGTCTCTGCATAACAAATCACAGAACTAATCCCATGATTCCTTTGTCTCCCTCTCAACTACTGCCCATGCAATTGGGTACATCTGATTATTGGCATCCCTTCTTAAAGCACATAGCAGCTACCCATTAGTTGCTCCTTTGAAGAAACATCCATCCAAACCAACCACCTTCCTGCAACCAGCCATGAACCCCTTCTTCAGTTCATCTAGGCATATGTATATTCTTTGGAACACTGGTGGCTTCACATTTGGTTGCTTCACAACTATGACTGTGCTCCCAGGATTACTTCTCAAAATCTTAAGCTAGTACCTGTACAACATTTGATACTGCCCTTTGGTTGCATCTAGGGTCTTCTGCATCACAATGGACTTAGCTCTTTTCAGCTTGGAGATGCTCACATCAGCAAATATCTCCTCCTGGATTGTTGACCTCATAGCTTGTAGTTTCCATGTTGGATTGGCAAATATGAACTTCTCATACTTTTCAGCAACCTTGCTTGCAGTTACCATTTTGTTATCTCTTCTTGGAGGGTATGTATGAACATTATTGAATGAAGAATTTGCCAACTATTTGTCCTTGAGTTAGTTGACAATAAACACCTCCAAGGGCAGGTGGCCCACTCACATACAGCTATCGTACTCTTGGCCTCATTTTTCACAAACTTTATGAACTTCCTCTCAGCCAAGCCATATTTTACAACTGCTTTCTTGAACTGATCCTTGCTAGAGAATTTCATTCCCAACTCAAATTTTGGTATTGGGTCCTTTCTACTAAATCTACTATATTGACTGGTCCTAACTGTCACATCCCCACCATCACTCAAATCATCACTAGTAGCTTCATCTTCACTGCTGTCAGCATAGGGTTTACAATAACCATCATTCTCATTGTCATTAGGTCTTCTCATTGTACACTTCTTGAAAATCCTAAAGTTTTTGTTAATCTCTTCAGCTTCCTCATCCTCTTCAGATGAACTTTCATCTCCTGGTAAAAATTCACTGTCACAAGAGTCATCCTCTTGACCTACAACTACCACTGCCTTGCCCTTATCCTTCACACTCTTCTTCTCAATATTTTCCCTGGTCTCATTGCTTTCTCTCACTACAATGGACTGTGAACTACCAACTACTTCCATCTGAGCATCAAAATCCTCTTTTGATTCCTCATTACAGTCAACTTCCATCTCATCCTCATAGTCACTGCCACTAGATTGAATAACTACTGGATTTTCATCATATATATCCACTGCTCCACCATCAACTACATAATTGGACATTGTCAAACAAGATGTGTCATCTACTAACACCCTCAAACCATCTACTAAATCTGCTCCAGGACACAGCCAGTGCATCAATGCTTCAGGCTCGACAATTCAATGATTAGCTAGATGCCCCTTTATCTCTGGCAGAGAGACTTTGTCTCGCTCAATGTATGACAAACCCTCAGATCCACCAACATATTCTAGTCTGTTATGACCTCTAACAAATTCCCCATTGGAATGAAACCTAACATTCAATATATCTAGTGGATCCATCGCTACAAAATTAAGAAGGCCAACAAATCAAAACCTTGCCTCAACACATGATCTACAGACCAGAAACACCTATTGAGCTAGGGTTCTTAATGAGCTAGGGTTCATACCTTATTATCCACTGTTGCGGCACAATCTCAAGCACCGCAGCCACCTTCTTCCGCCCCCTTGCACGCCGCTGCCGATTTCCTCCGTGCCACCGTTGATTTCCTTGAGGATGCCTTCGATTTCAGCAACCCCGCCGCAGATCTGAACGCCGCCGCCAGCCGCCTACTTCAGTCGCTGCCGCTTTGGAGAGGGAGAATGGGTGAGAGAACAGAGCGTGAGAGGGAGAGAGACCAAAGCGTGAAAGGGGGGTAACGGCAACTGCTGAGTCAGCCCGTGCTGACTCAGCCCTAGGTGCCACGTGGCAACGGAAACAGGCAAAACCGCCTAGGCTGTCCGAACGAAAACGGTTTGAGTAGTTCAGGGTGTCCAATACCTGGTTTTGCAATTGGATGGCCAAAATTAAACTTCGACAATAGTTGGATGGTCAAATATGAACTTTTTCGTTGATATTAAGGAGTTCGTGGATGATGAGGAAGATACCAACAAGACCTTAGCCCCTATAGCCGATGACCTGAGGGCAACTTTATCAGATATAGCCAAGCGTCTGGAGAGCTCCCTTGCCTTCCTAGTCACCGACTGCGGAGCAATAAGGGGAAGATTTGAAGAGATTCAAGACTAGCTCGTAGATCAATTGGATGACATCATCTCTCCGGCTACCTACCTTGAGCTTCATTGGCACAAATTTGAAAGGGCCATGCAAAGATTAGCCGATCGGCGAGCAATCATCACTGCGAATGCCAAGCTGGATCAGATGACGACCGAGCCCACCACCAACCTCGATCGGCTGCGCAAGCGGAGGGAAGAAGTGGCAGCCGAGCTTGCCAAGCTTGATGCGACATATGTCGGAAGAATAGCGCATTGCCAAACTCCCCAAAGCCATCGAAGATCAAAAGTCAAAGTTGAAGGCCTCCATGAAGAATCTGGCGGATCTAACAAAAGCTTTGAAGCCAATCCCTGGAACCGATGCAGCCGATGCCAAGGCTATTGAAGAAGTTGATCAAGTTCGGCGCAAAGCAGTATCGGCCATAAATGACTTTCTATCTCATTAACCCAATTTTAATAGTCTAGGACTTAGACATTTTGTGAACTCTTGCAAACACTTGTAATATAATCTTTCATGTTGACAACTTCGTAAAATCGGCTCCACATCTTGTAATATAATCTCTGCCGATTCTCATAATTTATTCTGTAAATTTTTTGAAGGCCACAAAACTTTTGAAGTCCACCTTTGAAGTCCACCTGGTTTCACTTGTGTATGTACATATGCCCCCTAATTTTACAATGTCAACCGATCATTGATAAAATTATAGCTCGAGGACAACCCACAAAATCAGCAATCATGTATAACTTGAATGATAACCGATTATGATAGGAATAAAATGACTAAGTGCGATATAACTTATGTCGGCCATCTAAAGGCGATGTAAACACATCGGCTACCATGTGTCGGCTCAATACAGTCGAATCATGAATTGATCCACACACTTGGATAATATTTTTTCAAATATTTTCTATTGAGAGCCCTTCCAAAAATTTCTCCATCAAGTCCTTGCAACATGTAAGCTCCTTTGGAAACACACTTGTAAATTTTAAAGGGCCCCTCCCAATTTGGTGACCACTTGCCGAATTTATTGTCACGAGTACCAATCGGCAAGATCAACTTCCAAACCAACTTGCTTTTCAAAAAAGATTTTGGCACAACCTTCTTGTTGTAATGACGAATGATTCTTTCCTTATCTCTAGTCACCTTTTCCAAAGCACGCAACCTGGATTGGACCAAATCCTATGATTCATCTACCATGAGATTGTGATAGTCATCTGCTGTCAATTCATTTTGTAATTCAATCCTTCTTGAGCCGACGACGCTTTCCCATGGCAAGACGGCCTCATGTCCATAAACTAGCTTGTACAGAGGCACTTGAATCGATCCATGACAAGCCATCCGATAGGACCATAATGCTTCGTCCAATCGGTTGTGCCACTGCTTTGGATAATCAGAGATCTTTCTCTTTATCAACTTGATCAGACTTTTGTTGGATGTCTCTGCTTGTCCATTAGCCTGTGCATAATATGATGAAGAATTTAGCAATTTGATCCCCATGCTCTCTGCAAACTGGACAAACTCATCAAACACGAAGATAGATCCCTGATCGGTTGTTATTGTCTGAGGAACACCGAATT
Organism: Oryza australiensis; assembly: GCA_019925245.2. Lineage (NCBI taxonomy): Eukaryota > Viridiplantae > Streptophyta > Magnoliopsida > Poales > Poaceae > Oryza > Oryza australiensis. The sequence continues at coordinate 485,712 of JAIFGZ020000516.1, forward strand.
GGTAGATAATGTGCTCTTTAACAAACTGAATTGCATCCCCAGAATCAACTTTCTTCAAAGGAATTGCTTTCACCCACTTTGTAAAATAATTGTTTGCTACTAATATAAACTTGTGTCCTTTACTTGAGGGTAGATTGATCTGGCCGATCATGTCAATTTCCCAACCTCTAAACGTCCAAGGCTTAATTATGGGATTCATAGCCGATGCTGGTGCCCATTGAATTGCTCTGAATTTCTGACAATCTTGACAACCTTTGTAATACATGAAGCAATCCTCTAACATCCTCGGCCAAAAATACCTAGCTCGTCGAAGCAGCCATTTCATCTTGTGAGGCGATTAATGAGTACCACATATGCCTTCATGCACTTCGTCCATCACAACCTTAGGCTTGATCGATACTTAAACGTCTCAGTAGCACTCCATCAATCATTCGATAATATAGATCATCGTCGAGTAGAACATATCTCAAGGCCTTGTAACGCAATTTCCTCGAAGCCGATTGATCGAGAAGGATTCTTGAGATAATTATAAACATCATACCTCCAATCATTGGCTGCGATCGTAGCACTTTCAACCTCGATGTCCTTGACCATCGGTTTGTAACCCGATGCCCCCTGAGCCAAGTCATTAGCTTCGGCATTTTGCTCTCGAGGAATATGTGTCAAAGTTACCAGCCGAAAATCTTTCATCAACTCTCGGCATTTTTCGTAGTAGGTCATCAACGTATCATTTTTGCATTCATATTCTCCAGCTAGCTGATTGATGACCAACAAGGAATCACCCATGATCTCCACAGAATCGGCTTCAACTTCCTTCAAAAGTTGCAATCCTTTGAGAACCGCTTCGTACTCAGCTTGGTTATTGGTAGCATAGGGCTTGATTGTGTAAGGAAACTCAAAACTTGCCCCCCAGGTGATATGATGACCAAGCCGATACCTCAGCCATGAGTACAAACTGATCCATCAAAAAATAAAGTCCAAGGAACTATATCAACTGAACCGATCGAGTCGTCACGATGCTCAACAATAAAATCGGCTATGGCCTGTCCCTTGATTGCCTTGGGTGATTCATACCTGAGATCGAATTCTGTCAAGGCATAAATCCATTTACCAACTCTTCCTTTTAGCACTGGAGCCAATAGCATATACTTGACAACATCGGCTTTGCAAACTATGGTGCATTCATTGGATAACAAATAATGCCTTAACTTCGTGCATAAAAATACAGGCATAGGCATAACTTCTCCACCAGGGAATACCTTGTCTCAGCATCCAGTAGTCTTCTGCTTAAATAGAAAATTGCTCTCTCTTTACCCTCGAACTCCTAGATCGATACTGAGCCAATTGACTTCTCATCGCTGACAAGTATAACTTGAAAGGCACCCCTTTCTACGGAGGAATCAATACTGGAGGGGCACTCAAATATTCCTTGATGATGTCTAAGGCCTTTTGTTGTTTTGCCCCGAAGTAAACTACTAGTCGGCTTTTAACCTTAACAAAGGTGTAAATGGTTCCATCTTTCCCGATAGATTGGATATAAATCTTCTGATAAAATTGACCTTGCCGACCAGTGATTGCAATTGCTTCTTGTCCTTTGGAGGCTGAATATTTTTGATTGCATTAATGCTCCTGTGTGACTTCAATCCCCCTTTCATGGACAAGAAACCCCAAAAACTATCCAACCGATACGCCAAAGGCACACTTTGTGGGATTCATCTTCAGGCCATACTTCCTTGTTCTGTCGAGAACCTTTCTTAAATCGGCTATATGATCGTTGACTTCTTTCGACTTCACAACCGTGTCATAAATGTAGATCTCAACCAATAAGCCGATTAAGTCATGAAAAATGTAATTCATGGCCCTCTAATACGTAGCTCCAGCGTTTTTCAGACCAAAGGTCATTACAACCCACTCATATAAACTGATTGCGCCAGGACATCTGAAAGTAGTTTTATGGATGTCTTCTTCTGCCATGAAAATTTGATTGTACCCTGCATTGTCATCCATAAAACTTATGATTTTGTGCCTTGAAGCAGCATCAACCAGCAATCAGCAATCGATATTGGGTATTCATCCTTAGGGGTGGCCTTGTTTAGATCTCGAAAGTCAATACACACCCTAAGTTTGTCGTTCTTCTTGATCACTAGACCTATGTTAGAAGCCCATTCAGCGTATCGGCAAGGCCGAATGAAACCAACGTCATACAAATGAGTAATTTTGGCCTTGATAGCATCATACATATCGGCCTTGAACCTTCTAGGCGCTTGCTTAAATGGCCGATATGTAGGTTTGATAGGGAGCCAATGTTCAACAATAGATTAGCTAAGCCTTGGCATCTCAAAATACTCCCAAGCAAAACAATCTTTATATTCCTTCAAAAGTTCTATAATCTTGGTTCTAAATTGAGAAGACAAATTTTTACTAATGAATGTCGGCCTAGGCCTATCTCCTGAGCCTATATCGACTTCTTCTAAGTCGTCGGCCGACATGAAGCCTTGTCCTAGCTTGCCATCGAGATCATTTACACTGTCCTTTGTGTAGATCCTTGACCCCTCCACGACGCCCTCAAAGCAGCAGTTGGGGCTCTTCATCTCCAAATCGTTGTATTTCAGAATCGAACACATTTAGATAATTGGCTTCCCAAACCTTGTCGGACAAACAATCAGTGCCATCCATCTCCCAAAGGGTTAAGTCGGCATTGGCAATGTTTAGTGACCTGTCGGCTTGCATAATTTTAACTTTGTCGCCTTGCCATTGGATTAAGCTCTGGTGCATGGTAGAAGGGATGCAACAATTGGCATGGATCCAGTCCCTTCCTAGCAGCAGGCTATATGATCCCTTCCTGTAACATCCTAAAAAAGAATCACACTTTTAAAAATATTCAAATTAATGTAGAAAATTTTTACTATTAAGATTATTATGTATTCTATTCTAAAACATTTAAAATATCCAAAAATATATTAGTGTTCTGTTGACACCTAAATTTGGTAATTGAATCCCTATGTCCTAGCAAGGGTGAAGCAGAATCGGATCGGCTGGTTTGGCAGAGAAACAGAGGCTGCATCGGCTGAGAAGCGATCGGCTGTGAGGACAATCGACTAAAGTTGGATCAGACAAGAGCGGCCAATAGCCGATTCTAGGTTCAGAGAAGATAAAACCGTTTCTGGTGCAGATGTTGAAGATAGATAGAAGATCCGGTTATCTGTTTATCATAATGACACATTAGATTCAGGGGTTCATACTGCGCTATTTATCATATATCGCATATAAATTAGAGCAATGTTTAGATCTATCTCCCCATTGGCCAGTTCTGTCAAGAACTCGCAGCCAATAAGGCTAGATCTAAAGGTTGGCTGGTTTATGTGCGGTATCCACCGTCTCGAGAGATACGAATCAGCTACAACAGACCAGGTTGTTCTTTTTATACTTAATGTTGCATCAACGTTGAACTATTAATTCGTTTTTAGAGCTTCCAATGATCTGTTCGGCTAGATTTATATTGTTTAGAGACAGTGCCGGGGTTTCAGCCGGTCTTATCTGCCCTGATATATTTCTTTTAATATATTTATTACTAGATTTATGTTAGGACTGCCTCTTATATTAAGATCCCATTCTTGTCGAACGTCATAAGCCAAAATCGGCCTGCCATCAACAGCCGACGGCCGATTTCACAGGCTAACCGTATTTGGTTCAAGAATGATATCTTTTCATAAGACTCATCGGAGTACTAGCCGATTCATTGTTAGTTTTCCAGTATCGGCTATGTTATCAGTACATATATTTATTATCCTTTATTGTATTTGGGTTAAACGGTTGATGCTGTCTCGATATAGCCGATCCATTCCAGTCGCTTGACTTAAATATATTTTAGGATAGCAGGTATATGCTCATGGATTCCCTCAGCCGATCCAGTGGGGATCTAACTTAGCACTTAATGTATATTTCCTTGTTTTTCTTGTTGGTTAACAGATCAAACCAACTGGCACGCCCTGCACAGCACAGGCAGCCGAGAAGGACCTGCACTGGAGTCAAGCAGATCTCCCAGGCCAGCGCGTGAGAGAAATTTCTCGTCAACACGCTTCTTGGCATGCCTGGTGGGACTTTCTCTGTTGGCTCGACTCGGACGCATAGACTCAGCCGGCAAGATGGTCGACTCCAAGAGCCCCAATGTTTCCCAGGACAACATCGTGCCTGTGAAGATGGAGCAGTTATCGGCTGAGCAATAAGCCGATTACAAGAAGATGGTGGAAGAGATCTAGGCCAACTACTTGCAATCTTTCACCCAAACAAGATCCGGGGTTGTCCATCAAAAGTACAAGTTTAGCATGGAGGAGCTCAAGGCATCCTCCTCTGGCGAGTCAAAAGGCAAACAGAAGATGGAGGAGCCGATCTAGGAACAGGACGATTCGGCTCTGTATTCCCTACAAGACCGGATCGACTCGGCTGTCCATCACGCGCTGGTCAACCAAAGTAGCATCCTGGTTAATACTCTCAACAACATGATCGCTACCGTGGTCGACGCGAAGATAGCCGATCAGCTGCAACGGGGGCCGACGTACTTCACAGACGGCCAATTTCTTGGTTACAGGATGTTGGTCACACAAAATCGGTCGATCCAACCACTAGCACAACCAGGGCCGCCAGGAGGGATCCTCAGCCAGCCAAATCCAACTGAGTCGGCCACAAAGCCGGTGATTACCATGCTGAACCGACAGCAATCGCTGCCCCAGGATCAGGTTGCTAACATGTTCAACGACAATCGGCAGTCAGAGCTGATTCCCCAGATTGACCTGGACAGACGGTACAATGCCAATGGCCGACAGCTGTTCCCAGGACCACCAACGCCACCACCGGCGCATCAGCCACCTCCCGCTGATCATCACTACCAGTACCAAGGAGGCCGTCAAGACCATCACTACAGGCCTCAGACGTCACCACCGCTATATCGGCAAGTACCCGCACCGTATGAACCATACGAGCCGATACAGCAGGACAACCGGACATGGGCCGATCTGATTGCAGATGTCATGCGCGATCAATTCGGCCTCAAGCCAAAAGACTCAGGAAACATGTACCGGTATCCCTATCCAGAGCACTTCGAGCGGATTCCGTTGCCCAACCGATACAAGATCCCAGATTTTTCGAAGTTCTCAGGGCAAGACAACATTTCAACCTACGAACACGTCAGCCGATTCTTGGCACAGTGCGGCGAAGCATCGGCTACAGACGCCTTGAGAGTCCGATTGTTCCCTCTGTCCCTTTCAGGATCAGCCTTTACCTGGTTCTCCTCATTGCCTTACAACTCAATTCAAAGTTGGGTCGATCTTGAAAAGCAGTTTCACAGCTACTTTTACTCCGGCAACCATGAGATGAAACTGTCGGACCTCACCAGCATCAGGCAAAAACACAATGAATCGGTTCAAGAATACATCCAACACTTTAGGGAGATGAGGAACCGATGCTACAGCTTGGTGCTATCGGATGCCCAGCTGGCCGATTTGGCCTTCCACGACTTGATCGCACCGATCCGAGAATGATTCTCTGCGCAGGACTTCGACATCCTAGCCCACTTGGCGTAGAAGGTGACGGCCCACGAGCAGCGATTCCAAGACACCAGGAAGGCTATCAAAAATGTAACTCAGGTCGTCGTTGAATCAGACTACGAGTCCGACGATGATGACGCAGAAGTGGCAGCAGCCGAATGGGCCAAGAACAAAAAGGCCATCGTCTGCCAATGGCTGCTGAAGACGGCCAAAGAAGAGAGATATGACTTCGACATCACCAAGGCCGACAGGATTTTTGACTTGCTGCTAAGGAGAAGCAGATTCAGCTCCCTGAAAATCATGTGATCCCGTCGGCCAAGCAATTAAAGAAGAAGAAGTATTGCAAGTGGCACAACTCCACATCCCATGCCACCAACGACTGCAAAGTCTTCAGGCAGCAAATCCAATCGGCAATTGAGGCCGGGAAATTGAAGTTTGCCAATTCAAGTCGGCCGATGAAGGTAGACAATAACCCTTTCCCGGTCAACACAGTTCAAGCCGGCCCTAGGCAAGCTGATCGACAGAACAGAATAACGCATGGCTTAGTCAACGCATCAATCGGGGCCAAGGCAGAAGATGAGCCGACTGGACATCACGCCGCATCAATCAACATGGTGCGCCCCATTATCAAATCGGCTGACCGACAGCCGATCTATGAAGACAGTCGACACTGTCACCGGTTTCGGCGTGAAGAACCTCGTCATGAAGTTCCTCGTCGGCACGAGCCGAGACCCAAAGCCGCCGATACGAGGTAAACCGCAACAAAGCCGATCCGCATTGGCTTTGTGATTTTTTAGGTATTGCTGGGAATCCAAGCATGAGGCCGCCGACACCGGACGATCGCCTGGCGTGCAATGATCGCAGCGACGGTGAGCACAGGAGCTCATCGGCTGCAAGCCCAGCCCGGTTCATCCCTAGAGCCGTCCAGCTAAACCAGAGGCGGCGGTTCGTTCATGATCGGCTCGGCCCAATCCACCAAGACTTCTTCATCGACAAAGACCGGAACGACAACAACCGCGACGACGAAGAGGCCGACGATGAGGAATCGGCCAATCCCCAATGGTGCCCGTCCAATCTCTTCACAAGGACGCAGAAAAGAAGAATTCAATGACTCAAGCGTGAAGGGAGAGAAGATGAAGTTCGGCACATGATACAAGATCAGCGCCGTCGGCTGGGCAAGATCAAAAGGTGATGGGTTCCCAAAGAAAAACCACCGCAACCGACGAAGAGCAAGCCAAGGAAAGTTCAGCCGATCAAGCCAGGAGGGCAGCCAAAGGGAAAGGAAAATTTTATACATCGGTCAACATGGTGTTTGTACTGCCAGCCGAGTTCAGTGCTCCTGAAGCCGATGCAGACACTATCGAGGAAGACCTAGTGAAACTAGCAATCTCACCGGACCAAGCCATTTTCGACAAACCCGAGGGGACCAAAAATCAGCACCTAAAGCCGTTGTACGTTAAAGGATTTGTCAACGGCAAGCCAATTTCCAAGATGCTAGTTGATGGGGGAGCTACAGTCAACCTCATGCCCTACACAACATTCAGAAAACTAGGCAAAGGAGCCGAAGACCTGATAAAGACCAATATGGTGCTCAAAGACTTCGGCGGCAACCCATCAGAAACCAAGGGCGTCCTCAACATCGAACTGACCATCGGCAATAAGACCGTACCCACAACATTCTTTGTCATCGACGGGAAGGGGTCTTATAGCCTGCTGCTCAGAAGGGACTGGATACACGCCAATTGTTGTGTTCCTTCTGCAATGCATCAGAGCCTGATCCAATGGGACGGCGAGAAGATTGAGATCATACCAGCCGACAGGTCAGTCAGCGTCGTCAGTGCCGATTTGCCGCTTTGGGAAATCGAAGGCATCGATTGTTTGTCTGGAAAAATCTGGCAAGCCAATTTTCTAAATGTGTCCAATTCCATAATACAGCCGATTGGAGATGACGAGCCGCAACTGCTACTTTGAACAAGACATGGTGGAGGGCTCAAGCATCTTTGGCATGGACACCACAGACGAAGACGATGGCAAGCTCGGGCAAGGTTTCACGTCGGCCGACGAACTAGAGGAAATTGACATCGGCTCTGGTGACAAGCCGAGGCCGATGTATATTAGCAAAAATCTATCTCCTCATTGTAGATCCCAGCTCATTAATTTGTTAAAAGAATATAAAGATTATTTTGCTTGGGAGTACTTCGAGATGCCCAGCCTCAGCCGATCAATAGTGGTCCATCAACTGCCGATTAAGGCAGACTATCGGCCGTTCAAACAGCCTCCCAGGAGGTTTAAGGCCGATATGTACGATGCAATCAAAGCCGAAATCACTCGGCTATACGATGCAGGATCCATTTGGCCTTGCCGATACGCCGAATGGGTCTCAAACATTGTCCCAGTGTTGAAGAAAAACGGTAAACATAGGGTGTGCATTGATTTCAGACATCCAAACAAAGCCACCCCTAAGGACGAATACCCAATGCCGATAGCCAATTTGCTTGTCGATGCTGCTTTGGACCACAAGATCATTAGTTTTATGGACGGCAACGCAGGTTATAATCAGATATTTATGGCCGATGAAGACATCCACAAGACTGCCTTTCGGTGTCTCGGCGCAATCGGCTTGTACGAATGGGTGGTAATGACATTCGGCCTAAAGAATGCTGGGGCAACATATCAACAGGCCGTGAACTACATTTTCCACGACATGATCGGCTCACTAGTAGAGATCTACATTGATGACGTGGTTGTCAAGTCCAGAGAGATAGAGGGCCATATAGCCGATCTGAGACAAGTGTTAGAACGGATGAGGAAATATGGCTTGAAGATGAATCCACTTAAGTGTGCGTTCGGCGTATCGGCCGGGCAGTTCCTGGGATTTCTTGTTCATGAAAGAGGAATTGAGGTTACACCAAGAAGCATAAATGCTATCAAGACGATTCAACCTCTGAAGGACAAGAAACAACTTCAGTCATTGATCGGCAAGATAAATTTCATCAGGCGGTTCATAGCCAATCTCTCAGAAAAGATGGAGCCGTTCACACCATTGCTTCGGCTGAAAGTCGATCAAGCATTCACATGGGGGGTAGAACAGCAAAAGGCTTTGGACAACATCAAGGATTATCTAAGTTCCTCTCCAGTTTTAATGCCTCCATAAAAAGGGATACCATTTAAGCTGTACCTATCAGCCGATGACAAGTCAATCGGTTCCGTCCTAATCCAAGAAGTTGAGGGCAAGGAAAAAGTCATTTTCTATCTCAGCCGACGGTTACTAGAGACAGAAACAAGGTATTCGCCTGTGGAGAAGCTATGCCTATGCCTCTATTTTTCATGTACGAAGTTAAGGCATTATCTACTATCCAACGAGTGCACAATAATCTGCAAAGCTGATGTAGTTAAGTACATCGGCTCCAGTGTTGAAAGAAAGAATTGGGAAGTGGATTTTTGTGCTAACAGAATTCGATCTGAGGCATCAGGCACCAAGGGCAGTCAAGGGACAAGCTATAGCCAATTTCATTGTGGAGCACAGAAATAACTCGATCGGCTCAGTGGAGATCATGCCTTGGACTTTGACGTTTGACAGCTCGGTTTGCACCAACGGCTGCGGCATCAACTTAGTCATTTTTTCACCCAGGAGGGTAAGTTTTGAATTTGCTTTTACTATCAACCCCCACGCTACGAACAACCAAGCCGAATATGAAGCCGTCCTTAAAGGATTACATCTACTCAAGGAAGTTGAAGCCGACGCCATCGAAATAATGGGAGATTCATTGTTGGTCATCAGCAAAAACGATGTGCTGATGGTCTGCCGGGAATTAATGGAAGGTTTTCGGCTAGTTACTTTGAAACATATCCCCAGAGAACAGAACACAGAAGCCAATGATTTAGCTCAGGGGGCATCGGGCTATCGGCCGATGTTGAAAGAAATTGACATAGAGGTTGCCGCCATTACAGCCGATGACTGGAGGTTTGAAGTCTACAACTATCTCAAAAACCCCTCTCAATCGGCTACAAGGAAGCTACGATACAAGGCGTTAAAATATGTTTTGCTCGATGAAGATCTGTACTATCGGACGATTGATGGCGTGCTACTCAAATGTTTGGGAGCCGATTAGGCCAAAGTGGCCATCGAAGAAGTGCATGAAGGGATCTGTGGCACACATCAATCGTCCCACAAATGAAGTGGTTGCTTCGCCGAGCAGGGTATTTCTGGTCGACGATGCTGGAGGATAGTTTCAAGTATTACAAGGGCTGCCAGGATTGTCAGAAGTTTGGCGCCATACAACGAGCACCAACGTCGGCTATGAACCCAATCATTAAGCCTTGGCTGTTCAGAGGATGGGGCATCGATATGATCGGCCAGATCAATCCACCCTCAAGCAAAGGGCATAAATTTATTCTGGTGGCAACGGATTACTTCACAAAGTGGGTGGAGGCGATTCCCCTGAGGAAAGTGGATTCTAAGGACGCAATCGAGTTTGTCAAAGAACATATTATCTACCGATTTGGCGTCCCACAAACGATAACAACAGACCAGAGATCTATCTTCGTATTGGATGAGTTTGTTTAGTTTGCCGACGGCATGGGAATCAAGCTACTTAATTCTTCGCCGTACTACGCACAGGCCAACGGGCAAGCCGAAGCCTCAAACAAAAGTTTGATTAAGTTGATTAAAAGGAAGATCTCTGAGTACCCTAAACAGTGGCACAGCTGATTAGCCGAATCACTGTGGGCGTATCGGATGGCATGCCACGGATCAATTCAAGTCCCTCCGTACAAGCTGGTCTACGGGCATGAGGGAGTGCTACCATGGGAGAGCGTCGTCGGCTCAAGGCGCATTCAGCTACAGGATCAACTCATAGCCGACGATTATTATCACTTGATGGTGGACGAATCAGAAGACTTAGTTTTATCCAGGATGAGGGCCTTGGAAAAAGTTACAAGGGATAAAGAACGAGTAGCCAGACATTATAATAAAAAAGTGGTGCCTAAATCTTTCTAGGAAGGCGAGCTCGTTTGGAAATTGATACTGTCGATTAGATCTAGAGATAACAAATTCGGCAAGTGGTCACCAAATTGGGAAGGGCCTTTCAAGATCCACAAATGCGTCTCTAAAGGAGCTTACATGCTAGAAGGGCTGGACGGAGAAGTATTTGGAAAGGCTCTTAATGGAAAATACCTGAAGAAATACTACCCAAGCGTATGGATCAACTCATGATTCGGCTCTGGTTGCTTAGCCGATTTATGACAGCCGATGTCTTGCTTCAATAAGGCATCGCCTTTAGGCATTTTTATGCAACGTTCTTCCCTAAGTTTTCTACGATCGGCTAACGAGTGGCTGATAGCGACGGCAATGATGCGCGGACGGCTTGAATTCATAATTTTGTCGACACCAAAGCTATCAACAAAATTTGGGGGGCATATACACACACGAGCCGATTACAAAATTGGGTGTCAGAAAATCCTAATTTTTTTAAGCTTCGTAATCTGTGGTTAATATAAAAGCGTTTTAAGTGATTGGGATCGACAGCCGTAATTCAAGTGGTAAGATCGACGGCTATGGTGTGGTTTTCGGATCGGCGAACACGATGTGACACGGACAGCTAGGGTCGATTTTAGCATAAGCGATTCAAGGTACTACGTGCGGCCGAAGCAGATCTCATCCATGAGCACAGTTGCAAAAGATTGATAGACTGTACTACACAAAAGTTAAAGCCGATTACAAAGTTCGAGCAAGTTGATCAGAGTTGAAGCCCATTACAAAACGTTTGATGGATATATTACAACAAGTAGTAGCCGATCTCAGAATGTTACAATATTACAAATTCATTGTTTCAAGAAATTGGCTATGGCCAACAGCGTCGTCCGCCTAATCCGATCCACCTCCTCAATGGCCCTGACGTCGTCAGCCTCAGACCCAGCCACCGGCCGGATGCCCTTCACCAGGTCCCGTAGATGTGCCACAGCCACCTTGATACTTTGGCGTTGAGCTTCGATTTCGGCTGGCAGGCTGGCCATGTACTCCTTGTGGACGTCGATCTCGTCCGTGACTTCAACGAGATCGGCCATCAGCTGATCTTGGCGTGAGAGGAGTTGCTCGAGCTTGGCCGCCGGCTCAGTCTTCAGGCGATCGAAGGCGGCTTTCTGGCTCTCGATGGCGTCCTTGGTCGACTGGAGGGTGGCCGACCACGCCTGGTTCTTGCGACGATCGGCTATCCGCTGCCGTGCCCGCTCGTATTTGAGTTGGTGGGCTTCTAAGAAGGTGGCCGACATGATGGCATCGGCTAGAGCTTCCGGCAGCTGGCCTTGGATTTCCTTAAAGCGCGCGCGAATTGAACCGCTGTCGACCACCAGCGCATCCAGCGAGGCCTCTAGCCAGTTGCTGATGTCAGCTAGGGTGACCCTCAGGTCCTCGGCCGGCGTCAACAACGCCTCCTCGCCGATCTCGCCGGACTCCTCGAACTTCGACAAGTCAAAGTTGAGAAGGTCGGCTATGTTCTCGCAAAGAGAAAGATGATTAGAGAATGTTGAATTGGCAGAGCTGATCATGAAATTCAGTCGGCTTACCGTGGGCACCGGGGTCGGAGCGACTGGCTAGGCTGGTGCGTCATCTGCAGCCGTCGAGGCTTCTTCCTCGGCGCCGTTGCCGCCGCCCGCGGAAGTCACAACGTGCTCGCTGGATGCCTGGGGGGCAGCCGACGGAGATCGTGGGGGCTGCAAAAAAAAGGGTTAGCGGTCAAGTCGGCTAAGTTTTATAAAGCAAGTTGCAAGACGGTTACCGATGGCGCGTGACGTGTAGCGCGGCCGGCCAATTTCTTGACCTGAAAAAATTGTTCAGTCAGATGCAAGTGATATCATCATAAGGCCGAATTTGATAAGACAACGGCTTACCGGCTGATTCTTCGCGGGGAGACATGGAACCAGCGGGACGTCGGCTGGGGCATTGACAGACTCATGGCTCGAGCTCCCGGGTTCGGCCGCCGCTCCAACAGCCACCGGCATCTCCTCGCTGGCGACGGCGTCGAGGAACTATGCGACGACGGGTTCCAAAGGGGGAAGGCTATCGGCTGTCGCTGCCGGTTTCTGCTCTTTCAGCTTCTTGGGGCGGCGTGGCCGACGCGTATGAGAAGTGCAACCCTTTTCTTAGGGCAATCGGCTCGCGCACTTGCCCACGCAGCAAAGATGTCAACTCCGGTGCTTCCCAGCCGATCGCCGACGGAGCGAGGCCGCCCCCGTCTAGGACACCTAGACGGTATTCGATGGAGCGCCCGGAGTCGCTCACCGTCGGCCGCTCCGTCTCCATCTCCTACAAACCAGAGGGCGAATGTTAATCGGCTATATCAACTGATGATAAGAAGAAGAAAATCATTTGGAATTTGAAGCTTACCGAAGGGATTTCTTCGGGCAGGAGCAGATCGACGTAATGAGATGACCGCTGGTGGAAGATGTGTCGTTTGATTTCGGCCCACCATTGGTCGTAGGCCGTGCTTTTCTTGAGCGCCAGGGTCATCTCGCCAATGTTGCCGAGGGGAGGGCCGGCTATACTCAGCAGCCGATGCATTATCAAGTCTTGGTTGACCACTCCCCTCGTCTCAATCTTGTCGGCGTAGTAGAATCCGACGGGTAGTTGCCCAAGACCGAACTGTCTCGCAGCCGACACCGGGTAATAAAATTCATAGGTTCTGGCCACTGATCGGCCTTGGTGGATCCCGGTCGGCAGGATGCAGGGGGACAACACGGCGATGAACAGTTCCCTACACCTTGGGTTGTCGACTGAATTGATGTCCTCCCAATTGAAGTCGGCCGGCAACTCAAACAATCCCTGGTCCCGGTAAAAGTACCAGGCGCGGTTCTCGTGTGACAGCCCATCGTACAGGGCAATGAACCATTCGGCCAATAGGTCGGCCGATTGCCTTGAGCCCGCATGAGCAGCTACTGCTTCTCCGTAGCTCATGCATCTCGTGGTGGTGATCTGGTTGCCATCTTCATCCTCGATCGGCTCCAGCCTTGGGAAACAGCATCTGTTAGAGGGAGCCGACCAACTATTTTTTGGGTCGCCAGGACCAGCCAGATCTGTACGAACCACTAGGGGCCGCCGGTGTTGATTGGGGCGTTGGCGGCTATCTTTGCGGCGGCCTGATGCAGCATATGATACAAGTAGCCGAGGAGTTATTTCCCCAGCACAAGCTTGCCCCCATCGGCCAGGATTTCGGCTACGACCTGCCAGTTGGCGGTCGGCCCGCAGCTCGATCCACAGAATAAAAATTTCTCAAGCCACATCATCAGAAACGCGGTGTGCTCCCTGTGGCCGACTGATCCATCTTTCATGTTCTGAACGATGAAGCCGCTCCACCTACCGATGGCCCTGGTTTTGACCGATGTTGCCCCTTTCGGCTCGGGTTTCGGGGTTAGGCGACGCTGGATGTCCGCCCGGTCGTCATGTACACGTCGACCAGTGTGACTGTCATCGGCCCTTGCCGGAAGATGAAGGCGTTGAAGCTCTCATTCCAAAAATATGTCGCATCCGACAGAAGCGGCTCGTCCTTTTCCATGCTGGCAACGGACAGAGCCAAGCATTGGGCGATCCCGTCTCTTCCCACTGAGTGTACTTGGCTGATCGCACTCGTTTGTACCATTCAATCCAGGCTGCGTCGGTGGTCGACCATGACTTGAAGGTCCCATTCCAGTGGGCTAGGGATGGCTTATTGGTGTTGTAAGGGGTCCTGTTGGTTTCGGCTATGATGATATCAGCTAGGTCAGAGTGGCCGATGGGGCCGAGAAAGTACCTCTGTGCTTGGGTCAAACTGGGGATGACCACTTGATGCGATAGATGCTACAGTTTGAAAGAGGAAAAAACGCTAATCAAGAATGGCTAAATGCTACAGTTTGGATGCAGAAAAGTACTAATCGAGAACGAACGACTAAAAGCAAGATGAATGCAACAAGGCTGGAAGCATGGCTGGAAAAGTAAATCTGAAGAAAAGAAGTTATGGACTGACGGGTGTACCTCAGGGAACTCGACGACGACGACGGCGGCCGGTGCGGCGGCAACAGCTGGAGCGGCGACAGCGGCTGGTGTGACAGAGGCACCTGACGCGGTGGCGGTGTTGGAGGCCATCGAAGTTGTTGGACATGAAGATGGATCTCGATTCGCGAAGGGCGCTGAGATTTGACGAAGGACGCTGGTGAACCGCCGGAGAGGAGAGAGGAGAGGCTTGCTTGCGAGGTGTTAGTGGGTTTTGAAAGCGTAATCGTTCCGGTCGAAGTGAAGGGCTATTTAAAGGGCACTCATGGCAGCCGAAGCGGTTTAGGTCAAGAAAAGAGCGGGAATTTGGGGGCATGTGTTGACACCTAAATTTGGTAATTGAATCCCTAAGTCCTAGCAAGGGTGAAGCAGAATCGGGTCGGCTGGTTTGGCGGAGAAACAGAGGCCGCATCGGTTGAGAAGCGATCGGCTGTGAGGCCAATTAGCTAAAGTTGGATCGGACAAGAGCGGCCGATAGCCGATTCTAGGTTCAGAGAAGATAAAATCGTTTCTAGTGCAGATGTTGAAGATAGATAAAAGATCCGGTTATCAGTTTGCGAGTTAAAAAATATTGCCATCTATGGATAGAGTCCTGTAACGGCAATTGTATCTGTAATTTAGGAGTTTGTTTAAACTGTTCGTTATAATACAGCGTGGGTCCTCCCCAGGATAACGTCGTGTTTTAAATAGTACTTTAGATAGAGTCTAGGGTTTGTACAGATAATTTTATCTTGGGTATAAGTAGGACCCGAGCCCCCCTGTAATTAGACATTCACACAATCAATCAAACCTTCGGCACATCGCCAACCTTTTTTCTTTAGACGAGCAATTGATTTGGCTACGGGCTGCATCGTTTCGATCCTCAAATTCAGGTAAATGCTTGTCATTAGTGGTATGTTCTGCAGATTCTAATGCTTCCATCGTAATGACACATTAGATTTAGAGGTTCATACTGCGCTATTTATCATATATCGCATATAAATTAGAGCAATGTTTAGATCTATCTCTCCATTGGCCAGTTCTATCAAGAACTCGCAGCCAATAAGGCTAGATCTAAAGGTTGGCTGGTTTATGTGCGGTATCCACTGTCTCGAGAGATAAGAATCAGCTACAACAGATCAGGTTGTTCTTTTTATACATAATGTTGCATCAACGTTGAACTATTAAGTCATTTTTAGAGCTTCCAATGATCTGTTCGGCTAGATTTATATTGTTTAGAGACAGTGCCGGTGTTTTAGCCGACCTTATCTGCCCTGATATATTTCTTTTAATATATTTATTACTAGATTTATGTTAGGACTGCCTCTTATATTAAGATCCCATTCTTGTCGGATGTCATAAGCCGAAATCGGCCTGCCATCAATAGTCGACGGCCGATTTCCCAGGCTGACCGTATTTGGTTCAAGAATGATATCTTTTCATAAGACTCATCGGAGTACTAGCCGATTCGTTGTTAGTTTTCTAGTATCGGCTAGGTTATCAATACATATATTTATTATCCTTTACTGTATTTACATTAAACGACTGATGCTGTCTCGGTATAGCCGATCCATTCCAGTCGCTTGACTTAAATATATTTTAGGATAGCAGGTATATGCTCATGGATTCCCTCAGCCGATCCAGTGGGGGATCTAACTTAATGCATATTTCCTTGTTTTTCTTGTTGGTTAACAGATCAAACCAACTGGCATGCCCAGCGCAGCACAGGTAGCCGAGAAGGACCTGCACTGGAGTCAAGCAGATCTCCCAGGCCAGCGCGTGAGAGAAATTTCTCGTCAACACATTCTTTATTTATTCTTCTTGTCTTAATTTAAAAATCCTAAATTTACAAATTCTTGCCTTCATTTTTGAAAAGTCTCAATTTAATCCTAAATTCAAGGGAATTCTTAAAAATTGAATTTAAAATAATTTTAAAACTCTAAATTAAATTCCTTCTAAAATTTTCTTTAATTCTAATCTAAAAATCAAACATTAGTTAAACTTTTAATTTCTATTTTTGAAAACCCTTAAGTTGTTTTTAAATAAAAGAAATCCCTGAAAACCAAATTTAAACTAATTATAAAATCTAAATTCTAACTCTTTAAAACTTTTCCAAAATTTCTTTTATTTTCTTTTTTCCATTTTGTCTTATTTCTTTTTTTACTTTTTCCTCCTTTTTCTTTTCTTTCCTTTTTCTTCTTTCCCCTGTTCCTTCTTCCTGTGGTCTCCAGCAGAACCATGGCCACCACCCTGCGAGCGCCAACCCCATCCACCCAAGCCACCAACTGACATAAGGAGACCTTCTCATCTACATACACTTGATCATATCCTATTAGAATGAATACATCAACAACGTTATCTCAAAACAAACCAACCCTGTGAACACCACCACGGCCGCCGGAGTTTGTAATCGCAAGAACTTCATCCGTGCCCACTGACATCAAAAACCGAGGGTAGGAAATTGTTCTAGACATCCCTACGTGCCTACACAACACTGGTTGTGCCACGGTGTCACCCT
This sequence comes from Oryza australiensis, assembly GCA_019925245.2. Taxonomy (NCBI): domain Eukaryota; kingdom Viridiplantae; phylum Streptophyta; class Magnoliopsida; order Poales; family Poaceae; genus Oryza; species Oryza australiensis. The sequence goes on from JAIFGZ020000516.1 coordinate 502,774, forward strand.
CATCACCGGCAAACCGACTTGCGCCAAACTGACATGGCCGCCGGCCTCATCCCGAGTGAAAACCGACATAGTATATCTATAAATAGGCCATAATAGATCAAAGTTGAAATACAAAAATTTAAACCTCATCCTCTCCTCTCTGTTTTCCCCAAAACTTCCCCTAATAATTATACTCTCTACTGCTCCAATTTTAAGAAATCCCGAAGGATACTCTGAAGAACCCTAGCTAGCAGTACCAAGCAAATCTTGGAAATTCGTTGCTCCCAGTTGATTTATTACAGATTTGAAGGTATTCCGATGATCTACGCATTCATATATTTATTTCCCTAACATGATTAAGCTAATAAGTAACCGGAGGCCGTCGCCGACAAGCGCCATCGAGGCTCCCCTGCTCGGCCACCGCCGTGCGCATGTTGCCCGGTCATTCTAAATCATTTTCAACCAAGAAAACTACCTAGCTAGCATCCCCAAGTCCCATAGATACTCCTACGCCCTTTGGTTGAACCGGAAACCCACTAAGACCGGCCAGCGGCGAGAACAACCGCCGTCGTAGCCGCCTCACCGTCGCCGGCACATTCCGGCGTTCCCCTGGCCCAACCAAGTGTGAAAATGGAACCCGAGGAACTTTAGATGGATAGAAGTGGATAAAATTTGTGAATTAAAGCTCCCTTAGCCATGCGCAGCTTGGAGCACACCGGCGCCGGCTCGGGAATGCAAAGCAGGAAGAAGAACAGTAGAATAAGGGGAGATAAAAAGAAGAAAAGAATAGAAAAGAGAAATGAAAATGAGAAACGCTTAAGTGGCGCAGTGGAAAAGCCTGAGCCGAGAGAGAAGGGCGCGGGTTCGATCCCAGCCATAGGCAAAATTTTTAAACTTTTCCTTTTTATTTTTTAGGGATTAAAAATAAGAAAGAGTCTAGTAAAAACCTGAGAGAGAGGGCGCTGGTTGGATCCCAGCCATAGGCAAAATTTTTAAACTTTTCTTTTTTTATTTTTTTAGGGATTAAAATAAGAAAGAGTCTAGTAAAAACCCTCCTTAGAAACTTTATTTTCAAAGTTTTTACATCTTTTAAAACTTATTTACTTAGTTTTTGAATCCTTTAAAAAATAGGTTGATCCATTTGATCTCTTTCAAAATCTTAATTTAAAATTTTTATATTCTTTTTAAGCCCATTAACTTATTATTTTAAATCTTTCAAAAATATTATTTTCAAAACTCTTTTATATTTATATTTATTCAAACCTGAATTTTTAAAATCTAATAATAGAACCTTTTAAATTCCAAAAGTCATCTATGTTAAATCTATTTAAATTCCTTTATAATTTTTAATATTTTTAATGTTTATTTGGACTTGTTCAATAATTTTGATAAAATTTTATTCCCTAGTAATTAATAGATCCTCTTACTCCTTTCAAAACTTCATAAATTCTCCCATTTCTTTCAGATTTATCTATATTCCCTTTTAAAAACATTCTTAACTTTTGATTCTTTATAAAAAACCCAAACTTTAAACTTTAGAATTTAACAAATAATGTTCCTATTCATATTTCTTTTCAAAATATTTTAAAATATTCCTTTTAACACCTTTTATTTTATTAAACCCAAATTTTAAAGTTTAAGATTTGACAAACAACCCTAAAGAAGTAATTTAATCCCTTTTATTCCTTTCAAATTTTATTCATCCACCTTTTAAAAATTTGAAATATGTCCTTCAACTCTTTTTATTCCAATTTAAGCTCAAATTGCAAATCCCAAAATCTAGCAAAAAATCCTCTTATGTAAAATCCAAAAACCATCTCTTTTTCCTCTCTAGAATATTTTAAATACTCCTTTTATCTTTCCTTGTTCTATTCAAGCCTAAATTTTAAGTTTTAGAACCTAACAAATAACTTTCCCTTTAAAACTTCAAAAATCACCTTTTAAACTCTTTTTGAATTTCTATTTGGTGTTTATTTGGAATTATTTGTTTGGTTTCTTTTATCGATTATCGATAGATTGCGACATCAAGTTCACGGAGGGAACCAAACTCAACCCTAACATTGATATAAATGCTTTCGTTGCTATTCAAGGAAATGAAAGGTTTGAGACCGCTGATAAAGAAGGCAAGTCAAACTATCCTTGATCATTTTCAACATTTAAGAATAATGAATTCCATGTTATAAATAGTATAATTAGTTAGATATATTTCACGGGATGGTTTAGATAGTTAGAAACTATCATTTCATATAGATTTAGATATTCTTTAAATCATGCATGTCAATGTTTTATATGGATCTCATAGTTTATATAGACTAATATTTCATACACTAGGAATATCCTATCATTTCATGAGTAGGAAAGGAGAAGTTTAATACTTCATGTTATTAGATATATTTTCCTTCTCCTTAAACAATATTAGTAATTTGAAATAATTAAACAAACATCATCACATGTGTTAATATTCCATATAGAAGATCATTCCATGCATTAGAAACACCGTATTATTTTATGTAAAGAGAATGAGAGATTTATTTATTTTAACAGGTATATTCTCCTTCTCCTTAGGAAGCATGTTGATAATTTGAGCTAGGTATAAAATTGTTAGCATAATAAAATGAGCATTGCTACATACATTAATGCTTCATATCATGGTTATAATTTCATATCTTAGAATGGGAAAATAACCCATTATTTTATATGATAGATAAATATAAATCCTATCATTTCATGTAATATGAGAATGGTCATATGAAATTATATTTCATACAATAAAATAGAAAAATGATTCATTATTTTATGGGATAGGCAAATATAAGTCCTATCATCTCATGTGATATGAGAATAATTTCGGCTATATGCCAGAAAATATAATATATATGACCTAAATGATTTTGGCTATATGCCGAAAATTTTAAAAACTCTTGTGCGAATAAGGACATAGTTTTGCCCATCCGATGGATCGGTTAAACCGGCATGGCATTTATATTTTTCTCTCCGTTCTTCCTGGGACCTAGGAGATTTATGATGCGCATAACAGCATTGGAGATTGTAGTGTTGATAAAGTCTCATTAAAGAACAACTATGTAAACAGCGGGTAACAACGCCGATACTAACCAGATCGGTACCATTTATTAAAATAGTCCACAGGTCTCTCCAAGCCGGGGCAAGTGTGTGACGAACAACTGTTAAGGGGATTGATCGCCATTCACTTGTTAGGTTTAGTGCCTCTATTAAGATAGTCCACCGGTCTCGTTCACACATCAGAAAAGCTTAGAACTATATAAATGCCATGTTACCCTTTAGTCTGACTAACTAAGGTTAATCCTCGGGTAAAGCTGGGCAGATGCTGCAGAGTCAATTTGTATTCGAATACGCCGTACTCCCGGTCAATGGAGTTATGTCTATGGGTGAATCCAGTTTAATGGCATAAGCAATTTTCTAAAATGCCATCTTAAAATTTTGAACATTCATATGTACATCATTATAGAAAACAATATAATCTAAGATCATGCTAAGGCTAGATTTATGTTACTTCTTTTAAGCTATCATAGACATTTATTTATACATAGTATAGAATCATGTTAAAATTTAGGTTCATGGCATTTCTTTTAAAATATATTGTACATTTATAGGTAGGGATAGAATATAGAATTAAACTAAGGCTAAGTTTATAATTTGTGTTCCTAATTGTTTACATAAAATATTCTGAAATGAAAAATAGGATACATCATCATGCTAAGGATTAATTGATAATTTATGTTTCTCTTTAAAACATTATTCCTGTTTATCCATATGTAGTCAAATCCAGTATAAGTTTGCTAAGTTAAGGCTAGGTCCATATCATTCCTTTTAAGACATTAGGTATAAACATCATATGTAAGAAATTATAGGAGAGGGGTAAAAACTAGGATCATGTTAAAACTAGGTTTATGATTTTCCTTTTTAAGCTATCCTATGTATTCATTTATACATAATAAAGAATCATATTAAAACTTGGGCTTAAGTTATTCCCTTTTAAATATATCTTGCATACTTATATAAAAGGGTAGAATATAAACATAAGCTAGAATTAGGTTTACCATTTATGTTCTTAAAAGTCTACATAAATTATTTTAAAGAGAGGAATAGGATATACCTTCATATTAAGGATAAATTTATAAATTATAGTTTCATTTAAACTATCTTGCATAATTATTTATGTGTTGTTGAGTTCGGTTTGGTTTCTTGAGTACCATTGGTACTCACTCTTGCATATAATAACTTCAGGAAATCCTGAAGCCAAGGAAGAACACGAACTCTAGGTCGACTCTACACTCGGGTTGTCCCTGTGGAAGTGTCACGTCTTTTTTTGTATTGTATAACTTATACTTGTACATTATTAATTTGTAAAAACATAGGAAGTTTCTGTATCTGTACTATTTCATGCATAACCAGACTCTTGGGAGGTTATGTGATATTTGTGGGAGTTGACCTTCTTGAGGAGACCCCACACTTCCCATCGATGACAAAGAAAGTTGTAGGTATAGTTTTGCTACCGATTGTCAGCTCCACATTCAAAACCCCTTTGGTCTCTGATGGATTGCCTCCAAAGTCTTTTAAGATCATGTTGGTCTTGATGAGGTCATCAGAACTCTTGCCCAATTTTTTTAATGTGGCATAGGGCATCAGGTTCACAGCAGCTCCCCCATCGACCAACATCTTTGACATCGGCTTGCCATTGACATAACCTTTAACGTAAAGTGGCTTAAGATGTCGATGCCTTGTCCCCTCTGGTTTTTCAAAGATAGCTTGCTCTGGGGACAGTACCAATTTGGGCAGGGATTCCTCAACTATGTCTGCATCGGCCTGAACTGCTTAATACTCGGCTGGCAGCATGAAAATCATGTTAACCGATGCAGAGGCCACAACTTTTCCTTTGGACAATCTTCTTGCCTTGTCGGCTTGAGCTTCATCAGCTGAAACAACCTTGCTCTTCACACGCCACTCCTTCCTTGGGCGCTCTTGCTTCTTCTTCTTCTTCTTCAGCCGATGATTGATCTTGACTTGCACCTCTTGCAGTCGACCCCTGCTCTTCATCCGTTGCACCCTCCTTAAAGAGTCTTTGTGAAAGTATCGGAGGGGCACCATTGCGGGTTCATTGTTTCGTCTTCATCTTCATTATCATCATCTTGGAAAAAAATCTTGATGAATAGGACCCAGCCTTTGATGAACAGGGAGTTTCTTTTGTGGCAGCCGATTGCTCTCAGAACGGGATCGGCTAGACTCCCCAACGTGATCGGCACCACGATCGCTGCCTGCCGGACAGTCTTCAGTTGATGGCAACCTCATGCCCTCGTTCCAACAGAATCGGAAAAACTCATAGCCCCAATGAGGATCAAAGCTGTCGACGTCTTGCTGCCTGTCATATCTTCTTTGGGACTTGTTGATGGCCCTAGTAGAGTTGGGCTGCTGATGATTACTTCTATCAGTTGCTCTACGACTTGAGTGGACCATGTTGACAGGGGAGGGAGTGTCATCAATTTTCATCGGCCTATCATCTCCCTGCCTATGTTTACTGACAACCTTGGCAGAAGGCGGTGTTTCCCTTTCTATAAAGTCCTTCATAAATTTAACCAAGCTATCCATCTTCTGGTGTTCACTACCGACTGTCCTGCCATTGGCTTGAACCATGTTGACGAGGAAGGGGTTTCCATCAACCTTCATCGGCTTCTTTGGGTCTTCAAATTTAATTTTTCCTGCCTCTATAGCCGATTGAATATGTTGTTGGAACACCTTACAGTCGTTTGTGTTGTGAGACCCCGTGTTGTGCCATTTGCAGTATTTTCTCTTTTTGAGTTCCTCAGCCGATGGGATCACATGACCGGCTGGTAGCTGAATTTGCTTTTCCCAAAGCAGCAAATCAAAAATTTTGCTGACCTTAATGACGTCAAAATCATATTTTTCTTCTTTGGTCGAATTCTTGACCCATTGGCAAGTGATAACCTTCTTGTTCCTAGCCCAATCGGCGGCCACTTCGGAGTCGCTGTCTTCCTCAGATTTAGAAGAATATGCAACTTGGTTAATTTTCTTAAGAGCTTTCTTGGCCTCATGGAATCTTTGTTCGTGTGCTGATATTTTCTGGGCCAAGTGAGCTAAACTCTTGAAGTCCTGAGCCAAAAACCTTTCCCTTATCGGTGTCAGCAAACCCTGAAAAGCGAGATCAGCTAGCTGTGAATCTGACAGAACCAAGCTATAACATCTGTTCCTCATATCTCTAGATCTCTGAATATAGTCCTGAACAGATCCATCGTGTTTTTGCCTAATAGCCGTCAAATCAGACAGTTTCATCTCATGAACACTACTGTAGAAATATCTGTGAAACTACTTCTCCAAGTCGGCCCAGCTTTGCACAGAGTTGTAAGGTAGAGATGAAAACTAGGTAAAAGCCGATCCATTGAGAGAAAGAGGGCATAGCCTAACCCTTACGGTGTCAGTAGCTGATGCTTCACCACACTGGGCTAAAAATCGGCTAACATGTTCATATGTAGAAACGTTGTCTTGCCCTGAGAATTTGGAGAAGCCTAGCACCTTGTATCGGCTAGGCAGTGGGTACCGATACATGTTGCCTGTGTCCTTGGGCTTGAGGCAAAATTGTTCTCTCATAACATCTGCGATCATGTTTGCCCAAGGCTTCTCCTCCTGTGCTCCTTGCACCTGCTGCTGTATCGGCTCAAATTGATCGAACTGAAGTGGTTCCTGCCGATACTGCATCTGGGGTGAATGAGGCTGATATTGTGAATGAAAATTGCCCCCCGTGTGATGCTGAGGAGGCTGATGTGCCACGTGAGTCGTCTGATCATGAATGAGTTGAGGACCGATAGGGTGTTGCTGCAAGTTTGACGAATATGATCCTATCGGCACTCATGGAATCGGGTCGACGGGTGGCCGATTCGTGTTGAACATGGCCACAATATAGTCTTGAGTAGCCACAGGGATATCTTGCCCTCCGTGCTGAGGCTGTTGCCTAGACAGAAGCATAGGGCTAAAGTCCAGTTGCTTTTGAGCCGATGATGACATAATCGGCTTTCCTGGTGCCGATGTTGATGTCGTCAGCTGACCAGGGAGTATGGCTGAGACAGACTATAGTCCATTGGTGGCCAAAGTCCTATACGGTGGGAATTTGCCTTCGGGGAGGAAAATTGGGCCCTTGGCCTGGTATTCGGCAACCCTGGAATCGACCACGTCCTTGATCATATTGTTTAGAGTGTTAACCAAGATTCCTGATTGGTTGATCAGTGCTTGATGGATAGCATAGTCGATCCTGTTCTACAGAACATTGAGCTCTGGGCTTTCCTCCTATTTGATGTCTTGGATCTTAGCACCTTTACCAAAGCTTGGCTCGGGTTCGTCATCGGCTGGTAGTTTTATCTTGTACCTCTGGACGATGGTGCCTGACCGAGTTTGGGGAAAAGAATGCAGATATTGACTCTATAGCTTGTTCATCATGTCTTCAATCTCGGCCTTTTGCTCTGGCGTAAGCTGGTCCAATGTAACCGGGATGATGTTGTCTTGATTGATCTTAGAAGTCTTGATGTCAACCATTGTGTTTGGCTTGCAATCGGGTCCCACCAGGCGTGCCAAAGAAGCGTGTTGATCCCAAATCGTACCGAAGTTGACTTGGAAAACCGCTCACTGGCCTAAGAGATTTTCTTTACTCTAGTGTAGGTCCAAAGTATTGCTTCTTAGGTTTGTAGGCATACCAGTTGATTTAATCCTGCAATCAACAAGAAACAAAGAAACAAGTATTATTCTGCAAACGATAGTCGATCGGCTGGTGGCCGATGACATATCGTCTGATATTAAGCCGATGCGGTATGCACTGAATCGGCTGGATGATTAAACCTAATTGATCGGCTGAAGATATTCATAATATATAATTCGAATATCAAGATACGTTTAAACTAAGTGATTGGGATAGATCGGTAGCGTACCGAGACAGTATAAATCACTTAAGTCCAAAAATAACTCAATATGCAGATTATATGTATTTATAACATAGTTGATGTCATAGATTTAATGTATATCCGCTAGTACTCCGATATCACTTTATACTAAGATATCATTATAGACCAAATGTATTAAACAGGAACCGATCGAGTGTTAAGATAGCTTAAGAGATCGGTAACAAGCTTAACATATTTGATTATAATGAGATCTTAATATAAATGGCAGCTTTAACATATCAAGTAAATATAGAACATACGGGATAGTTAAAACAGATAAGATCGGCTAAAACCCCGATACTATCTTTATTAATGATCATAAAACAAGATAGATTTGTTATGATTCTAAAAACGACTTAATAGGTCGGACTTAACCGATGCAGCATTAAGTATAAAAAGAAGCAGAAGAGCTATACGAATCTATGAACATCTTTCAAGATGGTGGATACACTGTATAATCTAAATCGACGACAAAACCTAACCCTATCGGCTATTATCTAATGACAGAGACTAGCCAATTAGGGTTAGATCGAATTATCGATCTAGGTTATATAGTATATATGATAAATCAATGATTTACATAAACAAGATTAGAGTATCATAGTGGTGCAAGCACTAATCTCGGGAATGCAAGCCATCATGACAAGATTTACCTTTTCGCTGGAGATCGAACGATGTAGTCCAACTAGAAGTAAGAACTCGTTGAAATAAACTAAAAGAAAAAGGGTGGCGATGCGCCGAAGGTTGTATTGAACTTGATTCATCTTAATTTACATGGTCCTGGTTCGTATTTATACCCAGATACAAGATAAGTCCATGACGGACATGATTCCTATCTCTATTAGAACTTAAATTATAGATATATGCCTAAAACAAACTCTCACCGATATTATCTATAAGGAAACTATTTAAAATATCCTAATTAAGATATACAACTGCCTTTCCTGGACCCTAGCCATGTATGGCAATCCTCATGAAGCACTTCAAACCGAATCCGAAGACAACTCCAATGTTTTCCCTCAAGATTGGTCATACCAGTTATCCTTATTGGAATTGGCTGCATTAGCTATCTTTGTCCGATTCGGTATCAGCCGACAACTACCTTAGCCGATTCAATTACCAGCCAACGAAATCCTCAGCAGATTCAGTCTGCACTTGGCGCGCATTTCGTCTTCAGAAGAACCCAATTCTCTTCAAATTGGCTTCAACTTTAGATCCAAACCTGATAATTTGCTTACCCAATTAGGTCATTAACAGGCGCATCCTGCCCGCACATCAGGTGCGGACGTCACAGGTGGCGGGTCCTGGCTCTGCGTTGGAGGTGTTCCGCCAAGCTGTGAGGCTCCGATGATGTCCTGCTCTCGGTCCTCCAGATCGTCGAAGTTGTCGCCACCACCTGACCCACCTGCCTGCGACGAAGTGGCGCCTGAACGAAAAATCCCCGCTGAATACCCTGGTGGAGATGTACAATGTTACATAATAGTTATGAGAACTAGTACAGAACTAGTAAGTACTACATCACGCATGCTCACCCAGAGGGTCTCGCGGATGCTAGAACGGACGAGGGATTGACAAACCGCTCGCTCCAGCAAAGACGCCTGAGGGCAGCGTAGGACCTACGTGGCATGCAGTTTGTGAGAATGTGCACAAGGTTTGTACAAAAAACCATATGATACGAAACTAACCTTTGGACGGTCCAGCACCGTGGGAAGCCGATCCGGGGGCAGGGGCGCGTGGACGTGGAACTGCGGGGACTGGTGGAGGTATCACGTCCACGGCGGTACGACAAGAGAAGACACACAAGATCGAGCGCATCTTCGTCTGCATCCGCTCGAATGTCAACCTCTGCTCTGCGTCATTAAGGTGCAGTCCAGTGTCCAACCTGAGCATCACCGTGTTGATATCGGCACTCATGGCTCGTGCGGCGTCAGCCTGTGCAAGATAGTAGTAAGCAGTTCTGTAACGCACATTTGTACCAACCGAGAAGTACGAAAGGAGAAAGTCTGTGAAAGATGGACGTACCACCATGAAGTATTCCTGGTCACGGTGCGTGGTGTACTTGTCCGTGACGACTACTTGGTGGTGCTGTGGAGCGGCAGGAGTGAACGTCACACGAGCACGTGTGTGCGGCAAGTACCAGCGAAGGTAAGCACGGTAGTTCTCCTCGAAGTGGGGGAAGAGCTCGTCGATGACCTCCTCGAAGGCTATCACTATGGTCTACGTGTGTAGTCCAGCTACCGGCGCGATCCCTGGAAGCCTCATCATGGGCGTGAAGTGCTCCGTAATATCATCCTTCCATCCCCCCGCACCGTCCACTGGCCCGATAGCGTCTTCGGCTAGTGGACGACCTAGCAGGTACGACACGTCCTATAGTGTCAGTGCCATCTCCCCACAAGAAAGATGGAAGGTGTGCGTCTCTGGCCGCCACCGATCTGCTAAAGCAGTCAACAGTGATCGGTCGGGATCCCAGCGCTTCGCCGAGTCTCTCTCATCTGCCCTCGCCTCCACAAGCCTGCAAAGCGCAATCAAGCCTGCCTCACGCAACCTGCGTAGAGTCAAGTCAAAACATTAGTAAAAACAAATTAGAGTCAAGTCAAATTTTCCGTCAAGTAAATAAGGTAAGACATACCACTAAGCATGTCACGGATCGACACGCAACAACTCGCACGAAGGACGTGGACGAAAGGTGCTGAGCTGCGCACCCTCCACTGCTGACAGGTACGAGCAGTGGCTCCTGTCTAGTCCCCTGTTGAAGAGCACTGGTGTGTCGTGCGCCATACCTGCATACATATAACTGATTAGACATAAGCAACATATATCTCCATCAAAATCAAGAGCAACAGAAACACAAAACCAAAATTCAGAGCGATGAATAAAAGTCCTAAATATTTTAGAATTTTGCAAACATTACACAAATAGTTTAGTACAATGATAATACAAATTGGTAAAATACACATTATAGAAATGACAACAACATTATAATACATCAAGTTTCAAAAGGATAAATATTACACCGAGAATCACATTAATTGCAGCAACCGGAATACTTGATTGCGCACAGACAAAATTAGGCCATTGCATCACGAGCCGAGGACATAGTGGCCGCCGAGAACGCCTAGGACATGGTCGCCTGGTTGTTGTTCCTTCTCCGGACGGACGGCTACCATCGGTTGCCTGTCCAGATGGACCCGTAGCCAGGACGTTTGGAGCTGCAGCATTCTTCGGACATTTCTTGTAAGTATGCCCACGCTCATCGCATTTGCTGCACCGTAGAGTCCTCCAACCTGCCTCTGACTCGTCCATGTCATTTCTAATGTGTCTCGTCTGACGTCGACCTTTTTCACCCTTAACTACGATGGATCTAGAATGTAGAACACTTGTGACCTCATAGTTGTATAAGATCCATATATCCCAAACCCATATATCTCCTCCCTTCATGTATGAAAGATTGCTTCTTTCCTATGGTATGGTGAAACATAGACAACGGGAAGTATGCAACAATCTCCAGCTGCCGCAAGTACATGTGAGCAAGGCAGATGTCTAAGCTTGGGCTTCATGCAACTGCAACTGCATCCGCCATCCACATGCAGCACACATTCCTGCACAGCTTGGTTGTGGTTGATGCCACGCCTTCTCCTGTCGACACACATCACCTCATATCTATGAACTTGGGTACCTTGGGGAATAACTCTGTGTTTCATAAACTTTGCAATTTTGTCTTGCATATACTTTGTCACCACATTCTCAAATACAATGTTGTTATCAGCCATTAAAGGAGGAATTTTGTTGTATCTATCCCTGAAGTATGCCTGTGCACCGTGTAGGATAAATTCAACAATACCAACCAATGAGAGTCCTCGCACTCCTCGCATTACCCAGTTGTACATCTCAGCAAGGTTGGTTATCATTATACCATACCGAGACCCATCAGTGTCATACAACAGAGACCACTTTTCTTTCAGTTCATTCTCTATCCAGAGCGAGAAATTACAGATTGATGATGTGGACCTCCTTCTCATTGTGGGCGGGTCATTGTGTAGTGCAGCAAGCGGTATTGGAGGCTCGTCATCCTGTGGCCAACAAGATTGCTTGTCGGTTGGCTTCGTGGTCAGCTCATCCAACCTCCTCCACAACTCATTGAATTTCTTCTCTTGATTCTGACCACATAGCCTCTTAAAGAGATCCATCAGGTGCTTGTTCTTGAATTGCTTGTAAAAATTTGCACCCATATGACGCATGCACCATCTACTCTGAACATCATGCCACCTAGCAGGAAGTCCCTTCTCCGGCCAACCATTCTGCAGGTAGTCAATTGCCCTCAACATGCCCGCATGACGATCATGTATGAGGCACACATTGGGCCTCATACGCACCACTTGGCAGCGAACTCTCTCTAGGAACCAATACTAGCTTTTGGTGTTCTCTCTCTCGACAAATGCAAATGCCATAAGTAACACCTAGTTGTTCCCATCGGCTCCAATCGCTGTGAGTATCTGACCTCTGTATTTGCCTATCAAAAATATACCGTCTATGCACAATACAGGACGACAGTGAACAAATGTGTTGATGCAAGCAAAAAAGGCTCTTTGTAGCACACTCTTGCTCGGGTCATTAGACGACAGAAATGTTGGAATGTCATAGTAGGTATTGTGGTTTCTCTGAGGAATGGTGGCTAACAGACAAGGCAAATTGTCATAGGATGTTTCAAATGTGCCATACCTCATCTCTAAAATCTTTTGTTTCGTCCTCCATGCCTTGGAATAGCTTATGATATACTTGAATTTGTTTTCAATGTGCTTAATAATGGAGCCCGGTTCAAAGTCCGTGTTACAAACAACGTCGTTGTACATCTCGTCGGCAACAAAAGCTGAGGCGATGTTGTAGTGATACTTCTCCACCCCTGGCAACCAACAGTTGTGCTCGGTCACAATGCTCACTTTCCAATAGTCATTTCATTTACCCTTATATGCATGAACACGCCATGAACATTCCTCCTTCATGCACTTCACTTCATACACATAGTTGCTTGACTCCACTACCCTAAACTCTTCCTGCAAAGAGATCGTCCAATGCTTCATTGTCTCTTTCATGTCTTCTTTATGAGCATACCTGGCATCCTGAATTACCTCGTTATCCTTGTATTCAAAGGGTACTTGCTGCCCTTTGAGATAACAAGTCCAGAGAAATCCGCTTTTGTCCAATCAACGGGCATTGCATCTTCTTCCTCGTCGGATGATGCATTTCCCTCCGCCGGCTCATTTTCAGAATCTTTCCTCTCCATTTTCTCAATAATTGCTTCGATTCTCTCCCCCTCGTCCGTCACATCCATGGCCTCCTGCACCCTTGCTTCATTATCCCCACTTTGCACCGATGGTCCAACATTCTCCACCACATTGCTAGGACCCTCGACATCTTCTGTTTGCACTGTAACACTACTATCGATTTCATGCAATACCACAAAAATAACAAGGAGCCATGACCTTTCAAAAGCCATCTCAAATCCACGTAGCAACCAACTATAAATTGACTCAAATATTCTCTCGCCAGGCCTATTGATGCCCTTCGATGTCATCCTAAAATCAGACAGATCAACACCATCTGGACCAAATATAACGTTGCCTTGACCGTGAACTATCTGAAATATGACCTTACTTGCCATCGTGCCTGATAAACACATTGAAACTAGGTTTATTTCATACTACCAATATGTTGCCTACATCAATCTGTAATTCGGGCTAAGTTCAAGTCTCTAAAAATATTTTCTCTGTTTTACATTTTAAAATCTACAGAATCGGTTTTTCCATCTAGATCTACCCTCTATGTCCGCTATGTCATAGGTCCAATTCCCTAAAATAAATCATGTCTTAATTTATAAATACACATTTTCGTTATGTTCTAGATCTGAGTGCTACACATCTCTATCTCTATCTCTACTACTAATAATACACCTTATTAATGGCTTAGATACATTCGTTTTCTGTTACTCACTTATCATCTAACGGCTCCAATCAACCGGTGCACCATCATTTTCCATCGTGCCCATGCGATCTGTTTCCATCGCCGCGCCATCGGTTTCCATCGTGGCGCGGAAATCAGCCCCGCACGCGCGCGGAAAGCATCGCCCACCACCCGCGCCGCGTGCCTCCCCGTCTGCCGCTCGAACCGCCGTGCCGCTGGCTCCATCCATCGCCCGTGCCGTTGGCTCCATCCGCCGCCCGCGACGCCGGCTCCATCCGCCGCCGGCGCAATCCGCTGCCCGTGCCATGTGGTTGCGCCATCCGCTGCCCGCGCCCAGCGCCATCATCATCGCCACCCGCACCGCGTGCCTCCCCCGTTCGCCGCCCAAACCACCCGCACCGCCGGCTCCATCTGTCGCCGGCGCAATCCGCTGCCCGCGCCGCGTGGCTGCGCCATCCGCCGCCTGCCTTTCCTCCTCTTGCACGTCGTCCGCGACGCGCAGCAGGGGCGGAAGGAAGGGAAGGCATGATCCAGCAGCCGCCGCCTATCCTACTCCCTGCTGCGCCGCCGTCGAGTCCCATCTCCGCCACTACTCGATGCGTGCGATGCGATCGTTTGCTTTACTAGCTATACGCTCTAGATGTTGTGCTTTCCCAGTTTGGCATTGGTGCGTGCTGATTACATCAAGGATTTGTTGGAGCGAATTGTTGGCACTGGGAATGTGTATGCAGTAAAGCTCAGACATCCAAAGAACATCACTTGTAAAAAATGCGGCTCAAGGAAACAAACTCCGCAGTGGGTGTTATTATCTGAAAGTCCATCCTTTAGATCGTGACATTGTTCCAAGACCAAGAGTTTCAATGTTTGAGCTAGAGGATGTAACACTACATTTTGGTTGCTTGCTTAGAAAAACAATTTTCTCTGATCTGTGGAGTCGAAAAGGAGTTTCTGTCGAGTTTGGTTTTAATCTAAAAAAGATTTACTTTTACCTACAGCTACCCAACAGCTCAATCGAATATAAACTTGAACTTTCCTATAAGAGCATATGGGAGATCCAACTTCAATGCCCACCCAGGTCGCAAACAAAGTTTCTTTTGATTCAGGTATGTTGAGCTCTACAGGACTTGCTGATTTCTTTTTAGGAAATTGTACGATTATTTTATGACCATATATTCACATTGACTAAATCTTGCTGTTGAGATAGTTTCTTTAGTAAATATTGAAGTGGTTCGCCCGTACACTAAGAACAGTGACTAAGAACAGTTTCCTCACAACAGTGACTTTTGGTCAATGGTGATTTTGCTGTTTTCGAAAGGTGAAAATTACATGGGAGTTTTGTTAGAATGGATGTATCATTTGTTCCTTATTTGGTGTACAAATGGGCAATGTTAATGTGTTTAGGAGCTTACTGTGATGGTTTAATAGAACCATTTGAATTTCTTCTGTTAGTATTTTTGTTCCCCTACCTGCTTTGCTGTGGCTCACAACCTGCACTTTAGCACGGTTGAACGACATTATACTATTCAATCATATAGAATTGTAGGAGATATGGAAATGTTGATCAGATAGAATCCATATGGCATATTGAAAAGTCCTATTGTTCTGTTCATATTTTGGTTTTTGCCAAATATACAACTATGCTATGTTGTTATTTGGACAGCGCTCAATTAAGTGATCCATATATCATGGTAATGTCCAATGTGTTGTTCAATCATGACTAGAGGTACATGTCAGATGATAAGCGTGTATGCTCCAAAATCATTGATATATGATTTTCCATCATTTTTTATCAGCTTCATTAGTACCTTGCTTCCAGCCACAGACTTGATTCCAAACATAGCTCATTGAACAGTAACGGATCACTAAAAAGGAGAGTTTCATGATATGATTGTTTTTGCTCAGGTACCATCTTATTTTACTGCTAATTCTTGGAACCTGTACATGCTAACAAAATGCATATCCATAAATATTGGTGGTGGCAACACAAGAATGACAAGATCCAGTTTCTTGCAACCCTACCACCACTACCTTACTACTATCACCTAGCTCACATGTTATGGCCACTTCCATCCTTCTTGAATCAATGACTCTTTTGATCATGATCTGCACTGCTACTTGCTAAGTAATACAATTATATTTATTCCTGTAGGTACTTCAACGTCATTGTGAGGATGAAGCAAGTGAGTTACTCTATAGACAATTATTTTTTACTAAACTAATTAATATTTTTTATGTTATGTGCTCCATACGCTCCGCCACTAAGACCAGGAGTACTATGTTCTGTGTCCTCGTGCTGTTGCGAGCTTGATCGCCATGCCGTGATGCCGCTGGTCGTCCATGAGGTTCATCGCCGCTGCCAAAATTGGATTTGAACTTCAATGGAAAAATATAGTATTTGGACAATCTTAAAAAGTTATTCCCTTTTGGCAAAGTTGAGCAATCTGCACCTTTTGGGTTGTTGAGTGCATGTATCAAATATTACCCTCAAGACTTATTCTCTTGTTTAGGTATGGGGTGCTACTTGTTTGCATCAGCAAGCAATCGTGCCTGATTATATTGTAGGGCATTGCAAGTAAAACTGTACTCTGGTTGAGCCCTACAATTTACTTGCATGTTAGATTAGTGGATTATGTTCGACTATCTATAAAGTAAGTAGTGTTTCTACCCAAAATTTTTGTCGTGGCTATTTTGTAGAAAAGTGTTTATAAAATTAACCCGAGAATCTTGAAAAGAGTGTTTCTACCCAAAATTTTCGTGCGCTCGGCTATTTTGCAGAAAACCCCTTGAGTGTTTATAAAATTAACCCCACGAATCTGAAAAGAGTGTTTCTACCCAAAATTTTTTTTGCCGGCTATTTTGCAGAAAAACCCTTGAGTGTTTATAAAATTAACCCACAGTCCCAATGCTGAAAAGAAAGAGAGCTTGGATAAAAAAAAGACATCCTCCGTCCCTCCCTGCCTCGTGAAAATAACTGGGAAAAAAGGAATAGTTAGATGTTACCGTAGATTTGGCCGAGCTCGGTGGGTTTGTGGCAATGTTATGTGCAAAATTAGAGTTAGTCACATTAGATTTTTTTATATGATGCTGTTTACATACTAACTTTAGTTTGTATTTTACAATAGAACAAAAAAACAAACTCACCTTTCAAATTAAATTAAATTAAATCCAAATCACTCGTGCAAGCATGTTTAGTATTCCATTATGTCGGACAATAGGGCTCAGGTGAAGACATAAAGAAAAAATATAAATTGGAATTACATGAGACTTCAACTTTGAAATAATTATGATAAAATAAAATGACGTCCGTTGCAACATACGGGCATATTTACTTTATTACTTATAATGCACCTTAACAACGATTCAGATCTAACCTCTTTCTCTTACTCACTCATAATCTAACGGACGACAATCAAAGTTCACTTTTCACATTATTTTCTATTTTTATTGTGTGCATGCATGCATGGATTTAATTACGAGAGATTATCCAAGTTTTGTTTTTTTATTGAGAGATTTGCTTCAATTTAAAAAGAAGTGATCAATTATATTACTATAGCGTTAGCATGGGTATGTTACTAGTCAATTCAAATATTACAAATACATGCTATTTGGACTATTATTCTACACAAAATAAATAATATAAACATAGATCGGGATATTGCATTTACCTGCAATTGAGTAAGCACACCGACAGGGCTTCGCTGCTCTCCTCCTTCTTCCTCACCTCTCTCTTTTTTTGGAATTTAGCGCGTTTCAAATGACGAGTTTCAGAGGGCATTGGGCCTTTATACCTAGCCAGCCAAAAATCGCCCTTGCAGAGGGTGAGATTTCCTCAAAAATCACGCTATGCAAGGGCGACAAGGGGGTCACCTGTAAATTTCCCAAGCCGGCCACCCTTTGTCAGGAGGCCCCCTATGTGAACAGTGAAAAAATCGCCCTTGCCATGGACTCAAGGGACTTAATTTCAAAATGGTGGCCATCGAGCAGACGGCGGCCAAGAGCCATTTGCCACGTCAGCAAAATTGCCCTTCGAGGTGACGATTTTAAAATTTCACCCTTCCAGAGAGCGGCGGGAGCCTACTTTTGCAATTTTTTGAAAAGTAAAATTAGTTTTAAAACTCTTTAAAAAATTAAAAGGGCCAAAAATTCGTACTAAAGACCTGAAAGCCAAATTGCACAATCGTATCCAGCCCACAGGTCCATATGTATTCAAGCTCAGCTAGATCTAGATGTCGGATTGCCATCACGTCCAGGGTTTAACATTTCGTTTTGCCATGTCGTGCCTCCCCCAGTGGTACTGTGAAAACCACGAAGAAATGAGCGGTAAACATATTCAATTTGAATTGATTTGCCGTGCCGCGGTTTTCGCCCAAACCACGTCAAAACCACGGTTTTCGCCCAAAGCGTGCGAAAACCACGACGAAGTGAACAGTAATGAAATTTAAATTTGAACCAATTTTGTGCCGTGATTTTCGCTCAAACCGCGCCACATACCACGGTTTTTGCAGCAAACCGCGCGAAATTTATTTTTGTGAATTACTGATAAATATATTTTTGTGATAAAATATTTTTTAAAATTTTTTTGAATTCTCACGAAATTATTCAAACGAAACCGCGGGGATGCCGTTTTGCATCCCCGTGATACGCGTGAAAACCACGAAAACTACGGCGGTTTTCGCGGTATCGCAAACCCGATCACGTCACACGCTCTACCGTTTGGCCATCACTTCGCGTAACACGTTAACTAGTGAAGACGTGGTGTTACAATGATAAGATTTATGTCGTGTTAGATAAAAAACCGAATCTATGTCAATTTTCCACCAATTCAAGAGTTACCTCTATCCAACAGAAAATCGGACATCGGTGTTGCCATAATAAGATAACCTGATTCTCCTACAAAATCAGAGTATAAACTCGTAAAAAGAATATTTTAGGAGTATTGGAGGCTTTCTCTCCAATTTCACCACTAAGTCTATACTACTTCATTTGTTTATATTGATCATCATATAATTTTTCATTAAAAAAACTTAACTTCCTTGCATTTCATTCAACATGAATATGTGATGGGAGAAAATAAAAAACATGCAGACTTTAACTTCTTCGCATACACAACAAACGAGTGCTTAACATCTCCAAATACCTGTCTACATGCGTGCATACTTAATTTATATGCATAGATGCAATAATGATGCACAATAAACGAAAAGGCTATGGTTATAGGATGATCAATTTAAAAATTCTGATTTTTGGTTACATTGCTGGAGAAAGGCTCAATTGTCTCGGTTGGTAACCCTCAGTAGTCCCTGTTGTCAAACCGAAACTACGAATTCGAGATTAGAGATCGCCATCTTTAGCCCGGTTCAAATAACCGGGACTAAAGATGCATCTTTAGTCTCGGTTGGTGCCACCAACCAGGACTAAAGAGTTTTTTGTATTTTTAATTTGCTACTTTCTTCAGCAGTGCTACTACCTATATATTACACATATATATTATATATTACACACATACATATTTTACACACACACATATATATATATATTATATATTATATATGTATAAATATATAAGTTACACACATATAAATAAAAGTAAAAAATGAAATATATACATATAATATATTACCAAAACATATACACATATGTACAATATCCACATATATTTCGTATGTTACAAAACATTGTCTATTTTGTGGATCCGGTGGTTAAGTTACTTAAATTAAAGTAGAACTCCCTCGCGGGATCAATGATCTGCTCGTTTATAAATCCCATCAATTCTTCCTGAGCGGCTTGTATGAAAGTCTCATGGAGGAGGTTGTCTCTTACTCGCATAAGTTGTCATTAATTCGATTAAACGAGAAATAAATATATGAAGTGAATAAGAAATCGAGACATAATATATGAATGGTTGTTATACGTACATCTATATCGTCGATAGTTGTGACATCGGTCACAAAGCGGTGAATGTAGTCGCAGACGTAGTATCCGCATAAGTTGGTGCCTTACGACTGTTTTGCACACTAAATAAGAAACGACGACAGAGTTAATGTACATTTCATATTTTAGAACAAAGTAATGATTCAAAAAAACTTTGGAGCATGTTACTCACTGGAAAGTTCATCCTCACGGAGAGCTTATCTTGCCAATTTTCGTGAACATTAGCCCGAAGCCGTTCCCATGCCCTATGTGCAGTTGAAAGTTAGCTAGTAATTATACGAGAACCACATATATGCAATAGCAAGTAAGATGGCATTACCTATTTAGCAGTTCAAATATCTTTGCGTACGTGGACTCTGGTTTATCCATTGAGTCAAAGACATGGATCCGCGAGTTATCCATGTCAATTACTAACAGAACCCAGTGAAATCTGCAAATTGGTTTAGATGACACATATTAAAATTTATTTATGCACACGGGATTGAAATCGGTACGGAAGGAAGAAAATACTTACGCAGTGTTGTAGGGAAGAAGGATAAACGACCGTAAGTGGTTTATCATCAGCGCATTGTAAATGTTGTCCACTGTTGGATCAGGAAATTAATCAACCAATACACCGTTGATTTTGCGTGGATCCATGAATCCATGTTTGGTACAGTTGTGCTTGTTGCAATATTGGATCGCCATTCTACAACGGTTAAAAAGAATTTTACTCAGCTAAATACAAGGAGGTAAGAAACAAAATAACAGAACGATACTTACAGAACCCGCGTGGCTAGAAGTGAGACGTCGAGGGCATCAAGCTGGTATAGATCGAATATGTCTTCGAATCGGATATAGAAGTCGTCACCTCCATCGAAGAAATAGTCCAGTGAATATCTGCCTGTTACCATCTCTCCACCCTTGCTGGATTCTTGCATGTACCACTTGTGGAAGCGGTACATCTATGTAGGTAGCTTTTTCACTTGATCCGGCTTTACAAGAGGCTTTCCAAGTTTGAACTTGTATTTCAGCGGAGCCTTCGCCAAGGGAGCACGGCCGTGTATTTGATCCATTGAAATTCCAGCAGATTCCATAAATTGTCTTAACTCTGATCTAACATTTGGAACTGTGCTGAACTCCAGAGGTTTCTGAGGCTGCATGCCGATCTGGGGTACATCTTTGCCGTCTCTTCGCCTTGCCAGCAGCCTTTCGAATAGTCCTATCGTAGTCGGACTGCGGTTAAGGTTGCGGTTCAGGCTGTGGCGTTAGGTACATCTTCTTGAAGAAGTCCTTGGTCTCCTAGGGGATTTTAAGAGGCTTCTCAGGAGACTTCTTTCTGAAGTGGGCGTTGACTTTAACTTGGACGGCCTCGTGCAGCTCCTTTGGAGTCATGTCGTACGCCGTTTTCTTTGGGGCTGGCGGGAGCGGGTCAAGTTTAGGCCTCTTGCTTCTTGGTCCACTGCTGGTTGACCTTGACCGCGTGGCTTGAGATGATGTCCGTTTAGGAGTCGGTGCTCGTTGTGACGACGGAGGAGACTGAGAAGGCGGTGGAGTTGGAGACGACCGTTTAGGAATCGGTGCTCATGGAGGCGACGCAGGAGGCGAAGGCGGCGAAGGAGGCGGAGGAGACGGCCCACGTGGAGGCGGGGGCGGTGGAATGATAGCAGACGCTGTTCGTCTGGGGAATATTATGAAGATCTTCCTCCAGAGAAATATTCCGTGAGCTGTTTCTCCTAGCGTCAGCTCCCTGTCTCCTCCGGGGATATTCAGCTTGAGATCTTCATAACCGCGTTCCACCTGTTCAATTTCAACTTTCGAGTACGCAGTGGAACGGGCCGGGAGTGGTAGGTGCCGTCTTGGTCTACTGGAATGGCCATGCCCGACGCGACCTGTTCGAGAAGATTGCTTATTAGTTAGTAATGAACATTGATTGACAAGTTTTTCAAGAAAATATACGTACAACATAAAAGTATGAACATACCTTTATTATTATGTTATTTAGCGGAATGTGCAGCTCAAATGGGGTCCGCTGTGTGATGTCATCAACGGGGCATGGCGGACCCGGTTCAGCTTGTGGGGCCAAGTCGCCTTCATTTCCAGTTGAAGTGCAGCTGCTGCGCTCCTGCTGTAGTTGAGCGGCTGTTGTTGGATCCGGCTGTTGGCTAACCCAATGGCTCTGCTCCTCTGCCAACCTTAGGGCCAGCCTTTCGTCCACAATCTGATCAATCTGCGAGAGCTTCATTTCTATCTTAGCGAACCTCGCATCCTGCTCTCGCTTTGACCTCATTCGGCTCTTGTATGTGTCGACGTCATCTTGGAACCCGTATTTCCAGGGGACGACGCCTTTTCCTCACATACGCCCCGGGTGCTCTGGGTTTTGGAGGGCGAGCATTAGCTCGTCCTTCTCTCTATCGGGCCTGAACGCGCCCGAGGAAGTGGCCTGCAGCGCCTCCTCTAACCTCCGTCCGGCTTCTTGAATTTCAGCACCAAAGATAACTGTGTCATCGACGGGATTAAGTGAGCCGCCGTGAGCATAAAACCAGTGCTTTGATCGTTCCGACCAGTTGGCTATGCCTGGAACGATATCTTGTGCTTCAAGGTTGGCTTCCATTTTCTCCCATTTTTCCATTGCTTTCTTATAGCCGCCTGACCTTTTTGGCTACATTGGCCTTGTTCTTTTCTATGATAGCTTATGCTTCTTCCCTAGTCTTGTGTTCAACAAAAGCATCCCAATGATCTCTGAGCTTTGGAAACTTGTCAAAGTCAGGGGTTTGGCCCTTCAGGATATATTTCTTGTGTAAGTCTTTCTTGTAGTTCCTGAAGAGCTCTGCCATTTTCTTTAACGTCCATTCCTTGACCCTTGCTTGTTGTGAGTCTGGGATGGTGAACGTTTGCAGCATTGTAGTCCACAACATTTCTTTCTCTGAGTCTGGAAGATAGCTCTGCTCATCTCCTCCTTTGGTTGACCGCCTCCAGTTGGCAACGCTTACGGGCACGTGATCCCTCACCACCCATCCGCGTGCGCCACAAACTTCCTTGCGGCGTCCTCTGGGGCAATTGGGCGACCGTCAGATGCTACCTCCGTTATGACATGTCGACCCTCTATGCGCTTGCTGAGGCCGCGTTGCCCGCGTGCCCTCTTCTGTCCAGCGGAGGCGGAGGCGGAGCTCTCATTCCCCTCCTCGTTCCCCTGCTCGTCCCTCCTCCTCGTTCCCCTCCTCGTTGAGGTATTGATTTGGATCTTCATTCTCCTCCTCGTTGTAAAACTCTGTTCCTCGTGCGATCTCATCAAGGAGAAACTGTTCCTCGTCACAATCCGCCATTTGATTGTTGTGGATTGAGGACTTAATCAAAGAATTCTGAAAAAAATTTATTCAGTTAATACATGTATCAATTATTCAGGGAAATCATGTATGTCTACGTAAAAAAAGACAAAAAGAAGAAGATGGATTCAGAATCACAGATTATCTCCATCCTAGAAGAGACTTATAAAGAATATCACAATTATAAATATGCACACTTGTCTCTAGCATGTGCCGGACTACGTTCTATATTTTCCTTCTTCTTCTTTTTTGTTTCTCTTTGCTAGAACACGACCGACCGACCATTCGTTCTATCATTCACGTCCGCTCATTCTGACCCTTAACCCTAACCCTAAACTATCGTCCGTTCGTTCTATCGTTCGTTCACGTCCGTGAGTACGATCATCTGGAGGAGAGGAGAGAAAGAGAGGAGAATGATGTGAGGGAGATAAGGTGGAGAGGAGTGGAAGTGGAGAGGAAAGGAGAGATAGAGGTCGTTGCATGCCTATGTACGTTGTAACAACCGAACGAACGACCGACCAAACGAACGACCGAACGAACGAACGAGTGTCCGTCCATCCGTTCGTCCACGTTCGTCCGTCCGTCCGTTCGTCCACGTTCGTCCGTCCGTCCGTCCATCCGTCCGTTCGTTCGTTCGTTCGTCCGTTCGTCCGTCCGTCCGTTCGTCCACGTCCGTTCGTCCACGAACGACGAACGAACGAACACTCGTTCGTTTGTTCATCCGTCGTCCGTCCGTTCGTCCGTTCGTTTACGTCCGTTTGTTTATTTTATCGTTCTCGTTCGTTCGAAAATACAGAATTCACAATTCACATACACATTCAAATTTCAAATTTAAATACACATCCAAAATTCAAAATTCAAAATTCAAATTCACATATAAAAAGTCCATTCACATATAAACAGTCCATTTACATACAAAATTAAAAATTCAAAATTCAAAATTCACATATAAAATTCACATATAAATTTAACAATCCATTCAACTAATATATAGAAGGGAGGCGAGTGCGGCGGTGGCGGTGGCGGCGAGGATGCGAGAGGACGGCGGCGACGGCGTGGGTGGAGGGCGGCGGCCATTTAGGGTTTAGGGGCCGGCCGGCGTGGGGATCATGGGGCCGTGGGGAGGGCGCGAGGGAGTGGGGGCGTGGGGAGGGGGCGGCGGCGACGGCGATGGCGGCTGCGGCGGCGGCGACCGCGACGATGGTGGCGATGGCAATGGCGTCGACGGCGGCCAACCCTAGCGCATCACAATGTGGGGAATTCTTTGGGGGCGATGCTAACTGCGACGGCGACGAAGGCGGCGGCGCGGCGGTCCTCCGGCGACGACGAGCGGCGACGAAGACGGCGAGACGGCATGATGCGGGAGTGTCCGGGGCTCGGCAACGGCGACGAAGACGAAGACGATGCGGTTGCGAAGTGCGAAAACGGCTAAGTGTTGCATCCCAGTGTGGCCATTGCTATATATAGTCACGACATCTTTTGTCCCGGTTGAAGCCAATAACCGGGACAAAAGATACTTTAGTCCCGATTGGTGGCTTCAACTGGGACAAAAGATAGGATCTTCGAGTCCCGGTTGAATCCACCAAGGACTAAATAAAACTATCCCGGTTGGTGGATTCAACCGGGACAAAGATAGGATCTCTACTCCCGGTTGGATCCAACCGGGACTAAAGATTGCGGGGCAGCCACGTGGCCCAGGTAGGTGGACATCTTTAGTCCCGGTTGTAGCCACCAACCGGGACTAAAGATGGTTTCCCGCCCACTAAAATTCACCTCTAGTCCCGGTTTCTTTTACAAACCGGGACTAATTATTACACCCTATCTTATTGTATTTTATATTCATATATAATTATAATGTTCATATGTTGATATATTTTATATTCATATATAATTAACATATGTTCATATGTTCATATATTCATATATAATTAACATATGTTCATATAATTAACAAAAAATATTATAAATTGAAATAATATTTTGAAAATTTTAAAATTTAAATAATTTAAATTAAAATAATAACATATAATTAACATTTAGGAGATTTAAAACTATTTTGAATTTAAATAATAATATATAATTAACATATGACCTATTTGAAATAGTTTATCTTAGTCGTTCTCATCCATATTCGCATCCAGCTGCTCCTAATGATCCGTGGAGAGGCCTCGACGCCTTCCTACCTTTTTCACCGATCTTGGTCTCTTCAATATGTCATGATCCATCGTAGTAGCCTTTTTGCTGTTTTTACTCATCGCTCCGTGTAACATATACAAAGCTTTTTTTCTTGCTCTTCTCCCTCTGCTTCATAATCTTTCTGTCTTACTCATTCTTAGATAATCTGACAACCACCTCATTCCGTGATGGCAGCGTAGCAGTACTCATGTATCTCCATCAAACTTGGAACAGCAGTAGTCGTGTTCAAGTTCTCGTTGCTAATGCCTTCTGTCTTATTCTCGTGAATTGCCACATACGCATTAGTTGTTAGAGCATTATTGTCCTGACCACAAGTTAGGATCTTCTGTGAGTATGGAGCATGTCGACGGCACGCCTGCCTCAGCTTCTTTGTCCTCTCCGTCAGCTCCACCATCGGGTTCCGCTCCATTAGCGCACAGAAATTCTCCAGTGCCTCCAGCTCCCGCCGCATTGCCGTCGCTGACATCCCCTTGCTTCCCGTCTCCTGCACGAACGGCATGGCCATGGAAGGCGCAAGAACTGAAGTTGGTTGGAGAAGACGACGATGAGGCTGATGATCAAGAAGCTAGGTTAATACGTGCTGAAGTTGGTTCAAGATACTGTTTCTCACCTTTCTGAAGACTCTTAGGTGAGCAACATTGAGTGATTACACCAACCTCTGTTACACCAACATTGAGTGATTATACCAATACTACTACTACCTATGGATCATTAGATCCAGCTGAGACGACGATCGAGCACGGATATGCAGCTATCGTTCGCCGATCAGTAACCGAAGAAATCTCTCCTATGGTGGCCGCTGGCGGAGGCTGGTGGCGGTGGGTCAATAATAGATTCAATATATTCAATATATTTACAATAGATTCAATAATTTATAATAATTTACAATAGATTCAATAATTTACAATAATTTACTATAAATTCAAATGATAGCCATAATATTCAATGACTCAATTTAATTTACATCATCCATACATAAATTTAGCTATGTAACATTTGTCCTCACGTACTTCCTCCGCACAATTGTTCCTTCGTTATGATCGTTGCGTGAGTAAGGGGTGTCCTCATTTAATAGGAGGATACTCGGGTCAACCGCCACCGCGAACGGAGGTTGCCCTCAAACTGATCGTAATCTTCGTTAGTTCTATCCTCGACTCCCACAATTTTCCTTTTGCCTGGGAGAACCACATGGCGCTTTGGCTCGTCGGACCCTTTCCCCTTCTTTGATTTGCTAGCCATGTCCTTGACATAGAAAACTGGCCGTACATCATTGGTAAGGACGAAGGGTTCGTCTGAGTATCCAACCTTGCTCAGATCGACCGTTGTCATCCCACTTGCATCAATGGTTACGCCTCCACCACTGAGCCTAACCCACTGGCACCCAAACAGAGGGACCTTCAGAGGTCCATAGTCCAGCTCCCATATGTCATCGATGCTGCCGAAATATGTGCTAGTCGTACCGTCGTATCCCACGGCATCGATGCGGACAACGCTGTTCTGATTCGTGTAAGTCTTGGGCCCGTGTGTAAAATGTGTACCCATTGATTTCATATGCCTGGAATGTGGTGATCGAGCAAGATGGTCCCCTCGCCAAGAAGGCTATTTGTTGGTCAATACTCACGTTGCCCATGAGACGTTGTCGCAGCCAAGCAGGGAATGCATCGATGTGATGGCGTGTAATCCAGGCATCCGTCTTACCGATGTTTTCCGAGCGAACAATCGACAAGTGCTCCTCGATGTAAGGAGCCACCAAGGAAGATTGTTGCAACACGGTCCAATGTGCTTTCCTATACAAGTCATTGTCTATGTTCATTATTGCCTTCCTTCCAAGAGTTCCCTTCCCCCGTAGTCTACCTTCATGGCTTGATTCAGGCACCTCGATGGGACGAAGGACTTCAATAAAGTCGACGCAAAACTCAATCACCTCCTCTATTCCCTATCCATTGGCGATGCTGGCCTCCGGACTGTAACACAGTGAAAATCGAAGAATTTAAAACCGGCAATTAAAAATCGAAACTTAGAAAAACTTTTGCTTGTTGCTTCTTGCTCATGTTTATTGCTTCTTATTTGCCAGCTTGGTTGCATGAATTTATATGTGAACGATTCATCTCGGTGTTTGTGAAAAACCAAATGATTTGGATTTCCGTTGGGGGAAAAGTCTCGAAGTCTAAGGTTAGGAATTTTTAAAATAAAATCGGAAAGGGATGTGGATCCATAAAAAGATATGTTTGGAAAATAAAACATTAATTGGTGATTATGGAATATTAATTAGGAAATAAAATGGGCAATAAAATATTTTAAGGGATTTATGTAAAATCTAGGAAATTATTTGGAATTAAAAATGGTGATTTATGAATTTAGGAAAAAGGGATAAAATTAAATATGGAAATATATATTTTAAAATAAATAAAGGTGGTGAAAAGTTTGAAAATAAATCGGACTTTTCAGAGATTTTGTTTCGCGTCGTTTTAATCCGGATTTTGTTTAATTCTTTCTCGCCATTTGAAATATGTTTCTTTTTGTGCTCGAACCTTCAAAACCTCGAGTACAAAACCCCTCCGTTGATATTTCTAAATCTATTTTCTCAAATAAATGCGATCATCATTTTGCGAAAACTCTAGGGCATCGACTCGATTTCAAACTCGGATTTTACCCTAACAACCCTTCACCGACCTCGAGTAGAATTCTAGGCTAAAAGTTTGGAATCATTTTATGATTTTTATGGTTCTTTTCGATCTCTCAGTATTTTATTGAATTCTGATTGAATTCAATTGATCTTTCGCACGTACGGATAGCAACCGAGGAAGCGAGCACCGACTACGCTGAAGACCCCGGGCAACAAGTGTGCGAGCAAGGCAAGTTAACATATCCCTTTGAACATATTGATCCTACTTTACGAAATGATATTGGTTTCAATTACAAAGTGCATGCTATACACAAATGAGTACTTATACTTGTTATACCCTGCCTTGATATTGAATACCCTTAGAAATATTCCTTGTAACCTTCGATGTGATACAACCAGAGGATATCTTTGGTAAAATGCTTAGCCACGCTTATACTAGATTCTTGCATACTCATGATTTTACAAATAAGCCTTGTGCTTGGGTAACTATCTTTGGGAAGATGGTTGAAACATGGCAAGTGGAGACATGAGCGCCACGTTGCCCTAATTATGTTGGAAATAGCTTTGATGAAAAAAAGAAATACAAACCAATGTTTTTAGGCTGGGGCGGATGGATGGATTTGGGTGTTTCTCTGGGAAAGGCTAGTACCGTCCCTGGTCAATTAAGGACCGAGCCATGAGACTATAACTTAGAACGAGCTAGTACAACCGTACTTCTCAAATGGGTATAGACCTAGTAGAGTAGATAGCGGAGCGGAGGCAGTATCCCTGCATAGTGGTTTAGGTGTAAGTGTTGAGTTAGGGACCTACCAAGGGTAGTGTGCCCATGATTGTGATGAGATGAAAGGCCTTTATGTGAATAGTAACCTGAACCTATCAATGTCTTGAAGATAAAGTGAAGTTTCTCTCTTACCTCGGGAACGCCAGAACTCCTCTCACTGCTAGGAAATGACGGCTAGAGTGCATGAGGACTTAAGTTCATGGAGCGGGTACTGCCAAAGTGAGGTTATCGAAAAGCTTTGCCGTGACCGTCCCATATAGAGGGATGTAAGCTCACTCAATGAGTAGTTGCGGAGTACGGGTAAAGTGTACATCCACTGCAGTGTGAGTCAATCAATCTATTCGAATAGCCGTGCTCGCGATTAATGAGCAACGTGACAAGTTTCTCCCGTGGCTAGACTCATAAATTTTAAAATGATGGGATGGGAATTGCATAATGATTTCGTATGCTGGTGGACTTAACTTCTCGACCTGCAAGAGGGGTTAGACTCCCCAGAAAAACCATGATGATCCGGAGACGGGAAACCATCCTTGGTATCACAATGGATGACAGACAAAACTGTCGCCGATTTAATATACTTTGACTCTAAAACTTGATTGGCTAGATGTTAGGTTTGTGAAATAATTTGTGAAAATTGGCTTTGTGCAAATAAACCACAGCCTCCCTTTGAATGGCCTTATCATGTGCATCATTCTGTGATGGCTTGCTGAGTACGTTGGGTACTCACCCTTGCTATACGCACAAACTTCAGATGGAGGAAACGAAGAACTGGAGGACCCCTATGCCTACTACCAGGAGGAATGAAGACAATGAAGCGCGCTAGGTCTTAGTCCCCAGTCGTTGCCTGTGGCAATCGACATGCCGCTGCTTTCCGTCTGCTTATCTCATCTAAACTCTGATTTTGGTTGAATTCGGACCAATAGGTCCTATATGTATTTGGATATTGCCTTCGGGCCTATTATTGTAATAAGTCGTTGTAAGACTATTCGTGCACTTTGCACCTGGTAATTCAGAACTGTATTCGTGGGTACCAAACTACTCGATCCAGGGATATGGTACTATGAACACGAATGATTCCCCTTCCCAAAAACGGGGGTCGACACGGACGCGAACAATTACGAATGTAGTTCTTTAGAACGCCCATATACCTCTCGAAGGGGAACATGTTGTGTAGAAATACCGGACCGAGGATACGGATCTCTTTGACAAGCTGGCATAGGAGATGAGTCATGATATTGAAGAAGGAAGGCGGAAAGATCATCTCAAAGCTGACAAGACATTGGACCACATCATTTTGAAAGTCTTCTAGTCTATCTGGATCGATGATCTTCTGTGAAATTGCGTTCAGGAAAGTACAAAGTTTTGTTATTGTTGCCCGGACATTATCGAGAAGGATACCCCGAATTATAACGGGAAGCAGCTGTGTCATCAGCACATGGCAATCATAGGACTTTAGATTTGTGAACTTCTTATCCTTCGTGCTTATTATTCCCTTTATATTTGAGGAGTATCCAGACGGTACCTTGATGCTCTCCAGGCATTAAAACATTATTTCCTTCTCCGCCCTGCTCAGAGTGTAGCTGGCTGGACTTAGGTATTGGGCTCCTTTCTCCTTTGGTTGCGGGTGAAGGCCGTCGCGTTGTGCCATATGTTTCAGATCGTTACGTGTCTCAAGTGTATCTTTTGATTTTCCGTATACACCTAGGAAGCCAAGCAGGTTTACGCAAAGGTTCTTGGTGAGGTGCATCACGTCGATTGCGTGACGGACGTCCAAGACTTCCCAGTAGGGCAACTCCCAAAAAATTGACTTCTTCTTCCACATCGCCCGTGACCACCTTCACTTGCTATAGATTGGTTGCTGGGCCCCTTTCCAAATACTACTTTAAGGTCTTTCACCATGGCAAACACGGTATTCTCTTCAAGGCCACCGTATTGACCATAGTCCGGAATGTTGTCGTCGTCTTCTTCATCTTCTTCCATTGCAACCCCCACCTCTCCGTGCGATGTCCAGCAATTGTAGTGAGGCATGAATCCCGACTGAAACAAGTGGGCATGAATAATTCTTGATGTAGAATACTCCTTCTCGTTTTTTTACTTTTTGCATGGACAACGTATGAAACCCTTCTACTTGTTGGCATCAGCCACACTCAAAAAATAATGCATGCCTTGAATAAACTCTCGACCGTCGATCCGCGTTGTACATTCATTGCCGATCCATCTAAATGGAATGCACAAAAATCGTAAGAAAATTTCATGAAATTCAAATCACTTAAATATTATTACAATAATTATATATATGTGTAATCAGACAATTATTATATACTAATCCAACATACGTAATGTGTTGTTCTAACAAATTAGAATTATTTTTAAAAGGTCTTTTAAAGTGATAAACATAAAATTGATTAATTATTTTGCATCTATTTTAAAAGGTCCTTTGTCATCTATTTTATAACTTTTTGTCCAAAAGATTCTCTCTCATCATTTTCCATAAATATTTTTTGAGATAAAATTATACATACTAAATTCCTAGAAATGTAACGTGCTAAGCATACTTTTCTTCCTTTTTATTTTCCCTAACTTTTTTCTCAACACAATGTAATGTGCTTAGCAAAATAATTAGTCCAAACAAATTTTCTCTCTCCTCATGTTTAAAAAAATCTAGAGATGAAAATGTATAGAAAACAACCGTAAAATGCGAAGTGCTAGGCATAGATCATAAGAGAAAAAGTTGCTAACCTTGTAGATAGCAAAGATTTGTGTATTATCACCAAAACAAAATCACAAAAAATTTTGGGAGCACCTCCTCTAGCTAGAGAAAAATTTTGAAGACAAGTATAGCCGGCTCGGGTTGGAGGAGGAAGAAGGAGTTTAAAAGGAACCCCATCTTTAGTCGGTTGGTGTTACCAACCGACACTAAAGATAATCTTTAGTCCGGTTGGTGTACCAACCAGACTAAAGATGCGCGAGAGGTGTCGAGAACTGTCGAGGCCTGGCATCTTTAGTCCGGTTGGTAACACCAACGGGACAAAATAACATCTTTAGTCCCGGTTGGTGTTACCAACCGGACTAAAGATGCCCGTGCTCGACGAGTTCGACAATATTTAAATCGGGACTAAAGATGATCTTATTTTTAGTCCTTGTTCTTGTCACGAACCGGGACTAATGTTCCTAGAAATCCGTAGACTTTTTAAACCGGGACTAGAGATATTCTTTAGTCCCGGGTGCAACTCAAACCAAGATTATTGTGGATTTTAGCACTTCAACCGAAAATGATTTCTCCAGTAGTGTTACACTATCAATGTATGAATAAATGAGTCCACTAGTGATGATGGTCCACCACCATTACTTTTACACTTTTACAAAGTTATTTCGTGATAATCTAATATTGGTTTGAATTAAATAAATAACATGTATTCAAATAAATAAACAAGTTATATTAGCATATTTGATAAGAAATATTTTTCTATGATATTATTAGGAGTACTTTCTTTGTCCGTAGTGAAGCATGGATATTTTGCGTATTTTTTAAGAGAGAAACATGCGTAAAAGGAAATAATATGTATTTTCATAATACAGGAACATGCGTTAAGAAAAAATCCCAGTATCCTAATTTCATGAGAGAAAAATATGCCCTCAGCCAAAAAAAAAGCCATGCACATAAGCCCTTCAGAGCAAACTCAGACCTAGTATATCTCATAGCAAAGGTTATTCGCTAAGCACTCTTATTGAGCGGCACCCGGTGTCCGTACAAAACACCTTATGAGAACAGACAAACCTTGCTAGGCTACCGGTACGGTACAAAACGGAGTACACCGGGATCCATATGCCACTAGTCCACTACCCGTCGGCCCGTCCGTATCTAGTTTGGGCCTATATGACGCACTGTTGTGGGCTCACTACAAGCAGGTGCGTGCCATTCCATGCTAGGCACGTCCGAAACAAGAAACAAATTAAGACAGAAACAATGGAGAAATCGAAACATTTTCCAGAAAACGAATATAAAAGCAAAAAACGCCATGCACATGTGTCATGTGCCCTTCGTAGGGGACTGTCCTTATATTATGACCAAATCAAAGATTGTCCGCTAACCAAACTTATGACGCGGTAGCGCGTTATTAGAACACGTACATGTCGGTATTGAGAGTTCGGTGGCCCGTAGCAAATCTATAACCACTACTGAAAAAATGACTTTTGATTTACTTGTCAAAAATCACAATAGTTTCGGTTATAAAAAAAACCAAGACTAGAAAATATTTTTAGTTTCGGTTAAAAAAGATAACGGCTTTTTAATATCTTTAGTCTCGATCGGTTGATGTTACCAATCGGAACAGTCCCGGTTAGATTTCTGTCAGAACCTGTCAGGGCGTCAGGGATTTTTAGTCTGGTTGGTGTTATATACCGAGACTAAAGATCTTATCTTTAGTCCCGACCAACCGAGACTTAATATCAACCGGGACTAAAGATGGAGTTATTTTTTATACTTCTTCTTTCTACTACAGCTCGAGCCAACTGCAATGTCTTCAATCTTCTCTATAGAGGGGAGGTGCTGTCAAAATTTTTGTGGACTTTTATAAGGTTAGCAACTTTATCCTCGTATGATCTAAGCTTAGTATTTTGCTTTTTATGGTTGATTTCTATATATTTCTATCTCTAGATAGGTTATGAAAAAATGAAGAGAGAAAATTTATTTGAAAAAATTATTTTACTAAGCACATTACATTTTGTTGAAAAAATTGTTTGGGAAAATGAAGAGGAAGAAAAGTATGCTTAGCACATTACATCTGTAGGTATATTTTACGTACAATTTTATATCAAAAAATATTTCGAAATATTTCGAAAAATGATATGAGAGAAACTTTTGGACAAACATGTTATAAAATAAATGACAGAAAAATAAAGGAAATTCGATAGTAGATTAGAAAAATGAGATAATTTAAAGATTGTTAAAATATTTAGAAATATGTACACTACGTATATTAATTAATTTTATGTTTACAACTTTAAACAAACTTTTAAAAATAATTCTAATTTTTTAAGTACAACACATTATGTATGTTGGATTATTATATAATTATTATCTTGTTACATATATATAATTATTGTAATATTATATAAATGGTTTGACTTTCTTAAATTTTTCTTACGACTTTTGTGCATTTCATGTAGATGGATTGGCAATGGATATACACTACGGACAGAGATTATTCAAGGAGTGCATTATTTTTTGAGTGTGGCCGATGCCAACAAGCAGAAGGGCTTTATACGTTGTCCATGCAAAAGTGCAAAAACAAGAAGAAGTATTCTTTATCAAGAATTATTCATGTCCACTTGTTTCAGTCGGGATTGTTGCCTCACTAATATTGATGGACATCGCACAGAGAGGTGGGGGTTGCAATGGAAGAACATGAAAAACACAACGACTACATTTGGGACTGTGGTCAATATAGTGGGTTTGAAGAGAATACAGCAGGTGAGGCGGGGTGGGATGCTGAAGAAAAGGACGGTGCCGATGTCCTTGGTCAGATGTTGCACGACGTACAGGAGGACTGCGAAGGTGAAAGGAGAAGCAAAAATTGGAGCGTATGTTGGCAGACCACAAAACGTCCTTGTACCTAGGTTATGAACAGGGGCACAAAAAGTTGGGTATCACGTTGGAATTCTTGCAATGAAAGGCCAAAAATGGTGTTAGTGACAAGGCATTTGGCAAGTTACTAAAACTCATGAAGAACATTCTTCCAGAGGGAAACGAATTGCCCGAATCAACATACGAGGCTAAAAAGTTAGTCTGCCCTCTAGGACTAGAGGTATAGAAGATACACGCATGTCCTAACGATTGTATTCTCTATCGCGGTGAGGAGTACGAGAACCTAGAAACATGTCCGGTTTATAAAGCACTTTGATACAAGATCAGATGAGATGATATAGGCGAAGTTGACAGATGGCCTTTGAAGAAAAGAGTTCCTGCTAAGGTGATGTGGTATTTTCCTATAATACCATGGCTGAAGCGTTAGTTCGGAACAAAGAGCATGCAAGGATGATGCGTTGGCATACGGAAGAACGCAAACAAGACGGCATGCTCAGATATCCCGCCGATGGGTCACAGTGGCAAAACATCGACAAAACATTTAAAGACTTCGGCGAGGATGCTAGAAGACTTTCAAAATGATGTGGTACATTGTCTTGTCAGCTTTGAGATGATCTTTCCGCCTTCACTCTTCAATATCATGACGCATCTCCTATGCCACCTTATCAAAGAGATCCGTATCCTCGGTCCAATATTCCTACACAACATGTTCCCTTTCGAGAGATATATGGGCGTTCTAAAGAAGTACGTCTGTAACCGTTCTCGTCCGGAGGCCAGCATCGCCAAGGGATATGGAACAAAGGAGGTCATTGAGTTCTGCGTCGACTTTATTCAAGACCTTCGTCTCATCAGGGTGCCTGAATCAAGCCATGAAGGTAGACTATGGGGGAAGGGAACTCTTGGAAGGAAAGCAATAATGACCATAGACAATGACTTGTTCAAGAAAGCACATCGTGCTGTGTTGCAACAATCTTCCTTGGTGGCTCCTTATATTGAGGAGCACTTGGCGATTGTTCACTCGAAAAACATTGGTAAGACTGGTGCCTGGATTACACGCCATCACATTGATGCATTTTCTGCTTGGCTGCGACAACGTCTCATGGGCAACGCGAACATTGACCAACAACTAGCCTTCTTGGCGAGGGGACCATCTTGCTCGATCACCACATTCTGTGCATATGAAATCAATTGGTACACATTTTACACATAGGACCAAGACTTAATGATCACGAGTTAGAATAGCGCAGTCCGCATCGATGCCATGGGATACGATGGTACAGCTAGCACATATTATGGCAGCATCGATGAAATATGGAAGCTGGACTATGGACCTCTAAAGGTCCCTCTGTTTTGGTGCCAGTGGGTTAGGCTCAGTGGTGGTGACGTAACCATTGATGCAAGTGGGATGACAACAATCGACCTAAGCAAGGTTGGATACTCAGACGAACCCTTCGTCCTTTCCAACGATGTACGACAAGTTTTCTATGTCAAGGACATGGCTAGCAAAGCAAAGAAGGGGAAAGGGTCCGACGAGCCAAAGTGCCACGTGGTTCTCCTAGGCAAAAGGAAAATCATGGGAGTCGAGGATAGAACATACAAAGATTACGATCAGTTTGATGGGCAACCTCCGTTCGCGGTGGCGGTTGACCCGAGCATCCTTCTATCAAATGAGGACACCTCTTACTCACGCAAACGATCATAACTAAGGAGCAATTATGCAGAGAAAGTACGTGAGGACAACCATTACTTAGCTAAATTTTTGAATTTATTGAATATATTATAAATATTTGAATTTATTGAATTTATTGTAAATTACTGTAAGCCTATCTCAGTGTTAAACTTCAAGGTTAGTGCTAGTAGTAATTCTGGTGTACTTATAGTATGTATTGCATGGTATCCTGCTCCATGGCTACTTTTGCTTTGGCTCCGCAAGATGATGTGTGTGATGTCAAATGAACATGGTCTGCAACTTTGCATAACCTATCTGTGAAGTGTGAACTATGGAACTATCTTCACCTTTGCAACTGACCTTTTGCATAATACCATCGATAATCTAAGTTCGAAATGTAGCCTTGCAACTACTGAAGGATTATATATCATTATTAGAATTCAAAATATTTTTCAATAGGGCATATGTTAATATATAGTATTATTAGAATTTTAAATATTTTTCAATAGGCCATATCTTAATTATATATTATTATTACAATTTAAAATATTTTCAATAGGGTATTTATTAAGTATATATTATTATTAGAATTTTAAATATTTTTAAATAGGTCATATGTTAATTAGATATTATTATTAAAATTTAAAATATTTTTTCAACAGGGCATTTGTTAACTATATATTATTATTAGAATTTAAAATATTTTTAAATAAGACATATGTAAATTATATATTGCTAGCAAA
Organism: Oryza australiensis; assembly: GCA_019925245.2. Taxonomy (NCBI): domain Eukaryota; kingdom Viridiplantae; phylum Streptophyta; class Magnoliopsida; order Poales; family Poaceae; genus Oryza; species Oryza australiensis. The sequence goes on from JAIFGZ020000516.1 coordinate 539,531, forward strand.
ATGCCCGTGCGTTGCAACGGGACGACGACGCAGGGAGGAAAGCAGGCGGAGTACGAAGGTCCAGGCGACGATGCGGGAGCTCCGAGCGATGACGGGAGGGAGGGGCGCGGGGCGCGACGCGGATGGGGACGGAAGAGAGGGACACAGGATGTCTTTTTTTTCATCCAAGCCCTCCCTTTCTTTTCAGCATTGGGACTGCGGGTTAATTTTATAAACACTCAAGGGGTTTTCTGTAAAATAACCCCTTTTTCTTCTTTAACTGGGTTTTTTTAAAATAGCTAGGTGGACTGCAGGTTAATTTCAGAAAAACTCAAGGGGTTTTCTGTAAAATAGCTAGGCAAAACAAATTTGGGTGGAAACACTACTTGCTTTATAGATAGTTATAGATTTTAAGAATTTCAAATATTTTTCAATAGGCCATTGTAGGGATTGTATTAGGTGCAAACCGGGTGTTGAGTGCAACCTTAGAAACTCTTAATCAGAACCGCAGGATGCCCATCCGACGGACCATAGAGGAGAGTGGGACTTTTTGCAATTTACCGCCCGCCCCGGCATTCTTCCCACGCACAAAATTGCGAAAAAACCCCTGTGTCGGCGTGGCGCGAGTCAGCCGAACGCGCCTCGACGTCTCGCGCCGAGCTCGCGATCATGGCCACGATTGCTGGCGCCCTCCGTGATGACCCCCTGCCGACGCATGACCAGCCGCCGCCAATGATCTCCACACCTGCCAACATGTGCCCAGCCGTCGCCGCCATTCCTTCCCAAGCTGCCGCCGGCCTCTGCGATTCCAACCCTAGCCGGCGCTTCGTCCCTACCTAGCCGCCGCAACCTTCAGTAATTGCCAGCAAATCCGACGCATCCCCAGCCGCTGTCGCCCTCTGTGATCCATGCCCTAGCCGACTCAGCTCCACGGGCCAGCCGCCGAAGACCTCCACAATCGGCGCCCTAGCCGCCGGCCCGGCCGACGCCATGAACAAGGTATGCATCAAGGTTGCGGTGCATGATACAATCCCTTCTCTAGCTTTGTGTTATGGAAAATATTCGGAATGTAACCCTAACACATCCATTCCTCGCAGATTGTCACTATTGATCACGTCGTCACCGTTATTGAAGCTGAAAACTTGATCCCGGCGGTAGTGTTGATCACGTCGTCGCCATTGAAGGAGTCATAGGAGGAAGGTTTCATGTTGGCAGCCCTCCGGTATGCAATACACCATGCGTAAGCAATAGAATCATGCAGAGTTCGTTATTTACACCGGATTGCAAAGAACATTTGAAGCCTGTGGTTGGAATGATGTTCGATACACTTGAAGATGTGAAGAAATTTTATGAAGCGTATGCACATGAAGCTAGTTTCTCTGTTCGTGTTGGTCAGCACAAGAAGAAAGCCGATGAAATATGCTATAAGAGGTATTATTGTTCAAGAGAAGGGTACAGACAGGAGAAGGTACAAAATGTTATTGAATAATCTGGGAAAAAAGGAATACACATAATGTGATGGAAACCAGATGTGGTTGTGAGGCACGTATTGTTGTCAAGCTTGACAGTGACGACAAGTATCGGATAATTTCAGTGGTTGAGGAGCACAATCATGGTTTTGTATCACCAGATAAGAGGCATTCGCTCAAATCAAACCATCAGGTTATCGAGAGGGCAAAGAGTACTTTGTTCAACTGTCATAAGGCTAGTTTTGGCACCTCACAAGCATATAGACTTCTACATGTTAGTGAGGGTGGATTTCAGAATGTTGGGTGCACGCTGAGGGATTTGCAAAAATATTACCGTGACCTGAGGACCAAAATAAAGGATGACAATGCACAAATGTTTGTGGCACAACTTGAGCGAAAGAAGGAAGTAAATCCCGCCTTCTTTTATGACTTTATGGTGGATGAACAAGGACGACTTGTTCGTGTGTTTTGGGTAGATGCATCAAGTAGAAAAAACTACAGTGTTTTTGGTGATGTGGTTTCGGTAGATTCAACATATGCCACTAACCAGTATAACATGATTTTTGTGCCATTTATTGGAGTCAATCATCACTTGCAAAGTGTTTTCTTAGGGGCAGCATTCCTAGCAAATGAAAAGATTGAGTCATATGTATGGTTGTTTACGACCTTTCTTAATGCTATGGGTCGAGTAGCACCTCATCTAATCATAACCGACGAAGATGCGAGCATGAAGGATGCTATTGCTCAGATTCTACCTGATACAGTTCACAGACTTTGCATGTGGCATATCATGGAAAAGGTACCTGAGAAGGTTGGGCTCCATATAAGAGAGGATGAAGAGTTTTGGGAAAGACTTAATAAGTGTGTATAGGGAACCGAGAGTTCTGATGATTTTGAGTCACAATGGTGTTCTATCATAAAAGATTTTGCACTACAGGGAAATGATTGGTTTTCCACAAAGTTTGCCTGTCAGGGCGCCTTCATACCTCTTGATATACTTAGGAGCCAAATGGAACTCAACCATTCCTCTCCAAAGTATAGCAAGACATCCGACGCTCCGAGGGAGAGATAACCAAGACATCGCTGGGCCTTTAGCCTGCTAGTCAACTTCATCCTGGATTGAGCCCGTCAAACCACTCGATGGCGGCGACCAGATGTGTTACACAATCAGGAGACTTGACATCAAATGGCTAAAGATCTATGTTGTCTCAATTATCTTTAAGTCATACTCGTGGTTAATACATTCCTAACAAAAGGAACGGGCTAACCCCTTTCATCCAAGCATATGGTATCGATAACTGGTTCAATGACCCATATGAGTCATAAGCTATTACAACATGATAGGTCTTAGAAATACATATGGCTGTCAGGCCTATTAATTATATAGATAGTCATAGCGAATGAAAGCATACAAAATTTCCGAGGATCTTTCTCCAACCGACTAGGGAGTGCCCTAGTATGAACCGTCCGGGTAGAATGGTACTTCCTCGGCAAATTCTTCCTCCTCGGGAGGAGTTTCCCTTGCAACCATGTCTATGCACAAACAAGTATAGACACAGATAGTAAGAATCAGTACAATAAATTGTACTGGCAAGCACCCATCAAGCCTAGGAATACATGAACGGCATAATCAAGGAAAAGCTCATGTGGGGTTTCATTTTAGCACAAAGCTATCTTTATTTTAGGAAAGCCCAATTGTAAATACCCAAGTTTGAACAATTAATTTCAGCGAGCAAATAGTTCTCTACATCGGGCATTAATACATAGTATTGCTCATAAATATTTCTCACTTTGCATTACAGGGCAGCAAAGGAGTATAATGTTCATAAACCATTCATCCTTTGCATTGTCGGGGCAGCAAAGAAATAAATCAGAGAGTAAGAAATTTTGAATACTTTTGGTAAAGAGTTGTACAAATATTCTCAAACAAAGGAAAACTATACCCACGACACATTCACACGATGCTCGTAACCGTGACCACGACTAATCGATTAGTTTAAACTCTACAGAGTGTGTACACTTCACCCACATGATGTGAAATAATAATCATGCAAAGCATGGCACGCGATACATAAGTATCCGATTTATTACACACAACAAGACCCTTCAACTATTCGTGATTTAGCCTTACACCGGCACGATACGTGTTTCCTCTATCCTATACCATTTTGGAAACATGGTATAGGACCATTAAGTGGTGGGCCCATGCATTAAACTTAATGCCGTGGGGGCAGACACGACGGGAACCCACCCACATGGCACATTATCGTTGTATTAGACGGGCTTAGTTGCCTACCTTCCTCGCCGGGGCATTAGGAAGCTACTCTGAGTTATACGAACTCATACGCTTCGGCCTACCAAAATATGAGGCTAAACCAAAAACAGTATACTAAGCTAGGGCTATCCCATACTAGCACATGTGGTTGTGCTGTATTCGAGATGAATAATCGTGGAGTGAATTCCTTAGGGTAGTCTGGGCACACACTCCCCCTATCGGTATACAACTAAACACCATATGCATAACACTTGCAGCCCAAACTTGAAAACCAAGTTGTACCATGTTTTGTTTTTAACATAAGGCATACTTGTCATAACATAACCTTTGGAAATGGAAGCTTTGCAAATAAAAACATCGGTACTTAGCCCAATGATCATGGGAAAATGTATACTACTAGCAAACTAAGCATGGGGACATTTAAGTCATAAGACTTCAGATTGGTTCACTATGTTTTAGCTACTGATCATTTCTAAGGTTTGGAATTGATTAATGTCTCAAGTGGGGTTTCCAGGAGCATGCAACGTCGGTGTAGTGATAAACATGTTCATATCAAGTTTTTAGTATTACTCATCAAATATCATGCAAGTTCCCATCCCTTTTTAAAATAACCTCCATAAAACTAGGATCAAGTTGTTCAGAGGGAGAGGTGAGGATTTGCCTGGTTCTCCTTCCTCCGGATCGTACAATTACGCGGGTTCCTCGAAGGATGCCGACGGCTCGTCTAATGTAAATGTGCAAAATCTTAGACTTTAAGTGCTCATGAGAACTTTAACGTAATAAGATGAATGCATATCAGATGCAAGGGTTCTATCGCCCAGTTCATAAAGGTTCCTATAGTCAGTCTTGGCTCTGATACCACTTGCTGTTAGGACGCCTTCAGACCTCTCGATATACTTAGGAGCCGAATGGAACTCAACCATTCCTCTCCAAAGTATAGCAAGACATCGGACGCTCCGAGGGTGAGATAACCGAGACATCGCTGGGCCTTTAGCCTGCCAGTCAACTTCAACATGGATTGAGCCCGTCAAACCACTCGATGGCGACTCCCAGATGTGTTACACAATCAGGAGACTTGACATCAAATGGCTAAAGATCTACGTTGTCTCAATTATCTTTAAGTCATACTCGTGGTTAATACGTTCCTAACAAAAGGAACGGGCTAACCACTTTCATCCAAGCATATGGTATAGATAACTGGTTCAATGACCCATTATAAGTCATAAGCTATTACAACATGATAGGTCTTAGAAATACATATGGCCGTCAGGCCTATTAATTATATAGATAGTCGTAGCGAATGGAAACATACAACATTCCCGAGGATCTTTCTCCAACCGACTAGGGAGTGCCCTAGTATGAACTGTCCGGGTAGAATGGTACTTCCTCTGAAAATTCTTCCTCCTCGGGAGGAGTTTCCCCTGCAACCATGTCTATGCACAAACAAGTATAGACACACATAGCAAGAATCAGTACAATAAATTGTACTGGCAAGCACCCATCAAGCCTAGGAATACATGAACGGCATAATCAAGGAAAAGCTCATCTGGGGTTTCCTTTTAGCACAAAGCTATCTTTATTTTAGCAAAGCCCACTGTAAATACCCAAGTTTGAATAATTAATTTCAGTGAGCAAGTAGTTGTCTACATCGGGCACTAATACATAGTATTGCTCATAAATATTTCTCACTTTGCATTACAGGACAGCTTTGCAAATAAAACATCGGTACTTAGCCCAATGATCATGGGGAAATATATACTACTAGCAAACTAAGCTTGGGGACAATTAAGTCATAAGGCTTCAGATTGGTTCACTATGTTTTAGCTACTGATCATTCCTAAGGTTTGAAATTGGTTAATGTGTCAAGTTGGGTTTCCAGGAGCATGCAACATCGGTGTAGTGCTAAACAGTTCATATCAAGTTTTTAGTATTACTCATCAAATATCATGCAAGTTCCCATCCCTTTTTAAAATAACCTCATAAAACTAGGATCAAGTTGTTCAAAGGGGGAGGTGAGGACTTGCCTGGTTCTCCTTCCTCCGGATCGTACAAGTACGCGGGTTCCTCGAAGGATACCAACGGCTCGTCTAATGTAAATGTGCAAAATCTTAGACTTTAAGTGGTCATGAGAACTTTAACGTAATAAGATGAATGCATATGAGATGCAAGGGTTCTAGTTTTAGATTGGCATATTAAGTGAGGTTTTTTTATTAAGACTTTTCCCTTTTAAAGTGAGAGGCTAATTTATAGTCCATTTTGTAGTGTAAGGATATAGCATCATATCTTTCTAATTTGTTCAGGACCAAACTATGGGCTCTCTGGTAGGTGTGTTTACTTTAATTGATAGAACACAGGAGAATGGTCTTAACAAAATTTATTTTGTATTTTTTAGGTATTTTATTAGGCCCACTATGATTTTTGGAAATGTGGGTGTTCTAAAATAACTCTTTTGCTAGATAAATCTATAAGTGGTTTTTCTGCCACAGAAGGCATATGGTTTCATATTTTTGTCCTAAAGTGCATCTTTTGCAGTTTCTACAGAGTTTCGTTCCACATTTTTCGGAGCTAAGGTGATTTTCTTATGATTCCTACAAGTTTAACCTGCCCTTTTTGACAGTGTTTATAAAACGAATTTTTGTAGCTGAATCTGCTACTGGGAGTGGTCATTTTTATTCCACAGCCTTAAAGTACATAACCTTATGGGTCTAACAAAATTTGTTCCAAGTTAAAAGGTGTTGTTTTCAATTTTCTACAGATTTTCAAAGTGCAGCTACTTTTCTGTTTGAAATACCTCTATTCGGATTTAATCTTTTATCTAGCGTGGGGCCTACATGTTAGCGGGAGTAGGCATTTTAAAGCGTCTAATGGCGTGCTTGGCTCAGTGGGTCCCAGCTGTCGGCGACTGCTTCACGTTTAAACGAGGGATTGGCGCCTGACATGTGGGTCCCGGTCTTCAGTGGCTTGGTGAGAACAAAACAGGGCTGCGGCGCGCGGCGAGTTTCTCACCGACGCCGTGGCGAACGGCGGGCGGTGAGAGGTCGCAACCAAAAGAGAAAATGTAGCAGGGAGTTTGGCGAATCTATCGGTGGTTCTGTCGCTCGTTACCATGGCTGGAATAGTTGCCGACGACGGAGCGAGCAGCGGTGAGGTTCGGGACTTACATGCATGTGCGTTTCTAGCTATTGCTTGGTTGTGCATGTGACGGAAATAGCTACTAGGGCACTGAAGAAGCTTACTGAGCAAAGGCGGGGTGCTGGCGAGGTCGAGGTGACAGTGGCGCCGTGCGGGGTCCCAAGGCGGCAGCGGTCCTTGCTTCAGGTGAACGGCGACAGAGTGTTACGGTGGTCGGCTGCGAAATGGGAGCATTGGTTTTTGTCAAGGGGGTATTGGGGATGCTTGAAATGAAAGGAATCGAGCTATAGCTTACCAGGGAGAAGAAGAGAGGAGTTCGACGGCAGCGGCCGGAGTTGGGGAAGAAAAGAGGAATTCTTTCCATAGTGCATTTCCGGGCGATTCCTTCGATTTCAACCAATGTTAGGTATCAAGTAATATGGTGGCGAAAGAGTTCGGGCAACGGCTCACCATGGAGAGCTGGAGACGAGCGGGTGGGTTGGCGGCGGTCGGTGCAGAGCGCACGGTTCACGGCCTTGACTTGATGGTGTTCCCGATCACCGACTGTGTCATTTGGTTTAAGATTTGGTCGCTAGAGAGAAAAAAATCAAGAAGTTGGGAACGGGCATTGTCTAAAGGAGTAGCTCACTGGAGTTCGAATGCGATCGAATCTTGCTCGCCGGTGGAGAGGATTCACTGGTGTTTTCTGGGTGACCTCGAGGTGTTTGCTGTTGGATTCTTTGTGGATCGAGACAGGGATGTAAAGGAGTCTGTGGCGGTCGGCCGGTTGGCTTTTATTTTGGTTGTCAGCGGTGCGCAGGAGGACGAGCTCGGCTTGGCAGCGCGCGACGCGTGCGCAGCGCGTTCCCCGCGCACGACACGTGCTCCCATGCGTGGCGCGGCGTCTGAGAGACTGGAGCAAGGGAGAACACAATGTGACTCTAGCAATGTGGCCCCACGGGTCAGTATGGCCCACTTGTCTGTGTGGAAAGGAAGGAGAGATGGAAGGGGTTGAAATTTTCCAAGTCTAGACGCGGTGACGACTTTACAACTTTGGGCCTCATCTAAACCTATTTCCAGGCAGATTCAAGAGGAGTGTCCCATGGGAAAGTTGTAAAGCTTGACTCAAACTATAATACTGCCAAGTTTCACTGCCTGGGGCTTGCTGGTTTGGTCGCTACAACTGTCCAAAATTGGTCCCAGGGTCCTGTGTCGGCTAGCTCTAGCACTTAGAAAACCTCCTAGGGTTAATTCTAGTATTTACCCTAATTTTCTTCATAAATCTTAGTGATGTGCCCCTAAACTTTGTGGTTTGTTTACTGAGGTCATTTACCAGTCTTTAGTTATTTTACTCAATTTTTTTCTTGGGCTCTTTTCAATTAAATTCCAAGAAGGAATTTCTCCTTACCATGCATATGCACCCTATTATATATGAGAACTGAATACTCGCTCCTCGTTCAAAAGAAATTTTTGGGCTCAAAATTTACAGTATACATTTTATACTTTCCTTCAAGTACAAGATTTTTTGGATATGACAGCTCTACCCCCCTTACAAAAGAATCTTGACCCCGAGATTCGTCCCTTCTAAAAGAAGCTAGGGAACTCATTTCTAAGTCAGTCTTCGCGTTCCCACGTAGCCTCGTCTACAGTGTGGTTACTCCACTGCACTCGGAGCATCTTAATGGTCTTTCTTCGGGTTCGTCGTTCCTTTTCTTCGAGGATTCGGATGGGGTGTACTTGGTACAAAAGCTTCGGGTTCAGATTTATATCCTCCAAAGTAGTGTGCTCGATAGGTGTACGAAGACACTTGCGGAGTTGAGATATGTGGAACACGTCATGTACGTTGGAGAGCTGTGGGGGCAGTTCCAATTGGTTTTGGCTACTTATCCACGTCTGGCAATGATACGATAAGGTCCAATGTAGCGTGGAGCGAGTTTACCATATATTTGGAAGCGTTGAGTTCCCCGCAGAGGAGAGACTTTAAGATAGACATATCGTCTACATCAAAGCTTAACTCTCGTCGTCTGTGATCGGAGTAACTCTTTTGTCGGGTTTGGGCTTCCCTCAACCGGTCTCTGATGAGAGTAACATTCTTTTCGGCCTCATTAATAACTGCAGGTCCAAAAAATTGCCTTTCTCCCACTTCCGACCAGTATAGCGGTGTCCGACACTTTCGTCCATAGAGTGCTTCAAATGGTGACATTTGAAGGCTAGTTTGGAAGCTATTGTTATAGGAGAATTCTGCAAACGGTAAACATTTCTCCCAATTTGTGTTATGCTCAAGGACACAGGCTCGAAGCATATCCTCAAGGGTTTGATTTGTCCTTTCCACCTGTCCTCCAGTTTGCGGGTGGAAAGCAGTGCTAAAGAATAATTTAGTTCCCAGGAGCTCGTGTAGATTCTCCCAGAATCGGGAGGTGAATTGAGTGCCACGGTCAGATACAATGACTTTGGGTACGCCGTGGAGCCTCACAATGTGGGTTAGGTATAACTCGACTAACTTGGCTCCACCATATGTCACATGTACTGGTATGAAGTGAGCTACTTTCGTTAGTCGATCCATAATAACCCAAATGGAGTCGTGCCCGCTAGGGGTCTTGGGTAAACTGGTGATGAAATCCATTCCGACATTATCAAATTTTCATTCTAGAACATGTAAAGGCTGCAGCAGACCAGCAGGTCGTTAATGCTCAGCTTTGACCCATTGGCAGGTATCACAGACCGCAACATAGGCAACTATGTCTCGCCGCAGGCGGGGCCACCAATATTGGGTCCAAATGTCTTGGTACATTTTCGTACATCTCGGATGGATGGTTAAAGGGGTACAATGTGCTTCTGTAAGAATAGTCTCTCTAAGGCTCTGGAACAAGACAGGGGTGTACAGGAGTCTGTGGCGGTCGCCGGTTGGCTTTTATTTTTGTCATCGACGGTGCGCGGAAGGACGAGCTCGGCTTGGCAGCGCGAGACGCGTGCGTAGCGCGTTCCCTGTGCACGACGCGTGCGCAGCGCGTTCCCTGTGCGCGACGCGTGCTCCCATGCTTGGCGCGACGTCTGAGCGACTGGAGCAAGGGAGAACATGATGTGACTCTGGCAATGTGGCCCCACGGGTCAGTATGGCCCACTTGTCAGTGTGCAAAGGAAGGAGAGATGGAAGAGGCTGAAATTTTCTAAGTCTAGACGCAGTGACGACTTTACAACTTTGGGCCTCATCCAAACATATTTCCAGGCAGATTCAAGAGGAGTGTCCCATGGCAAAGTTGTAAAGCTTGACTCAAACTATAATACTGCCAAGTTTCACCGCCTGGGGCTTGTGAAGGGTTACGCGGAGGCTACGATAGCATAAAACAAAACTTTTCTACCGTGCAAAAGGAACACTTGCAAGTAAGGGTCGATAGATCGTTACCGATTGGAGTAGAGTGCAGCGGAAATAGCCAATCAGGAGCTATTCGATCCGGAACAGTGCCAGCCGATCACAGCCGATTCGTTGACAGCCAATTCCCCGAGTCGACAGCCGATCCGGCGCAGCCGACGCGCCGATTCCATAGCAGATCTGCCGGAGCCGATTTTCCGATTCGCCGAAACACGCTCGCACTGCCGATCTGCCGTAGCCGCCTCGTCCGATCACAGCCGATTCGTAGCCGATTAACAACACGACAATGTAGAAGTGCCTCTACCAGTATCCACACGTCCAATGACAGAACACCTAACACCTGTGTGCTAGCACAAGATGCAAGGCAAGGGTTTGGCACGGGAGTGGGAGAGTTTCCATGGAGATCTCAAACTTGCCGACTTTTGTTGCACCAAATCAGATTGATTCGGTTCAATGCAATCCGCAACTCTCCACCCCTCGCACCTTTATATAGAGTTGCCGGCTGGGCCTAGAGGCCCATCGGGACTCTATTTTGAATCGGATCCCATCCAAATCTCATAGAGTTGGCTGGCCAGACTTCATAAGCCCATAGGACTCTATATTAAATCAAATCTTATCCGAATTGAGCCATATTCGATTCTAACTCGAATGCCTATTCTTATCCCCTTAAGCGTGCATCCCTGTAGGTTCAGGTATACTTGGCTTCGGCTTGAGTCTAACTCAGCCGATCTGTCAACAGTGGCGCCTAGCAACACATATTGACACCATAGTATACAAGAATATAATATCGGCTCTGAACCTGTAATGTGTACACAAATTCCTTTGCCTCACGATATCAATTAAGCTATAGACAAGATGTGTGCCATCCTTTCAATAGCTTAATCATTCACTCGAACCATATTGGATTATCTGTCTGTTGATTGACTCCTCAATCAACTCGGCATGGCCATGCACTTCCATAATCCATTACCTCGAGGGGCCCAGAGATATCTCTCCAAAGGAGGGGCAAATTCCATTTTGATAACTCACATCCCACTCCATGTTTCATAGCGAACCTGAAGACTACTTTTATAACTATCCAGTTACGGAATATCGTTTGGTAGTCCCAAAGTAGGCTACTGCACATGTCAGAATCCATGATGATCTCAGGTCTAAGGACTTTGCACCAACACTACTTGAGACCAACTAATGGCACATTAAGTCTTGTAGTGTCTCATGGTGGGTCTATCCAACAGCATGTTCTCTAACATGTGTCCACATTTATTGATTTGGTATCTCCATACCATGATCTATGAGACATGATCATCAATCAATAAACATGCCGATCTTGGAATATTCATACATAAAGAGTCTCATAAATAAGTCATGTACTTATTGATAAATACAAGTGGTCTATTTCATGGAACAGAATAACGCTTTATTCATTTATACATAAACATTGACGTGATATCCAACATATCCTTGTTGCCTCTAGAGCATATCACTAACAGTCTCCCACTTGCACTAGAGTCAATCATGTAGTATCTAATACATATTGCTCTTGTGTGCGCCTCATGTTTCGGCTGAGGGAGAGGTTTTGTCAACGGATCGGCTATGTTGAGATCCGTGTGCACTTTGCATATCTTGACATCACCTCTGTCCATAATCTCTCGGATGAGGTGATATCACCGAAGTATGTGTTTGGACTTCGATGTGACCTCGGCTCCTTGGCTTGCACAATGACTCCACTATTATCACAATAGAGAGACATTGTACCAGTCTTGAGCCATCACACCTAGCTCGAAACATATTTCTTGATCCCAACAGCCTCCTTTGCGCTTCAAGAACGACGTGTACTTGGCTTCCATTGTAGAATTAGTAACGGTATCCGCTTGGAACTCTTCCACTGACTATGCCTCCATTCGATAGAACACGAACCCATTGCGATCTATAATCATCCTTGTCTCGTTTGGAAGCTAGCATCGGTGTAACCACTTACAACGAGCTCTTCTTCACCTCCATAGACTAGGAACATATCCTTAGTTCTTCTCAAGTACTTAAGGATATTCTTTACGGCAGTCCAGTGACCTTCACCTGGATCTGACTGGTATCTGCTCGTAGCACTCAAAGCGTACGAGACATCTGGGCGTGTACATAGCATGGCATAAATGATGGATCCAATTGCTGAAGCATATGGAACCAAACCCATCTTATTCCGCTCATCATGTGTCCGAGGACACCGATTCTTGCTAAGATTAATGCCATGTGACATGGGCAAGAAACCTTTCTTGTAATCGTGCATGTTGAACTTTTTCAACACCTTGTCAATGTATGTACTTTGGCTTAATCCAATTAGCCTCTTGGATCTATCTCTATAGATCCGAATGCCCAATATGTATGCTGCCTTCCCTAAGTCTTTCATGGAAAAACTATTTTTCAATGAAGACTTGACGGATTCTAGCATAGGGATATCATTTCCAATCAGTAATATGTCATCCACATATAAGATTAGAAATACAATTGCGCTCCCACCGACCTTTTGTAAACACAGGCCTCCTCTTTATTTTTGATGAAACCAAACCCTTTGATTACTTTATCAAAACGAATATTCCAACTCCGAGATGCTTGCTTCAATCCATAAATGAAGTTTTGTAGCTTGCATATCTTTCCAGGCGATTGTGGATCGACAAAACCCTCAGGTTGTATCATGTATACATCCTCGCTTAGGTTTCCATTTAGAAAAGCCGTTTTGACATCCATCTACCATATCTCATAATCGAAATATGCAGCAATCGCTAGGATAATCCGAATAGATTTAAGCATTGCGACGGGCGAGAAGGTTTCATCATAATCAACTCCTTGAATCTGTTTAAAACCTTTCGCCACCAATCGCGCCTTATAGATGTGAACATTTCCATCCATATCGGCCTTTTTCTTAAAAACCCATTTACACTCAATGGTTTTGACACCATCAGGTGGATCAACCAAGTTCCAAACTTGATTGTCGTACATGGATTCTATTTCGGATTTCATGGCTCCAAGCCACTTGTTGGAATCGGGTCCCACCATCGCTTCCTCATAGGTATTAGGCTCATCGTTGTCTAACAACAATATATCACGTTGTTCCGCACCTGTGTACCTGTCAGGTGCACGACGTGATCTTTCAGACCTCCGTGGGGCTGGTGTATCTACAACTGGTGGCGCAACACTTTGCTCCTCCTGTTGTGGTTCTGTGGTCGCTGAAACATTTTCTAGTGTTTCTTGAACTTCTTCAAGATGCACCCTACTCCCACTAACCCTTCTTGAAAGAAACTCTTTCTCCAAGAAGACACCGTGTCGGGCGACAAACACTTTGCCTTGTTCCCGATTATAAAAGTAATATCCCTTAGTTTCCTTAGGATATCCCACAAAGAAGCATTTGTCGATTTGGGTGTGAGCTTGTCGGACGTAAACGTTTTACATAAGCTTCACATTACCAAATTTTGAGAAAAGACAAAATAGGGGTTGCCCTGTCTATATCTCATATGGTGTCTTTTCAACCGACTTAGATGGAACTTTATTTAGTGTGAACGCAATGTTTCAAGAGCATATCCCCGAAGGATAATGAAAGATCACTTTGGCTCATCATGGACCTCACCATGTCCAACAAGGTGCGATTTCTCCGTTCGGACACCTCATTCCATTCCGGAGTTCTGGCGGAGTCAATTGTGAAACAATTCCACAATCTTTTAGATGATTACCAAACTCTTGGCTCAAGTATTCGCCTTCACGATCCGATCGTAGAAACTTGATTGTTTTCCCTACATGATTCGTACTTTATTCTCGGAAATCTTTGAACTTTTCAAAGGATTCAGACTTATGCCTCATTAAGTAGATATAACCATATCTACTAAAGTCATCGGTGAAGGTAATGAAGTACCGATAACCACCTCGATAGTTGAGCTCATTGGTCCACATACATCGGTATGTACGAGTTCCAACAAGTCACTTGATCTCTCACCGTATCCCGTGAAAGATGCCTTTGTCATCTTAGGTAAACAAGACACACATGTCTCAAATGATTCAAAATCAAAAGAGTGAAGCAATCCATCCTTATGGAGCTTCTCAATGTGTTTCTTATTTATATGGCATAGACAACAATGTCGATAAACGTGGGGTTTGTATCATTTGGGAATTGCCTCGTATTAATGTTATAGATGGGAGACGCTTCAAGATTCAAAACTTATAATCCATTCACCAATGGAGTATGAAAATAGAACATATCTCTCGAGATATATTGAACAACCATTGTCCGATCTAAAATCAAATCCTTCCGCTTGCAAACATGAAGCGGAAATAACGTTTTGACATAGAGTTGGAACACAATAACAATTATTTAATTCCAAAACTAATCCGAAGGTAGATGAAGTGGAACAAGTGCCGACAAGAATCGTAGCAACGCTTGCTCCATTGCCGACGCGCAGTTCACCTCGTCCCTTCTCAAGCCTCTACTTCTTCTCATTCCTTGCAACGATTTGAAAATATGAGCTACGATCCGGTATCAAATACCCAAGTCTCGTAGGTGAAGTAGCAAGATTAATGTCCATAACATTAATACGGCGTAAGTCGCACTTTGCTTCTCTTTAAGATTCTCCATGTACTTCTTGCAGTCCCTTTTCCGTGACATGTCTCCTGCAATAGAAGCAAATGGCATCTCGATGCCGACGACCCTTCTTGCCCTTCTTTGCGTTGGAGGCACTCGTGATCTCATCGGGAGTTAGTTTCCTCGTGGTGCAAAGTTTCTTGACAGTGGTTTACGCTTAGCTTTCTGCATCATCATCACATGATGACCGTTTTTCTGGATACTCTCCTCACCGTCTTTAGCATCCCATGCAATTCAGCCAAGGTCTTATCCATACTGTTCATGTGATAATTCAATATGAATGGCTTGAAGCTTGGAGGGAGCGACGGAGAATCACATCGTAGCCAACTCTTGGCTAAGGGAAACCTAGTTTTTCGACTCTCAATGTAGCCAATCATTTTTATCACATGCGACGACGGGACTCCCTCAACAAGCTCGCATGCAAACAGGACTTTGAGGTGTTGAACCTCTCAGCCCTAGCTTGGATCTCAAACATGCCACGCATTCTCGAATAATAGTATGAGCATCGCTGCTCTCGTATTGCTTCCGAAGCTCGGAGGACATTGTAGCAAGCATGAGACAGCTTATATCTAGGGCATCATTAGTGTGCTTCTCATAAGCCCTCCGTGCAGTAGAGCATTATTAGTCAAATCATCGGGATAGGGTACTTCAAGAACGTACTCCTTGCGCTCTTGCTTGAGAACAATTCTCAAGTTGAGATACCAATCCATAAAGTTTGTTCTATTCAATTTTTCTTTCTCGAGAATAGATCGCAAATTAAAGGTACCGGGTGTAGTATTAGCTGCCATTATTCTACAATGAAAAAGCAAAGTTTACCACAATGTTTATGCTATATCTATTGTTAAATAATTTAACATAAGACTCCCATTACGTATTTTACACATTCTCTCTAGGTTACGTATTGGGTCAAGATCCATATGTTAGTTAATTTCTAGTGAGCTTTGGCATCACTGCTAGAATATTAGTAACATGGGTAAGCAACAAATTGCTAATCACATCTCTATGTAACTCTTGTTGTTGGTGTGGCATCTTCATGCCCCGACGCAAACCTATGCGCCAAGGCCCAAAACTATTTTGTTAGCCTTGTTAAGTAAATCAAATGCTCCTTTTGTATATGTCCGACATATACTCCCTCGTGTTATGATAGAGAATGGTACTGCTTTGCAGACCCACCATTGACGAGCTTAACGGTGAGGGGTGCAACATTTGGAAGGGCATCATTGCTACTTAATTTTGTGAGGGATACTATCCTATCAAACAAACATATCAATATATGAAAGTAGGTAGAATAGCAATCAATGAAATAGTATGGCCCCCCTTCACATGGTGATCTCCATCTCCTTTCCAGTTAGAGGATCTCCATCTTCATCACCGTTCTTCCAAGTGTCGAATGCTTGATTTCTTCAAATTAAGCTACTATTATAGAAGCTATAATTGAAGATTACATCGACTCGTAGGTCGTGAAAGAATATTACAAGCATTATAATTGAAGATTACATCGACTCGTAGGTCGTGAAAGAATATTACAAGCATTGCACATATGAAAGAATATTACACGCATCACATGCATCTCATACATACAATAGGGCCATATCATCTCAAAGCATTCTCTGCAAAAACAAGTTAGGCGTATAACGTTTTCTACCTATCACAGAGATATGGTATCGAGACTACATATAAGGGGGTACGCACACAGCGGTCCCAATCTTTGAAATCGCTTATGAAAACCATATCGGCATAATCACATTATGCCGTCTCGATACACTATCAAGGGAGATGGTTTGCGTAGGCGCGACGCAGCATACAAGGTCTGACTACGAGACAACTTTGGCATAACCATATTATACCATTATGATACACTATCAAGGAACGCTATCCCGAAACCGACTCAAACCGAGTTCTATGGATATTGCTTCGACGTAATCACATTACGTCATTCCAATACACTATCAAGGAACGCAATTACCATCTACTCTCCTCAAAAGATCCCGTAAAACCGATTGATCTAATCAACCCGTGTGCAAAACTTGTTCCAGATCTAATTGTGGAGATTGTGGCAATCGGGTATCTACATGGCAAGATTATCCGACTGGAGGTAGGGATAGATTGCGCCTGTCATATCTGTAAACCAAACTTGACTTGGGTGTTACGATTGCCGATAGAGATAAGGCAATCGGCCTATAGTCACGGTTTGGTAAGATTGAAGAAACCAACTTAGAATAAGATAGGGTTTCCGATCTATAAGCCCTACTCCCAAGACTATATAAGGGGGGTAAGGGGCGTCCCTTGAGGGATATCCTATGTTAGATCAGCTTTGAGCTTTAGATCACGAGATCAATAAAGATACTCGGATCGAATCCACCGAAACAGAGTAGGGTATTACCTCACGAGAGGGCCGAACCCGTCTAAATCTTCTTCTTCTTTTCACCCATCGTGCTTGCGATCTCGACTGCGACCCCAGAAATCATATTGCCGAAACCAAGTTTCGACACTAATCTAAAACCCGAACTAAGCAAGTTTAGCTCTGATACCACTGAAGGGTTACACGGAGGCTACGATAGCATAAAATAAAACTTTTCTACCGCGCAAACCAGGAACACTTGCAAGTAAGGGTCGATAGATCGTTACCGATTGGAGTAGAGTGCAGTCGAAATAGCCAATCAGGAGCTATCCGATCTGGAACAGTGCAGCCGATCACAGCCGACTCGCTGACAGCCGATTCCCCGAGTCGACAGCCGATCCGCCGCAGTCGACGCACCGATTCCATAGCCGATCTGCCGCAGCCGATTTGCCGATTCGCCAAAACACGCTCGCGCTGCCAATCCGCCGCAGCCGCCTCATCCGATCGCAGCCGATTCATAGCCGACGAAGAGCACCACAATGTAGCAGTGCCTCTACCAGTATCTACACGTTCAGGGACAGAACACGTAACACCCGTGTGCTAGCACAAGATGCAAGGCCAGGGTTTGGCTCGGGAGTGGCAGAGTATCCATGGAGATCTCAAACTTGCCGACTTCTGTTGTCCAAATCAGATTGATTCGGTTCAATGTAATCCGCAACTCTCCACCCCTCGCCCCTTTATATAGAGTTGCCGGCTGGGCCTAGAGGCCTATCGGGACTCTATATTGAATCGGATCCAATCCGAATCTCATAGAGTTGGCCGGCCAGACTTCGTAAGCCCATAGGACTCTATATTAAATCGAATCTTATCCGAATTGAGCCACATTCGAGTCAAACTCGAATGCCTATTCTTATCCCCTTAAGCGTGCGACCCTGTAGGTTCAGGTATACTTGGCTTTGGCTTGAGTCTAACTCAGCCAATCTGTCAACAGCGGCGCCTAGCAGCACATATTGACACCATAGTATACAAGAATATAATATCGGCTCTGAACTTGTAATGTGTACACAAATCCCTTTGCCTTACGATATCAATTAAGCTATAGGCAAGATGTGTGTGATCCTTTCAATAGCTTAATCATTCACTCGAACCGTATTGGATTATCTGTCTATTGGTTGACTCCTCAATCAGCTCGGCATGGCCATGCACTTCCATAATCCATTACCTCGAGGGGCCCAGAGATATCTCTCCAAAGGAGGGGCAAATTCCATCTTGATCACTCACATCTCACTCCATGTTTCATAGCAAACCTGAAGACTACTTTTATAACTACCCAGTTACGGAATAGCGTTTGGTAGTCCCAAAGTAGGCTACTACACATGTCAGAATCCATGATGATCTCAAGTCTAAGGACTTTGCACCAACACTACTTGATACCAACTAATGGCACATCAATTCCTGTAATGTCTCATGGTGGGTCTATCCAACAGCGTGTTCTCTAACATGTGTCCACATTTATTGATTTCGTATCTCCATACCATGATCTATGAGACATGATCATCAATCAATAAACATGCCGATCTTGGAATCATATTTGTTCCAACAATATGACATGTGATCAGGGATCGTTTAGAAATAGAATAATACGTAAAGAGTCTCATAAGTAAGTCACGTACTTATTGATCAATACAAGTTGTCTATTTGATGGAACTGAATAACACTTTATTCATTTATACATAAACATTGACCATGATATCCAACATCTCGATGTTGTCTCTAGGTCATACCACTAATAGCTTGCTGGTTTGGTCGCTACAATAGTCCAAAGTTGGTCCCATGGTCCTGTGTCGGCTAGCTCTAGCACTTAGAAAACCTCCTAGGGTTAATTCTAGTCTTTACCCTAATTCTCTTCATAAATCTTAATGATGTGCCCCTAAACTTTGTGGTTTGTTTACTGAGGTCATTTACCAGTCTTTAGTTATTTTACTCAATTTTTTTCTTGGGCTCTTTTCAATTAAATTCCAAGAAGGAATTTCTCCTTACCATGCATATGCACCCTATTATATATGAGAACCGAATACTCGCTCCTCGTTCAAAAGAAATTTTTGGGTTCAAAATTAACAGTATACATTTTATTCTTTCCTTCAAGTACAAGATTTTTGGGATATGACATTGCCATTCGTCAATCATGGATTCCAGCATACTTTATGGACATACCTCTAGCAGGAATCCTTCGGACTATGTCACGATCGGAGAGTGCAAATTCTTTTTTTCGCCATTTTATTCATCGAAAATTGACATTTGTCGAGTTTTGGATTAGGTTTGACACACCTTTGGAGTGTCAGCGGCAAGAGGAGTTGAAAGCTGACAATTCAAGTCTTCATAGCACTCCTAAAATGATGACACCATGGGCCATTGAGAAGCAATGTAGTTTGATATATACACATGAAGTATTTAGTAAATCATAGGAGCAAATTATAGCTGTAAGAGACCATTGCATTATTCAACCATTGCATTATTCAAGGCATTACAGAGCTTGAATATATAAAAATTTACAACATCAGCAGTATATCTAGAAAAGATCGAGTGGTTGAATTGAACAAGTCCAACATGTTTGGGCGGTGCTCCTATAAAATATATGAGTCCTATGGCATCCTGTGCCATCATATCATACAAGTGCTTAGAGCTGAGAAGCAAAACGAGATGCCATCAATTTATATTATGAAAGAGATGGGACATAAGATGTAAAAGGTGTGTATTGGATTATTTGCTTCTCTAAGGTTTTTGTCCACAAGATTATTGATCACATCTTTGATTTCTATGTCTCATAATTTTACAGGGAAGTATTCTTTGATGAAGAAGGTAACATACTAGATAAAAAACCTAAAGATCCAGTGGAGGTTGTACTGTGGAAAAAGATTTCAGATTCACGCAACAAGTTTGAAGATCTCATCCATATGGCCCAGAACTCTGAACAAGGGTTGGACTTTTTATTTTCTAGTTTATCCAACCTAGTAGAACCTCTCCAAAGAATCACACCTGCTGCGAGAATACAAAAACAGGATGAGTTTGAATCTTTCCTTGGTACCAAAATACCAATTGAAGTCGATATACATCCACCAAGTGATATCAGGTTAAAAGGGAGAAGCAAAAGAATTAAGAAGAGCAAGGAGATTAAAGCTGCAAGCAAGGGCAAAAGTACACGTAGGTGTGGAAAATGTAAGCAAGTAGGTCATGATGCACGCAAATGCCAAGTCGATATATAATTATGTATGAAAAGGGAAATAGTGGTTTGATTATGTATGGATCAAATATCCTATTAGAAGTCACAACTTATTAGTTTAGTTTTGTCCTATGTTTAATCATCAAATTTTATAGCTTTGTATAGACCTTTCCTCAAATTGGCTGAGTGGATACCATGATGCATGATATGATCTGGATGGTTACCAGTGGTTCCAATTTGTTTAAAATTTGCATGATATGATCTGGATGGTTACCAGTGGATGGTGCATCTCCTTGGACATTCATCTTTGACAGCCAAACTGTGGTAACATTGTACATAAAAATTCTGGCACATTCATTTTTTCACTCAATTGTAGTCAACATCATCAGGACAACAACCTACCTGGAATTCCTCAGACAAGCTAAGCAGCCACCAGATTATACACAAGCAGCCACCAGATTATACACAAGCAGCAGCACCACCAGATTATACAAGCTAAGCACCATCAGAGATTCAACAAGCTAAGCAGTCACCAGATTATACACAAGCAGCAGCACCACCAAATTAATGCAATGTCAAAAACTTTATTACTCTGAATTATCATACAGTACAACTGCATACATCTCCAAGGCATCATGCACTTTAGTATAAAAAATGAAGCATACATCATCAGGACATCATGCACTTTAGTAGAATTGCATAGTGCCTCCCAAAACAGCTAACATACATCTACCACTTTAGTACAAATGCAAGTTCCAGAATTATATTTGAGCTTGTGTCTTCATACATCATACAAGTGCCTTTGCAACTGTCTCCCACTTGGGTCTTCATATTCAGGGAAGTGGTGGAGGAAGTGGCAACCCTCACCAAAGGTACAACTAGAGGTACTGCACAATCTGTTCAAATACTGTAAAGCAGGTAAGTTCAGAAAGACCAAACCGAATCATCCATGCCACAGAAAGCAAGGTGTACCTTTGCATTTGCTTGAAGCATGTAGGAACATCTCCAGCCTAATTGAAGAACTGCACAAAAAATTTCATTGTAAATGCAGCTGATGTTCACTTGGATTTTGGTAATAAGGAAAGATGTGCGCAGGGATGACGTGCGCAGGGATGACGGACGGTGGCATTCTTCATATCAATCTGCTATAAAAAAATTTGTTTAACATACCAGTTGCTGGGGTGTGGCATTTCGTCGAACACCCTCTGGTCTCGATGTATGAGGTCGCATTTTCTAGCAGCCGCCGCCGTGATTCCTACCCCAGCCGCCGTCCGTCATCCCTGCACTAGCCGCCGCACCTCCCCGGCCCAGCCGCCAGAGATATCCAGCCCAGCTGACGCTTCCCCCGCCGCCGTCGGCCTCCGTGATCCCTTCCCTAGCCGACGCAACTCCCGTTCCATCCGCCGCAGCCCTACACAATCGGCGCTCCAGTCGTTGTTGAGGCACAGGAGGATGGCCAGCCGGCGGCGAATATGGCAGAGGGGCGGTGGGGTGGTGGCGGTGCGGCTCGGCGCGATACGATGATGCGTGTTCGGCTGACTCGCGCCGCGCCGACGTAGGGGGTTTTTCGCAATTTTGTGCGTGGGAAGAATGCCGGGGCGCGCGGTAAATTGCAAAATGTCCCAGTCTCCTCTATGGTCCGTCGGATGGGCATCCGGTTCTGATTAAGAGTTTCTAAGGTTGCACTGAACACCTGGTTTGCACATGATACAATCCCATATGTAAATTATATATGAATTTAAAATACTTTTTAATAGGGCTCTGTTTTAATATTTAATCTTGGTTTTTAACATCAACCACGAAAAAAAAAGTAGAAAATTTTTTGTAACATACGATATAGAACAGTAAAAGAACGTAATATATGTGTGTACATATGTGTACATGTTTTGATAATATATGTATATATTTTCTTAATTAAG
Source organism: Oryza australiensis (assembly GCA_019925245.2). Taxonomy (NCBI): domain Eukaryota; kingdom Viridiplantae; phylum Streptophyta; class Magnoliopsida; order Poales; family Poaceae; genus Oryza; species Oryza australiensis. Next base: position 561,836 of record JAIFGZ020000516.1, read on the forward strand.
TGCACTTATATGTGTACATATTTATATATATATGCATGTTGAGTATATATGTATAAATATATATGTGAGTAAAATATGTATGCATATATATATTGGACATATATATATATAATTAATAAGCAGCAAGGAGCAAAATTTTTAAAAAAACCTTTAGTCCCGGTTGGTAACATCAACCGGGACTAAAGATAGCGGAACCAGCCACGTGGCGCCGCCATCTTTAGTCCTCGTTTGTGTTACCAATCGGGACTAAAAAGAATCTTTAGTCCCGGATATTTCAACCGAGACTAAAGATGCCGATCTTTAGTCCCGCTTTCGTTATCCCAGTTTTATAACCAGGACAAAAGAGGGTTATAAACCGGAACAATTATGGGTTTCCCCACCACATAATCATGCAAATACAATCAATATGTTAAAATGTTACTAATAAATAATTAAAGTGATAATTAGTGTGCATATAGACCAGTAGCAGCGGAAAATCCGAATTACCCCTAAACTATTGTGACATCATAAATTACCCTTCAAACTATAAAATCAGACATTCTTCATCCTCAGTCTTTTCATACTTTGATGAATTACCTTACTACTCACTCTGAAGCCGTTTTGGTCCTATATGACGCACAGTGGCAGTCCAGTTAACATAAAAATATTAAAAACACGACGGGGCCCATATGTCAGTTTTGCTTTGTTAATTTTTTAAAAAAATATTTAAATCCACAAATCAGAATTGACATGTGGACTTGCTTTTAAATTTTTTTATGCTAACTGGATTGTCACGTGCGTCATGTAGGATACAAGATGTCTGGTATTGTAGTTTAGGACGTGATTTTTATTGTTGTTATAGTTTAGTGAATAATTTAGACTTTTTTTCATAGTATTTACATGAAAAACTTCATAGATATCATCTAAAATTTCTTCGAATATTCGATATGTGAAATTTTATTTGATGGTATAAATATCAATCTCGTCCAACTGTTTGTCTCCATTGGCCCCTTATGTTATTCTATCAACTCATTTATCATTTTTTTCTATCCGATAGATACTTTCTGAGTGACATGATTATGATATCGAGGATGGTTGGTAATTGAAAAAAAATCAGTATATTAGTGACTCAATGTGCCAGTAAATTAAAAAGGCTACGAAATATGACTGATTAGTTAGACCGCGGATGGGCACGGCAAGTTAGTCGACAACACGCGCCAGACGCCGCTTCGTGCAAGCTTTTTTGAACGATCATCACCAGACGGCGCTATGATTCATTGTATATAGTAAAAAAATTACAAGGCTAATGTCTAAGAACACTGTAGCCAAGAAAAAAAATTCCATCTGTGGAGATCATGGCAATCGGGTATCTACATGACAAGCTTATCCGACTGGAGGTAAAGATAGATTGCGCCTGCCATATCTGTAAACCGAACATGACTTGGGTGTTACGATTGCCGATAGAGATAAGGCAATCGGCCTATAGTCACGGTTTGGTAAGATTGAGGAAACCAACTTAGAGTAAAATATGGTTTCCGATCTGTAAGCCCTCCTCCCAAGACTATATAAGGGGGGTAAGGGGCGTCCCTTGAGGGATATACGAATTCATAAGCAAGAGCTTTAGACACACGAGATCAATAAAGACACTCGGCGGATCGAATCCACCGAAACAGGAGTAGGGTATTACCTCACGAGAGGGCCTGAACCTGTCTAAATCTTTTTCTTCTTCTAACCCATTGTGCTTGGCGATCTCGACTGCGACCCCAGAAATTATATTGCCGAAACCAAGTTTCGACAGTTGGCGCGCCAGGTAGGGGACGCGCGTCGAGACCTCTTCAACAATCTCGCCGACAAGCGTGATGGGATCTCCTTCAAGACTCGGCGATTTCGCCGCCATCTTCGTCGACGGTTCCTCCTTCGACTCGAATTCGGACCAGTCGGTAGGAGAAATCCACTCGACACCGTTCGGACTCCGAACAGCGCCACGATCTACAACGACATCTTGAAGACCAAGATACAATCTACTTTCTCCGACGACGGACTTCACTCGGCACCACTCGGATTACCGAATACCGCCGAAATTTGCGCCAATCTTCTCACCTCCCCGACGGAGGCGATCTACTCAGATGAAGACCTCTCAGTGCCGTTTGGGTTACCAAACGTCGCCGAGATTTTCAGCAAACTTCTCTCCCCCGAGTCGGCGACGACCCACTCGGAGGAGCCCACACCCCCAAGCTCTGACTCGGACTGGAACGATCCAGATCTGGGTTACCCAGGATCAAGGGAGGTCGCCGTCATCCTCCCATCATTCGGCTCCTGCTCATCTTCGGAGCTCAATGGATACCTCAGCTCTGCCGGCTTCGACAACCTCTACGGCATCCCTTCTGACGAAGCCGACAACTCCGACTGCCGCATGGACTGTGAGCCGAAGTGCTTTGACGTCCTCATGGCCGAGCCGGACGAGTCCGACTCAGCCATGGCCAGAAGGCTTGCTGAAGAAGAGCGAGCCAAGATCGAGCTCGAGCGCAAGACAGCCGAAGAAGAGAAACAACGCAAGGATGAGGCCGAAAAGAGGAAGCAGGACCTACGTGCAGCCGGACGATCTGCCCAGGAGGCCATCCTCCAAACACGGGTCCGCAACACCAACATCTTCCAAACACCACAGCAGAACGCTGTTGCCGCGTTCACCCTCTTGGACACCGTCATGGAGACGGCGCCTGCCAACGTGACTCCGATACTCGACAAGATCAAGACCATCGTCGCCGCCACAGCAAACGGCGACCCCACCACCTCGGCACGAAGGCCGACTGAATCTGTGGCCGAAACGCCAGACAAGAGCCGGCTTCCGCCTCTGAGGTCAGGAGACTATAAGAGGCCCGAGCCAGATCGGTCGACGACCAGGCCAAGAGGCCCACCCCACGAGTCCACGCTAAAATACCAGGAGCAGACGGCCGACTCCCACGACAAACGACACGGACGTCCACCCGTCCACCACCGCGTCCGCCGCAATAGCTCCAGCTACCCAACCAGTCAACCGAAGACCCCGCCGAGTGATCTGCGGGAAGTCCTCGATCGCCGCTACCAGGAGCGCGACCGACGCACTCGGGAAGATTGGAGGGGATCACCCGATAGCGGCGATGACGGAGTACCAGCCTTCACTCGGGAGCTCCGCCGAGTGCACTGGCCGAGTGGCTTTAAGCCCACAGGGATTGAAAGGTACGATGGCAAGACCGACCCTGAATCTTGGCTAACTGTATACACCCTCGCCATCCGTGCTGCAGGTGGCGACAACAAAGCCATGGCCAATTACCTGCCCGTGGCCCTTGCAAACTCGGCCAGAAATTGGCTCACGAGCCTGCCGAGAGGCTCAATCGGCTCGTGGAGCGAGCTGAGGGACCACTTCATCGCCAACTTCCAAGGTACCTTCGAGAGGCCCGGCACACAATTCGACCTATACAATGTCATCCAAAAGCCGGACGAGCCCCTGAAGGATTACATTCGTCGTTTCTCCGAGAAGCGCAACAAGATCCCGAACATCACCGATGACATCATCATCGCCGCCTTCCAGAAGGGAGTCCGTGATGAGCTGCTGATTGGGAAGTTCGGGCGCAAACCACCGAAGACGGTGAAGCAAATGTTCGAGATGGCGAACTCATACGCCAAATCCAATGACGCCATTAAGGCCGCCCGTCAAGACCGGCCCGATAGAAGGGAGGACAAGCAAGCGGGAGGAAGCCGTAATCCTAAGAAGGATGGCGGCAAGAACGGCAACCAGGGCCAGAAAGATCGCAAGCGCCGATGTGAGGACCTAGTGGCCGCAACCTCCAACACTCAACGCCGTCCCCGAGTCACCGCCTACGACGCCATCATGAACGCCCAGTGCACCCACCATCCGAATCATAAGCACGCGGCGAAGGATCGTTTATCTACAAGCGTCACGAACAAGATGCGCGCAGCTCAACAAGAAGCCGACGACGAGGCTGGCCCGTCAGCGCCAAGAAGAACAACGCGGCTGAAAATGCCAAACCTTTTCAAGACCCAGTGGGGGAGCTCAACCACATCTTCGGAGGTCCGCTAGCCTATGAGTCCAAAAGGAAACAGAAGCTAACTGACCGGGAGGTCAATGCGGCTCAACCCGAAGTCCCTCAATATCTGCGATGGTCGGAAGTGGCCATCACCTTTGACCGCTCGGATCATCCCGACCGAGTGGTTCATCCGGGCGCTATCCACTCGTCCCTGGACCCCGTGGTCCGCAACATCGGGCTTAAGCGCGTCCTCATCGATGGGGCGTGCCCTCAACATCCCGTTTGCCAAGACCATGGATGAGATGCATCCCGAGGGCCGAACTAAAGGCAAGCTCAGCCCCCTTCCACGGAGTTATCCTGTGGCTATCTTCTACACCACTGGGCATATCTCCCTCCCAGTCACCTTCGGAGCCCGAGAGAACTTCCAAACGAAGAACGTCACCTTTGAGGTGGCCGACTTCGAAACAGCATATCACGCCATCATCGGAAGGCCCGCGCTTGCCAAGTTCATGGCGATCCCTCACTACACCTACCTCGCATGAAGATGCCGGGTCCCAACGGCGTCATCACTCTTCGCGGCGACGTGAAGCAAGCCTTCACCGCGATAAGGAGAGCTGCGACATGGCCCAATCTCGCGAGAGATTACGTGGCCAACAAGAAGTCCGATTGGCTGCATCAACTTCGGCAGAGGGCGAAGTCCCCGCGAAGAAGATAGCCAAATCAGGATCCGGCGACGCCAAGACCAAGAAGATCTCCCTTGATCCGTCGGATCCCTCGAAAACTGCTGTGATCGGCGCTGACCTAGATCCCAAATAGGAAAGCACGCTCGTCACCTTCCTCCAAAATAATAAAGATGTTTTTGCTTGGAAACCATCCGATATGCCTGGAATTCCTAGGGAGGTGATCGAGCACTCTTTGAACGTCAAAGATGACGCCAAACCGATAAAACAACGATTACGCAGATTCGCACAGGACCGAAAAGACGCTATCAAAGAAGAACTCGCAAAGCTCTTGGCTGCCGGCTTCATTAAAGAAGTCCTCCATCCCGACTGGTTAGCCAACCCAGTCCTGGTCCGCAAGAAGACGGGGCAATGGCGCATGTGCGTTGACTATACTAACCTCAACAAAGCCTGCCCCAAAGATCCCTTCGGGCTGCCTCGCATCGACCAAGTCGTCGACTCGCAATGGGCTGCCAACTCCCGAGTTTCGGATCATTACTCGGGCTATCACCAAATCAGCTTAAAAGAATCCGATTGCTGAAGACATCGTTCATCATGCCGTTTGGGTCCTACTGCTACATCACCATGCCTTTCGGCCTGAAGAAAGCCGGAGCCATGTACCAACGCATGATCCAAAGATATTTCCAGATGCAGATCGGCAAGAACGTTGAAGCTTATGTCGACGACGTTGTCATCAAGACCAAGCAGAAAGAAGACCTGATCGCCGACTTAGAAGAAACCTTTGCGAACATCCGGGCCTTTAGAATGAAGTTAAACCCGGAGAAGTGCACGTTCGGTGTTCCATCAGGCAAACTGCTCGGCTTCATGGTGTCACATCGCGGCATTGAAGCAAATCCAGAAAAGATCAATGCCATCTTAAACATGAAACCCCCGAGTAACCAGAAAGACGTTCAGAAGCTCACTGGCTGCATGGCGGCACTAAGCCATTTCATATCCCGACTCGGCGAACGAGGCATGCCGTTCTTCAGACTGCTAAAGAAGACAGACGACTTCCAGTGGACCGCGGAAGCCAACAAAGCCTTTGAAGATTTCAAAGAGTTCCTTACAACGCCACCCATCCTGGCCTCGCCTCAACCCCAGAACCTCTGCTGCTGTACGTTTCAGCCACTCACCAAGTGATTAGTACGGTCCTTGTGGTCGAACGCGAAGAAGAACGACGGGCTCAGAAGATTCAAAGGCCAATCTACTTTGTTAGCGAAGTATTGGCAGGAGCCAAAATTCGCTACCCTCAGGTACAAAAACTACTCTATGGTGTTCTAATAACCGCGAGGAAATTGGCACACTATTTTCAGGGTCACTCGGTCACCATCGTCACCTCTTTCCCACTCGGCGATGTCATCCACAACCGCGAGGCAACCGGACGCATCGCCAAGTGGGCCCTAGAGCTAATGCCGCTGGACTTGACTTTTAAGGCAAGGACGTCCATAAAGTCACAAGCCTTGGCGGACTTCCTAGCCGAGTGGACTGAACAGCAAGAAAACGTGCCTCGGGAAGACCTCCAACACTGGACCATGCACTTCGACGGATCCAAGAGGATCACCGGCTTGGGAGCTGGAGTTGTGCTAATCTCCCCGACCGGGGAAAGGCTATGATATGTCCTTCACCTCCACTTCTCCGCCTCACACAACATTGCCGAATACGAAGCTCTTCTACATGGACTGCGCCTCGCAGTTTCACTCGGGATACGTCGGCTTATTGTGAAAGGCGACTCCCAGCTGGTCGTCAATCAAGTGATGAAAGACTGGTCCTGCCTAAACGACACTATGGAGGCCTACCGGCAAGAGGTCCACTAGCTTGAGGACAAGTTTGACGGGCTCGAACTCTCACATGTCCTGAGACATAACAACGAAGCCACCGATGAGCTGGCACAGTTCGGATCTAAGCGCGAAGCTGCCTCAACAGACGTCTTTGTCGAACATCTCTATGAACCAACCATCACGGCAAAGACAACCCCCAACGAGCAAACCACGAATGAAGTCGCCATGACCGATACCAACTGGAGGACGCCGCTCATCAAATTCTTAACCCAGCAAGAGCTGCCGGATGACCGGGATGAAGCAGAACGCGTCCGGCGTCATTGCCAAGCATATGTCATGGTCGACTCCGATCTATACAAGAGAAGCCCCTCCGGAATTCTAATGAGGTGCATCACACCCGAGGAAGGAGGGCAACTACTCCAAGACATCCACTCGGGCATATGCGGAAGCCACGCGGCAGCACGCACTCTAGTCGGCAAAGCTTACAGGCAAGGTTTTTTCTGGCTTACCACGGTCTCCGACGCGGATAAAGTCGTACGAACCTGCGAAGGCTGCCAGTTTTTCGCCCGACAAAGCCATGTCCTAGCCCAGGAGCATCAAACAATCCCACTTTCCTGGCCGTTCGCGGTATGGGGCCTGGACATGGTCGGTCCTTTCAAAAAAAGCCCCAGGAGGATTCACACACCTCTTCGTCGCAATCGACAAGTTCTCCAAGTGGATTGAGGCCAAGCCGGTCGCCACAATTACTGCTGATAAAGCATGGGACTTTTTCCTCAACATCGTGCACCGCTTCGGCATCCCAAACATAATCATAACTGACAACGGGACTCAGTTCACAGGAGGTATCTTCAAGGAATTCTGCGAAGACTTCGGAATCAAGATCTGCTACGCATCAGTAGCCCATCCCAAAAGCAATGGACAAGTCGAGCGAGCCAACGGCATGGTCCTCCAAGGAATCAAGGCCCGTGTTTTCGACCGACTAAACCCTTACGCTAGCAAGTGGGTCCAAGAACTTCCCTCGGTTTTATGGTCGCTGCGGACAACACCCAGTCGGGCTACCGGCCAAACTCCTTTCTTTTTGGTCTATGGCGCAGAAGCCATGTTGCCAAACGAGATGGAATATGAATCCCTCCGGGTCCGCAGCTTCAACGATGAACGCTACGACCCTGACCGAGTGGATGACCTCACCCGATTGGAAGAGGCCCGTGAGGCAGCCCTCATCCAGTCGGCTAAATACCTTCAAGGGCTTAGAAGATACCACAGTCGCAACGTGCGAGCACGAGCTTTCATTGTTGGCGACCTGGTCCTACGCAAGATCCAGACCACCAAAGACCGACACAAGTTATCTCCCTTATGGGAAGGACCATACATAATCGCTGAAGTGACTCGGCACGGTGCATACCGGCTAAAGCGTGAAGACGGGTCTATGGTGGAGAACTCCTGGAACATCGAGCATCTTCGATGATTTTATGCCTAATTCGGCTAAGGCTTCATGTTTTCCTTGATCGCCAACCTCAAGCAAGATGACTTCTTGAGTTCGCATGGGTATACATACGTCAATAAAGCTTAAGTTTTCCTCATCAACTTTTGTGCATAATTTGGTTTATCATTGTTTAATGTCCTTCGATTCGAGTTCAGTGTTTGAGGACTGAGAGTTTTCCGATGACCTAATCAAGCCTAGGCTTGATGACAGCCAGACGAAAACTACTTAAGAAATTTCACGCAAAAGCTCGGATCGGGGCATTAACACAAATAAACTAAATATACCACAAGTTCTACATCAGAGCGTTACGGTTATGCGACATTTACAAGATAAAGTCAGAAAGACAAATCAAATCTTGAAATTGTTTACTACATCAATGGATATTTTCTTCGCCGCCTCCTGCGCCTCACTCAGCATGTCCAAGGCCTGCTCGTCGGTCGTTCTGTCAGCAAAGCCTTCCCCGACCGAGTGGATATCCACTCGGGGGTAAAGGGACTTGGTCTGTGCAAGAGCCGGACCAGCCCCATATTGGGCGCTTCGGTGATGTTGGCCAAATACGGTCGGGAGCGCCCGCGGCTTGTCGAATATTTCTACCGGCTCCAGCGAACCGGCCCCAACTCCTTGATCAAATAAGGACAAGCAAGATCGGCATAGCGGCATTGGCGACCTCTTCCCGAATCTCGTCGCTTCGTTTGACCCGCCCAAGCAAGACGTCGTATTGAGCTCGGGTCTTTACCTTGTAAGCCGCCAAAAGCTCCGGATCATTCAAAGCATTCGGAAATCAAGCAGCGCAAGAAGTTTTACTCCAAAGAGGCTTACCTTCAAACTCGGCCCCCATCTCGGCTTTATCGAGGCTGACTGCCTCTAGCTGGACTTGAAGCGAATGGACCTCCGAAGAATTTTCTACAACAGAAAGAAGATCGTCAACAACCGAAATTAACATGGGAATCATGAAGAAATTTGGAGAGACGGGCTTACTTCCGATTGATCCTCGAGGTCGAGGTTCGCCTCCCGAAGCTCTGCGATCTCCCTCCTTAAAGCCGCCTCCCTTGACGCGGCCTCCTCCCGAGTGGCCTTTAGCTGTCGCTGAACGTCCTCTAAGGAGTTCAGGTGGGGAACCAGCTTCTCCAGCACCTCAGATTTTGCCATGGAGCGGCAATATTCCTTCTGCGCGCGAAAGCAGAAGAGTAACCAACTGAAAGACAATGATAGTACAATTAAAGAGAAAGACGAAGGCTTACGTTAAGCGCCGGTCACCTCGTTCAAGCTTTCGACAAGGGCATCTCTTTCATCTTTCTCGGCTTGTGGTCCAGATGATGCCCCCGCCTTTCGCCTTCCGAATCCCGCCACTCGATCCTAATAGGGGAACCCGGGTTTCGAGGACCGCAACCTGGGATCTCCTCCACTGTGGCTGGCAAATAAGAAGGACAAATGAAGACATGAAAGACTCAGACTGAAAGGGCAAAAGAGTATTTTGAAACAAATCTCACCAGTTTCGGCGGCTGCCTGCTTAGGTGGGGCGGTCCGGCTGGCCTCCTTCTTCTGGCTCCGCGCCGAGTGGCCCTCAGTCGGGGGCACTCGAGCCGCGGCCTGGGGTTTCCTGGCCGTTGACTGGTTTCCAGTCGGGATATCCCGACTAACGGCCGGGGGCTCCTTCCCCGGGGCATCCTTCTTCGGAGGCGAAGGTTGTTTCCCCGGAGCGCTTGCACTTGGTTGTGGGCTCCGGGGCTTTGGCTCTGCTGGCCTTGGCACCTCGGGAGCAGCGGCTGGGGTCGGCCCTTCACTTCCCCCGACAGGATCTATGTCCTGGGGCCTCCTGTGAAAGTGAACACAGCAGGGGTAAAGATAAAGAAAGTTTTTTAACGGAAAAGTTCGGACTTCGGTTATAGAGCATACCTGGACGACCGGCGGATCTTCGGCGCCGTCCGCGGCGATTGCCTTAGAGGCGGGGTCTCGATTGGAGGAGCCGGGACGTCGTCATCTGAGTCCTCGATGATCAACCTCCTTTTGCTCGCCCGCTTGTTCGAGTCTTCACTCGGCGCCGCTCGCTTCCCGACTGGGTCGCCTTGGATCTTGATCCCGCCAGCCAGCTTCTTGGCGGGGCGGCGCGGTGCGTCATCGTGCGAGACCTTGTATGGCTTGGAGGTGACAGAAGCATTTTCCTGCAGAAGAAAGAACGCACAATGCTAAGAGACAAGATATCAAGATTGAAAGACGTTACGACGGAACCAGTCGGCTTACCGGAGGAGGAGGTCGATTGATGCTGAAGGGGAGGACCGGCAGAATGAGGGCCCGCTCAACTGCAATTCCAGTCGAGAAGATCTTGTACATCCGGATCTTCAGGATCTCGTATCTGAGTGGATCTGGATCTTCCCGATTGGGGTCCGTTCCGCTTTCATACTCGAAGGCCGGCCGACCGTTCCTTGATCGGCGCCGGTCGGCACTGATGAAGTGCCGAGTGATTTGCTCTCCGCGAAGACCCTTTTGTTTCATCGCCAGGATCTTCGCAAGTAGCTTGTTGGCCTCGTCCCAATCTTGGGCTACTGGGACAGTGCTCCAAGCTGGACTGGGGACAGGAGGAAGGCTAATGAAAGCTGGCAGGCTGGGTTCAAGGTTGCTAACATAGAACCAGCCCGCATGCCATCCCTTATTGGAAGACTTTAAGGGAAGAGAAAAATACTCCTTGCGGAGAGATCCGCGGAGTTGGAAACCTGCCCCGCCAACGACGCATGGGTGGTCCTTGTTTGGATGTGGTTTAAGATAGAACATGCGGCGGAAGAGTTGGAAGTGGGGGAGGATGCCAAGAAATGCTTCGCACACATGAATAAAGAGGGCGATGTGAAGCATTGAGTTGGGGTTCAGATGGTAGAGTTGAAGCCCATAGTACTCCAAAAGCCCCCGGAAGAACTCGGAAGTGGGAAGGCTGAACCCGCAATAGAAGAAGGAAGTAAAAACAACGAGCTCACCGGTGTTCGGGGTTGGGAAGTCCTCCCCCGCTGCCGGACGCCATCCCACGATCTCCTTTGGCGGAAGCACGCCGTGCTTCACCATCTCTTTGAGGGTGGATTCCCTCACATCCGAATCGGCCCATTGGTCGAACGGAATCCTCTTTTCCTCCGCCATGAGAGTGGTGTTGATGGGAAGTGGATCTGGTCGGAAAAGGTCGGGTTTTTTGACAAGGGAACGTGGGAGATCTGGTTGCGGAGGCTGGTTGTTGCAAAGAGCGAGTTCCTAGATGGATGGACTTGGGAGCGCGCGAGTCTAGGGTTCTCCGCAGTGAACTGGTGAACAGTACTGCGAAAAGGGGAATTTTTTGGAAGGTGAAGAGGCGGGGATGACCTCATGCCTTTATAGAAAGATTTGAGGGTTGCGCTAGGTTTTCTGGTGATTGGGCCGAGCCCATAAGAAAATCTACGGCCCAGTTAAGGTGTGGTCCGACGCGTGTCCTTAGGGACTTAAGCGGATGAGCTTAAGCAGATTTGCCCGGCAATATGCACGTGCCCGAGTGCCCTGTACCTTTGAAAATCCTTCCATACCGCGGTTTGCTTGACTTCATGAGAAGCGGCACGATGCAACTTGGAAGGTGACCAACAGCTAAGTTTTTATAGCTGCCTTGATGACAAGGGCTGTTTGGTTTTTTGGTATTTGATCAAGTAATCTTATCAATGCTATCTATTTTTTCACCTTGGTGAAGATCTTTATAGATTGAGACCAGTATTATGGCAAAAGCTATTTAATAACTTGGTCATATTTTTCATATGATTGAAAGAACTCGTTTTCCCATGAGGGACGATTAAAATATTTGTTCCGGGATTACTCGGGCAGATCCACTCGGATAAGCATAAGCTTACCGAGTGTTTTTCACTCATGAGGGTTGATTGGGTTATTTGTTCTGGGATGACTCGGGCAAATTCACTCGGATAAGCACAAGCTTGCCGAGTAATGAAGTTGCTTTAGCATGAGCTAAGCATTCACAATGAGAATAATTTTTTATAGTTCTTGACTATATGCTTAGTCTGTTTTTGACTCACCACATAGTCGGGGGCTACACTTAATTAGGTGCATCAGGAGATGCACCTAGATATTTATTTTTGAGAATTTTTTAGATATTTTCCAGCCCTTCACAGTCTTTGGAGCCACTCGGGAAGATTCAGGCAGAGATGATGGAATCACATGGCGCCAAAAGCACTCGGTCAAAGAGGTTTTTTGGTTGTGTGCTGTTTTTGGTCTGAAGCTGAGTTGTCTCGTCGACTGAAAAGGACTCGGGGGCTACTGTGGAGATCATGGCAATCGGGTATCTACATGGCAAGCTTATCCGACTGGAGGTAGGGATAGATTGCGCTGCCATATCGTAAACCGAACATGACTTGGGTGTTACGATTGCCGATAGGGATAAGGCAATCGGCCTATAGTCACGGTTTGGTAAGATTGAGGAAACCAACTTAGAGTAAAATAGGGTTTCCGATCTGTAATCCCTCCTCCCAAGACTATATAAGGGGGGTAAGGGGCGTCCCTTGAGGGATATACGAATTCATAAGCAAGAGCTTTAGACACACGAGATCAATAAAGACACTCGACGGATCGAATCCACCGAAACAGGAGTAGGGCATTACCTCACGAGAGGGCCTGAACCTGTCTAAATCTTTTTCTTCTTCTAACCCATTGTGCTTGGCGATCTCGACTACGACCCCAGAAATTATATTGCCGAAACCAAGTTTCGACACCATCATCACGCATCGACAACACCTACACAAAGCTAAGAAGAAGACTAGCACAGGATCGGTCGTCGCTAAGCGTGATCGGCCGTCGCTAGGCGAACAAGGAATCTATAGTCAAGACCGCCCAAAACCAATCCCTAGCAGTCGAGCACCGACCTCATCTATAGCCACGCCTTTGGGACTAAGGGGGAAAGGGTGAGAGAGAAGAATGGATCCGCTCTCTCCTTATGACCCATCAACATGACCAACTTGCATAAGCTAGGACGTCGCCGCAAGAAAACAAGACATCTAGGGAGAGTTTGCATTAGCTGATAGAGAAAAGTTTTGGCAGGAGGCCTCATAGACGATGTGTCCAGAAAGATGAACAACAAGGTCTCAACGAGAACCAAGACATGGTTTTCACCTGACAACCCCACTAGAGGAAAGGGGACGGCTCAACAATGCCCCTAAGAGCGAAGATGACTCCCGAAGCGACATCATTGTCGTCCCGGCTAGACCGGGCTAGGTTTTCGCCTACTGCCTACACCCTATCGATCCATAGTTATCACTTTATTGCTTCACCATCAGCCATCCTCCGTCATCGCATGGACACTGTTGTACCGATGACCCCACCGGCCAGTCTTCGCATACCTCCACATGGCCTCACGTGCCGCCACCACATTGGCCTCCCCGCCGTTGGTTGCGCCGGCCTCCCTGTCATGCCATTGCCCGCACCGATCTCTCAGCGCCATCCGTGTTGACTTTTCACAACCGCCGGCGCCACCCGTGTTGACTTCCAGTTCGTTGGCAACTGCCGCCGTAGCACTGACAGCGTCCCCGCCATCGGTCGTTCGTCGCCCACGGCCTCCTCGTCGTCACCCGCTGCTGGCCGCACCCCTCATCGTGTCGGCCTCCCTCCACCGCTAGTCGTGTCCCCGCGCCACACCGGCCTCCCTCCACCGCCGGTCACGCCCCGTAGCCCACTGCCTCCTCCTGCCACGACCTCGTCGCCGCTGTCTCAATCCGCCGATGAGAGCACCAAATCCGGCCATGGGGGACCAGCCCTGACCATGGCAGCACCGGATCTGGACACGGGCACCCCAACCCGGTGCTGCCTCGTCGGTGTCCCAGTCGCTGCGACCGCGAGCAAGGGGTGAGAGCCCCACTACCATCGTCGTTGCAGCCACCCGGCTTTGCCGGTGGTTGCTCAGGCAGTAGCGAGACGGAGGAGAGGAGGAGGAGGGTGTGATAAAATGTAAAGCGTTGAATTCTTTGTCTCAGACCGCATCTTTATTATGTAGGAGGTAGAAATAGCCTCTACCATAGCTCACAATAATCTGGTATAAGAGATAAAGACATGTAACAAATTTTAGAGATAAAAACTAACTCTAACAACCTATCCGCTGGAGAAGTCCATATCACATGCGCTAGAGAAAACCAACTCCTATACGGCAGCTTGATCATTATCGTATGCAGCACTTGGTTGATTATTCCATACACGCGGGTTGTTATCACATGCACGCATGCAGCAGCCAGCACACACCATCATCGCATGTATCTCACACATTCTGTTTCACAGTCCCTCTCAATTTCATAACCTGGCCAGGTTAAGATATCTTAGCATGTTGGAGAATAGCACAATAGTCCCGGTTGATAACCCTCAATAGTTTCGATTGTCAAACCGGGACTACGAATCCGAGACTAGAGATCGCCATCTCTAGTCCCGGTTGAAATAACCGGGACTAAAGATTTTTTATTTTTTTAATTTTCTACTTTCTTCAGCAGTGCTTCTGCCTATATATTACACACATATATTATATTACACTTATACATATTTTACACACATATATTTATACATATATATTATATATGTATAAAATATAAGTTACACACATATAAATGAACTTAAGAAAGGAAATATATGCATATAATATATTACCAAAATATGTACACATATGTACAATATCCACATATATTTCGTATGTTACTAAAAATTATCTATTTTGTGGATCCGGTGGTTAAGTTACTTAAATTAAAGTAGAACTCCCCCACGGGATCAATGATCTGCTTGTTTATAAATCCCATCAATTCTTCCTGAGCAGCTTGTATGAAAGTCTCGTGGGGGAGGTTGTCTCTTACTCGCATAAGTTGTCATTAATTCAAATAAACGAGAAATAAATATATGAAGTGAATAAGAAATCGAGACGTAATGTATGAATGGCTGTTATACATATACATCTATATCGTCGATAGTTGTGACATCAGTCACAAAGCGGTGAATGTAGCCCAGACGTAGTATCGGCATAAGTTGGTGCCTTGCGACTGTTTTGCATACTGAAGGAGAAACGACGACAAATTTAATATACATTTCATATTTTAGAACAAAATAATGATTCAAAACAACTTTGGAGCATGTTACTCACTGAAAAGTTCATCCTCACGGAGAGCTTATCTTTCCAATTTCCGCGAACATTCGCCTGAAGCCGTTCCCATGCCTTACGTGCAGTTGAAAGTTAGCTAGTAATTATCCGAGAACCGCATATATGCAATAGCAAGTAAGATGACATTACCTATTTAGCAGTTCAAATATCTTTGCGTACGTGGACTCTGGTTTATCCATTGAGTCAAAGACATGGATCCGCAAGTGATCCATGTCAATTACTAACAGAACCCAGTGGAATCTGCAAATTGGTTTAGATGACACATATGAAAATTTATGTATGCACACGGTATTGAAATTAGTAAAGAAGGAAGAAAAAACTTACGCAGTATTGTAGGGCAGAAGGATAAACTACCGGAAGTGGTTCTGCACCAGCGCATTGTATATGTTATCCACTGTTGGATCAGGAAATTGATCAACCAATGCGCCGTTGATTTTGTGTGGATCCATGAATCCATGTTTGGTACAGTCGTGCTTGTTGCAGTATTGGATCACCATTCTACAACGGTTAAAAAAAATTTTAGTCAGCTAAATACAAGGAGGTAAGAAACAAAATAATAGAACGATACTTACAGAACTGCGTGGCTAGAAGTAAGACGTTGAGGGCATCAAGCTGGTACAGGTCGAATATGTCTTAGAATCGGATATAGAACTCGTCACCTCCATCGAAGAAATAGTGCAGTGAATATCTGCCCGATACCATCTCTCCACCCTTGCTAGATTCTTGCATATATCACTTGTGGAAGCGGTACATCTGTGTAGGTAGCTTTTTCACTTGATCCAGCTTTACAAGAGGCTTTCCAAGTTTGAACTTGTATTTCAACGGAGCCTTCGCCAGGGGAGCATGGCCATGTAATTGATCCATTGAAATTCCAGCAAATTCCATAAATTGTCTTAACTCTGATCTAACATTTGGAACTGTGCTGAACTCCAGAGGTTTCTGAGGCTGCATGTCGAGCTAGGGTACATCTTTGCCCATTCTCTTCGCCTTGCCAGCAGCCTTCTGAATAGTCCTGTCATAGTCGGACTATGGTTGAGGTTGCGGTTCAGGCTGTGGCGTTAGGTATGTCTTCTTTAAGAAGTCCTTGGTCTCCTGGGGGATTTCAGGAGGCTTCTCAGTAGACTTCTTTCTGAAGTGGGCCTTGACTTCAGCTTGGACGGCCTCGTGCAGCTCCTCTGGAGTCATGTCGTATGCCGTTTTCTTAGGGGCTGGTGGGAGCGGGTCAAGTTTAGGCCTCTTGCTTCTTGGTCCACTGCTGGTTGACATTGACCACGTGGCTTGAGATGTTGTTCGTTTAGGAGTCGGTGCTCGTTGTGGCAACGGAGGAGACTGAGAAGGCGGTGGAGTTGGAGACGACCGTTTAGGAGTCGGTGCTCGTGGAGGCGACGCAGGAGGCGGAGGAGGCGGAGGGAGCGAAGGAGGCGGAGGATATGGCCCACATGGAGGCGAGGGTGGTGGAACGATAGGAGACGCTGTTCGTCCGGGGAATTTTATGAAAATCTTCCTCCAGAGAAATATTCCATGAGTTGTTTCTCCTAGCGTCAGCTCCCCGTCTCCTCCGAGGATATCCAGCTCGAGATCTTCGTAGCCGCATTCCACCTGTTCAATTTCAACTTTTGAGTACGCAGGTGGAACGGGCCAGGAGTGGTAGGTGTCGTCTTGGTCTACTGGAATGGTCATGCCCGACGCGACCTGTTCGAGAAGATTGCTTATTAGTTAGTAATGAACGTTGATTGACAAGTTATTCAAGGAAATATACGTACAACATAAAAGTATGAACATACCTTTATTGTTATGTTCTTTAGCGGAATGTGCAGCTCACATGGGGTCCACTGTGTGATGCCATCAATGGGGTATGTCGGACCTGGTTCAGCTTGTGGGGCCAATCGCCTTCATTTCCAGTTGAAGCGCAGCTGCTACGCTGCTGCTGTACTTGAGCGGCTGTTGCTGGATCCGGCTGTTGGCTAACCCAATGGCTTCACTCCTCTGCCAACCTGCGGTTCAGCCTTTCGTCCACAATTTGATCTATTTGCGAGAGCTTCATTTCCATTTAGCGAACCTCGCATCGTGCTCTCGCCTGGACCTCATGCGACTCTTTTACGTCTCGATGTCAGCTTGAAACCATATTTCCAGGGGATGACGCCTTTTCCTCGCGTACGCCCCGGATGCTCTGGGTTTTGGAGGACAAGCGTTAGCTCGTCCTTCTCTCTGTCGGGCCTGAACGCGCCAGAGGAAGTGGCCTGCAGCGCCTCCTCTAACCTCCGTTCGGCTTCTTGAATTTCATCACCAAAGATAATTGTGCCATCGACGAGATTAAGTGAGCCGCCGTGAGCATAAAACAAGTGCTTTGATCGTTCCGGCCAGTTGGCTGTGCCTGGAACGATATCTCGCGCTTCAAGGTCGGCTTCCATTTTCTCCCATTTCTCTATTGCTTTCTTATAGTCGTCTGACCCAAGCCTGTGATGGTATTTCTTTTTGGCTGCATTGGCCTTGTTCTTTTCTATGATAGCTTGTGCTTATTCCCCAGTCTTGTGTTCAACAAAAGCATCCCAATGATCTCTGAGCTTTGGGAACTTGTCAAAGTCTAGGGTCTGGCCCTTCAGGATATATTTCTTGTGTAACTCTTTCTTGTAGTTCCTGAAGAGCTCAGCCATTTTCTTTAACTTCCATTCCTTGACCCTTGCTTGTTGTGAGTCGGGGATGGTGAACGTTTGCAGCATTGTAGTCCACAACATTTCTTTCTCTGAGTCTGGGAGATAGCTCTGCTCATCTCCTCCTTTGGTTGACCGCCTCCAGTCAGCAACACTTACGGGCACGTGATCCCTCACCACCCATCCGCTATGCGCCACAAACTTCCTTGCGGCGTCCTCTGGGGCAATTGGTCGACCATCAGATGCTACCTCCGTTATGACATGTCGACCCTCTATGCGCTTGCTGAGGCCGTGTTGCCCGCGTGCCCTCCTGTGGACCCCCGTTTTCAGAACGGAATCTTTCGTGTTCATAGTACCATTTCCCTGGATCGAGTAGTTTGGTACCCACGAAATACCGTAATGAATTATCAGGTGCAAATGCACGAATAGTCTTACACCAAAAGTATTACAATATAGGCCTGAAGGCAATATCCAACATATAGGACCTCATGGTCCAAATACAACCAAAAGCAGAAATTAGGTAAGGCAGCGGAATGGAAGGCAGCGGCTTGTCGATTGCCACAGGCAATGCCCGGAGACTAAGACCTAGCAGGCGCCATCGTCTTCTTCGCCCTTCTGGCAGTAGGCATATGGATCCTCCAAGTCTTCATGCCCACCATCTGAAGGTTTGCGTATAGCAAGGGTGAGTACCAACCGTACCCAGCAAGCCAACACGGAAAGATGCACATGATAGGGGATTCTCAAGGAATGGCCGTGGTTTATTTGCACAAAGCCAACTTTGCAAATCTTTTCACAAACCTAGCATCTAGCCAAGTCAAGTTTTAGTTCCATAGTTCATTAAGTCGTCGATGGTTCTGTCTACCATCCATAGTGATTCCAAGGATGGCTTCCCGCCTTCGGATCGTCATGGTTTTCTGGGGAGTCTACCCCTTCTCGCCTTTCGAGGAGTTGATCGACCAGTGCATAAAAATCATCATGCAAACCCATCCCATCATTTTAAAATTTAGAGTCTAGCCAAGCGAAAGTCTTGTCACGATACTCTATATCCGCGAGCACAGCTATTCGAATAGATTGATTCATTCACACTACAGTGGATGTACACTTTACCCATACTCAGTGACTGCCCAACAAATGAGCCTACGTCCCAACACATGAGACGTGTCACGGCAAATCCTTTCAATAACCTCACTTTGGCAGTACCTGCTCCATGAACTTAAATCCTCTTGCACTCTAGCTGTCCTTTCATAGCAGTGTGAGGAGTTTTGGCGCTCCCGGGGTAAGTGAAAACTTCATTCTTCAAGTTGTAATTAATTTCAATTTTCAATCATCCATTCTCAGTCTCATCTCATACATAAGAACCACTATGCAGGGGTACCGCCTCCTCTTGGCTATCTACTTCTCTAGGTCTATACCCATTCGAGAAGTACGGTTGTATTGGCTCGTTTCCCGGCTATCTCATGGCTCGGTCCTTAATTGACCAGGGTCGGTACTTGCCTTTTCCGGAATCCACCCAAATCATCCAGCCGCTACAGTCTAAAGCATTTGTTTGGTATTTTTAGTTTTCATCAAAACTCATTTGATCATTCTCATGGCAATGTGGCGCTCATGTCTCCACATGCCGTACCTCAACTACCTTTCCAAAAGGTAGTTGCCCAAGCATATAGCTCTTTGCAAAAGCATGAGTATGCATGAATCTAATAATAGCATGGCTAAGCATTTCACCGAAGATTTTCTTCGGTTACATCATATCGAGGGTTACAAAGAACATAACTAAAGGTAATCAACATCAAGGCATGGCAAAACAAGAATAGGTATTCTTTTTGTGTAT
Source organism: Oryza australiensis (assembly GCA_019925245.2). NCBI lineage: Eukaryota > Viridiplantae > Streptophyta > Magnoliopsida > Poales > Poaceae > Oryza > Oryza australiensis. The sequence continues at coordinate 581,437 of JAIFGZ020000516.1, forward strand.
AGCATGCAAATTTTAGTTTTAGAATCAACACAAGTTCGCAAATAGGATTAATATGTTCAAAGGGAGTGATGACTTGCCTTGCTCGTGACCGTGTTGGCTTGAGTCTTCGACGTTCTCAACGATTCCCTCGAGCTCTATTATACGTGCAAGAAATCCAGTTGAATTCGATTAGAATTCAAATAAGAATCACCAAAAGCCAAATAAATCACAAAAGCGGCTCCTAACACTAGGCTACAATTTTAAGTAAATTTAGGTTCGAGTTCTGATAGAATCCGAGTTAGAACAAGCGAGTTATGATAAATTGAAGTTTGCTTTGAACCGATTTAATTAACTATGATGTGGCATTATTTCAACTTAATAGATTTTAAATTTGATAAACATTATGATCGACGACTCAAGAATATTATCCCAAAAAATAATTGTCTTAATTTATCGGGCCGACAAGCCTTAGGATTAAAATAATCGAATCCAAAAATAACTTTAGAATTTAGATTTTTTGAATCCATATGATAACATTATATTTTAATAACTTTAGAATTTAGATTTTTTGAATCCATATGATAACATTAGTGTTTAATTTACAAACTAAGTTATAATTAAATTCCTAATGTCATAATTAAATTCCTAAATTGAATTCACGAGGTAATTAAATTCTTAGTATTATATATTAAGATTTAGTCTATAATTATTCCCAAAAAATTTTATTTCAGTGAATATATTTGTATTCAAAGTTTCCTAATTATTTCACCAAAATATTTTTCTATTTTCTTTTCTTCTCATTTTTTTCTTTTCTTTCCTTCTCTTTCTTCTACTTCCTCCTTTTCCTCTCTCTCGTTCTGCCTCTCTTCTCTCCTTCACTCTCCCTTCTCCTCTTCTCTCCCCTCTCAGCCGGGCGACACCCTAGGCAGCGGCGCGGGACGGGCGGCTACAGGGGGTGGCTTACTGAGCGAGGGGACGGGAAAGCGTCGGCACGGCGGGGGCCTGCGGTGGCGCAACCTCGTCGCGGGGAGGGAAGAAGGAGGAAAGGAAAGCGAGAGCGAGGGAGAGGAATTGGGGCGGTGATGTGAGGGAGGAGAAGGGGGCTTTGCCTCCCCTTTTATAGGCGCGCCGGAGGGGGATTTAATGGCGATGGCGGCGGTGTGGCAGCGACACGCGGCGCAAGGCGGCGACGTGAGGTCGGCCCGGCGACACGATGGCCGGCGCACAGCGCGAGGGCGCAGCAGCGGCGAGGGCGATGCGGCGCGGCGCGGGCAGGGTGGCGCAGGGCGCGAGGCGGCGATGGGACACGTGGCCGGGCGGAGGTGACGCACGCGCGGCACGCGCGGGCGCAAGGGACGGGACGGCGCGCGGCGCGCGGGCTCGGGACCGGATTGAGAAGTTGGCGCATAAGGAACAGTGCATTTTTTATTTTTTCTGATTTTTTCTTTTTTTATTTATTTTATTTATTTAGTACTATCAATTCCTTTTGTATTTTACATATAAACTAAATAGAATTTTTGGCCCAATTGTAATTTAATTAGATTTTAAGTTTTTGCCCACTTTATTATATACATATATATATATATTATTTTAATTATATATTTATTATTTTTTATACTTTTTCTTCTTATTTATAACTTAGTAAATTTTTGTATTGTACCCAAAAATTCAATATCCTTTTGTTCAAAAGTAAATTTTTATTAAATCTTAACTTTTCCCTAAATCTTTATTTCTAAAATTTTATTCCTAGTATTTGTAGTTTCCTTTCCTTTAGGATTTTAAAACCCTATCGACTTTCCCTTTCAAAATAAATATTCATTTATTTAACTCGGCATCGAAGATTTGTAAATAAGAGGCAAATAAATTCGACAAGATGCAATCAATCAAAAGATTTTTGTAAGTTCCGATTTTTATATTTTGATTTTTTAAACTTCAGATTTTTAGGGTGTTACAAACCTACCCCCCTTAAATAAATCTCGTCCCCGAGATTTCTTACCGGTTGTTGAGTAGGTGTGGGTACTCAGTCCTTAGAAAATCTTCACTCTCCTAGGTGGCCTCTTCTTCGGTGTGATTGCTCCATCGCACTTTGTACATGTGCCATGACTTGGTTCGTGTTCTCTTTTCTGCCTCGTCCAATATCTTTATCGGATGTTCCGGGTATGTGAGTGTTAGTGTATGCCCTAGAGGCAACATGGAGATGTTTGATATCATGTCAATGTTTATGTATTTATAAAAAAAGTGTTATTCAGTTCCATGAAATAGACATCTTGTATTGATCAATAAGTACGTGACTTATTTATGAGACTCTATATGTATGAATCTATTTCTAAACGATCCCTGATCATATGTCATATTGTTGGAACAAATATGATTCAAAGATCGGCATGTTTATTGATTGATGATCATGTCTCATAGATCATGGGTATGGAGATACCAAATCAATAAACATGGACATATGTGTTGGAGAACACATTGTTGGATAGACCCACCATGAGACACTACAGAAATTAATGTGCCATTAGTTGGTCTCAAGTAGTGTTGGTACAAAGTCCTTAGACCTGAGATCACCATGGATTCCAACATGTGTAGTAGCCTACTTTGGGTCTACCAAACGCTATTCCGTAACTGGATAGTTATAAAGGTAGTTTTTGGGTTTGCTATGAAACATGGAGTGGGATGTGAGTGATCAAGATGGAATTTGCCCCTCCTTTGGAGAGATATCTCTGGGCCCCTCGAGGTAATGGATTATGGAAATGCATGGCCATGCTAAGTTGATTGAGGAGTCAATCAACAGACAGATAATCCAATACGGTTCGAGTGAATGGTTAAGCTATTGAAGGGATGGCACACATCTTGCCTATAGCTTAAGCGGTATCGTGAGGCAAAGGGATTTGTGTACACATTACAGTTCGAGCCGATATTATATTCTTGTATACTATGGTGTCAATATGTCTTTGTGCTGCTAGGCGGCTGTGTTGTGCATCGGCTGAGTTGGACTCGAGCCGACGATCGGCTAAGTTAGACTATAGCCGAAACCGAGTATACCTGTGAAGGGTTACACTAGCCGAAAACAAAAACTTTTTACCGCGCAAACCAGGAACACTTGCAAGTAAGGGCCGATAGATCGTTACCGATTGGAGTGTGCAGCGGAAACAGCCAATCAGGGCTATCCGATCTGGAACTGTGTAGCCGATGACAGCCGATTCCTGGGGACACGTTCTTGCGCCTTGCTCCAATGCGCCCGACCGCAGCTGATCCGAAGCCGATCAACAGCGTGCTACGTAGTAGCGCCTCTACCGGTATCCACACGTCCGGGGACAGCACGCCGTACACCTGTGTGCTAGCACGCGATGCAAGGCTAGGGTTTTGGCTCGAAGGTGGGAGGGTTTCCGTGGAGTTTGATCTCGGCGACTTGCAAATCAATTGACTTGGTTGACCTCCGCCTCTCCACCCCTCCCTCCTTTATATAGAGTTGGCCGACCGGGACTCGTGGCCGATCGGGACACTATTTCAAATCGGATCCTATCCGAATCTCATAGAGTCGGCGCCATACGTCGTAAGCCCACAGGACTCTATCCGATCGGATCCCTATCCGATCAAGCCGTATTCGAGTCCAACTCGAATGCCCGTTCTTATCCCCTTAAGCGTGCGACCACGTAGGTTCAGGTATACTTGGTTTCGGCTATAGTCTCACTTAGCCGATCGTCGGCTCGAGTCCAACTCGGCGGACTGTCAATAGCGGCGCCTAGCAGCACATATTGACACCATAGTATACAAGAATATAATATCGGCTCGAACCTGTAATGTGTACACAAATCCCTTTGCCTCACGATACCCGTTAAGCTATAGGCAAGATGTGTGCCATCCCTTCAATAGCTTAACCATTCACTCGAACCGTATTGGATTATCCGTCGTTGATTGACTCCTCAATCAACTTAGCATGGCCATGCATTTCCATAATCCATTACCTCGAGGGGCCGAGATATCTCTCCAAAGGAGGGGCAAATTCCATCTTGATCACTCACATCCCACTCCATGTTTCATAGCAAACCCGAAAACTACCTTTATAACTACCCGGTACTGAATAGCGTTTGGTAGTCCCAAAGTAGGCTACTACACATGTTGGAATCCATGGTGATCTCGGTCTAAGGACTTTGTACCAACACTACCCGAGACCAACTAATGGCACATTAATTCTGTAGTGTCTCATGGTGGGTCTATCCAACAATGTGTTCTCTAACACATTTGTCCATGTTTATTGATTTGGTATCTCCATACCCATGATCTATGAGACATGATCATCAATCAATAAACATGCCGATCTTAGAATCATATTTGTTCCAATAATATGATATATGATCGGGATCATTTAGAAATAGATTCATACATATAGAGTCTCATAAATAAGTCACGTACTTATTGATCAATACAAGATGTCTATTTCATGGAACTGAATAACACTTTATTCATTTATACATAAACATTGACGTGATATCCAACATCTCCATGTTGCCTCTAGGGCATATCACTAACAATCTCCCACTTGCACTAGAGTCAATCATGTAAGTATCTAATACTCATTGCTCTTGTGTCGCCTCATGCTTCGGCTGAGGGAGAGGTTTTGTCGGCGGATCGGCTATGTTGAGATCCGTGTGCACTTTGCATATCTTGACATCACCTCTGTCCACTATCTCGCGGATGAGATGATATCGCCGAAGTATGTGTTTGGACTTCGATGTGATCTCGGCTCCTTGGCTTGCGCAATGGCTCCACTATTGTCACAATAGAGAGACATTGGACCCGATCGTACTAGTCATCACACCAAGCTCGAAACGAATTTCTTGATCCAAACAGCCTCCTTTGCGGCTTCAAGACGTAATGTACTCGGCCTCCGTTGTAGAATCAGCAACGTATCCGCTTGGAACACTTCCAGTGACTGCGCCTCCGTTTAGGCAGAACACGAACCCGATTGCGATCTATAATCATTCTTGTCCGTTTGGAAGCTAGCATCGGTGTAACCACTTACAACGAGCTCTTCTTCACCTCCATAGACTAGGAACATATCCTTAGTTCTTCTCAAGTACTTAAGGATATTCTTTACGGCGATCCAGTGACCTTCACTGGATCGACGGTATCTGCTCGTAGCACCTAAAGCGTACGAGACATGCAGGCGTGTACAAAGCATGGCATACATGATGGATCCAATTGCCGAAGCATATGGAACCATACCCATCTTATTCCGCTCATCATGTGTCCGAGGACACCGATTCTTGCTAAGATTAATGCCATGTGACATGGGCAAGAAACCTTTCTTGGAATCATACATGTTGAACCTTTTCAACACCTTGTCAATGTATGTACTTTGGCTTAATCCAATTAGCCTCTTGGATCTATCTCTATAGATCCGAATGCCTAATATGTATCTGCCTCCCCTAAGTCTTTCATGGAAAAACTATTTTTCAATGAAGACTTGACGGATTCTAGCATAGGGATATCATTTCCAATCAGTAATATGTCATCCACATATAAGATTAGAAATACAATTGCGCTCCCACTGACCTTTTTGTAAACACAGGCCTCCTCTTCATTTTTTATGAAACCAAACCCTTTGATTACTTCATCAAAACGAATATTCCAACTCCGAGATGCTTGCTTCAATCCATAAATGGATTTCGTAGCTTGCATATCTTTCCAGCGATTCTGGATCGGCAAAACCCCGAGGTTGTATCATGTATACATCCTCGCTTAGGTTTCCATTTAGGAAAGCCGTTTTGACATCCATCCGCCATATCTCATAATCGAAATATGCAGCAATCGCTAGGATAATCCGAATAGATTTAAGCATTGCGACGGGCGAGAAGGTTTCATCATAATCAACTCCTTGAATCTGTTTAAAACCTTTCGCCACCAATCGCGCCTTATAGATGTGAACATTTCCATCTATATCGGCCTTTTCTTAAAAACCCATTTACACTCAATGGTTTTGACACCATCAGTGGATCAACCAAGTTCCAAACTTGATTGTCGTACATGGATTCTATTTCGGATTTCATGGCTCCAAGCCACTTGTTGGAATCGGGTCCCACCATCGCTTCCTCATAGGTCTTAGGCTCATCGTTGTCCAACAACAATATATCACGTTGTTCCGCACTGTGTACTGTCGGCGCACGACGTGATCTTTCAAACCTCCGTGGGGCTAGTGTATCTACAACCGGTGGCGCAACACTTTGCTCCCCTCTGTTGTGGTTTCGTGGTCGTTGAAACATTTTCGGTGTTTCTTGAACTTCTTCAAGATGCACCCTGCTCCCACTAACCCTTCTTGAAAGAAACTCTTTCTCCAAGAAAACACCGTGTCGGGCGACAAACACTTTGCCTTGTTCCCGATTATAAAAGTAATATCCCTTAGTTTTCTTAGGATATCCCACAAAGAAGCACTTGTCGATTTGGGTGTGAGCTTGTCGGGCGTAAACATTTTACATAAGCTTCGCATCCCCAACTTTTGAGAAAAGACAAACTAGGGGGTTGCCCTGTCCATATCTCATATGGTGTCTTTTCAACCGACTTAGATGGAACACTATTTAGTGTGAACGCAAATGCTTTCAAGAGCATATCCCCGAAGGATAACGGAAGATCACTTTGGCTCATCATCGACCGCACCATGTCCAACAAGGTGCGATTTCTCCGTTCGGACACTCTGTTCCATTGTGGAGTTCTGGCGGAGTCAACTTTGGAACAATTCCACAATCTTTCGGATGATTACCAAACTCTTGGCTCAAGTATTCCCTCCACGATCCGATCGTAGAAACTTGATTGTTTCCCTAAATGATTCTGTATTTTTCTGGAATTCTTTGAACTTTTCAAAGGATTCGAAACTTATGCCTCATTAAGTAGATATAACCATATCTACTAAAGTCATCGGTAAAGGTAATGAAGTACCGATAACCACCTCTCGGCCGTTGAGCTCATTGGTCCACATACATCAGTATGTACGAGTGCCAACAAGTCACTTGCTCTTTCACCGTGTCCCGTGAAAGGTGCCTTTGTCATCTTACCAAGTAAACAAGACTCACATGTCTCAAATGATTCAAAATCAAAAGAGTGAAGCAGTCCATCCTTATGTAGCTTCTCCATGCGTTTCTTATTTATATGGCCTAAGCAACAATGCCGGATAAACGTGGGGTTTGTATCATTAGAGAGTTGTCTTTCGTATTAATGTTATAGATGAGAGACGCTTCAAGATTCAAAACATATAATCCATTCACCAATGGAGCATGAAAATAGAATATATCTCTAAGATATATTGAACAACCATTGTTCATTGATCTAAAATCATATCATTCCGCTTGCAAACATGAAGCGGAAATAACGTTTTGACATAGTGTTGGAACACAATAACAATTATTTAATTCCAAAACTAATCCGAAGGTAGATGAAGTGGTCTTGTGCCGAAGCAACGTAGCAACGCTTGCTCCATTGCCGACGCGCAGTTCACCTCGCCCCTTCTCAATCCTCACTTCTTCTCATTCCCGCAACGATTTGCAAATATGAGCTACGATCCGGTATCAAATACCCAAGAGTCGTAGGTGAAGTAGCAAGATTAATGTCTATAACATTAATACCGAAGCGTAAGTCGTACTTTGCTTGTTTTTGAGATCCTCCATGTACTTCTTTCAGTTCCTCTTCCAAGTGGCTCTGTCTCCTTGCAATAGAAGCAAACGACATCGATGCCGCCGACCCCTTCTTGCCCTTCTTTGCATTGGAGGCACTCGCGATCTCATCGGGAGTTAACTTTCTCTTGGTGCAAAGTTTCTTGACAGTGGTTTGCGCTTAGCCTTCGCATCATCATCACATGATGACCATTCTTCGGATACTCTCCTCTGTCTTTAGCATCCCATGCAATTCAGCCAAGGTTCTATCCATATTGTTCATGTGATAATTCAATATGAATGGCTCGAAGCTCGGAGGGAGCGACCGGAGAATTACATCGTAGCCAACTCTTGGCTAATGGGAAAACCTAGTTTTTCCGGACTCTCAATGTAGCCAATCATTTTTATCACATGCGGATCGACGGGATTCCCCTCAACAAGCTCGCACGCAAACAAGGACTTTGAGGTGTTGAACCTCTCGGCTCGAGCTTGGTTCTCAAACATGCCACACAGTCCCCGAATAATAGGGTGAGCATCGCTACTCTCATATTGCTTCGAAGCTCGGGGACATTGTAGCAAGCATGAGACAACTTATATCTAGGGCATCATTAGTGTGCTTCTCATAAGCCCTCCGTGCGGTTGCGGTGGCATTATTTGGCAAATCCTCGGGATAGGGTACTTCAAGAACGTACTCCTTACGCTCTTGCTTGAGAACAATTCTCAAGTTGCGATACCAATCCATAAAGTTTGTTCCATTTAATTTTTTCTTTTCGAGAATAGATCGCAAATTAAAGGTACTGGGTGTAGTATTAGCCGCCATTTATTCTACAACGAAAAAGCAAAGTTTAGCACAATGTTTATGCTATGTCTATTGTTAAACAATTTAATATTAGACTCCCATTACGTATTTTCCACCTTCCCTCTAGGTTACGTATTGGGTCAAGATCCACATGTTAATTAATTTTCTAGTGAGCTTTGGCATCACCGCTAGAAAATTAATAACATCGGTAAGCAACTCCTTGCTAATCACATCTCTATGTGACTCTTGTTGTTGGTGTGGCATCTCCATGCCCCGGCCCCAACCTATGCCCCAAGGCCCAAAACTGTTTTGATAGCCTTGTTAAGTAAACCAAATCCCCGCGTATATGTCCGACATATACCCCTCGTGTTATGATAGAGAATGGCACTCTGCTTTGGTAGACCCACCATTGACGAGCATAACGGTGACGGGTGCAACATTTGGAAGGGCATCATTACCACTTAATTTTGCGAGGGATGCTATCCTATCAAACAAACATATCACATATATGAAAGCGGTAGAATAGCATATAATGAAATAGTATGGCCCCCTTCACATAGTGATCTCCATCTCCATGTTGGCGCCGAGGATCTCCATCTTCGGCACCATCTTCCAATGTGCATGATGCTTGATTTCTTCAAACTAAGCTACTACTATAGAAGCTCTAATTGAAGATTACATCGACTCGCAGGTCGTGAAAGAATATTACAAGCATTGCACATATGAAAGAATATTACGGATATTGCACATATGAAAGAATATTACATGCATCACATGCATCTCATACATACAATAGGGCCATACCATCTCAAAGCATTCTCTGCAAAAACAAGTTAGGCGTAGAAACGTTTTCTACCTATCGCAAGAGATACGGCATCGAGACGACCTATAAGGGGGTACGCACACGGGGTCGAGGGGAAGCCGCCCTCGCGGGCTTCGGCGCGCCCGGAACAACACACGAAATTCATAGATCCAATCTATGAAATCGCTTACGGAAACCATATCGGCATAATCACATTATGCCGTCCCGATACACTATCAAGGGAGATGGTTTGCGTAGGCGCGAGGCAACAAATAAGATCGGACTACGAGATAACTTCGGCATAATCACATTATACCGTTCCGATACACTATCAAGGAACGCTATCTCGAAGCCGACTCAAACCGAGTTCTATGGATATTGCTTCGACGTAATCACATTACGCCGTTCCGATACACTATCAAGGAACGCAATTACCATATACTCTCCTCAACAAATCCCGTAAAACCGATTGATCTAATCAACCCGTGTGCAAAACTTGTTCCAGATCCAATCTAAAACCCGAACTAAGCAAGATTAGCTCTGATACCACTGAAGGGTTATGTGGAGGCTACGCTAGCCAAAAACAAAAACTTTTTACCGCGCAAACCAGGAACACTTGCAAGTAAGGGCCGATAGATCGTTACCGATTGGAGTGTGCAGCGGAAACAGCCAAGCAGGGCTATCCGATCTGGAACTGTGTAGCCAATGACAGCCGATTCCTAGGGACAGCCGATTCACAGATTAGCCGATTCGCGGAGTCGTCCGGTCACGTGCTGTAACATCCTGAAAATCGAAGGAACTGAAATCGGAACGTAAAAATCGGAACTTTCAAAAACCTTCACTCGTTGCTTCTTCCTCGGGTTTGTCGCTTCTTATTTGCCGCTCGTTGCATAAATTTAGTCATGATCAATTCCCTTTCGGTGTTTTTGGATGATTTGGAGTTTGTCGGAATGAAAAATGCGAAAGTCCGTATTAGGGATTTTTAAAAGAAATCGGAGAAGTGCGGATTTATGAAAATACGATTCGGGAGAAATAGAATAGTAATTGTGGTTGGGGAGGATAAATTAGGACACAAAATAAATAATAAAATATTTGGGAGTCGTACTCAAAATCCGGGAATTTTGGAAAATAAAGAGGTGAATTATGAAATTAGGAAAAAGGGATTTAAATAAATAAATATGAAAAATAATGTGGGAAAATAAAAGTGGAGAAAAGTTGAAAATATTATATTAAAAATTATTTTTGAAATATAGGAATTTATTTTGGAATTTTTAGAAGAGAGGAAAATACAAATAGGAAATTAAAATTTGAAAATCGGGAAAAATATGAAAGTGCACTGTTCATTGCGCAAGAGGCGCCGACGCCGACGCCCCGGCCGCACGCCCGCCGCGCGCGCCGGCCTTACGCGCCCGCCGCGCCCGCGCGCCACGCGCGCGCCGCGCACGCGCCGCGCCGCGCACGCCACGCGCTGCGACCGCGAGCCGTGCCGCGCGCCCCTCTTCTCCCGCCTCGGCCGCGGCTATTAAAGGGGGCAAAACCCCCACTTCCCCTCACACCGCCGCCGCCTCTAGCCCCTCCTTCTCCCGAGCGCCGTCGCTTCAAATCCGAGTGCCCCACCTCCGCTGCAAGCCGCCGCCATCGCCGCCGAGCGCCGCTCCACCGCAAGCCGCCGCGCGCGCCGGGGGTACCGCCACCACCTCCTTGCCGTCTCCGTCGCCGCAAGCCCCGCCGCCGCCCCTGTCTTCCTTGCGCGCCAAGCACGCCGCCGCCCGTTTTGATGCGCCCGGTCGAACACCTAGAGTACCATGAACAGTAGCGCTGGAAAAAAGAAAAAGAAATAAAATAAAATAGGAAAAATTTGGAAAAATTTTAGGAAATTGGGAAAAATATTTTGGGAAGATTTGAGTAAAATTTTGGGCAAAATTAAAGCATATTTTTGCATGTTTTCTCGGTGCGAAAATTTGGAAATCAAACCCGGACTTTTCCGAAATTCCGTTTTGCGTCGTTTTGAATCCGAATTTCGTTTAGACCTTTCTCGCCATTTTAATATGTTTCCATTTTGTGCTCGGACCTTCAAAACCTCTAGCACCAGTCCCTCCGCGGATATTTTCAAATCCGTTTTCTCGAACAGATCGCGATCGTCGTTTTGCGAAAACCCTAAATCGTCGACCGATGTCTAAACTTAGAGTTTTCCGGGGCGATTGTAGTACAAACTTAAGTAGGAATTTGGGCTTAGCGCTTGGAATTGTTTCTGAGACTATTTCGGATCTTTTCGACCTTTTGGTGTTATATGGGATTCTAATCGGAATCGATTGATTTTTCGCACGTACGGGTAGCACCTGAAGAGACCGGCATCGACCCCGTTGAAGACACCACCCCACAAGCGTGCGAGCAAGGCAAGTCATCACACTCTTTGAACATATTGATCCTACTTTGTGAAATGATGTTGATTTCAAATTACAAATTGCATGCTATACACAAATGAGTACCTATGCTTGATATACCCTGCTTTGATGTTGATCACCATTAGAATTATTCTTTGTAACCTTCGATGTGATATGACTGGAGGCTAACTTCGGTAAAAATGCTTAGCCCTGCTTATACTAGATCCCTGCATACTCATGATTTTACAAAGAAGCTTTGTGCTTGGGCAACTACCTTAGGGAAGGTAGTTGAGATGCGGCTTGTGGAGACATGAGCGCCACATGGCCATGAGAGTGATGAACTAAGTTTGATGAAAATTGAAAATGCTATACAAATGTTTTAGACTGGGGCGGCCGGATGATTTGGGTGGATTCCGGAAAAGGCAAGTGCCGACCCTGGTCAATTAAGGACCGAGCCATGAGATAGCCGGGAAACGAGCCAGTACAACCGTACTTCTCGAATGGGTATAGACCTAGCTGACTAGATAGCCGAGCGGAGGCAGTATCCTTGCATAGATGGTTCTTTATGATGTGGTTTATGTGATGAGGATGAGGCTGCGGCCTTTGCTGTGAATGGTGGAATTAAATCGATATTAATTAAACTTAAAGATTAAGGAAGTTTTCCCTTACCCCGGGTGCGCCAGAACTCCTCTCACTGCTAGAAAATGACGGCTAGAGTGCATGAGGGCTTAAGTTCATGGAGCGGGTACGCCAAAGTGAGGTTATCGAAAGGCTTTGCCGTGACCGTCTCATGTGTTGGGACGTAGGCTCATTCGTTGGGCTGTTGCGGAGTACGGGTAAAGTGTACATCCACTGCAGTGTGAATGAATCAATCTATTCGAATAGCCATGCTCGCGGATATCGAGCATCGTGACAAGACTTTCGCTTGGCTAGACTTTAAACTTAAACTGCTGGGATGGGTTTGCATGATGATTTCATTCGTTGATGGATCAACTTCTCGGGATGCGAGAAGGGGTGGATTCCCTAGAAAACCATGACGAATCGGAGGCGGGAAGCCATCCTTGGATTCACGATGAATGGTAAACAGAATCGTCGCCGAATTAACAAACTATGGAACTAAAACTTGACTTGGCTAGTTGTTAGGCCTGTGAAAAGGATTTGTGAAAATTGGCTTTATGCAAAAGAGCTCCACCATTCCTTGAATAACCCTATCATATGCATCAATTCCGTGTTGGCTTGCCGAGTACGGTTGGTACTCACCCTTGCTATACGCACAAACCTCCGGATGGTGAGAATGAAGAATTGGAGGATCCTTACGCTTACTACCGGGAGGGTGAAGGAACCGATGGCGCTTACTAGGTCTTAGCTCCGGTCGTTGCTGTGGCAATTGACATGCCGCCGCCTCTATTCCGCCGCCGTATCTAATTTCGCTTTTGTGGTGTATTCGGACCATGAGGTCCTGTGTGTTGAACATTGCCTTCGGGCCTATTGTTGTAATAATGTCGTTGTAAGACTATTCATGCATGCGCACTGATTATTCAGATCTGTATTCGTGGGTACCAACTACTCGATCCAGGAAAGGGTACTAAGAACACGAAAGATTCCCGTTCCAAAACGGGGTCCACGAGCGGTATCGAGCCATGCGACCGTAGGATAAGACCAAATGGCGCCCTACCCCGACTAGTTGGCGAAAGGGAAGTATCCCTACGTAGGACCATTTCCAAACTATTATTTCGAAAATACAAATATACCTTTTCTATAGCTGTATTTCCTTTTCTTTACCAAATGGTTTTGATGATAACTCTCTCCCTCTAACCCCAAGTTGCCTTCAAAAGCGAGATGTCGAACCATGACGGAGCACTGGAGATCACCATCCCACGAGACGAGGGATTTGTGGCACAGCTTTAGTCCTTGCTGTGGTGTTTAAGATATCAGAACCACCCACTTACCAAATCAAGAGGCATGGCTCCGAAGGATATCCAGCATGGGAGGCGGCCGTTTCCGTGGAAGCCCGCATGGGAAGTGAAACACCTTTCTGCTTTCACACCCGCTATCACCGAGATTTAGCGGAAGCAGCCATTCAAGATGCGGCCCGCGAAGCATTTCTTCGCCTTAATGCGATACACCGTGCTGAACTTACGGTGACGAGTTCGTGCACCATCCCTATCGCGAGGAAGGCAACCCGGTTTGCACCGTGGAAGCCACCCCTTGCTGCTACAACCCTATGGTCACACGTCTATCACGCTGGGCAGAAACGGCGGATGACTGCCACGAAGAAGCCTTGCTTGAGATTAACGACCAGCAGCAACGCCTCAATGATCTGGTCGAGAGCCACCAGGGCTGTGGGGATCAGATCAACATGCTGCAGACTCAGCTACAGGCCAACGGTGCCCAATATGAGCAGCTCTCGGACCGCTACATGGCCCGTGGGGAAGCTCTGGTAGAGCTGGAGGAGCAGCTCAGGAGGAGAAAGCAACAAGTCGACCAGCTAGAGGAACAGCTGCGCTCCCGCCCTGTCCATGCTGCAGGTACTTCCACCGGGGTTGTACCAACACCTCCTGCTCCTATGCCCGACCACTACTACCTTATGACTCCAGCATGCTTGGATACCTTTCAAGCCATGATGGAGCAAGCTTTTATGTTGAGCACAGAGTCGGCGCCGTACCTGATAGACCCCACTGCTGCCACGTCCATGGGACCCACCTCGAACTCAGTAGCAGTGCCATCCGAGCCTGGATCGGGAGAGGAGAACCCCATCTAGATCCACACTGACTCTGAGTCTGAGGCGGAACCTATGGAGATCAAATGGGAGTCCAGCGACACCGATCCAATGGAGGAGGAAGCTCCCACTCGTCGCCTGACTCACACCGGGGGTCCCCTCACCCGCAAGACCGCTCGCAAGAGTACACGGCCACCGAGCAGGAAGATTCAGCATGACTCCGAGGCCACCACCTCCGAGCCATGGGGACTCCGATTTGCTTCAGCAGAGGATCACCCCCTTCCTGCACCTGGCTCCTACGGATGGTTGGACGATTAGGCGGGAGGACCACCCCAGCTTGATCTCGCTCTGGACGGTTCGGCAGCAATGACCACACTCTATTCCCCCTTAATAGTTAATGCAGTAGGACGATGTAGTTGTTGTATCATGGCATGAGGGACTGTGCATGTACAGTCCGTGTACCCCTTTGATGTAATATGATGGACCTAAGTATCGCTTTGTGGTATCCTAATTAATGAGCTTATTATTTTACCATGCTTGTTAGTTGAAGATCATTTAAAAACAACTTGAAGAAAAATCACCTAGGAACCATGACCTTAACAGGTCCGATCTCTTAATTCATCTATCTTCTTCAGATGGCGCATCGCCGTAGAGAGCCGCAGCCACCAACGAGAACCCACCGGAGCCCAACCCCTCCACTGGCGGAGGTTATGGCTTTACTGACCCAGCTGCTCCAAGCAATTGCCAACAACCGGAAAGTCGAGGAGGATCAAGTTTAGGAGAGTTCATGCGAGCTAAGCCACCAACCTTCTCCACGGCCGAAGAACCCATGGATGCTGAGGATTGGTTGAGGGTGATCGAGAAAAAGCTAACTCTCGTCCGAGTTCGAGAAGCGAGATAGAGTTATCTTCGCCACTAGCCGCCTAGAGGGTCCCGCAAGTGACCGGTGGGACACCTACAAGGAAACGCGAGCTGAAGATGCCTGGAGAACCGACATGGGAAGAATTCACGGCTGCCCGTGAAAATTTACTACAGACTGCGAGTTATGAGGATGAAGAAAAATGAGTTCCGCAGTTGCGCCAAGGAAACACCTCGCACAAGAGTACCGAACAAGTTTACCCAGCTTGCCCGCTACGCCACAAGCGACCCGGCGACAAAGAAGAGAAGATGGATAAATTTATCGACGGACTAAACGATGAGTGAGAGGACCGATGATCGGACAAGACCACACCAGCTTCCAAAGCCTCATCAACAAGGTCGTACGGCTTGAACACGACCAAAATATGGTAGAAAATAACCGCAAAAGGAGGCTTGCTATGGCCCGCCCATTTCGGGGAGCGCCACAACGTCCCAAGGGAGCCACCCCGTCCGGATGGAAGCCAAACGTTCCGGCAGCGGTCGTTCCCCGCCCCGACCATGCCAACAGGCCGCTACACCTCGCCCGTACACCGACGCCAACCCTAGCCACTCCAGAAGAAGGAATGTGAACTGCTTCAAGCTGTGGAGAATTCGGGCACTATTCCAACAGCTGCCCCAAACCACTCAACACTCCCGTGCGCACCGGCGCCAATGCAACGGCCGTCCGAGGAACCCCCACCCCGCTGGGACGTGGTCTGCTCAGACCCCGCTACCCAACGAGGCCGCCCACCGGGTTTCGACGTGGCCAGGTGAATCATGTGCGGGTTGAAGAAGCTCAGGAGGATCAGAGCGTGCTGATGGGTATGTTCTCTATCAACTCTACCCCACTTAAAGTCTTATTTGATTCTGGAGCCTCGCATTCATTCATATCTTCCCAAGTAAGCAAACAACACCACCTACACCAAGTAGAACTTAAGAGACCTATGTTGGTACACTCACCTGGGGGAAACATAACCGTACCCCATGCTTGCATCAATGTGCCCATACGGATTAGGGACGTGGTGTTTCTTTCAAACCTTATGGTGCTATCACCCCAAACCATTGATGTCATACTCAGAATGGATTGGTTGACCAAGAATAATGGGATCATAGACTGCAGTCGAAGGGAAGTCACGATATCCACCCCATGGGGATCACCAATGAGCATAACTATGGACCAAAACCCAAAGCTATGCGAGCAAGCTACGGGAGTATTCACCATGCTACCTCTAAGCGGGATGCCAGTAGTGCAAGAATACCCGGACGTATTCCCCGAGGAATTGCCCGGAATGCCCTCGGATCGCGACATAGAGTTTATCATCGACCTAATGCCTGGTACTGCCCCCATATCCAAGAGACCCTACCGAATGCCGGCCAACGAGTTAGAAGAACTCAAGAAGCAAATCCAAGAACTACAAGAGAAAGGATTTGTACGCCCCAGTTCTTCTCCCTGGGGAGCTCTAGTACTCTTCGTCAAGAAGAAGGATGGGAGTATCAGAATGTGTGTGGACTACCGATCGTTGAATGAAGTGACTATCAAAAACAAGTACCCACTACCTCGAATCGATGAACTATTCGATCAACTTAAGGGTGCGCAAGTGTTCTCAAAGATTGATTTTCGGTCGGGATATCATCAGTTGAAGATTAGAGCCGGAGACATTCCTAAAACGGCGTTCTCTACATGTTACGGCTTATACGAGTTCACAGTAATGTCCTTTGGATTGACCAATGCTCCGGCATATTTTATGAATCTGATGAACAAGGTATTCATGGAATACCTGGACAAATTCGTGGTGGTATTTATCGACGATATACTTATCTACTCCAAGAACGATGAGGAGCATGCGGAGCATCTACAGCTGGTACTGGAGAAACTACGAGAGCACCAGCTGTATGCAAAATTTAGCAAATGCGAGTTCGGCTCAAGGAAGTCGCTTTTCTTGGCCACGTGGTTTCAGCCTGAGGAGTAGTGGTAGACCCCGCCAAGGTCGAAGCGTCACGGAATGGAAGGCACCCAAGTCAGTGACGGAAGTTCGGAGTTTCTTGGGCTTGGCCGGGTATTTCCGAAGGTTCATCGAAGGGTTTTCCACCGTAGCTCGACCTATGACTCAACTTCTGAAGAAGGAAAAGAAGTTTGAATGGAATGAGAAGTGTCAAGAAGCCTTTGACCAACTAAAAGAAAAGTTAACCACCGCCCCAATCTTAACTTTACCTGACAACCGGAAGGATTTCATGATGTACTGTGATGCGTCTCGGCAAGGACTAGGAGGCGTGTTAATGCAGGATGGGAAGGTCGTAGCATATGCCTCGCGACAGTTACGACCCCACGAGGAGAATTATCCCACACACGACCTGGAATTAGCCGCGGTTGTTCACGCATTGAAGATCTGGAGACACTACCTGATCGGCAACCACTGTGATGTGTATACTGATCACAAGAGCTTGAAATACTTCTTTACTCAGCCCGATCTCAACCTACGACAGAGACGATGGTTGGAGTTGATCAAAGATTACGATCTAGGAATCCATTACCATCCCGGCAAGGCAAATGTAGTGGCCGATGCGCTAAGCCGCAAAGCCTAGTGCAACCATATGGGAATGGAAGGTATGGCCAGTGAGCTACAAGAAGAAATGGCTCGACTTAATCTGCACCTGATTCCTCACGGAGAAGTAAACTCACTGGAAATCCAACCCCTTCACCAAGGATTGGGAGAAATGTTTACCGTACGCCGAGTTCTCCTACAACAATAGCTACCAAGCCAGTCTGAAGATGTCACCAAACGAAGCCCTATTTGGTCGCCGATGCCGAACCCCATTGATGTGGTCAGAAACCGGTGAACGAGCCGTATTCAGGCCTGACATAATCAAAGAGGATGAGGAAAAGGTTCGCCTGATCCGGGACCGATTACAAGCTGCCCAATCACGACAAAAGAGCTACGCGGATACCCGTCGAAGAGAATTAGAATTTAAAGAAGGTGACTATGTGTATCTGAAGGTCTCACCACTACGGGGAACTCAGAGGTTCAAGGTCAAAGGGAAACTCGCACCAAGATACGTGGGCTCATTCTTAATAAACGCTAGAAGAGGTGAAGTGGCCTACCCTGGAGCCGCCCGAGAACCTCTCCGATGTCCACCCGTATTCCACGTGTCGCAGCTTGAAGAAATGTCTGCGGGTGCCGAAGAGCAAGCTCCTTTGGAAACCATCCATGTCCACAAGTGATCTTACCTACCCGGAGTATCCAATCAAGATACGGACGAGGCGAAAAGAAGACACGGACCAAGTCATGGCGCATGTACAAAGTACAATGGAGCAACCACACTGAAGAGGAGGCTACCTGGGAGAGCGAGGATTTCCTAAAGACGGAATACCCACACCTACTTAGCAACCGGTAAGAAATCTCGGGACGAGATTTATTGTTGGGGGTAGGTTTGTAACATCCCGAAAATCGAAGGAACCGAAATCGGAACGTAAAATTGGAACTTTCAAAAACCTTCGCTCGTTGCTTCTTCCTTGGGTTTGTTGCTTCTTATTTGCCCTCGGTTGCATAAATTTAGTCATGATCAATTCCCTTTCGGTGTTTTTGGATGATTTGGAGTTTGTCGGAATGAAAATGCGAAAGTCTCGTATTAGGGATTTTTAAAAAGAAATCGGAGAAGTGCGGATTTATGAAAATACGATTCGGAAGAAATAGAATAGTAATTGTGGTTGGGGAGGATAAATTAGGACACAAAATAAATAATAAAATATTTGGGAGTCGTACTCGAAATCCGGAAATTTTGGAAAATAAAGAGGTGAATTATGAAATTAGGAAAAAGTGATTTAAATAAATAAATATGAAAAATAATGTGGGAAAATAAAAGTGGAGAAAAGTTGAAAATATTATATTAAAAATTATTTTTGAAATATAGGAATTTATTTTGGAATTTTTAGAAGAGAGGAAAATAGAAATAGGAAATTAAAATTTGAAAATCGGAAAAATATGAAAGTGCACTGTTCATTGCGCATGAGGTGCTCGATGCCGTACGCCCCGGCCCGCGCCGCCGCGCGTGCCGCCGGCCAGACGCGCCGCGCTCGCGCACGCCACGCACGCGCGCGCGCCGCAGCCCCGCGCCGCGCGCCCCGCCCCGCGCCCCGCCGCGCGCGCCACGCGCTCACCGCACCGCCGCGCCCGCGCCCGCTCCCGCCGGCTGGACCCCGCCCGCGTCTCGCACCCTCGCGCGCCCGCGCCACGTCGCAAGCGCGCGCGCCCGCCCGGCTTCCCGCGCCGCCGCATGGCGACCGCCGAGCCGTGCCGCGCCGGCCCCCTCTTCTCTCACACCGCCGCCGCCTCTAGCCCCTCCGTCTCCCGAGCGCCGTCGCTTCAAATCCGAGTGCGCCACCTCCGCCGCAAGCCGTCGCCATCGCCGCCAGCGCCGCCTCCGCCGCAAGCCGTCGCCGCCGCCGGGTTACCGCCACCACCTCCTTGCCGTCTCCGTCGCCGGTAAGCCCCGCCGCCGCCTGTCTTCCTTGCGTGCGCAAGCCGCGCCGCCCTGTTTTGATGCGCCCGGTCGAACACCTAGAGTACAATGAACAATACCGCTGGAAAAAGAAAAAGAAAAAAAATAAAATAGGAAAAATTTGGAAAAATTTTAGGAAATTGGGAAAAATATTTTTGGAAGATTTGAGTAAAATTTTGGGCAAAATTAAAGTATATTTTTGTATGTTTTCTCGGTGCGAAAATTTGGAAATCAAACTGGACTTTTCCGAAATTCCGTTTTGCGTCGTTTTTGAATCCGAATTTTGTTTAGACCTTTCTCGCCATTTTAATATGTTTCCATTTTGTGCTCGGACCTTCAAAACCTCTAGCACCAGTCCCTCCGTGGATATTTTCAAATTCGTTTTCTCGAACAGATCGCGATTGTCGTTTTGCGAAAACCCTAAATCGTCGACCCGATGTCTAAACTTGGAGTTTTCCGAGGCGATCGTAGTACAAACTTAAGTAGGAATTTGGGCTTAGCGCTTGGAATTGTTTCTGAGACTTTTTCGGATCTTTTCGACCTTTTGGTGTTATATGGGATTCTAATCGGAATCAATTGATTTTTCGCACGTACGGGTAGCACCTGAAGAGACCGGCATCGACCCCGTTGAAGACACCACCCCACAAGCGTGCGAGCAAGGCAAGTCATCACACTTTGATGTTATACACAAATGAGTACCTATGCTTGATATACCCTACTTTGATGTTGATCACCATTAGAATTATTCTTTGTAACCTTCGATGTGATATGACTGGAGGCTAACTTCGGTAAAAATGCTTAGCCCTGCTTATACTAGATCCCTGCATACTCATGATTTTACAAAGAAGCTTTGTGCTTGGGCAACTACCTTAGGGAAGGTAGTTGAGATGCGGCCTGCGGAGACATGAGCGCCACATGGCCATGAGAGTGATGAACTAAGTTTGATGAAAATTGAAAATGCTATACAAGTGTTTTAGACTAGGGCGACCGGATGATTTGGGTGGATTCCGGAAAAGGCAAGTGCCGACCCTGGTCAATTAAGGACCGAGCCATGAGATAGTCGGGAAACGAGCCAGTACAACCGTACTTCTCGAATGGGTATAGACCTAGCTAACTAGATAGCCGAGCGGAGGCAGTATCCTTGCATAGATGGTTCTTTATGATGTGGTTTAAGTGATGAGGATGAGGCTGCGGCCTTTGCTGTGAATGGTGGAATTAAATCGATATTAATTAAACTTAAAGATTGAGGAAGTTTTCCCTTACCCCAGGTGCGCCAGAACTCCTCTCGCTGCTAGAAAATGACGGCTAGAGTGCATTAGGGCTTAATTTCATGGAGCGGGTACTGCCAAAGTGAGGTTATCGAAAGGCTTTGCTGTGACCGTCTCATGTGTTGGGACGTAGGCTCATTCGTTGGGCTGTTGCGGAGTACGGGTAAAGTGTACATCCACTGCAGTGTGAATGAATCAATCTATTCGAATAGTCGTGCTCGCGGATATCGAGCATCGTGACAAGACTTTCGCTTGGCTAGACTTTAAACTTAAACTGCTGGGATGGGTTTGCATGATGATTTCATTTGGTGGATCAACTTCTCGGGATGCGAGAAGGGGTGGATTCCCTAGAAAACCATGACGAATCGGAGGCGGGAAGCCATCCTTGGATTCACGATGGATGGTAAAAGAACCGTCGCCGAATTAATAAACTATGGAACTAAAACTTGACTTGGCTAGTTGTTAGGCGTGAAAAGGATTTGTGAAAATTGGCTTTATGCAAAAGAGCTCCAGCCATTCCTTTAACCCTATCATATGCATCAATTCCGTGTTGGCTTGCCGAGTATGGTTGGTACTCACCCTTGCTATACGCACAAACCTTCGATGGTGAGAATGAAGAATTGGAGGATCCTTACGCTTACTACCGGGAGGGTGAAGGAAGCGATGGCGCTTACTAGGTCTTAGCTCCGGTCGTTGCTCGTGGCAATTGACATGCGTGCCTCTATTCCGCCGCCGTATCTAATTTCTCGCTTTTGTGGTGTATTCGGACCATGAGGTCCTATGTGTTGAACATTGCCTTCGGGCCTATTGTTGTAATAATGTCGTTGTAAGACTATTCGTGCATGCGCACCTGATTATTCAGTACTGTATTCGTGGGTACCAACTACTCGATCCGGTATCCACACGTCCGGGGACAGCACGCCGTACACCTGTGTGCTAGCACGCGATGCAAGGCTAGGGTTTTGGCTCGAAGGTGGGAGGGTTTCCGTGGAGTTTGATCTCCGCGACTTGCAAATCAATTGACTTGATTGACCTCCGCCTCTCCACCCCTCCCTCCTTTATATAGAGTTGGCCGACTAGGACTCGTGGCCGATCAGGACACTATTTCAAATCGGATCCTATCCGAATCTCATAGAGTCGGCTGCCCATACGTCGTAAGCCCACAGGACACTATCCCATCGGATCCCTATCCGATCAAGTCGTATTCGAGTCCAACTCGAATGCCTGTTCTTATCCCCTTAAGCGTGCGACCCTGTAGGTTCAGGTATACTTGGTTTCGGCTATAGTCTCACTTAGCCGATCGTCGGCTCGAGTCCAACTCGGTCGACTGTCAATAGCGGCGCCTAGCAAGCACATATTGACACCATAGTATACAAGAATATAATATCGGCTCGAACCTGTAATGTGTACACAAATCCCTTTGCCTCACGATACCGGTTAAGCTATAGGCAAGATGTGTGCCATCCCTTCAATAGCTTAACCATTCACTCGAACCGTATTGGATTATCCGTCGTTGATTGACTCAATCAACTTAGCATGGCCATGCATTTTCATAATCCATTACCTCGAGGGGCCAGAGATATCTCTCCAAAGGAGGGGCAAATTCCATCTTGATCACTCACATCCCACTCCATGTTTCATAGCAAACCCGAAAACTACCTTTATAACTACTCAGTTACGGAATAGCGTTTGGTAGTCTCAAAGTAGGCTACTACACATGTTGGAATCCATGGTGATCTCAGGTCTAAGGACTTTGTACCAACACTACCTGAGACCAACTAATGGCACATTAATTCCTGTAGTGTCTCATGGTGGGTCTATCCAACAATGTGTTCTCTAACACATATGTCCATGTTTATTGATTTGGTATCTCCATACCCGTGATCTATGAGACATGATCATCAATCAATAAATATGCCGATCTTAGAATCATATTTGTTCCAATAATATGATATATGATCAGGGATCATTTAGAAATAGATTCATACATATCGAGTCTCATAAATAAGTCACGTACTTATTGATCAATACAAGATGTCTATTTCATGGAACTGAATAACACTTTATTCATTTATACATAAACATTGACGTGATATCCAACATCTCCATGTTGCCTCTAGGGCATATCACTAACAACCTGATCCTATAGGGTCGCACGCTTAAGGGGATAGAATAGATATTCGAGTTGGACTCGAATACGGCTCGATCGGATAGGGATCTGATCGGATAGAGTCCTATGGGCTTACGACGTATGGGCGGTCAACTCTGTGAGATTTAGATTGGATCCGATTTAAAATAAGAGTCCTGATCGGCCACTAGTCCCAGTCGGCCAACTCTATATAAAGGGGCGAGGGTTGGAGAGTTGCAGTATCGCATTGAACCGAATCCGCAACAGAAGTCGCCGAGATCAATCTCCATGGAAACCCTCCCCACTTCCGAGCCAAACCCTAGCCTTGCATCGCGTGCTAGCACACGGGTGTTCGGCGTTCTGTCCCCGGATGTGTGGATACCGGTAGAGGCGCTGCTACGTTGCACGCTGTTGATCGGCTACAAATCGGCTATGGTGGAATCGGTTGCGGTCGAGCGCATCGGAGCGAGGCACGAGAACGCGGTCAGACGATTCGGCGAATCGGCTACATCGGCGAATCGGCTGTCCCCAGGAATCGGCTGTCGGCTTGCGGGAATCAGCTGTCATCGGCCAGCACAGTTCCAGATCGGATAGCCCTGATTGGCTGTTTCCGCTGCATACTCCAATCGGTAACGATCTATCGGCCCTTACTTGCAAGTGTTCCTGGTTTGCGCGGTAAAAAGTTTTGTTTTTCGGCTAGCGTAGCCTCCGCGTAACCCTTCAGTGAGATCACTGTCGATATTGATGGTTTCCAAAGGAGCTTGCTCTTCCGGCACTCGCAGACACTTTTTCAATTGCGACATATGGAATACTGGGTGGACATCGGAGATGTTCTCGGGTAACTTTAGCTGGTAGGCCACTTCGCCTCTTCTGGCGCTTATCAGGAATGGTCCTACGTATCTTGGCGCAAGTTTCCCTTTGACCTTGAACCTCTGGGTCCCTCGTAGTGGTGAGGCCTTTAGGTACACATAGTAGCCTACATTAAACTCTAAGTCCCTTCGACGAGTATCCATGTAGCTCTTCTGTCGAGACTGGGCCGCCTTTAATCGGTCTCGGATCAGACGGACCTTTTCCTCGGCCTCTTTGATTATGTTAGGTCCAAACACGGCTCCGTTCATCGGTTTCTGACCACATCAATGGAGTTCGGCATCGCCGACCAAATAGGGCTTCATTTGGCGACATCTTCAGACTTGCTTGGTAGCTGTTGTTGTAGGAGAATTCGGTGTACGGTAGGCATCTTTCCCAATCCTTGGTAAAATCCAACGCACAAGCTCTCAGCATATCCTCAAGAACTTGATTTGTCCTTTCGGTCTGCCCGTCGGTCTGCGGGTGGTAAGCGGTACTGAAGGCAAGGTGACTTCCAAGTGCCTCATGAACTTTGCTCCAGAAATGGGATCTGAATTGAGTACCGCGATCCGATATAATTCTTTTTGGTACACCGTGAGTACACACGATCCTACACATGTATAGTTCCGCCAGCTTGGCACTATTGTAGTTAGTCTTAACGAGGATAAATCTGGCGGTCTTGGTGAGCCGATCTACTATTACCCAAATAGAATCATATCCCGCTGTAGTTTTGGGTAGTCCAACGATGAAGTCCATGCCTATCTCATCCCATTTCCACTCGGGAATCTTGAGTGGCTGCAACAAGCCTACCGGTCGTTGATGCTCAGCTTTACCCTTTGGCATACATCGCATACGGCCGCGTATTCGGCTACGTCCCTCTTCATATTGGGCCACCAGTATTCCTCCTTCATATCCTGGTACATCTTCGTGCTGCCAGGATGTAGCGAATATGCTGATTCGTGTGCTTCTTTCAGGATCAATCCTCTCAAACCACCTTGCTCAGGCACGTAGATCCTTTTCTTATACCACAGGGTTCCTTTGTCATCTGCCGAGAATTCCTTTGCGTGCCCAGCGGCCATGCGCTCTTTGATCGTTTGGGTTTCTCCATTATCCTTTTGAGCTTCTTTTATTTGAGTCCTCAGAAGAGGTTGGATTTATAGTGAGTTCAATTCTCTGTGAGGAATCAGGTGTAAGTTAAGTCGAGCCATTTCTTCTTGGAGCTCACTGGCCGTGCCTTCCAGTCTCATATGGTTGCATTGGGCTTTGCGGCTTAACGCGTCGGCCACTACATTCGCCTTGCCGAGGTGGTAATGGATTCCTAGATCATAGTCCTTGATCAATTCCAACCACCGTCTCTGCTGTAAGTTGAGATCAGACTGAGTAAAGAAGTATTTCAGGCTCTTGTGATCAGTGAATATATCGCAGTGATTCCCGATCAGATAGTGTCTCCAGATTTTTAACGCATGAACAACTGCTGCTAATTCCAAGTCATGTGTGGGGTAGTTTTCCTCGTGGGGTCGCAGCTGTCTCGAGGCATACACCACGACCTTTCCATCCTGCATCAATACGCCTCCTTCAATCCTAGAAGAGACTTCTAAAAAATATCACAATTATAGATATGCACACTTGTCTCTAGCATGTAACGGACTACGTTCTATATTTTCCTTCTTCTTCTTTTTTGTTTCTATTTGCTAGAACACGACGGACCGACCGTCCATTCTATCATTCACGTCCTTTCGTTCGGACCCTTAACCCTAACCCTAACCCTAACCCTAACCCTAAACTATCATTTGTTCGTTCTATCATTCGTTCACGTCTGTGAGTACGATCATCTGGAGGAGAAGAGAGAAAGGAGAATGATGTGAGGGAGATAAGGTGGAGAGGAGTGGAAGTGGAGAGGAAAGGAGAGAGAGAGGACGTTGCATGCCTATGTACATGGTAACGACCGAACGAACGACCGAACGAACGATCGACCGACCGAACGAACGAACGAACGAACGACGGACCGAACGAACGAATGAGTGTCCGTCCGTCCGTTCGTCCACGTCCGTCCGTCCGTCCGTTCGTCCGTCCGTTCGTTCGTTCGTTCGTCCGTTCGTCCGTTCGTCCGTTCGTTCGTTCGTTCGTCCATCCGTCCGTCCGTCCGTTCGTCCGTTCGTCCGTTCGTTCGTCCGTTTGTCCGTTCGTCCGTCCGTTCGTTCGTCCCTTCGTCCATTTGTTCGTCCGTTCGTCCGTCCGTTCGTTCGTCCGTTCGTTCGTCCGTTCGTCCGTTCGTTCGTCCGTTCGTTCGTCCGTTCGTCCATTCGTCCGTTCGTTCATCCGTCCGTTGTTCATCCGTTCGTCCACGTCCGTTTGTTGATTTTATCGTTCTCGTTCGTTTGAAAATACAAAAATCACAAGTCACATACACATTCAAATTTCAAATTTAAATACACATTCAAAATTCAAAATTCACAATCTTCATGCATTCAAATTTAAATAAACAGTCCATTTACATATAAAGTCCATTTACATATAAAGTCCATTTACAAATAAAGTCCGTCTAACATTTTAAATTCCACACATCAAAATTTCACAAAATAACATACACATACAAATATACATTGCATAATCAATTTCAACTTTAAAATTTCACATAATTTACATATATAACATTCACAAAATTTGCAACTTTAAAATTTCACACATACATACACATACAAATATACACATTCATAATCAATTCCACATATGCACACAAAATTGAAAATTTTCATCAAAATTTTCATCAAATTCCACATAATCAATTCAACCCGTTGCACGCATGCGAGAGGGGAGGCAGAGTGCAGCGCGGCGACGGCGGCGAGGATGAGAGGGCGGCGGCGGCGACGTGGAGGAGGGCGGTGGCCTTAGGGTTTAGGGTTTAGGGGCAGCAGGCGTGGGGATCGGGGGCCGTGGGGAGGGGCGGCGAGGGAGTGGGCGGCGTGGGGAGGGGGCGGCAGCGACGGCGATGACGGCTACGGCGGTGGCGACCACGACGATGGCGGTGATGGCGATGGCGTCGACGGCGGCCAACCCTTAGCGCAAAATATGGGGAAATCGGGGCGACGGCTCTAACTGCGAATGATACCAAGAGCGGCGCGACGGTCCTCCGCGACGACGACGGCGACGAAGATGGCGGAGACGGCGTGCTGCGGCGGCGTCCTGGGGCTCGGCGACGGCGACGAAGACGAAGATGATGCGTTGCGAAGTGACAAAACGGCTAAGTGTTGGATCCCAGTGAGGCCCTTGCTATATATAGAAACGACATCGCTTGTCCCGGTTGAAGCCATCAACCGGGACTAAAGATACTATAGTCCCGGTTGGTGGCTTCAACCGGGACAAAAGATAGATCTCTAGTCCGGTTGGAGCCACCAACCGGGACTAAAGATGGCGGGCAGCCACGTGGCCCACGTAGGTGGCCATCTTTAGTCCCGGTTGAAGCCACCAACCGGACTAAAGATGGTTTCTCGCCCACTCAAATTCACCTCCAGTCCGGTTTCTTTTACAAACCGGGACTAATTATTACATTGCCCTATTATATTGTATTTTATATTCATATATAATTATAATGTTCATATGTTGATATATTTTATATTCATATATAATTAACATATGTTCATATATTCATATATAATTAACATATGTTCATATATTCATATATAATTAACATATGTCCATATAATTAACAAAAAATATTATAAATTAAAATAATATTTTAAAAAATTTAAAATTTAAATAATAATAAACTATTTAAAATTTAAATAATAATATATAATTAACATATGGCCTATTTGAAAAATATTTTAAATTGAAATAATAACATATAAGTAACATTTGTCATATTTAAAACTATTTTATATCTAAATAATAATATATAATTAACATATGGCCTATTTGAAATAGTTTATCTTAGTCGTCTCATCCGTATCCGCATCCAGCTGCTCCTGATGATCCGTGGAGAGGGCCCGACGCCTTCTTCCTACGTTCTTCACCAATATTGGTCTCCTCAACATGTCATGATCTATTGTAGTAGCCTTTTGCTGTTTTTACTCATCGCTCCCCGTAACATATACAAGCCGTTCATGTTAAGTGGTTCATGTTCTCACTGCGGTGAGCAAACACATGGAGCGGATGGTGAAGCTGGCGATCGACGAAGCCGCTTCCTGAAGTCAAGGAGAATTAGCGAGAGATACGACAATGATTGGATAGTGCGGCTATATATAGAGCGCTAAGCAATGATGGATGCAAGACAGACTGACATGCAAATTTTACAAGGGTCCGCTGAAACCACTCTAGATACACATCGGAGAAGGAAATGTTGAGACCGCTGGTCCTGAAGGCAATAATTTACAATAGATTCAATAATTTACAATAATTTACAATAAATTCAAATGATAGCAATAATATTCAATGATTCAATTTAATTTACATCGTCCATACATAAATTTAGCTAAGTGACATTTGTCCTTACGTACTTTCTCCGCACAATTGTTCCTTCATTATGATCGTTGCGTGAGTAAGGGGTGTCCTCATTTGATAGGAGGATACTCGGGTCAACTTCCACCGCGAACGGAGTTTGCCCGTCAAACTGATCATAATCTTCGTTAGTTCTATCCTCGACTCCCACGATTTTTCTTTTGCTTGGGAGAACCACGTGGCGCTTTGGCTCGTCGGACCCTTTCCCCTTCTTTGATTTGCTAGCCATGTCCTTGACATAGAAAACTTGCCGTACATCATTTGCAAGGACGAAGGGTTCATCTGAGTATCCAACCTTGCTCAGGTCGACCATTGTCATCCCACTTGCATCAATAGTTACGCCTCCACCACTGAGCCTAACCCACACAGAGAGACCTTTAGAGGTCCATAGTCCAGCTCCCAAATGTCATCGATGCTGCCGTAATATGTGCTAGCCGTACCGTCGTATCCCACGGCATCGATGCGGACAGCGCTATTCTGATTCGTGCTCTTTAAGTCTTGGGCCAGTGTGTAAAATGTGTACCCATTGATTTCATATGCCTGGTATGTGGTGATCGAGCAAGATGGTCCCCTCGCCAAGAAGGCTAGTTGTTGGTCAATGCTCGCGTTGCCCATGAGACGTTGTCGCAGCCAAGAAGGGAATGCATCGATGTGATGGCGTGTAATCCAGGCATCCGTCTTACCGATGTTTTCCGAGCGAATAATCGCCAAGTGCTCCTCGATGTAAGGAGCCACCAAGGAAGATTGTTGCAACATGGTCCAATGTGCTTTCCTGCACAAGTCATTGTCTATGTTCATTATTGCCTTCCTTCCAAGAGTTCCCTTCTGTAACATCTTGAAAATTGAAGAAACTGGAAACGGAACGTAAAAATCGGAACTTTCAAAACCTTCGCTTGTTGCTTTTTCCTCGGGTTTGTTGCTTTTTATTTGCCAGCTCAGTTGCCTAAATCTAGTTGTGATCAATTCCCTTTTTGTGTTTTTGAAAGACTTGGAGTTTGTCGAAGAGAAAAATTTGAAATTCAGAATTAGGAATTTTAAAAGGAATCGGAGATGAGATGCGGATTTATGAAAATGCGAATTTGTGAAATAGAGTATTAATTGTGGATGGTGGAAGATTAATTAGGGCACAAAATAGACAATAAAAATATTTAGGGATTTACAAGAAATCTGGGAAATTTTTGAAAAATAAAATAAGGAATTATGAAATTAAGGAAAAAGGAATTTAAATAAATAAGAAAAATATATGTGAAAAAAAATAAAAGTGGAGAAAAAGTTGAAAATATAGTATTAAAAATTATTTTTGGAATATTAGGATTTATTTTGGAATTTTTAGAAGGGAGGAAAATAGAAATAGGAAATTAAAAATTTAAAATCGGGAAAATATGAAACCGCACTGTTCATTGCGCATGAGGTGCTCGAGCACGTACCGGCCGGCCGCGCGCCGCCGCGCATCGCCCGGCCGTACTCGTGCCGCGTCCGCGCGCGCCACGCGCCGCGCGCGCGCGTGCTCGCGCTGCCCCGGCCCGCAACCCGCGCCACGGCCCCGCCGCGCGCCCGCTCGCCCGCGCCACGCGCCGCCACCGTACTCGGCCCCGCCCGCGCCACGCGCCGCTGCCGTACTCGGCCCCGCCCGCGCTCGCACCGCGCGTCGCCAGCCCCGTGCCCGGCCCCGCGAGTCGCCGCGTCCGCCGCGTCGGCCCCGCCATCTCGCGCGCCGCGCGTCCATCGCCGTACCACCGCGCGCCGGTCGCCTCTCCCTCTTCTCCCGCCCTCGGCCGCAGCTATAAAAGGGGGCAAAACCCCCACTTTTTCTCACACCGCCGCCGCCTCTAGCCCCTTCTTCTCCCGAGTGCCGTCGCTGCAAAACCGAGCGCGCCGCCTCCACCGCAAGCCGTCGCCATCGCCGCCGAGCGCCGAAGCCACCGTGAGCCGTCGCCGCCAGCGCCGAGGCACCGCCACCATCCCGTTGCCGTCTCCGTCGCCGGTAAGCCCCGGGTCGCCGCCCCTTTCCCCCGTGCGCTCGCGCCGGCCGGCCTCTGTTTTTGCCGAGCCTCGGTCGAACACATTAAGGGAAATGAACAGTGGCGCAGAGAAAATAAAGAAAAAGAAAAAGAAAAAGAAAAAGAAAAAGAGAAAAAGAAAAATAGGGAAAAATTTGGAAAAATATTTTGGGAAGATTTGATTAAAATTTTGGGCGAAAATAAATTATTTTCTTGCATGATTTCTCGGTGAAAAATTTGAAAAATCAAAATGCGACTTTTGCCGAGATTGCGTTTCGCGTCATTTTTTAATCCGGATTTCGTTTAACTCTTCCTCGCCATTTAAATATGTTTTACTTCTGTGCTCGAACCTTCAAAACCTCAAGCACAAATCCTTCCGCGGATATTTTCAACTCTATTTTCTCGAACAAATCGCGATCATCGCTTTGCGAAAACCCTAAGTCATCGGCTCGATGTCAAAACTTGGAATTTTCCCTGACGATCCTAGTACAAACGCAAGTAGGAATTTAGGTTAAGCGCTTGACATCGTTTTTGTGGCTTTTACGGATCTTTTCGACCTTTCAGTGTTATATTGGATTCTAATCGGATTCGATTGATCTTTCACACGTACGGGTAGCACCTGAAGAGACCGGCATCGACCCCGTTGAAGACACCACTCCACAATCGTGCGAGCAAGGCAAGTCATCACACTCTTTGAACATATTGATCCCACTTGTGAAATGATATTATTTTAAACTCTAAACATGCATGCTATATAGAGTTACCTATACTTGTTGTGCCATACCTTGCTGTTGATTACCTTTAGAATTATTCCTTGTAACTCTCGAAGTGATACAAACAACCGGAGAATAACTTCGGTAAACTGCTTAGCCCTGCCAAACTTAGATTCATGCACACTCATGACTTTATGAAAAACTTTGGGCAACTACCTTAGGGAAGGTAGTAGAAATGCGGCTTGTGGAGACATTAGCGCCACATGGCCATGAGAATGATGAACTAAGTTTGATGAACATTGAAAGTACTACACAAATGTTTTAGACTGGGGCGGCCGGATGATTTGGGTGGATTCCGGAAAAGGCAAGTGCCGACCCTGGTCAATTAAGGACCGAGCCATGAGATAGACGGGAAATGAGCCAGTACAACCGTGCTTCTCGAATGGGTATAGACCTAGCTGATTAGATAGCCGAACGGAGGCAGTATCCTTGCATACATGGTTCTTTATGATGTGGTTTGTGTGATGAAGATGAGGCTGCGGCCCATGTTGTGGATGTTGAAAATTAAATCGATATTAACTGAACTTAAAGATTGAGGAGGATTTCCCTTACCCCGGGTGCGCCAGAACTCCTCTCACTGCTAGAAAATGACAGCTAGAGTGCATGAAGGCTTAAGTTCATGGAGCGGGTACTGCCAAAGTGAGGTTATCGAAAGGCTTTGCCGTGACCGTCTCATGTGTTGGGACGTAGGCTCATTTGTTGGGTTGTCACGGAGTATGGGTAAAGTGTACATCCACTGCAGTGTGAATGAATCAATCTATTCGAATAGCCGTGCTCACGGATATAGAGCATCGTGACAAGACTTTCGCTTGGCTAGACTTTAAACTTAAAAATGCTGGGATGGGTTTGCATGATGATTTTATTCGGTGGTGGATCAACTTCTCGAGATGCGAGAAGGGGTGGACTCCCCAGAAAAACCATGACGAATCGGAGGCGGGAAGCCATCCTTGGAATCACGATGGATGGTAGACAGAACCGTCGCTGAATTACTGAACTATGGGATTAAAACTCGACTTGGCTAGCTGATAGTCTTGTGAAAGGATTTATAAAAATTGGTTTTACGCAAAAGAGCCTCAGCCATTCCTTGAATAACCCTATCATATGCATCACTTCCGTGTTGGCTTGCTAAGTACGGTTGGTACTCACCCTTGCTATACGCACAAACCTTCAGATGGTGGGAATGAAGAATCGGAGGATCCTTACGCCTACTACCAGGAAGGCGAAGAAGCCGATGGCGCTTACTAGGTCTTAGTCCCCGGTCATTGCCTGTGGCAACCGACATGCCGCTACCTTTATTCCGCTGCCGTATCTAATTTCTGCTTTTGTGTTGTATCCGGACCATGAGGTCCTATGTGGTGAACATTGCCTTCGGGCCTATCGATGTAATAATTTCGTTGTAAGACTATTCGTGCATGTGCACCTGGTTATTCAGTACTGTATTTCGTGGGTACCAACTACTCGATCCAGGGAAATGGTACTAAGAACACGAAAGATTCCTGTTCCAAAAACGGGGGTCTACACCTTCCCCCATAGTCTACCTTCATGGCTTGATTCAGGCACCCCGATGGGACGGAGGTCTTTAATAAAGTCGACGCAAAACTCAATCACCTCCTCTGTTCCATATCCCTTGGCGATGCTGGTCTCTGGACGCGAACGGTTACGAACGTACTTCTTTAGAACGCCCATATACCTCTCGAAGGGGAACATGTTGTGTAGGAATACCGGACCGAGGATACGGATCTCTTTGACAAGGTGGCATAGCAGATGCGTCATGATATTGAAGAAGGAAGGCAGAAATATCATCTCAAAGCTGACAAGACATTGGACCACATCATTTTGAAAGTCTTCTAGTCTGTCTGGATCGATGATCTTCTGTGAAATTGCGTTCAGAAAAGCACATAGCTTTGTTATTGTTACCCGGACATTATCCGGAAGGATACCCCGAATTATAATGGGAAATAGCTGTGTCATCAGCATGTGGCAGTCATGGGACTTTAGATTTGTGAACTTCTTATCCTTCGTGCTTATTATTCCCTTTATATTTGAGGAGTATCCAGACGGTACCTTGATGCTCTCCAGGCATTCAAACATTATTTCCTTCTCTGCCCTGCTCAGAGTGTAGCTGGCTGGACTTAGGTGTTGGGCTCCTTTCTCCTTTGGTTGCGGGTGAAGGCCGTCGCGTTGTACCATATGTTTCAGATCGTTATGTGCCTCAAGTATATCTTTTGATTTTCCATATACACCTAGGAAGCCAAGCAGGTTTATGCAAAGGTTCTTGATGAGGTGCATCACGTCGATTGCGTGGCGGACATCCAAGACTTTCCAGTAGGGCAACTCCCAAAAAATTGACTTCTTCTTCCACATTGCTGCGTGACCACCTTCACTTGCTATAGATTGGTTACCGGGTCCCTTTCCAAATACTACTTTGAGGTCTTTCACCATGGCAAACACGACCTTTCCATTGCGATGCTTTGGTTTAGTACGATGGTCTGCCTTTTGATCAAAATGTTTGCCTCTTCTCCGGATAGGGTGGCTTGCAGCAAGAAAGCGACGATGGCCCATGTACACTACCTTCTTACAGTGTTTCAGGTACGTACACTCAGTCTCATCCATACAGTGGGTGCAAGCGTTGTACCCCTTGTTTGACTGTCCGGATAGGTTACCAAGTGCAGGCCAACATTGATGGTAACAAACAGCAACCCTCGTAGGTTAAATTGCTCCTGTTTATTTTCATCCCACACAGGAACACCTTCTTTCTTCCACAGCAGTTTTAGATCTTCGATTAGCGGTCTCAGGTACACATTGATGTCGTTACCAGGTTGCTTTGGGCCTTGAATAATAACCGGCATCTGAATGTACTTCCGCTTCATACATAGCCAAGGCGGGAGGTTGTAGATACACATCGTCACAGGCCAAGTGCTATGCCCTCTGTTCATCTCTCCAAAAGGATTCATGCCGTTCGTGCTTAAGCGGAACCTTAGGTTTCTTGCATCCTCGTCGAAGTCTTCAAATGTTCTGTCGATGTTTCGCCACTATGACCCATCAAATGTTCTCAGCATGCCATCTTGTAGGCGTTCTTCCACGTGCCAACGCATTATTCTTGCATGCTCCTTGTTCCTGAACAGACTCTTCAGCCGTTGTATTATAGGAAAATACCACATCACCTTAGCAGGAACCCTTTTCTACGAGGGTCGTCCGTCAACTTTGCCTGGATCATCTCGTCTAATCTTGTATCGAAGTGCTTTACAAAGCAGACATGCTTATAGGTTCTCGTACTCCTCACTGCGGTAGAGGATACAACCGTTAGGACATGCGTGTATCTTCTGTACCTCCAGTCCTAGAGGGCATACTAACTTCTTAGCCTCGTACGTTGATTCCGGCAATTCGTTTCCCTCTAGAAGAATGTTCTTCATGAGTTTTAGTAACTCGCCAAATGCCTTGTCACTGACACCATTTTTGGCCTTCCATTGCAAGAATTCCAGTGCGGTACCCAACTTTTTGTGCCCCTGTTCACATCCTGGGTACAAGGACCTTTTGTGGTCCGCCAACATACGCTCCAATTTCTGCACCTCCTTTACGCCTTCGCAGTCCCCCTGTACGTCGCGCAACATCTGACCAAGGTCATCGACACCGTTGTTTTCTTCAGCATCCCCGCTCGCCTGCGCCTGTTGTATTCTCTTCAAACCCACCGTATTGACTACAGTCCGGAATGTTGTCGTCGTCTTCTTCGTCTTCTTCCATTGCAACCCCCACCTCTCCGTGCGATGTCCAACAATAGTAGTGAGGCATGAATCCCGACTGAAACAAGTGGGCATGAATAATTTTTGATGTAGAATACTCCTTCTCGTTTTTGCACTTTTTGCATGGACAACGTATGAAATCCTTCTGCTTGTTGCCATCGGCCACACTCAAAAAATAATGCACACCTTGAATAAACTCTCTTGACCGTCGATCCGCGTTGTACATCCATTGCCGATCCATCTATATGGAATGCACAAAAATCATAAGAAAATTCCACGAAATTCAAATCATTTAAATATTATTACAATAATTATATATATATGTAATCGAGACAATTATTATACTAATTCAACATACGTAATGTGTTGTTCTAAAAAAATTACAATTATTTTTAAAGGTCTTTTAAAGTGATAAACATAAAATTAATTAATTATTTTGCATCTATTTTAAAAGGTCCCTTGTCATCTATTTTATAACTTTTTTTGTCCAAAAGATTCTCTCTCATCATTTTCCATAAACATTTTTTCGGATAAAATTGTACGGACTAAATTCCTAGAAATGTAACGTGCTAAGCATACTTTACTTCCGCTTTATTTTCCCTAAAACTTTTTCTCAACACAATGTAATATGCTTAGCAAAATAATTAGTCCAAACAAATTTTCTCTCTCCTCATGTTTACAAAAAAATCTAGAGATGAAAATGTATAGAAAACAACCGTAAAATGCGAAGTGCTAAGCATAGATCATAAGAGGAAGAAGTTGCTAACCTTGTAGATAGCAAAGATTTGTGTATTATCATCAAAACAAAATAACAAAAAATTTTGGCAGCACCTCCCCTCTAGCTAGAGAAAAATTTTGAAGACAAGTGTAGCTGGCTTGGGCTGGAGGAGGAAGGAGTATAAAAAACAAGCCATCTTTAGTCCCGGTTGGTGTTACCAACCGGCACTAAAGATGGCGCCAGAGGCTGTCAGAACCTGTCAGAGCATCGGACATCTTATGTCCCGATTGGTAACACCAACCGGGAAAAAAATAGCATCTTTAGTCCCGGTTGGTGTTACCAACCGAGACTAAAGATGCCCGGCGCCCGACAGTTCGACAATATTTGAACCGGGACTAAAGATGATCTTTAGTCCCGGTTCGTGTCACGAACCGGCACTAATGTTTCTAGAAATCCGTAGACTTTTTAAACCGAGACTAGAAATATTCTTTAGTCTCGGGTGCAACTCAAACCGGGACTATTGTGGATTTTGGCACTTCAACCGAAAATGGTTTCTCCAGTAGTTGCGTTTTCAAGAAGATGAATAGACAGTGCTTTTGTAAAGCCATCAACTATCAGATCTCTTGAAGAAACAAAATCGATCTCTAATAGTTTTTGTGTGATACCCGTTCTCTCAAAAAATGATAATCAACTTCTATATGCTTAGTCCTTACATGAAACATAGGATTAGCTGACAAATATTTGGCTCCCAATTTGTCACACCAAATTTTGGCAGCTCTAGGAGAATTAATTCTCAACTCTCTTAGTAAGGTTTGTACCCATATGAGCTCAACTGCAGTATTTGATATAGTCTTATACTCTGCCTTTGTACTTGACCTTGACACTGTAGGTTGTTTTCTTGCACTCCAAGATACATGGTTAGAACCCAAAAATACAGCAAACCTCCTGTTGATTTTCTGTCATCTATATTACCTGCCCAGTCTGCATCTGAATATCCATGAACCAGAGTAGAAGCACTCTTATGTATATTAAGTCCTAGACTTGTACAGTGATTTAAATATCTAAGGATTCTTTTCACTACTATCCAACAAACAGTAGTAGGTGCATGGCGCATGAAGAAATTGACAGACCTTATTTACTGAATAAGCTATATCAGGTCTAGTCAAAATTAAATATTGTAAAGCACCAACTATACTCCTATACTGAGTTGTATCATTAGGTCCCAACGGTGATCCTTCATGTAGAGTTAACTTCTCACTAACAGAAAGAGGAGTACTTGCACTTTGACATATTTACTCTCTTTAACAGATCTTTAGTTACTCTCTTTAATAGATCTTTAGCATATTTTTCTTGAGTCAAAATTATACCATTGTGAACTTTAGTAACCTCAACTCCAAGAAAATAGTGTAAATTACCTAGATCCTTGAGTGCAAACTACTTGTTAAGATCTGTCAGAAGTGTTGTTGTTGCCTTCTCTGTAGAGCTAGCTATAATTATATTATCAACATAAACTAATACAAACATAGTTACTCCTTTATTAAGCAAAAATAATGAAGTATTAGCTTTAGAAGCCTCAAAACCAAGATCAATAAGTTTCTTACTCAACCTAGTGTACCATGATCTTGGTGCTTGTTTCAGTCCATACATGCCTTGTTCAACTTAAACACATAGTTGGGTTTAGAGGAAGACTCAAAACCACGTGGTTGTTGCATATATATACCTTTCTTCTAAGAAACCATGAAGAAAATCATTTTGGACATCTAACTGTCTAAGACTCCATCCTCTAGAAATAGCCATGGACAAAATAATTCTAATAGTAACAGCTTTAACAACAGGACTGAAAGTATCTTCATAATCAATATCTTATCTCTGTCTAAAGTATTTTGCTACAAGTCTAGCCTTATATCTATCAAGAGTTCCATCTGCTTTTCTTTTTACTTTATATACCCATTTGTAACCAATAACATTTTGTCCTTGCTTATGTAGAACTAATGCCATGTGTCATTTTTTATCAAAGCATCATATTCAGCTTTCATTGCAGTTTTTCAGTTTTTATTTTCTAAATCCTCTCTATTATTTTGTGGTTCACCAGTAAACGTAAAACAACCATATATTTAACAGTACCATCTGTATATACCCTTTTCTTTTAGAATATCACTTTGTAGGAATGTGCGAACTCGTGGTGTAGGTACTGTTGCTTCGGGAGATGCATGTGGCGACTGTAGCTGTTGTCCCTGTTCTGACTGTTGCTGCGGCTGCCCTTGCTCCTGCGCTAGCAACTATTGCTACAGCTGCCCTTGCTCCTGTGCGCTAGTGGCATGTGCCCCGTGTTGACACTAAAATTGATTCACACAGCAACAATAGTAACCGTTATGCGTTTGTGATGACGAACGACTAGTTTTCGAGCAAACTAGTAAAGATCATCATTTTGGTGGAAAAATCCGACTGATTTTCATCGCAAACCAACAAAGATCAACGAACCCTAGATGGCTAGGGTTTGGCTAGGAAAAAGAGATTAAAAGTACAATAAAAAGCAATAGAAGTGTCGAAACTTGGTTTCGGCAATATATTTTATGGGGTCGCAGTCGAGATCGCCAAGCACAATGGGTTAGAAAGAGAAGAAGATTTAGACAGGTTCAGGCCCTCTCGTGAGGTAATACCCTACTCCTGTTTCGGTGGATTCGATCCGCCGAGTGTCTTTATTGATCTCGTGATCTAAAGCTCTTGCTTATGAAGTTGTATCTCGAGATCTAGTGTTGGAATATCCTCAAGGGACGCCCTTACCCCCTTATATAGTCTTGGGAGGAAGGGTTTACAAGTCGGAAACCCTATCTTACTCTAAGACGGTTTCCTCAATCTTACCAAACCGTGACTATAGGCCGATTGCCTTATCTCTATCGGCAACCGTAACACCTAAGTCAAGTTCGGCTTACAGATATAGCAGGCGCAATCTATCCCTACCTCCAGTCGGATAAGCTTGCCAAGTAGATACCCGATTGCCACAATCTCCACAAGAAAAAAATAATAGATTGATAATTGTTGGCCAACTGTTCCTAAAACAAGCGCAGCCAGTATATATACCGGCGCACATTGATCATTCGGTCCCACACACAAAAAATACGGGAAGTCTTAACCTAAAGGAAATCAATCTGATAAAAGTAAAATATATCTCTAACTGCCTCGCCGCACCGCTGCATACGCGAACCAAATCCCAGCCATGCGGACTTGCAAATCTCTCACGCAACAGCAGCCATGCAGACTTGACTTGCATCCATCGAATCACTGCATACTGCATCCATCCAACCATCCCTCCCTTGCATGCAAGCACTGACAACACAAGAACACACCCACTGCAACAAGGAACTGACAAAAGCCGAACACTGTGGCCTCCAAGCTATCTGCATGCGTGGAACATCTCCTCCACACACCCAAAATTTGCACACACGATCCTCTCGATGCATTAATTCCTGCACATGCAAATTTAATGGATTTACCGAGCAAACCATCAGCCACAGACTAATCTAAAACAATTTGGCCTGCTCAAACAAACTGACTATAAGCTAAATTAGTCACAAACACATACCCTCTGTTTTCGGTATAAACAATTATACTATTTGTACAAAAACACTTATAAAAATAAACCATCCGAGACAATACTCCCAACATAATATTAGTCCTAAACTAATCGATAATTTTCTTCCAAAACGATACTACCAATACAATATCAGTTCTTAGATAATTAAGCTTCGTCATACCCTAGGATAATATTTTTTACAAATACCTCCCATTAAGAGCTTTAGGCAACTTTTCTCCATGAAAAGACTGAACAAAATATAAATTTCCAGGAACAATTTATACAATTTCATATGGACCTTCCCAGCTCGGTGACCACTTGCCAAACTTATTACTCCTAGTACCAATAGGCAAAATCGTTTTCCAAACTAACTCACCTATTTGAAACGATTTTCCCTTACCCTTTTGTTATAAGCCTTAGCTACTCTCAATTTTTCTCTCCCAATCGCTCTCAAGGCTTTTAATCTTTCCTCTGAAACATCATCTATCTGTCTAACATCAAGTTCTATAATCGGCAACCGACAAACCATTTTGTCGGCCACTCTAAGTGCTTGTATATTTACCTCTATAGGCAGCCTCCTGTCCATAAACTAGCTCATACGGTATCACTTGTGTAGCACCATGCTTGGATATCCGATGAGTCCATAAAGCTTCAAAAAGCACCTCATGCCACCTCCTAGGATGTTCCTCTATTTTTTCTTTACAAGTTTAATCAAAATTTTATTCTTGGATTCGGTCTATCCATTAGCTTGAGCATAATAAGGCGACGAATTCAGCAATTTAATCCTAAATGATTCGGCAAACTCACTAAATTGATGAGACATAAAAGACGCCCCTTGGTCAATAGTTAATGTAGAAATTGGATCTATGAATAATATGCTCCAATACAAATCAATAACCTTCCCATGGGTCGTATTCCTCAAAGGAACCGCTTCTGTCCATTTAGTAAAATAATCTGTAGCAACCAAGACGAAGCGATGACCCTTAGAAGATGCAGGATGTATTTCACCTATAAAATCTAAACCCCATCCTCTAAATGGCCACGGCTTGACAATAGGATGCAACATAGCCACCAGCGCTAATTGTATATTCCCAAATCTCTGACACACCTCACACCCTTTATAATACCGAAAACAATCCTCTAACATCGTCGGCCAATAAAAACCTGCTCTTTTTAGTAACCACTGCATCTTATGAGCCGACTGATGTGTCCCACAAATTCTCTCATATACTTCTCCCATGGTCACTTTAGATTGATCTGGACCTAGATATTTTAATAGTAACTCATCTATGATTTGGCGATATAATTCATCATCCAACAAAGTATATTTCAAAACCTATTGCCGAACCTTCCTATCCTTTGTTTGACTTGGATTTTTGAAACAATTAACTAAAGTCTCTCTCCAATCACCCGGCTCAAAATCCACTATTACTTCAAGCAAATCTTTGCTATGGCTATTTGGTTCAACCAGTTCTGTGTCTACCCTCAACGAATCATCTTTTTTACAGCACATACAACTACCAGCTATTACACCATACACTGGAGTACTATTACCAAAGATATGCTCACTTATATCATCCTTAGCTTTGCCACATGCACACATAACCCCCACACACACTGGTTACATTTAATTCAGTATCAGCCGCAACAGTAAATGGCACCGAATCAATTTCCTGCAAACTAAACATCGGCTTCTCTAATATAAAAAAAACAATCCTCTCTTAACCTGATAGCTAGATGCTTGTTGTGCTAAGTAATTTACTATACTATTATCCTCCCTAGGAATATATTTAATGGTAAAAGTATCTAGTAATTTAATCAAATACAAACATCGGTCCAAATATCTATTTAGCAATCCATCAAAAAACTGAAACTCCTTGTTAATTTGTTGAACTACTAAAAGTGAATCACCAAAAACATCTACATCCTTCACACCCATATCAACCAAACTCTGTAAACCGAATAACAAAGCCTCGTATTCAGTCTAATTATTAGTACAAGGATATTCTATCCGGACCGATGTCTCGTAAGAAATATTATTTGGAGAAACTAAGACAACACCTATACCTTGCCCATTCCCACAAACCGATCCA
Source organism: Oryza australiensis (assembly GCA_019925245.2). Taxonomy (NCBI): domain Eukaryota; kingdom Viridiplantae; phylum Streptophyta; class Magnoliopsida; order Poales; family Poaceae; genus Oryza; species Oryza australiensis. The sequence goes on from JAIFGZ020000516.1 coordinate 622,797, forward strand.
TCAAAATAAAGTTTCCATGGACACACATTAATAGAATTAACATTGTAGTCATTTTTAACCATATGATCAGTAATAAAATCAGCAACCACTTGACCTTTCATAGCACGCAATGGTTCATACAATAAATCAACTTCTATTAATGCATAAGCCCACTTCCCAATTCTACCACTAAGTGTGGAGATTATGACAATCGGATGCCCATATGGCAAGCTTATCCGATTGGTAATAGGGATAGGTTAGCCTACTAATTATGTAAACCGGCTATGACTTGGGTGTTACATTGCCGATTAGATAAGGCAATGGCTCATAGTCATAACTTGGTAAGATTGAGGAAACTGACTTAGAGTAAGATAAGGTTTCCGACTTGTAAGCCCGCCCTCAGAGACTATATAAGGGGGTAAGGGCGTCCTTTGAGGATATCGATTTCATACGCAAGACAAGAGGAGGGTATTTCCCGAAACGGGAGTAGGGTATTACCTCACGAGAGGGCTGAACTGTCTAAACCTTGTTTTCCATCTAACCCATTGTGCTTGGCGATCTTCATTGCACCCCCAAATTTCTATTGCCGAAACCGAGTTTTGACGGTTGGCGCGCCGGTAGGGGGCCCGCGCGTCAAGTTTTCTTCTTCAATCTCGCCGGCAGCGCGATGGGATCTTCTTCGGGCATCGACGACTTCGCCACCGAAGGATTCAGCAAGCTCTCCTTCCCTGACTCGGATTCGGACCAGTCGGGAGGGGGAATCCACTCGGCGTCGTTCGGGTTGCTGAACAACGCTGAGATCTACAACATAGCTTTGACTTCCAAGATGGAGTCCATCCACTCAGAAGGAAGAACCCACTCGGCGCCGTTCGGACTGCCGAACACCGCTGAGATCTACAGCCACCTTCTGACCTCCCCGTCGGAATCAATCTACTCGGAAGGAGGAACCCTCTCGGCACCGTTTGGATTACCAAACATCGCTGAGATCTCGCAAACTCCTCTCACCAAATGCTCAAGATACACTTTACGATATGCACGTGCTCTACCCTTAGGCTCAAACCCAAATTCCCTAAGCATATTAGCAAGCTGATCTTTAAAACTCCCATTAGGTTGCGCACGATTATTTTGAGGCGTAGGTGCTACATAAGAGTGTTGCGGCATACTAGGTGAGGTGAGCGTCACTTGTGGCATGTACTGTTAGTGATATGCCCTAGAGGCAACATGGAGATGTTGGATATCATTGTCAATGTTTTTGTATAAATGAATAAAGTGTTATTCACTTTCATGAAATAGACATCTTGTATTGATCAATAAGTACGTGACTTATTTATGAGACTCTTTATGCATGAATCTATTTCTAAATGATCCCTGATCACATGTCATTATTGGAACAAATATGACTCTAAGATCGACATATTTATTGATTGATGATCATGTCTCATAGATCATGGCTATGGAGATACCAAATTAATAAACATGGACACATGTGTTAGAGAACACATTGTTGGATAGACCCACCATGAGACACTACAGGAATTAATGTGCCATTAGTTGGTATCAGGTAGTGTTGGTACAAAGTCCTTAGACCTGAGATCATCATGGATTCTAACATGTATAGTAGCCTACTTTGGGACTACCAAACGCTATTCCGTAACTGGATAGTTATAAAAGTAGTCTTCGGGTTTGCTATGAAACATGGAGTGGGATGTGAATGATCAAGATGGAATTTGCCCCTCCTTTGATTATGGAAATGCATGGCCATGCTAAGTTGATTGAGGAGTCAATCAACAGACAGATAATCCAGTACGGTTTGAGTGAATGGTTAAGCTATTGATGGGATGACACACATCTTGCCTATAGCTTAATTGGTATCGTGAGACAAAGGGATTTATGTACACATTACGGGTTCGAGCCAATATTACATTCTTGTATACTATGGTGTCAATATGTCTTGCTAGGCGCCGTTGTTGTGATCAGGTGAGTTGGACTCGAGCGACGATCGGCTAAGTGAGACTATAGCCGAAACTAAGTATACCTAAACCTACAGGGTCGCACGTTTATGGGGATAAGAACATGCATTCGAGTTGGACTCGGATACGGCTCGATCGGATAGAGATCTGATCGGATAGAGTCCTATGGGCTTACAAAGTCCGGTCGGCTAACTCTATGAGATTTGGATAGGATTCGATTTAAAATAGAGTCCCGATGGGCCTCTAGGCCCAACTGGCCAACTCTATATAAAGGGCAAGGGGTGGAGAGTTGCGGCATCGAATTGGCTGAATCAATTTGATTTGACGCACTGAAGTCGACGGGATCAATCTCCACGGAAACCCTCCCCACTTTCGAGCCAAACCCTAGCCTTGCATTGTGTGCTAGCACACGGGTGTTCGACGTTCTGTCCCCGGACGTATGGATACCGGTAGAGCCGCTGCTACGTTGCGGTGCTGTTAGTCGGCTACGAATCGGCTGTGGTCGAATCGGCTGCGGTCAGGCGCATCGGAGCGAGGTGTGAGAACACGGTCGGACGACTCGGATCGATTGTGGCATCGACGAATCGGCTGATTGGTGAATTGGCTGTGCCCGAGAATTGTGTCGGCAAATCGGTAAAAAGCAATAGAAGAAAATAATAGATTGATAATTGTTGACCAGCTGTTCCTAAAACAAGCGCAGCCAGTATATATACTGGCACACATCGATCAATCGGTCCCACACACAAAAAAATACGAAAAGTCTTAACCTAAAAGAAATCAATCTGATAAAAGTAAAATATATCTCTAACTGCCTCGCCGCACCGCTGCATACGCGAACCAAATCCTAGCCATGCGGACTTGCAAATCTCTCACGCAACAGCAGCCATGCAGACTTGACATGCATCCATCGAATCACTTTATACTGCATCCATCCAACCATCCCTCCCTTGCATGCAAGCACTGACAACACAAGAACACACCCATTGCAACAAGGAACTTACAAAAGCCGAACACTGTGGCCTCCAAGCTATCTGCATGCATGGAACATCTCCTCCACACACCCAAAATTTGCACACACGATCCTCTCGATGCATTAATTCCTACACATGCAAATTTAACGGATTTACCGAGCACACCATCAGCCACTTGCACAGACTAATCGAAACAATTTGGCCTGCTCAAACAAACTGACTATAAGCCAAATTATGTCACAAACACCACCCAATCAGGAGCTGCGGCAGATATACCAGGAGGATTGTCCTGCGCAGAATCTAGTGCAGCACTGTCCTGCTGATGCTCCTGGTCATAGCTGTTTGCTTCAAAAGAAATGTCAGTAGCGTCGAGGTTTAGAGCAGTACTAGATAATGGAATATTAACCACTGGTTCAACTACATGTACATCCCCGGTATTAGTCGTACAATATGATGTCAAGGAGGAGGGGAGCAATAAAAATTCTGATCTAAGTCTTGCTCCTACATTTGGATGAAGAGTGGGGAAGGGAAAAATATTCTCATCAAAAATAACATCCCTAGAGATGTAGAGACGACCCGATGATACATCAAGACACTTAAAACTTTTATGAGGAGTGCTAAAACCCAGAAAAACACATTTTTTGGAGCGAAACTGAAGTTTGTGAGTATTATAGGGACGAAGATTAGGCCAACAAGCACACCCAAACACTCTTAGAGACGAATAGTCGGTTTTTGGTGAACAACCGTTCTAGAGGTGTAGAGTTATGAATGACTTTACTAGGTATACGCTTAATGAGGTAAGTGGCCGCAACAAACGCTTCATCCCAAAATTTAAGGGACATTGATGCATGGGATAAAGAGAGAGACCCACTCAATAATGTGACGATGTTTCATCTCGGGTGACCCATTACGTTGATAAGTGTAAGGACAAGACACATGATGGTCAATGCCTATTTTTGAGAAAAATGAGTTGAGTTTCTGATATTCTGCCCCCAATCAGTCTGCATAGCAATAATTTTTCGATTAAACATCCGTTCAACTAGAGCTTGAAATTCTTTGAACTTCTCAAAACTTCTAACTTGTATCTTAGCAAGTATATCCATGTAAAATTACTAAAGTCATCAATACGGCTCACATAGTATTTATTCCTTCCAACGAGACTCTAGGGCGGGACCCCAAACATCGGAAAACACAAGCTCATGGGGAAATTAAGACACACTAGTAGATCTAGTATAAGGTAGTTGATGACTCTTTGCTTCTTGACAAGCATTACACACAGACTGATTATTTGACTCAGCTAAGCATGGGAGATTATTTTTGCTAATAACTTGTTTAACAATAGGAAGAGATGGATGTCCTAAATGACTATGCCACCTGGATAGGGATAACTTGATAGCACCAAGAGCTTGTTTGTTGGTTTATTGACCAAAGGACATAGGAATTGGGTATAGACCGTGCCTACATCTCCCCACAGTAGAATGTCCTTCGTTACACGATCCTTTATAGAACAAAATTTCGAGTGAAGTTCAAGAAAGGCGAGAATTATTGGTAACTAACTAGCGGCGGATATAAGATTTTTCTTAGCTTGAGGGACATAGAGAACATTGTTTAAATGAATATTATGACTAGGGTATGAACAGTAGTGTGACCAATGTGGCAAATATCCATACCCGCTCCACTTGTTGTGTGTATCGATCGCCACCAATATATTTCTTCTTGGTGGTGAGCTTTTCTAGTTCACCAGTGATGTGATCTGTTGCACTTATATCAATATAACAATTTGCATCTATACCATGACTTAGTGGCGGCGACAAGTTTTCCTCACGCAACATAGTCTTCATCAAAGCGATGCCAACAATCGGTGTGTCCACGCTTGAAGCAAACTGGCGGAGTGGGATGCTGTCTTGGCCTCTGCGCTGCGCTCCACTGCCACGACGCATGGATCCACCACTACGTCCACCACACCCTCGTTATGGAGCACCCCTACCAACGAGATGAATTGTTGTTGCCACCATGCCGACCACCATGTCTACCACCGCCCCTGTGTGTTGAGCGGCAAAGCGGTCCCTCCATGACCGGTGTTGCGGTATAGGTCAAGAAGAGTTTCAAAATTAAGTAGCTAAGAATATAACTCACCAACTGTGATTGGATCTGATCTGGCACAGAGAGTTGAGACAATTGGACTAAAATCTTCATCTAGCCCAGCAATAATGTACTATACTAGATCTTCTTGGTGACATACTCACTGATCTTCATTGCTCCTTTCTTTGTGTTGGTGAGGGCAAGCCTGGTGTTTACTGATCTTGCACAGTACGGACGGAATAAATTTCTTCAATGGATCGCCAAGCTTCAATTTCTTGTTTTAGAAATAGCAACTTGAATTAGAACATTCCTTGAAAAAGATGATAAGAGATAACCAAGAACAAGTTGATCATTAGCCTCCCAATCTTCAAACGCGGATTTGGCTTCTTCACGGTCTTTCCATCTATGGTGACCAATACTTCAGCATCAGGGCTTGCATAGTGTCGGTGAGATAGTGTTAACGGCTAAATTTGGTAACCGAACCCCTAACTTCTAATGAGGTTAAAATAGAATCGGATCGAGTGGTTTGGCGGAGAAGCGAGAGGCTGCGTCGGCTATGCTCAAATCGGCCGAGTAACGATCGGCTATGGGGTCAATCGGGTGAGGTTGGATTGGATGAGGATAGCCGATAGCCGATCTTGAGCCGGAGGAGAAGATAAAACCGTTTCCGATGAAAGTGCTTGAAGATAAATAGAAGATTCGGTTATCGGTTTGCGCGTTAAAAGATATTGCCATCTATGGATAGAGTCTGTAACGGCAATTGTATCGTAAATTAGGAATTTTCTTAAACTATTTATTGTAATGCGGCATGGGTCCTTCTCGGGATATCGTCGTATTTTAAATAGTAGTTTAGATAGAGTCCGAGTGCAGTACGAGATAATGTTATCTTGGGTATAAATAGGACCCGAGATCCTTGTAATTAAACATTCAATCACAATCAATCAAACAACTTTCGGCGCATCGCCAAACCTTTTCTTCGAGATGAGCAATTGATTTGGCTTCGAGTGCATCGTTTCGATCCCCAAATCTAGGTAAATGCTTGGCATTAGTGGTATGTTCTCTGATTCTAATGCTTCCATCGTAATGACACATTAGATTCGGGGTTTATCTTGTGCTATTTACCATATATCACATATAAAGCTGGAGCAATGTTTAGATCTATCCCGCCATCGGCCGGTTCTATCAAGAACCGCGGCCGATAGGGCTAGATCTAAAGGTTGAACTAGTTTATATGCGATATCCACCATCTCGAGTATTTACATCAGCTATAATAGATCATATTGTTCTTTTTATACTTAATGCAGCATCAACATTGAACTATTGAATCATTTTTAGAGCTTTTATGATATATTCGGCTAGATGTAATTTACTTAGAGACGAGTGTTGGGGTTTCAGCCGGCCTTATTTGTTTTAATGTTCTTTTGATATATTTGTTATCAGGATTATTAAAGCTGCCTCTTATATTAAGATCTTGCTCTAGTTAAATGCCCTAAGCCGGAATCGGTTTGTCAACTATAGCCAGACGGTGGCGATCTAGGTTTAGCGCATTTAGCCTAGATCAATATCTTTCCATAAGATAAATCGGAGTACTAGCCGATTCACGGTTGGACTTATGACATCGGCTAAGTTTGTTAAAACATGTATACGTTATTACGTGCTATATTTAGGTTAAGTGGCTATCTTGTCTCGCGCGAGCCGATCTATTCTAGTCACTTAGTTTAAATACACTTCGAAATAGCATATCTATGTAAATTGACTCCTGCGATCGATCCGGTAGGATCGACTTAATACTTAACACATATATCTATTTTTCTTGTTGGTTAACGAGATCAAACCAGCGGCACGCCTTGAATAGCATAGGTAGCCAAGAAGGACACCTTGGAGTTAGCGAGATCTCCCAAGCTAGCGCATGAGAGAAAATTCTCATCAACACGCTTCTTGGCACGCCCAATGGGACTTTCTTTGTCAACTCGGCTAGGACGCATCGACGCGCCGACAAGATGGTTGACTCCAAGGGCCCCAATGTTTCTCGGGACAACATCGTGCTGTGAAGATGGAGCAATTATCGGCTAAGCAGCAAGCCGATTACAAGAAGGTGGTGGAAGAGCTCCAGGCCAACTACCTACAATCTTTCACCCAGAGAAGATCCGGGACTGTACATCAAAAGTACAAGTTCAGCATAGACGAGCTCAAGGCATCCTCCTCCAGTGGATAAAAGGGCAAACAAAAGGTGGAGGAGCCGATTCAGGAACAAGATGATTCGGCCCTGTATACTTTGCAAGACTGGATCAATTCGACCGTCCATCACGCGCTGGTCAACCAGAGTAGCATCCTTGTCAACACTCTCAACAACATGATCGCTACTGTGGTCGATGCCAAGATAGCCGACCAGCTGCAGCGGGGGCCGACGTACTTCACAGACGACCAGTTTCCTGGTTACAGGACGTTGGTCACCCAGAATCGGCCGATCCCATCGTCAGCACAACTAGGGCCGCCAGGAGGGGTCCTCAACCAGCCGAATCCATCAGGATCGGCTGCGAAACCGGTGATCACTATGCTGAACCGGCAACAACCGCTGCCCCAGGACCAGGTCACCAACATGTTCAACAACAATCGGCAGTTAGAGCCAATTGCCCATATTGGCCTGGACAGACAGTACAACGCCGGTGGCCGACAGCTGTTCCCAGGTCCACCAACACCACCACCAAATCGGCCGCCTCCCGCTGATCATCCAATCAACTACTAGTATCAAGGAGGCCGCCAAGATCATCACTACAGGCCTTAGACGCCACCACTACCGCTGTATCGGCAAGCACCCACGCCATATGACCAATATGAGCCGATACAGCAGGACAACCAGATTTGGGCCGATTTGATTGCGGACGTCATGCACGACCAATTTGGCCTCAAACCAAAGGAACATGTATCAGTATCCTTATCCGGAGCATTTTGAGCGGATTTCGTTTCCCAACCGATACAAGATCCCAGATTTTTTGAAGTTCTCAGGGCAAGACAACGTTTCGACCTACGAGCATGTCAGTCGATTCTTGGCGCAGTGTGGCGAAGCATTGGCTACAGACGCCTTGAGAGTTCGTTTGTTCCCCCTGTCCCTTTCGGGATGAGCTTTTACCTGGTTCTCTTCATTGCCTTACAACTCAATTCAGAGCTGGGCCGATCTCGAAAAACAATTTCATAGCTACTTATACTCTGGCAATCATGAAATGAAGTTGTTGGACCTCACCAGCATCAGGCAGAAGCACAACGAGTCGGTTCAAGAATACATCCAACGCTTCAGAGAAATGAGGAACCGATGCTACAGCCTGGTGCTGTCGGATGCCCAGTTAGCCGATTTGGCCTTTCATGGCCTGATCGCGCCGATCCGTGAACGTTTCTCCGCTCAGGACTTTGACAGCCTGGCACATCTGGCACAGAAGGTGACGGCCCATGAACAAAGATTTCAAGACACTAGGAAGGCTGTAAAGAACATAACTCAAGTCGTCGTTGAGTCAGACTCCGATTCGAATGACGATGACGCAGAGGTGGCGGCAGCCAAATGGGCCAAGAACAAAAAAGCCATCGTCTGCCAAAGGCTGCTGAAGACGGCCAAAGAAGAAAGATATGACTTCGACATCACTAAGGCCGATAGGATTTTTGACTTGCTGCTCAAGGAGAAACAGATCCAGCTCCCTGAAAACCACGTGATCCCATCGGCTGAAGAACTAAAGAAGAAGAAATATTGCAAGTGGCACAACTCCACATCCCATGACACTAACGATTGCAAAGACTTCAGGCAGCAAATCCAGTCATCAATAGAAGCCGAAAAACTCAAGTTCGCCGATTCCAATCGACCGATGAAGGTAGATGGCCACCCCTTCCCAATCAACATGGTTCAAACCGGCCCTAGGCAAGCTGATCGGCAGCGCAGAATGACGTACAGCTTAGCCGAAACTTTGAAAGGGGTCAATGCAGAAGGAGAGCCGACTGAAAGCCAAGCTGCGCCAATCAACATGGTGCGCCACTGTTGCCGATCGGGCGATCAACGGCCGATCGGCACGAGCGACGCCGCCCCAACGGTAATCTTGGCGGGAAGATGCTCGGTTTGAAAGGTTTTATCGGCAAAGGCCGAAACGCGAGGGCTGGTATGACAAGGATCACGGCGGTACCGATCCCCATTGGCATTGTGAATTCTTCGAGCACCGCGGAGAGCCAGGATGAGGCGCCAACGATAGAAGCGCCGGCTTGCGGCGAGTACCGAGGACGAACACGAAGGCGGCCAATCACCAGTCCAACTCGGTTCGTCCCAAGGCCCGTTCGGCTCAGCCGGCGTCGGCGGTCGTTCACGATCGGCTAGGGCCGATCCATCAAGACTTCTTCGACGAAAACAAATACGATGACTACTACAACAAAGAAGAGGCTGATGATGAAGAATCGGCCAACCCCCAATGGTGCCCCTCTGACCTCTTCACCAAAATACAGAAATGAAGAATTCAAAGGTTAAAGCATGAAGGAAGGGAAGAAGAAGTTTGGCAAATGATCCAAGAAAAGCGTCGTCGGCTGGGTAAGATCAAAAGGCGATGGATCCCCAAAGAGAAAGCTGCCATAGCCGACGAGGAGCAAGCCCAGGAGAGTTCAGCCGACCAAGCTAGGAGGGCAGCCAAAGGGAAAGGCAAAGTTTCTGCATCGGTAAACATGGTATTCATATTGCCAGCCGAATCAGTGCTCCTGAAGCCGATGCAGACACCATCGAAGACGACTTGGTAAAACTAGCAATCGGACCGGACCAAGCTATTTTCGAAAAACCCGAGGGGACCGAAAATCGTCACCTGAAGCCGTTGTACGTTAAAGGATTCGTCAACGGCAAGCCGATGTCCAAGATCTTGGTTGATGGGAGCCGCAGATCAACCTAATGCCCTACGCAACATTTAGAAAACTAGGCAAAGGGGCCGAAGACCTTATAAAGATCAATATGGTGCTCAAAGACTTTGGCGGCAACCCGTCGAGAAACCAAGGGCGTCTGAGCGTCGAGCCGACCATCGGCAATAAGACCGTGCCCACAACATTCTTTGTCATCGACGGGAAGGGTCTTATAGCTGCTACTCGGAAGGGCTGGATACACGCCAATTGTTGCGTTCCTTCTACAATGCACCAGAGCCTGATCCAATGGGACGACGACAAGATTGAGATCGTACCAGTCGACAGGTCAGTTAGCATCGTTAGTGCCGATTTGCCACTTTGGGAAATCGAAGGCATTGATTGTTTGTGCAGGAAGATCGGCAAGCCGATTTCTAAATGTGTCCAATTCCACAATACGGCCGATTGGAGATGACGAGCCGCAGTGCTACTTTGAACAAGACATGGTGGAGGGCTCGGCGTCTACGGCATCGACACCGCGGACGAAGACGATGGCAAGTTAGGGCAATGCTTCACGTCGGTAGACGAATTAGAAGAAATTGACATCGGCTCGGAGACAGGCGAGGCCGACGTACATTAGCAAGAATTTATCTTCTTTGTGTAGATCCCATCTTATTGATTTGTTAAAAGAGTATAAAGATTGCTTTGCTTGGGAGTATTTCGAGATGCCTGGCCTTAGTCGATCAATAGTGGTCCATCAACTGTTGATTAAGGCAGGTTATCGGCCGTTCAAACTGCCTCCCAGGAGGTTTAAGGCCGATATGTACGATGCAATTAAAGCCAAAATCACTAGGCTATACGATGCGGGATTCATTCGGCCTTGCCGATATGCCGAATGGGTCTCAACATTGTCCCAGTGTTGAAGAAGAATGGTAAACATAGGGTATGCATCGATTTCAGAGATCTAAACAAGGCCACCCCTAAGGACGAATACCCAATGCCTATAGCCAACTTGCTCGTAGATGCTGCTTCGGGTCACAAGATTATTAGTTTTATGGATGGCAATTCAGGTTATAATCAGATATTCATGGCCGAAGAAGACATTCACAAAGCGCTTTTCGGTGTCTGGGCAATCGGCTTGTATGAATGGGTCGTAATGACGTTTGGACTAAAGAATGCTTGGGGCAACATATCAACGGGCGATGAACTACATTTTCCATGACATGATTGGCTCACTGGTGAAAATCTACATCGATGATGTGGTTGTTAAGTCCAGAGAGATGGAGAACCACATAGCCGATCTGAGACAAGTGTTAGAACGGACGAGGAAATATGGCCTAAAGATGAATCCACTTAAGTGCGCATTCGGCGTATCGATTGGGTAGTTCCCGGGATTTCTTGTTCATGAAAGAGGAATTGAGGTTACACCAAGGAGAATAAATGCCATCAAAACAATTCAGCCTCCGAAGGACAAGAAACAACTCCAATCTTTGATCGGCAAAATCAACTTCATAAGATGATTCATAGCCAATCTCTTAGAAAAGATGGAGCCGTTCACACCACTGCTTCGGCTGAAAGCCAATCAAGCATTCACATTGGGGGCAGAGCAACAAAAGGCTTTGGACAACATCAAGGATTATTTAAGTTCCCCTCCAGTTCTAATGCCTCCACAGAAAGGGCTGCCATTCAAGTTGTACCTATCAGCCGACGACAACTCAATCGACTCGGTTTTAATCCAAGAAGTTGAGGGCAAAGAAAAAGCCATCTTTTATCTCAGCCGATGGCTACTAGACGCAGAAACAAGGTATTCACCTGTGGAGAAGCTGTGCCTATGCCTCTATTTTTCATGTATAAAGTTAAGGCATTATCTGCTATCCAACGAGTGCACAATAATCTGTAAAGCCGATGTAGTTAAGTACATGCTATCGGCCCTAGTGTTGAAGGGAAGAATTGGGAAGTGGATTTTTGCTCTAACAGAGTTTGATTTGAGGTATCAGGCACCCAGGGCAGTCAAAGGACAAGCTATAGCCGATTTTATTGTGGAGCACAGAAATAACTCAATCGGCTCCGTGGAAATTATGCCTTGGACATTGACATTTGACGGCAAGGTTTGCACCAACGGCTACGGTATCGGCTTAAACATTATTTTGCCCAGGGGGCAAGTTTCGAATTTGCTTTCGCTATCAACCCCCCATGCTACAAACAACCAAGCCGAGTACGAAGCCGTCCTTAAAGGATTACATCTACTCAAGGAAGTTGAAGCCGACGCCATCGAAATAATGGGAGATTCACTGTTGGTCATCAGCCAATTATCAGGAGAATATGAATGCAAAAATGATGCACTGATGGTCTACTATCAACAATGCCGGGAATTGATGGAAGGTTTTTGGCTGGTCACTTTGAAACATATCCCCAAGGAACAGAATACAGAAGCCAACGATTTAGCTCAAGGGGCATCGGGCTATCGGCTGATGGTAAAAGATATTGAAATAGAAGTTGCTGCTATTACGGCTGACGATTGGAGGTTTGAAGTCTACAGCTATCTCAAAAACCCCTCTCAAACGGCTACAAGGAAACTGCGATATAAGGCACTAAGATATGTCTTGCTTGATGAAGATCTATACTATCGGATGATTCATGGTGTGTTGCTTAAATGTTTAGGAGCCGATCAAGCCACAGTAGCTATTGGAGAAGTGCACAAAGGGATTTGCGAAACGCATCAATCGGCTCATAAGATGAAATGGCTACTTCGTCGAGCAGGATATTTTTGGCCGACAATGCTGGAGGATTGTTTCAAATATTATAAGGGTTGCCAGGATTGTCAGAAATTTGGCGCCATACAGCGAGCACCAGCGTTGGCTATGATCCCAATTATCAAGCCTTGGCCGTTCAGAGGATGGGGCATTGATATGATCGGCCAGATCAATCCACCCTCAAGCAAAGGGCATAAATTTTATTACGGTGGCAGCATTATTTCACAAAGTGGGTGAAAGCAATTCCTGCGAAGAAAGTAGACTCTAAGGATGCCATCGAGTTTGTTAAAAAGCATATTATCTATAGATTTGGCGTCCACAAACGATTACAACGAATTAGGGATCTATATTTATATCGGAAGAATTTGTTTAGTTTGCCGGCGGCATCGGGATCAAGCTACTTAATTCTTCGCCGTACTATGCACGGAGCTAACGGGCAAGCCAAAGCTTCAAATAAAAGTTTGATTAAGTTGATTAAAAGAAAGATCTACGAATATACGTTGATGAGAAATTTTTCTCACGCGCTGGCTTGGGAGATCTGCTTATCTCCAGTCGAGTCCTTCTCAGTGCTGTGCTATGCGGGCGTGCTAGTTGGTTTGATCTGTTAGCCAACAAGAAAAATAAGGGAATATGCGTTAAGTGTTAGGTTAGATCCCCCTTTGGATCGGTGAGGAAACCCATGAACATATATATGCTATCCTAAACTATATTTAAGCTAAGTGGTTGGAATGGATCGGCTATACGAGACGACATCGGTATTTAACCTAAATACAGCAAAGGATAATAAATATATGAATCGATAACCTAGCCGATACTGGAAAGCTAACGATGAATCGGCTAGTACTCCGATGAATCTTATGAAAAGATATCACTCTTGAACCAAATGTACGCGGCACTGGAAATTGGCCATCGGTGATAGCGGGCCGATTTCGGCTAGTAACGTCCAGACAAGAATGCGATATAAGAGGCACTCCTAATATAAGTCTAATAATAAATATATTAAAAGAAACATATCAAGGCAGATAAGGCCGGCTGAAACCCCGACACTTGTCTCTAAAAATATAAATCTAGCAGAACGGATCATTGATAGTTCTAAAAACGACTTAAATAGTTCGAACCCGATGCGCATTAAGTATACAAAGAAAAACCTGATCTGTTGTAGCCGATTTATATCTCTCAAGACGGTGGATACCGCATATAAACGAGCCAACCTTTAGATCTAGCCCTATCGGTTGCAAGTTATTGATAGAACTAGCCAATGCCGGGATAGATCTAAACATTGATCTAATTAATATACACTATATGATAAATAGCGCGGTACAAACTCCTGAATCTAATGTGTCAATACGATGGAAGCACTAGAAACAACGAGATCATGCCACTAATGACAAGCATTTACGAGTTTGGGGATCGAAGCGATGCGGCCGGTAGCCAAACAAAATTGCTCGTCGAAGAAAAGGGTTGGTGATGCGCCGAAGGTTCGATTGATTGTGATTGTGTTTAATTACGGGGGTCTCGGGTCTTATTTATACCCAAGATAAAATTATTTGTACAAACCACGGACTCTATCTAAATTAATATTTTGAACACGACATTATCCCGAGAAAGACCCATGCCGCGTTATAATTAACGGTTTAAACAAACCCCTAAATTACGAGATACAATTGCCGTTACGAGGACTCTATCCATAGGTGGCAATATCGTTTAACACACAACTAATAACCGAATCTTCTATTTATCTTCAAACTACTGCATCAGAAACGGTTTTATCCCTTTCGGACCTGGAATCGGCCATCATTTGCTCTTGTCGATCCAACCTCGGCCGATTGGCCTCGCAGCCGATCACTTCTCGCCAATGCGGCCTCTGTTTCTCCACCAAACCAGCCAATCCAATTACGCCGCCTTTGAAAAGACTTAGGGATTCAACTACCAAATTTCGGTGTTAACACATGCCCCCCAAGTCCGTGATACGAAGTGTTACGGATTTGCTTGCCTGTTCAAACTCCCGCTCTTTTCTTGACCTAAACCGCTTCGGCTTCCTCCTAGTGCCCTTTAAATATCCACTCTCCTCGGCCGAGACGCTTACGCCTTCAAAGCACACTCAATCCCTTCGCACGCAAGCTCCCGCCATGTCTCCTCTCCGGCGGTTCCACCGCGTCAGTCAAATCTCGGCGTCCTTCGCGCCTCAAACCTCATCTTCGCCCCCAAGAACTCCAATGGCCTCCACCGTCGCCGCATCAAGCGCGTCCGTCACACCGGCCACCACCGCCGCACCAGCTATAGCTGCCGGGCCAGCCATCACTTTCGCTCTAGCCGCCATTGCCGAGTTCCTTGAGGTACACCCGTTTGATCCGGAGCTCTTTTTTCCATTCGGATTTACTTTTCCAGCCATATTGCATCCATCTTGTGTCCCAACGTTTTCGGATTAGCACTTTTTCCTTCTTCAAACCGTAGTACGCAACCCTTCTTGACTAGCGCTTTTCCTTTTTCTAAACTATAGCACTGTCGCATCAAGTGTTCATCCCAAATTTGACACAAGCCCAAAGGTTCTTTCTCGGCCCCATCGGCAAAACCGATCCAGCCGATGTGATTATGGCCGAGACCAACAGGATCCCATTCAACACCACCAAGCCATCCCTCACCATTGGAACAGAACATTCAAATCATGGCCGACCACCGACGTCGCCTGGATCGAGTGGTACAAAAGGATGCAATCGGCTAAATACACCCAATGGGAAGAGGCCGGGATAACCCAATGTTTGGCTCTCTCCGTTGCCAGCATGGAGAAGGACGAGCCACTTCTGTCGGCTGCAACATATTTCTGGAACGTCAGCTTCAACGCCTTCATCTTTCGACAAGGGCCGATGACAGTCACATTGGCCGACGTGCACATGACAACCGGGCTGGATATCGAGTCATCGGCCAACCCCAGCAACCTGAGCCGAAAGGGGCAGCACCAGTTCAAAACCAAGGCCATCGGCGGGTGGAGCGGCTTCATCGCCCAGAACATGAAAGATGGACCCGTCGGCCACAGGGAGCACACCGCGTTCCTGATGATGTGGCTTGAAAAATTTTTGTTTTGTGGATCGAACTGTGGGCCGACTGCCAACTGACAAGTCGTAGCTGAAACCTTGGCCGACGGGGGCAAGCTTGCAGTGGGGAAGTACCTTCTCGACTATTTGTATCAAATGCTGCATCAGGCCGTCGCAAAGATAGCCGCCAATGCCCCAATCAACACCGGCGGCCCTGGTGGTTCCTTCAAATCGGCTAGTGCTAGCAACTCAAAGAGTGGCCGGTCGGCTCCCTTTGACGGACGTCGTATTCCCAAGGTGGAGCCAATCGAAGACGAAGACGGCAACCGAGATAACCACCACCAGTGCATGAGCTACGGAGAAGCGGCGGCCGCTCATGTAGGCTCAAGGCAATCGGCCAAGCTGCTGGCCGAATGGTTCATCGCCCTTTACGACAGGCTGTCTCGTGAAAACCGCACCTGGTACTTCAACCGGGATCGGAGACTGTTTGAGTTGCCGGCCGACTTCAGCTGGGAAGACATCAACTCGGCCGACAACCCAAGGTGCGGGGGAGCTGTTTATCGCCGCTCTGTCCTCCTGCATCTTGCCGACCGAAATCCATCAGGGCCGATCAGTGGCCAAGAGCTCTGAGTTTTATTACTTGGTATCGGCAGCGAGGCAGTTCGGTCTTAGGCAGATGCCCATCGGCTTTTATTATGCCGACAAGATTGAAACGAGGAGAGTGGTAACCCAAGATTTGATAATGCATCGGCTGCTGAATATAACCGGCCCTCCCCTCAGCGAGATCGGCGTGATGACCCTGTCGCTCAGAAAGAGCGTGGCCTACGACCAATGGTGGGCCGAAATCAAACGCCACATCTTTCACCAGCGGTCATCACATTACGTCGATCTGCTCCTGCCCGAAGAAATCCCTTTGGTAAGCTTCGAATTCCAAACGATTTTACTCTTCTTATCATCGGCTGATATAGCCAATTAACATTTGCCCCTTGGTCTGTAGGAGACAGAGACGGAGCGGCCGACGGTGAGCAACTCCAGGCGCCCCATCGAATATCGTCTAGGTGTTACGGAAGGGGCGGCCTCGCTCCATCGGCCATCGGCTCGGGCGCCGAGTTGGCGTCGTTGCTGCGAGGACAGTGCGCCCGGTGGGATTGCCCAGAAGAAAAGGGCTGCACCATCCCTACGGCCGTCGGCGCTTTTGCCCCAAGAAGGCTGAAAGAAGGGCGGCGGCGCAATGCCGTGATAGTCTTCCCTCCTTAGACCTGGCCGTCGCGCAGTTCCTCGACACCGTCGCCAGCGAGGAAGTGTCGGCGGCTGTTGGAGCGGCGGCCGAACCTGGGAGCTTGAGCCATGAGTCTGTCAATGCCCCAGCCGACGCCCCGTCGGTCCCAAGTCCCCCAGCGTGAAATCGGCCGGTAAGCCTTTATTTCACCAAGTTTGGCTTCATAATGGTATCACTTGCATCTGACTGAACAGTTCTTTTCAGGTCAAGAAATTGGCCGACCGCACTTCACGTCCCGTGCCATCGGTATCGTCTCTTGCCACTTGATCTGTAGAAATTAGCCGACTCGTCTACTAACTCTTCTTTTGTAGCCCCCACGATCTCCGTGTTTGCCCCGGGCGTCCAGCGAGCAAGGCTGCGCTGCGCGAGGCGGCGGCAACGCACAAGCGAAGAGGCCCCGATGGCTGCGGGCGGCGAACCAGCCAGAGCCGACCGCTCCGATCCCGGTGCCAATGGTAAGCTGACTGAAATTGACATTGGCTCTGTCAACTTAATGCCTTCTGATCATCTCTCTTTTCCGCATAACATAGCCGACCTCCTCAATTTTGACCTGTCAAAGTTCGAGGAGTCCAGCGAAATCGGCAAGGACGCGTTGGTGACGCCGGCTGAGGACCTGAGGGCCACCCTAGCCGACATCGACAACCGGCTGGAGGCCTCGCTGGATGCGCAGGTGGTCGACAGTGGTTCGATATACGCGTGCCTCAAAGAAATTCAAGGCCAGCTGCCGGAAGCTCCAGCCGACGCCATTGTGCTGGCCCCTTCATGGAAGCCCACCAGCTCAAGTACGAACGGGCACGGCAACGGATAGCCGATCGCCGCGAGAACCAGGCATGGTCGGCCACTGTAACACCCTAAAAACCGGAAATAAAAAATCGAAAACTAAAATTTGGGACTTACAAAAAACTTTTGGTATTATTGCATCTCGTCATGTTTATCGCCTCTTATCTATAAGTTTTGTCGCGAGATATAGATAAGATAAAAATTTATTTAAAGAATAGCCGAGGGAGTTTCAAAATCCAAAAAGATATATAGGGAAGTCTAGGGTTGATTTTGAATCAAAAATCATATTTTGGAAAAGCTAAAATATAGATTTGAGGGAATAATATGTAAGACTTGGGAATATATAAAAATTATTTGAAAAGTATATAATTTTGGTCTAAACCCTAAAATAGTGATTGAAAAGTAATTAATATCCAAATATGAATAATAAAAAATATTTAGAAAAGAAAATATGAAGTTGGGAAAGTAATTTTAATAAAAAATCCTAACCTTTAAATTTAAAAGAAAGGAATAAATTAGGGATGAAAATATAATTTGAATATTGAAAAGTGGGGGAAAAATTTGAAAATGTATTTTTAAATTAATTTTGGGAATATTAGAATTTATTTTGAATTTTTAGAAAAAGGGAAAAAGAATTGGGAAAAATAGGAAAGTAATTCGGGAAAATAGAAAAGAGCCTTGTTCATTGTCGGCCACGTGCTTGACCGGACCCCCGAGCCACGAGCGACGCGCGTCGCACCCGCATGCGCGCCGGTCCAACCGCCCGCGCGTGTCGCCGTCGCCGCAGCCCGCCGTGCCGCACGCCCGGCCACCGCCGCCCTCGCGCCGCGCCCATGCCAGCCGCGCACGTGTCGCGCGGCTGCCTAGCCTCCTGGCCCCCTACCCTCGCGCGCGCGTGCCCCGCGCGGCCGCCGCCCCTCTTTGCGCGCGCGTGCCGTGCGCTAGCGCCGTGCCCGCGCCGCCACGCCGCCGGACCCGCCCTCTCGCGCGTGCTCGTGCCGTGCGCCGCCGGACGCCCTCTTCCCTCCGGCCACGCTTATAAATGGGCGGCCCAAGCCCTCTCTCTCCTCACCACCCATTTCCCCTCCTCCCTGCAGCAAGCCGCGCCGCCGCCGGAGCTCCGTCGCCACGCCATTGCCGCCGCCGCTTCGCCGGTGCCGCGTTGCCGCCCACGCCTTTGCGCCACCAACGGTAAGCCGCCCTTTTCTTCCCCCTTAGCCAACCACCGCCGCACGTCGTCTTTCCACCGTCGCCGAGCTGAAGAAAAGAAAACATAGAAGAGGGAGAGAAGAGAGTGAACACGGGGAGGAAAGGAAAAATAGAAGAAGGAAAAAAAGAGAAAGAAAAGGGAAAAATAAAATAAAATAGGAAAGGAAATAGAAAGAAAAAATATAAAAGAGGAATTATTTAGGAAAAATATGTGGAATAAAAAGAAATTTGGTTTTACGAAATGAAATATTTAGGAGATAATTATAGAATTTAATTTGTGGCATAAATACAATTTCTATCTAAACCCTAGGTTGTTAGTAAATTAACTAATTTTATTAACACTTAGGCTTAGCTTGTAATTACCATAATAGGAACATTATTATAATCTAGTTTGCTATTAAACATTAATTTTTCATAAGGACTTCCAAAAATCTAAAGTATTCAATATAGTTCCAAATGTTAGGGTAAATTATTTAGGTTTCAACTACTTTTAACCCTAGGGTTGTCCACACAGATAAAATTTGGAAGCTAAATTCGAATTAAGCATATCTCTTCCCGAAACAATGTTTTTGAATCATCAAACAAAATATTCCTAGAACTTGAAACAAAATAACTTGGGATAATGCCACCACATAACAAGTCAAATCGGAAACATCATAGAACTTCAAATTATTACAACTCGCCCGTCTTAACTCGGATTCTAGTCAAACTCGAACCTAAATTCATTTAACACCGTAGATTCATCTTAGGAGCCATTTTTGAAATTTATTTGGATTTTAAATTGGATTTTATTGAATTCTAAACAAATTCAATCCTTTCTTTTCGCACGTATGGTTAGCATCAGAAGAAGCAAATGTTGACTACGCGAAGACCCCGTTCAACAAGCGTGCGAGCAAGGCAAGTCATCACACTCTTTGAACATATTGATCCCAATTGCAAAATGATGTTATTTTAAACTTTAAACATGCATGCTATATACAAAGACTTACCTATACTTGTTATGCCATGCCTTGTTATTGATTGCCTTTAGAATTATTCCTTGTAACCCTTGATGTGATACATACAACCGGAGAATATCTTCGGTAAAAATGCTTAGCCATGCTATTATTAGATTCATGCATACTCATGCTTTTGCAAATAGCTATATGCTTGGGCAACTACCTTTGGGAAAGGTAGTTGAGCTACGGCATGTGTAAACATGAGCGCCACATTGCCTTGAACATGATGAAAATGGTTTTGATGGAAAAACAAAAATATAAAACCAACGTTTTTAGACAAGGCCGGAGGGATGGATTTGGGTGGATTTCAGGAAAGGCTAGTACCGTCCCTGGTCAGTTAAGGACCGAGCCATGAGACTACAACTTAGAACGAGCCAGTACAACCGTACTTCTCGAATGGGTATAGACCTAGCTGATTAAATATCCGAGCTGAGGCAGTATCCTTGCGTAGTAGGTTCAGGTGTTGGCGTTGAGGTAAGGGCTTGCCGGTGGGGGTGTACCAGCGATGGGTGCACGGACGAAAGTAAGGGCCTACGGCGGGCGTGTACTGCTTGGTTGGTACTGGATAGGGATCGGGCATGCGATCAACATGAAGAAATGAAGACATGAAGAAAAGGACATGAAGATGGAAACTTCAAGGATAGAGCAATTCTTTCTCTTACCCCAAGAATGCCAGAACTCCTCTCACTGCTAGAAATGACGGCTAGAGTGCATGAGGGCTTAAGTTCATGGAGCGGGTACTGCCAAAGTGAGGTTATCAAAAGGCTTTGCCGTGACCGTCCCATATAGAGGGATGTAAGCTCATTCAATGAGTAGTTGCGGAGTACGGGTAAAGTGTACATCAACTGTAGTGTGAATGAATGAATCTATTCGAATAGCCGTGCTCGCGGTTAATGAGCGATGTGACAAGTTTCTCCGTGGCTAGACTCATAAATTTTAAAATGATGGGTGGGATTGCATAATGACTTTATGTCTTTGGGAAACCAACTTCTCTATACGAGAGAAGGGGAAGACACCCCCATAAAACCATGACGAATCGGAGGCGGGAAGCTATCCTTGGGATCACAGTGGATGGTGGATAGAACCGTCGCCGAATTAATATACTACGGACCTAAAACTTGACCTGTCTAGATGTTAGGTTTGTGAAATGATTTATGAAAATTGGCTTTGCATAAATAAACCATAGCCATCCTTTGAATGACCCTATCATGTGCATCATTACGTGTTGGCTTCTTGAGTACATTGGGTACTCACCCTTGCTATACACACAAACCTCCGGATGAAGGAGATGAGCAAGACCCGTACACATACTACCAGGAGAAATGAAGACAATGGAGCGCAATAGGTCTTAGTCCCCGGTCGTTGCCTATGGCAATCGGCATGCTGCCTTCCGTCGCTATCTTATCTAATTTACATTTTCGGTTGTATCCAGGCCAAGTAGAGTCCTATATGTATTGGATATTGCCTTCGGCCTATTATTGTAATAATTTCGTTGTAAGACTATTCGTGCACTTTGCACACAGTAATTGAAGCTGTATTCATCGGTACCAAACTACTCGATCCAGGGATAAGGTACTATGAACATGAATGATTCCGTCCTCAAAAACGGGGTCTGAGCTGAGTATCGGAGCGGTGCGGCGTAGGATAATACCAACTAGCGCCCTACCCCTTTATAGCTGGTCAAAGGGAAATATCCCTGCATAGGATTATTTTGGAAATACAAACTATTTTCACAAGGCAAACATATTTTCTCTCTCACCCCAATTCCTCTACAAACATTTGATTTTACCAATTACCTTACTCTAAACCCTAAACTATCTTCAAAAATAGATATAGGACTGTGACCCTGTTAAAGCTTGAGAGATTGTTTATTCCACCCGCTAAAGCAATAAGAGTACACAGGAATAAGGTCCCAACCAGAGCTTAACCTTTCTTCTGATTTCTTTCTCTCTCTGACAATAGATGGGAAAGAACAAGGGAAGGAAATCAAGATCTCAACAATCTCATGGATCAACACAGAGCGACCCTATGGACATTCCACCCTCTTTCCCTATGAATCCGACCTTAGCCCAGATAATGGCTAGCCAGACACAATTGATGATCATGATGGTGCAGCAAATGCAACGATACCTTCAAGTTTTGGGTTCGTGTCCGGAGCAACGTCGGTACGTTTCGACTCAAGCCACGATGACTCACTGCAAATATCTTGTCAAGCCCACGAGAGCGTGCGCCAAACCCACCATTAGGAGGGAAGGAAACACTTGGCCCCCGCTACGGCTTCATGGAACATGGATATGGAATAAGGAACAGTGCAGGGGAAAAACACACCGGAACCCAGATTGAGGGAGAGATACAGTGCGAAAGGAAGGACAAGGAATTCAATCCAACGACCGGCCAAGGGCTAAGTTCACCATCCAACTCCAGGAAGAGGAAGTCACCAAAATGGACCACAGGTGGTACTGGCAGGATGATCATCACGACCACAAAGTGTACCCCTGAAGATGCTGAGGAGATTCCCCGACGTCTAAAGAGGAATGTGCACTGCTTCAATTGTGGAGAGTTAGGGCACTATGCCAATGACTGCCCTAGTGTTAGTGATATGCCCTAGAGGCAACATGGAGATGTTGGATATCATGTCAATGTTTATGTATAAATGAATAAAGTGTTATTCAGTTCCATGAAATAGACATCTTGTATTGATCAATAAGTACGTGACTTATTTATGAGACTCTATATGTATGAATCTATTTCTAAACGATCCCTGATCATATTTCATATTGTTGGAACAAATATGATTCTAAGATCGGCATGTTTATTGATTGATGATCATGTCTCATAGATCATGGGTATGGAGATACCAAATCAATAAACATGGACACATGTGTTGGAGAACACATTGTTGGATAGACCCACCATGAGACACTACGGGAATTAATGTGCCATTAGTTGGTCTCGGGTAGTGTTGGTACAAAGTCCTTAAACTGAGATCACCATGGATTCCAACATGTGTAGTACCTACTTTGGGACTACCAAACGCTATTAAAGTAGCTGGGTAGTTATAAAGGTAGTTTTCGGGTTTGCTATGAAACATGGAGTGGGATGTGAGTGATCAAGATGGAATTTGCCCCTCCTTTGGAGAGATATCTACAGGCCCCTCGAGGTAATGGATTATGGAAATGCATGGCCATGCTAAGTTGATTGAGGAGTCAATCAACGGACGGATAATCCAATACGGTTCGAGTGAATGGTTAAGCTATTGAAGGGATGGCACACATCTTGCCTATAAGCTTAAGCGGTATCGTGAGGCAAAGGGATTTGTGTACACATTACGGGTTGAGCCGATATTATTCTTGTATACTATGGTGTCAATATGTCTTCTTTGGGCACCCATTGTTGTGGTCGGTGAGTTATACTCGAGCCGATGATCGGCTAAGTTAGACTATAGCGAACCGAGTATACAGGAACCTACGGTCGCACGCTTAAGGGGATAAGAACAGGCATTCGAGTTGGACTCGGATACGGCTCGATCGAATAGGGATCCGATCGGATAGAGTCCTATGGGCTTACGACGTGTGGGCGGCCAACTCGATGAGATACGGATGAGATCTGATTCAAAATAGAGTCCCAATCGGCCACTAGTCCCAGTCGGCCAACTCTATATAAAGGAGGGAGGGGTGGAGAGCTGCGGCATGTCAATTGCATCGCGTGCAACAGAAGTCGTCGAGATCAATCTCCACGGAAACCCTCCCCACTTTCGAGCCAAACCCTAGCCTTGCATCGCGTGCTAGCACACGGGTGTACGACGTTACTGTCCCCGGACGTGTGGATACCGGTAGAGCGCTGCTATGTTGCTTGCGCTGTTGATCGGCTTCGGATCGGCTACAATCGGAGCGATCGGCTGTGGTGGAATCGGCTGCGGTCGGGCGCATCGGAGCGAGGCGTGAGAACGCGGCCGGACGACTCGAATCGACTGATTGGCGAATCGGTGTCTCCGGGAATCGGCTATCTTATTCGGATCGGATTGCCACGATTGGCTATTCGCATGCACTCTACTCAATCGGTAACGATCTATCGGCCCTTACTTGCAAGTGTTCTGGTTTGCACGCTAAAAGTTTTTGTTTTCGGCTAGCGTAGCCTCGCGTAACCCTTCACCTAGGACAACTACCGCACCGTTTCGCACTCCAACACCTATCTGGCAGCCCCAAGGAAAAGGAATGTGACTTGCTTCAGCTGTGAGGAATTTGGACACTATGCCAACCAATGCCCCAAGTCACACAACATCCCTCCTCTTACAGGTGCCAATGCAACAGCCATAGGAGGCAACCCCAGATCGGGCGGCAGCCCAAACAACTAGACAAGAAGTCTGCATCAACTCTGGTCTTGCTTTGGATGGAATTAAGACAGCAATGACCGTGCCCCTTCCCCTTTATGGATGAAGACCCTAGATCGATATTAGTGTTGTTGTATTGTGTTGTATGGACTACACATGTCCAATGTATCCCCCTGATGTAACATCTACGAACTAATATGAAGTTCCATGTTATGTCTTAAATGAGTTTATTCCACCATGCTTGTTGTGTGCAAAAGATCATTTGAAACAACTTAAAGTAAACAAAAAGAAAGAAACGGGATCGATTAGAATCGTGACCTTAGTAGGCTAATCCCTTACCCCATCTATACTTTTCATATGGCGCACCGTCGCAGAGCCTCAACAGCTACTGAGAACCCGTCGAAACCTAACCCTACCACCCTAGCAGAGGTCATGGATTCACAAACCCAATTGCTTCAAGCCATTGCCAACAACCAAGGACAACGCGGAGGATCAAGCTTAGGCGAGTTTATGAGAGCCAAGCCACCCACCTTCGCTATGGCAGAAGAACCTATGGATGCTGAAGATTGGCTGAGAGTAATAGAGAAGAAGTGGACCCTCGTCCGGGTACAAGAAGCCGACAGTCGATTTTGCCACCAATCAATTGGAAGGTCCCGCAAGTGATTGGTGGGACACCTACAAAGAGACACGGGCAGAAGACGCCGGAGAGCCAACCTGGGAGGAGTTCACGGCCGCCTTCCGTGAAAATTTCGTACCCGCCGTAGTTATGAGAATGAAGAAGAACGAATTCCGCAAGCTGCACCAAGGAAACACCTCGGTACAAGAGTACCTAAACAGGTTCATGCAGCTTGCCCGTTACGCCCCAAGCAACCTGGCAGATGAAGAAGAGAAGATGGATAAGTTTATCGAAGGACTAAACGACGAGCTAAGAGGACCGATGATCGGTCAGGACCACGCCAGCTTCCAAAGTCTCATCAACAAAGTCATAAGGCTTGAGCATGACCAAAGGACGGTTGAAAACAACCGAAACAGAAGGCTTGCTCTGGCCCGTCCAACACAAGGGAGCCGTCACAATGACCAATCGCCACTGTTGCACCGGCAACGCCGACGGGCCACACTGCCACCCCTTTCCGCTCCCGGCACCTACCTTGGCGACCCCAAGACTTAAGAACGTGAATTGCTTCAACTGTGGGGAATATGGACATTTCGCCAATCATTGCCCTAAGCCACGTAACACCCCTTTCCGTACTAGAGCCAACGCCATTGCTGTAAGAGGGACCCCTGCCCCGTACCTAGACGCAGACTGTTCGGGACACCCCAGCCGAAGGAGGCCACCACTGGAATCCGCCATGGCCAAGTGAACCATGTGCATGCTAAAGAGGCCCAGGAGGACCAGATCGTGCTAATGGGTACGTTCTCCATCCATTCTGTACTAAGTTAAAGTTTTGTTTGATTTCAAAACTTCGCATTCTTTCATAACCTCGAGGACAAGCATAGAACGTAACCTATGTCAGATAGACCATAAGAGACCCATAATGATACCTTCACCTAGGAGAGACATAGCCATACCCCGTGCCAGCATTTATATGCCCATTGGAAGTAGAGACATAGTGTTTTCTTCAAATATCATGATACCACCCCAAATCCTCAGTACCATTTTAGCATGAACCGACTGACTGAGAATGAGGAGGGTTATAACCTGTGACCCAGAGATAGACACCACGACCACCCCATGACTATCACCAACAGACATAACCACGGACCGAGACTCAATAAAGTATCAAGTTTACCCTGCTACCCGGGATTTGAAATACCAGTAAGTTCAAAATTACTCGGACATCTTCCCTAAGGATTTGCCCAGAATGCCCTAGCCACGATATAAAGTGTATCATTGGCCTAATACTTGGTACCACCCCAAATAGGGCCTACCAAATATCGACCAATGAGCCAGAAGGAACTTAAGACATAGGTCGAAAGGATACAAGCAAAAAATTGTGATATGGAAAAACCCGACCTAGCGGACCACTCCTACCCCAAGGAATGAAAGTAAGCTGGTGAGACCGATGGATAGATCTAAAGGACAAGCTAAGCTTAAATTTATTGTTAGGGGGGTAGAGTAACATGACCCTGATCTTCAGATTAGACATTACGCCTAATCTCAGCAGAACAAGGTGTAGATAGATCTAAGATTCCTCAAAACATACTTAGTTACATGTGCTTTACAAGGTATACTAGGTGGAATGCAAGTAGCAATCCTAGCAAGCAATGTCATCCAACCACTCTTCTGACAAGCAAAACCCAACAACAACCTAAACCACCTGATCACCAGTTTAGACAAAACATCCAATGTGCTCCTGATATAAGGACA
Organism: Oryza australiensis; assembly: GCA_019925245.2. Taxonomy (NCBI): domain Eukaryota; kingdom Viridiplantae; phylum Streptophyta; class Magnoliopsida; order Poales; family Poaceae; genus Oryza; species Oryza australiensis. Next base: position 649,399 of record JAIFGZ020000516.1, read on the forward strand.
AAAGAGATTCGAGCGTGGCCGCCGGATCCATACATAAGGGGACAAATTCTAGGAACCATCCATTGACTACCTAATCTATTAGCAACCCCAGAAAGAGAAAAACAATGGGTGCCAACACGACGAGAAGACAAACTGCCTCACAAAGGAAATCCTGGTAACCATCCTCTGTCGCATCCCGCCACAGCCTCCAAACAAAAACCAGTGGGTATATCACCCAAGCAAGTAAAGTACTAATAGCCACTCCGACATACCACACTTTTGCCCACACCCATCGCGGCGGCAACCCCTTTCGCGAATGCGGCCTCATAGCCAGAAGAACCTCGACACCACTATCCTTCGAGCATCGTCTCACGGTGACGAATCCACCCATTGCTGAACCAGGAGGAGACATCTCCTTCCACCATAAACCCTGCGGCGCAAGCCCTAACCGCCGACGAAGTACGCCTCCGCCAGAACCCATCGCTCTACTTCGCCTTCGTCATGGAGCCCTCGCTCCATCCCTCCTCCACTCGAACTACTTCGCCTCCACTCACTCTCCAATCGCTACCGGGACCGTGTGAGAGACAAGCCACCTCTCTCTCCCTTTCCTTATAGATGAAGCAAGGACACACATCAAAAGATTCCTTACGGAAATATTAGATTAATAGAACCACTAAATCTAGAGTACGTAGAAAGGTTTTTTTTTAAAAAAGGGTAATATAGTTATACGAAACAAAGAATCGCAAAGAACCTGTAGGGATCACCTTAAGAACTCCGTGATAGATTTCCGCCTTATCATAAACAATCGTCCTATCCATCGTTTGTTGGGATGAAGCCCTAAATGGATCGAGTCTTATATGAACCAACGAGACTTCCAACCACAATCCAAACCAAATCTCGGGGACGAAATTTATTTTAAGGGGTAGGTTTGTAACACCAAAACTAGGAGATAAAAAAATCGAAAACTAAAATTTGGGACTTACAAAAAACTTTTGGTATTATTGCATCTCGTCATGTTTATCGCCTCTTATCTATAAGTTTTGTCGCGTGATATAGATAAGATAAAAATTTATTTAAAGAATAGCCGAGGAGTTTCAAAATCCAAAAAGAAAGGAAATTTAAAAATAAAGATCCGAAATAAACAAAACAAAATTAATTAATTATAAAAAGATACATACGGAAGTCTAGGGTTGATTTTGAATCAAAAATCATATTTTGGAAAAGCTAAAATATAGATTTGAGGGAATAATATGTAAGACTTGGGAATCTATAAAAATTATTTGAAAAGTATATAATTTTGGTCTAAACCTAAAATAGTGATTGCAAAGTAATTAGTATCCAAATATGAATAATAAAAAATATTTAGAAAAGAAAATATGAAGTTGGGAAAGTAATTTTAATCAAAAATTCTAACCTTTAAATTTTAAAGAAAGGAATAAATTAGGGATGAAAATATAATTTGAATATTGAAATGTGGGGAAAAATTTGAAATTGTATTTTTCAATTAATTTTGGGAATATTAGAATTTATTTTGAATTTTTAGAAAGAAAGGAAAAAAGGAAAGTAATTCGGAAAATAGAAAAGATCATTGTTCATTGTCGGCCACGTGTTCGGCCAGGACCCTCGAGCCGCGGCGACGCGCGTCGCGCCGCACGCGCGCCGCGCCCGGCCGCCCGCGCGCGTGTCGCCACGCCGCCGCCGCCGCCATGCCACACGCCGGCCACCGCCGCCCTCGCGCCCGCGCCCATGCCCACCGCGCGCGTGTCGCGCGCGTCCCTGCCGCCCGGCCCCACCCTCGGGCGCGCGTGCCCGCGCCGCGCGCCGACCAGCCCTCTCCCGCGCGCGCCGCGCGCGACACGCCGTGCCGCGCCGCACGCCGCCGAACCCCCTCTCACGCGTGCTCGTGCCGTGCGCCGCCGGACCCCACTCTTCCCTCCGGCCACACCTATAAATGGGCGGCCCAAGCCCTCTCTCTCCTCACCACCCATTTCTCCTCCTCCTCACTGCAGCAAGCCGCGCCGCCGCCGGAGCTCCGTCGCCACGCCATTGCCGCCGCCACTTCGCCGGTGCCGCGTCGCCGCCACGCCTTTGCGCCACCAGCGGTAAGCCGCCTTTTCTTCCCCTTAGCCAACCACGCCGCACGCCGTCTTTCCACCGTCGCCGAGTGAAGAAAGAAAACATAGAAGAAGGAGAGAAGAGAGTGAACGAGAGGGAGGAAAGGAAAAATAGAAGGAAAAAAAAGAGAAAGAAAAGGGAAAAAATAAAATAAAGTAGGAAAGGAAATAGAAAGAAAAAAATATAAAAGAGGAATTATTTAGGAAAAAAATGTGGAACAAAAAGAAATTTGGTTTTACGAAATGAAATATTTAGGAGATAATTATAGAATTTAATTTGTGGCATAAATACAATTTCTATCTAAACCCTAGGTTGTTAGTAAATTAACTAATTTTATTAACACTTAGGCTTAGCTTGTAATTACCATAATAGGAACATTATTATAATCTAGTTTGTTATTAAACAATAATTTTTTCATTAGGACTTCCAAAAATCTAAAGTATTCAACATAGTTCCAAATGTTAGGGTAAATTATTTAGGGTTCAACTACTTTTAACCCTAGGGTTGTCCACCTTAGATAAAATTTGGAAGCTAAATTCGAATTAAGCATATCTCTTCCCGAAACAATGTTTTTGAATCATCAAACAAAATATTCCTAGAACTTGAAACAAAATAACTTGGGATAATGCCACCACATAACAAGTCAAATCGAAACATCATAGAACTTCAAATTATTACAACTCGCCCGTCTTAACTCGGATTCTAGCCAAACTCAAACCTAAATTCATTTAACACCGTAGATTCATCTTAGGAGCTGCTTTGCAATTTATTTGGATATTAAATTGGATTTTATTGAATTCTAAACGAATTCAATCCTTTCTTTTCACACGTATGGTTAGCATCCGAAGAAGCAAATGCTGACTACGCAGAAGTCCCCGTTCAACAAGCGTGCGAGCAAGGCAAGTCATCACACTCTTTGAACATATTGATCCCAATTGCGAAATGATGTTATTTTAAACTTTAAACATGCATGCTATATACAAAGACTTACCTATACTTGTTATGCCATGCCTTGTTATTGATTGCCTTTAGAATTATTCCTTGTAACCCTCGATGTGATACATACAACCGGAGAATATCTTCGGTAAAAATGCTTAGCCATGCTATTATTAGATTCATGCATACTCATGCTTTTGCAAATAGCTATATGCTTGGGCAACTACCTTTGGGAAAGGTAGTTGAGCTACGACATGTGTAGACATGAGCGCCACATTGCCTTGAACATGATGAAAATGGTTTTGATCGAAAAACAAAAATATAAAACCAACGTTTTTAGACTGGGGCGGAGGGATGGATTTGGATGGATTCTGGGAAAGGCTAGTATCGTCCCTGGTCAGTTAAGGACCGAGCCATGAGACTACAACTTAGAATGAGCCAGTACAACCGTACTTTTCGAATGGGTATAGACCTAGCTGATTAAATATCGAGCGAAGGCGGTATCCTTGCGTAGTAGGTTCGGTGTTGGCGTTGAGGTAAGGGCTTGCCGGTGGGGGTGTACCAGCGATGGGTGCACTGGACGAAAGTAAGGGCCTACCGGCGGGGGTGTACCGCTGGTTGGTACAGGCGAGAGATCGGGCATGCGATCAACATGAAGAAATGAAGACATGAAGAAAAGGACATGAAGATGGAAAGTTCAAGGACAGAGCAATTCTTTCTCTTACCCCGGGAACGCCAGAACTCCTCTCACTGCTAGGAAATGACGGCTAGAGTGCATGAGGGCTTAAGTTCATGGAGCGGGTACTGCCAAAGTGAGGTTATCAAAAGGCTTTGCCGTGACCGTCCCATATAGAGGGATGTAAGCTCATTCAATGAGTAGTTGTGGAGTACGGGTAAAGTGTACATCTACGTAGTGTGAATGAATTAATCTATTCGAATAGCGCGCTCGCAGTTGTGAGTGACGTGACAAGTTTCTCCCATGGCTAGACTCATAAATTTTAAAAATGATGGGTGGGATTGCATAATGACTTTATGTCTTTGGGAAACCAACTTCTCTATACGAGAGAAGGGAAGACACCCCAGAAAACCATGACGAATCGGAGGCGGGAAGCTATCCTTGGGATCACAATGGATGGTGGACAGAACCATCGCCGAATTAATATACTATGGACCTAAAACTTGACCTGGCTAGATGTTAGGTTTGTGAAATGATTTATGAAAATTGGTTTTCCGCAAATAAACCATAGCCATCCTTTGAATCACCCTATCATGTGCATCATTCCGTGTTGGCTTGCTGAGTACGTTGGGTACTCACCCATGCTATACGCACAAACCTCTAGATGAAGGAGATGAGCAAGACCCGTACACATACTACCGGGAGGAATGAAGACAATGGAGCGCAATAGGTCTTAGTCCCCGTCATGTCTGTGGCAATCGGCATGCCGCTACTTCCCATCTGCTATCTTATCTAACTTCTCTTTTCGGTTGTATCCGGACCGTAGGTCCCTATATGTATTGGATATTGCCTTCGGGCCTATTATTGTAATAATTTCGTTGTAAGACTATTCGTGCACTTTGCACAGTAATTGAGCGTATTCGTGGGTACCAAACTACTCGATTCGGGGATAAGGTACTATGAACACGAATGATTCCGTCCTCAAAACGGGGTCTAGAGTGGTATCGGAGCGGTGCGGCGTAGGATAAGACCAACTAGCGCCCTACCCCTTTATAGGCTGGTCAAGGAAATATCCCCTGCATAGGATTATTTTGGAATACAAACTATTTTCACAAGGCAAACATATTTTCTATCTCACCCCAATTCCTCTACAAACATTTGATTTTACCAATTACCTTACTCTAAACCCTAAACTATCTTCAAAAATAGATATAGAATTGTGACCTGTTAAAGCTTGAGAGATTGTTTATTCCACCCGCTAAAGCAATAAGAGTACAGGGAATAAGGTCCCAACCGAGCTTAACCTTTCTTCGATTTCTTTCTCTCGACAATAGATGGGAAAGAACAAGGGCGGAAATCAAGATCTCAACAATCTCATGGATCAACACGGAGCGACCCTATGGACATTCCACCCTCTTTCCCTATGAATCCGACCTTAGCCGAGAGAATGGCTAGCCGGACACAATTGATGATCATGATGGTGCAGCAAATGCAACGATACCTTCAAGTTTTGGGTTCGTGTCCCGAGCAACGTCGGTACGTTAGACTCAAGCCACGATGACTCTGCGAATATACTATCAAGCCCACGAGAGAACGATGGCCAAACCCACCATTAGGAGGAAGGAAACACTTGGCCCCGCTATGGCTTCATGGAACAAGGATATGGAATAAGGAAGGTGGGGAAAAACACACCAGAACCCAGATCGAGGAAGAGATACAGTGCGGAAGGAAGGACAAGGAATTCAATCCAACGACTGGCCAAGGGCTCAGTTCACCATCCAACTCCAGGAAGAGGAAGTCACCAAAATGGACCGCGGGTGGTGCGCGGGATGATCATCACGAGCGGTGTTTACCCCTGAAGATCTTGAGGAGATTCTAGACGTCTAAAGAGGAATGTGCATTGCTTCAACTGTGGAGAGTTAGGGCACTATGTCAATGACTGCCCTAGGACAACTACCGCACCGTTTTGCACTCCAACACCTATCCTGGCAGCCCCAAGGAAAAGGAATGTGACTTGCTTCAACTGTGAGGAATTTGGACACTATGCCAACCAATGCCCCAAGTCACACAGCCATAGGAGGCAACCCCAGATCGGGCGGCAGCCCAAACAACTAGACAAGAAGTCTGCATCAACTCTGGTCTTGCTTTGGATGGAATTAAGACAGCAATGACCGTGCCCCTTCCCTTTTATGGATGAAGAACCTAGATCGATATTAGTGTTGTTGTATTGTGTTGTATGGACTACACATGTCCAATGTATCCCCCTGATGTAACATCTACGAACTAATATGAAGTTCCATGTTATGTCTTAAATGAGTTTATTCCACCATGCTTGTTGTGTGCAAAAGATCATTTGAAACAACTTAAAGTAAACAAAAAGAAAGAAACGGGATCGATTAGAATCGTGACCTTAGTAGGCTAATCCCTTACCCCATCTATACTTTTCATATGGCGCACCGTCGCAGAGCCTCAGCAGCTACTGAGAACCCGTCGGAACCTAACCCTACCACCCTAGCAGAGGTCATGGCTTCACAAACCCAATTGCTTCAAGCCATTGCCAACAACCAAGGACAACACGAAGGATCAAGCTTAGGCGAGTTTATGAGAGCCAAGCCACCCACCTTCGCTATGGCAGAAGAACCTATGGATGCTGAAGATTGGCTAAGAGTAATAGAGAAGAAGTTGACCCTCGTCCGGGTACTAGAAGCCGACCAGTCGTTTTGCCACCAATCAATTGGAAGGTCCCGCAAGTGATTGGTGGGACACCTACAAAGAGACACGGGTAGAACACGCCAGAAGAGCCAACTTTGGGAGGAGTTCACGGCCGCCTTAGTGAAAATTTCGTACCCGCCGAGTTATGAGAATGAAGAAGAACAAATTCCGCAAGCTGCGCCAAGGAAACACCTCGGTAAAAGAGTACCTAAATAGGTTCACGCAGCTTGCCCGTTACGCCCCAAGCGACCTGGTGAAGGGCATCCAGTCGTTGGCAGGGTCCGAGGCCGACGACGTCAGGGCTATTGAAGAGATATACCAGATCAGGCGAGCGGCGTTGTCGGCCATAGCTAATTTCTTAAAACAATGAGCTTGTAATACTTTAATATTCTGAAATCGACTGCTGCCTCTTGTATTATACTTGTCAGACTCTTGCGCTGGGATTGGACTTTAATCGATTTGCTCATACTTGTAATGTTTGTAACTTATGCGTAATATAGTTTATCAATCTTTTCTTCTTGTGCTCGTAGATAAGATCGGCTTTCGGCCGCGCGTAGTGTCTTGAATTGCTTATGCTGAAATCGGCCCGGCCGCCGGTATCGCTTCACGTTGCGACTCAGAGACCGCACCACAACTGTCGGTGTCAGCGCTTGAATTACGGCCGTCGATCCAAATCACTTCCAACGCTTTTATTTGGACTGCCGATTACGAGGCTTAAAAGTCTCAAAAATCTTTCAAAAATCCTGACGCCCAATTTTGCAATCGGCTCGTGTACGTATATGCCCCCCAAGTTTTGTTGATAGCTTCGGTGTCGACAAAATTGTGAGTTCGAGCCGTTCGCGCATCATTGCCGTCCCTATACCGATTGAGTCGTTTCTGTGCTCGCTTGCCCCTTGACTGCCCTTGGTGCCTGATACCTTAGATCGAATTTTGTTAGCGCAAAAATCCACTTCCCAATTCTTCCTTTGAGCACTGGAGCCGATAGCATGTACTTAACTACATCGGCTTTGCAGATTACTGTGCACTCGTTGGATAGCAGATAGTGCCTTAACTTCGTACATGAAAAATAGAGGCATAAGCATAGCTTCTCCACGAGATGAATACCTTGTTTCTGCGTCTAGCATCCGTCGGCTGAGATAGAAGATAGCTTTTTCTTTGCCGTCGACCTCTTGGATTAGGACGGAGCCGATTGATTCGTCATCGGCTGATAGGTACAGCCTGCACGGTATTCCCTTTTGTGGGGGCATTAAAACTGGAGGGGAGCTTAGATAATCTTTTATGTTGTCTAACGCCTTTTGCTGCTCTGCCCCCCATGTGAATGTCTGATCGGCTTTTTGAAGCGGTGGTGTGAACGGCTCCATTTTTGAAAGATTGGCTATGAACCGTCGATGAAGTTTATCTTGCCGATCAATTGGAGTTGTTTTTGTCCTTCGGAGGTTGAATTGTCTTGATAGCATTTATGCTTCTTGGTGTAACTTCAATTTCTCTTTCGTGGACAAGAAATCCCAAGAATTGCCCGGCCGATTACGCCGAACGCGCACTTAAGCGGATTCATCTTCAGGCCATACTTCCTTGTCCGCTCTAACACTTGTCTCAGATCGGCTATGTGGCCCTCTGTCTCCCTTGACTTGACAACCACGTCATCAATGTATATCTCCACTAGTGAGCCGATCATTTCGTGAAAAATGTAGTTCATGGCTCGTTGATATGTTGCCCCAGCATTCTTCAAGCTGAATGTCATTACTACCCACTCGTACAAGCCGATTGCAGGGACACAGCGGTCTTGTGGATGTCCTCGTCGGCCATAAATATTTGATTATACCCTGCATTGCCGTCCATGAAACTGATAATTTTGTGGCCCGAAGCAGCATCGATAAGCAGATCGGCTATCGACATTGGGTATTTGTCCTTAGGGGTTGCCTTGTTTAGATCTCTGAAATCGATGCACACCCTAAGTTTACCATTTTTCTTCAGTACTAGGACAATGTTTGAGACCCACTCGGCGTATCGGCAAGGCCGAATGAACCCTGCATCGTATAGCCAAGTGATTTCGACTTTAATTGCATCGTACATATTGGCTTTAAACCTCTGGGAGGCTGTTTGAATGGCCGATAGCTGCCTTGTCGGTAGGTGATGGACCACTATTGATCGGGCGAGGCGGGCATCTCGAAGTACTCCCAAGCAAAACAATCTTTATATTCTTTTAACAACTCAATAAGCTGGGATCTACGATGAGGAGACAGATTTTTACTAATGTACGTCGGCCTCGGCTTGTCACCAGAGCCGATGTCAATTTTCTCTAATTCGTCAGCCGACGCGAAACCTTGCCCGAGCTTGCCATCGTCTTCGTCCGCGGTGTCCATGCCGAAGACGCTTTAGCCCTCCACCATGTCTTGTTCAAAGCAGCAGCTGCGGCTCGTTATCTTCAATATGCTGTCGGCTGGCACGATCTCAATCTTGTCGCCGTCCCATTGGATCGAGCTACGATGCATTGTAGAAGGGATGCGGCGGTTAGCGTGTATCCAGTCCCTTAGAGTAGCGAGTGTCGAAACTTGGTTTCGGCAATAGAAACCACAGGGTGCGGTCAAGATCGCCAAGCTCGATGGGTTAAGTGAAAAACAAGGTTTAGACGAGTTCGGAGCCCTCTCGTGAGGTAATACCCTACTCCTGTTTTGGGGATTTGATCCGCCGAGTGTTTATTGATCTCAAGATCTTGTGTGTCTAGAAGCTTGTATGTACTTCGCATACCTCTGATCTCCTTCAAGGGTCGCCCCTTACCCCCCTTATATAGTCTTGAGGGGCGGGCTTACAAGTCGGTTTCCTTAATCTTACCAAGTTATTACAATGAACCGTTGCCTTATCTAATCGACAACGTAACACCCAAGTCATAGCTGGTTTACATAATTAGCAGGCATAACCTATCCTTATTACGAGTCAGATAAGCTTGCCATGTGGGTATCCGATTGCCATAATCTCCACAGTAGCCCTGGAGTCCTTCGCAGTCGACGAGATAACTTTGCCTTGAACCAAGATAACACACAGCCAAACAACTCTCTGGCCGAGTGCTTCTGGCGCCGAGTGGTTCCATCATCTCTGCCTGAATCTCCCGAGTGGCTCCAAAGACTGTGAAGGGCTGGAAAACATCCAAAAAGTTCTCAAAAAATAAATATCTAGGTGCATCTCCTGATGCACCTAATTACGTGTAGCCCCCAACTATGTGGTTAGTCAAAAACAGACTAAGCATATAGTCAAAACTATAAAAATCATTCTCATATAAATTTAGCTTAAGCTAAAGCAAATACAAAAAAATCTCATCACTCGGCAAGCTCACGCTTATCAGAGTGAATTTGCCGATTCATCTCGGAACAAATAGTTCGAGTTAACCCTCGTGGGTAAAAAGCACTCATTCGGCAATTTGCCCAGTCATCTTGAAAAAATAACTTAATTGTCCCTCATGGGTAAACAAATTTTTCAGTCATCTGAAAAATATGACCAAAATATTAAATGACTCCTGCCATAATATTGGTCTTAATCTAAAAAGATCTTCACCAAGGTAGAAAAATAGCATTGATATAATCATTTAATCAAATGCTTAAAGACTAAACAGTCCCTGTCATCGGGACAACCATGAAAAACTTAAGCTGTTTGTCACCTTTCAAATTGCATCGTGCTAACCTCTCATGAAGTTGCGCAAACCGCGGTATGAAAGGGTTTTAAAGGTGTCGAAACTCGGTTTCGGCAATAGAAATTGGGAGTGCGGTCAAGATCGCCAAGCTCAATGGGTTAGGTGGAAAACAAGGTTTAGACAAGTTCGGACCCTCTCGTGAGGTAATACCCTACTCTGTTCGGGGATTCGATCAGTCGAGTGTTTATTGATCTCAAGATCGTAGCTCTTAAAGTCGATCTCTTGAATCTAAAGCTGATATCCCTCAAGGGACACCCCTTACCCCCTTATATGGTCTTGGGAGGCGGGCTTACAAGTCGGAAACCCTATTTTACTCTAAGTCGGTTTCCTCAATCGTACTGTCGAAACTTGGTTTCGGCAATATATTTTCAGGGTCGCAGATCAAGATCGCCAAGCACGATGGGTTAGAAGAAGAAGAAGATTTAGACGGGTTCAGGCCCTCTCGTGAGGTAATACCCTACTCTGTTTCGGTGGATTCGATCCGCCGAGTGTCTTTATTGATCTCGTGATCTAAGGTGAAAGCTAAAGGCGATCTCCTATCGGAATCTCTTGATCTAGAATCTGATCAAGTCTAAGATATCCCTCAAGGGACGCCCTTTACCCCCCTTATATAGTCTTGGGAGGAAAGGTTTACAAGTCGGAAACCCTATCTTACTCTAAGACGGATTCCTCAATCTTACCAAACTGAGGCAACAGTAACACCTAAGTCAAGTTCGAAACTACAGATATAGCGAGGCACAATCTATCCCTACCTCCGAGTCGGATAAGCTTGCCATGTAGATACCCGATTGCCACAATCTCCACAGTAGCCCCAGAGTCCTTTTCAGTCGACGAGACAACTCAGCTTCAGACCAAAGCAACACACAGCTAAAAAATCTCTTTGACCGAGTGCTTTTGGCGCCGAGTGATTCCATCATCTCTGCCTGAATCTTCCCGAGTGGCTCCAAAAGGCGTGAAGGGCTGAAAAAAAATATATAAAAATTTCTCAAAAATAAATATCTAGGTGCATCTCTGATGCACCTAATTAGAATGTAGCCCCGACTATGTGGTTAGTCAAAAATAGGCTAAGCATATAGTCAAGAACTATAAAAGATCATTCTCATGCGGATGCCTAGCTCATGCTAAAACAATCATAGAAATCTCATTACTCGGCAAGTTCATACTTATCCGAGTGAATTTGCCGAGTCATCTCGAGAACAATTAATTCAATCATCCCTCATAGGTAAAAAGCACTCGGTAAGCTCTTGCTCAACCGAGTGGATTTGCCCGAGTCATCCCGGAATAAACATTTCATTCATCCCTCATGGGAAAACAAGTTTTTCCAATCATATGAAAAAAATATGACCAAATTATTAAATAGCTTTTGCCATATCTTGGTCTCAATCTTATAAAGATCTTCACCAAGATGGAAAACGGCATTGGTAAGATTACCGCAGAATGCCAAAAAACCAAACGCCCTTGTTCACCAAGGTAGCTATAAAAACTCAGCTGTTGGTCACCTTCCAAATTGCATCGTGCCAGCTTCTCATGAAGTCAGGCAAACCGCGGTATGCAAGGATCTTTAAAGGTATTGGGCACTCGGACACGCGCATATTGCCAGGGCAAATCTGCTTAAGCTCATCAGCTTAAGTCCCTAAGGACACGTATCGGACCACACCTTAGTTGGGCCGTAGATTTTCTCATGGGCTCGGCCCACTCACCAGAAAACCTAGCGCAACCCTCAAATCTTTCTTATAAAGACGTGAGGTCGTCCCCGCCTCTTTGCCTTCCAAACGATTCCCCTTCTCACGGTGCTTGTTCAACGCTCACCGCGGAGAACCCTAGACTCGCGCGCTCCCAAATCTATCCATCTAAGAGCTCGATCTCTGCGCAGCAACCAGCCTCCACGCCAACTCTCCCACATTCCGTCGCCAAAGATCCAACTTTCCTCGGCGGATCCACTTCCCATCAACCCATTCTCATGGCGGAGGAAAAAGGATTCCCTTCGACCAATGGGCCGCTTCGGAAGTGAGGGAATCTACCCTCAAGGAGATGGTGAAGCACGGCGTGCTTCCGCCAAAGGAACTCGTGGGGTGGCGCCGGCGGCGGGGAGGACTTCCAGACCCCAAACACCGGTGAGCTCGTTGTCTTCACTTCCTTTTCTCTATGCGGGTTCAGCCTTCCCACCTCCGATTTCTTAGGGGCTTCTTGACTATTATGGTCTTCATCTTTACCATCGAACCCCAACTCGATGCTTCACATTGCTCTCTTCATCCATGTGTGTGAAGCCTTTCTCGGCATTCTTCCTCACTTCAATCTCTTAGTCGTATGTTCTACGAAACCCCATCAAACAAGGACCAACCTTGTGTTGTTGGCGAGAGGCTTCCAACTTCGCGGATCTCTCATAAAGATTACTTTTCTCTCCCTTTGAAATCTTCCAACAAAGGTGCACGCGGGCTGGTTCTACATCAATAATCTCGACCAGTGCGCGCCTTTGTTGGTCTTCCTCTGTCCCTAAGCCATCTTGGAGCACCGTGCGGTAGCCCAAGATTGGGATGAGCCAACGATGCGCTCGCGAAGATCACTGGCGATGAAGAAAAGGAATCTTCGCGGGGAACAAATCACTCGGCACTTCATCGGAGTGCGTGGCGCCCGATCAAGGAGCGGTCAAAGCGGCCTTGAGTACGAAGGCGGGACGGACCCCAGCCGGGAAGACCGGATCCACTCACATACGAAATCACTGAAGATCCGGATGTACAAGCTCTTCTCATCGGGATTTCGGTCGAGCGGGCCCTCATTACGCCGGTCCTCCCATTCGGCATCCATCGACCTCCTCCTCCGGTAAGCCGATTAGATGTTTCATAGTATCTTCAATCTTGATGTCTTGTTTCTCAATGTTGCACCTTCTCTCTTCCGGGAAACGCCTCTATCACTTCCAAACCATATAAGGTGGCTCATGACGACGCGTCGCGTCGCCCCTAAGCCGGCGGCGGGATCAAAATCAAGGCGATCCAGTCGGGAAGCGGGCAGCGCAGTGAGGACTCGAACAAGCGCGCAAGCAAAAGCGGGCGATCATTGAGGATTCGGATGATGACGTCCCGGCTCCTCCGGTCGAGACCCCACCTCTAGCGATCACCGCGGACGGCGCCGAAGATCCGCGATCATCCAGTATGCTCTAAAACCGAAGTCTTGAACTCTTTCACGGATAACTTTTCTTTATCTTTCTTTGTATTCACTTTCGCGGAGGCCCCGGGACATAGATCCTGCGGAGAGTGAAGGGCCGACTCCGCCGCTTGCTCCCAAGTGCCAAGGCCAGCGAGCCAAAACCGGAGCCCGCAGCCGAATGCGGCGTTACGGAGAAACGGACTTCGCCTCAGAAGGAGGACGCCCCAAGGGAGGAGCCCCAGGCGCCAGTCGGGATATCCCGGCGGAAACCGATCAGCTGCAGAGAACCCACGGCGGCGGCTCAAGCGCCCCGGCGGGGTCACTCGGCGCGAGCCGAAGAAGAAGAAGAGTCAGGCTGCCCACCTAGGCGGCGACCACAAGCAGGTGAGACTCGCTTTGAAGCGTTCCTTCGCTCTTTCAATCTTGAATCCTTTCATGTCTTCATTGGTTTTCTTGTTTGCCGGCCATGGTAGAAGAGATCCCTAGGTTACGAGTCTTCGAGACACAGGTTCCTCCGTCGAGAATCGAGTGGCGGGACTCGGAAGGCGAGAGACGGGGCATCATCCTCGGCAGGCAAGCTGAAAAGGATGAAAGGGATGCCCTCGTCGAGAGCCTGAATGAGGCGACTCGTCTGCTCAATGTAAGCCTTCGTCTTTCTTTTTGATTATATCTTCGTTATCCTTGATCGATCATTCTTACGCTTTCGCATGCGAAAGAATATTGCCGCTCAATGGCGAAATCCGAAGTCTTTGGAGAAGCTAGTCCCCCACCTTAACTCCTTGGAGGACGTTCGGCGGCAGTGAGGCCACTCGGGAGGAGGCCGCATCAAGGGAGGCCGCTTTGGGAGGGAGATCTCGGAGCTTCGGGGAGCGAACCTTGACCTCCGCGGATCAATCGGAAGTAAGCCCGCCTCTCCCAGCTTCATTATGATTCTTGTGTTGATCTTGGCTATTGATGATCTTCTTTCGTTGTAGAAAATTCTTCGGAGGTCCACTCGCTTCAAGTCCAGCTGGAAGCGGTCAGCCTTGATAAGGCCGAGATGGAGGCCGAATTTGAAGGTAACTTTCTTTAAAGTCGAATTTCACATCTTTGCTTTATTTAGAGTGCTTTGAATGATTTGGGACTCCTTGCGGCTTATAAGATGAAGACCCGAGCTCAATATGACGTCTTACTTGGGCGGATCAAGTCCAGCGACGAGATACGGGAAGAGGTCGCCAACGCCGCTACGCCGATCCTGGCATCCTTGTTTGACCAAGGAGTTGGGGCCAGCTTGCTGGAGCCAATCGAGATCTTCGACAAGCTTCGGCTGGCTCCCGAACAGTACCTGAAGAACATCACCGAAGCGGCCAATATGGGGGCTGGTCTGGCTCTTGCACAGACTAAGTCCCTCTACCCCCGAGTGGATATCCATTCAATCGGGGAGGGCTTCGCTGAGGGAACAACAGACGAGCAGGCCTTAGACATGCTAAGCGAGGCGCAAGAGGCGGCGAAGAAGATATCGTTGGATGTAGTGAACAATTTTAAGCTCTGAACTGTATTCTGTCTTTGCTTTGTAGATATCATGTAATTGTAACACTCTGACGTGGGATCTTTGTGACTGTTTTTAGTTTATTTATGTCAATGCCTTGATTCGAGCCTTTGCGTGAAATTTCTTAAGTAGTTTTCGTCATTGTCATCAAGCCTAGGCTCGATTAGGTCATCGGAAAACTCTCGGTCCTTAGACACTGAGCTCGAGTCGAAGGACATTAAACAATGATAAACCAAATTGTGCACAAAAATTTGACGAGGAAAATTTGATCTTTATTGATATGTGTATCGCCCCATTGCTAGCTCAGAAGTCATCTTGCTTGAGGTTGGCGGTTAAAGGAAACATGAGGCCTTAGCCAAATTAGGCGTAAAACCGTCGAAGATGCTCGATGTTCAGGAGTTCTCCACCATGGACCCGTCTTCGCGCTTTAGCCGTAAGCACGGGCCGAGTCACTTCGACGATTATATACGGTCCTTCCCATAAGGGAGATAACTTGTGTCGGTCTTTGGTGAGTCGGATCTTGCGTAGGACCGGTCGCCAACAATGAAAGCTCGTGCTCGCACGTTGCGGCTGTGGTATCTTCGAGCCCTTGAAGGTATTTGGCCGCATGGATGAGGGCGCGCGGGCCTCTTCCAATCGGGTGAGGTCATCCACTCGGTCGATGTCGTAGCGTTCATCGTTGAAGGCTGCGGACCGGAGGGACTCATACTCCATCTCGTTTGGCAACATGGCCTGCGCCATAGACCAAAAAGAAAGGAGTTTGCCGGTGGCCGGCGGGTGTAGTTCGCGCGCGACCATAGACCGCAGGGAAGTTCTGAACCCCCACTTGCGGCGTAAGGGCTTGAGTCGGTCAAAACGCGAGCCTTGATGCCTTGAAGGACCATGCCGTTTGCTCGCTCGACTTGCCCATTGCTTTTAGGGTGAGCTACTGATGCGTAGCAGATCTTGATCCCGAAGTCTTTGCAGAATTCCTTGAAGATGCCTCCCGTGAGGCTGGGTCCCATTATCGGTTATGATTACGTTTGGGGCCGAAGCGGTGCACGATGTTGAGGAAAAATCCCGTGCTTTGTCGGCGGTGATTGTGGCAACCGGCTTGGCTTCAATCCACTTGGAGAACTTGTCGATTGCGACGAAGAGGTGTGTGAAACCTCCTGGAGCTTTCTTGAAAGGGCCAACCATGTCCAGCCCCATCGCAACGGCCGGGAAAGTGGGATTGTTTGAAGCTCTGGGCGGGACATGGCTTTGTCGAGCAAAAGCGGCATCCTTCGCAGGTTCTTATGACTTTATCCGCGTCGGAGACCGCGGTGAGCGAAGAATCCTTGCACTGTAAGCTTTGCCGACTAGAGTGCGTGCCGCCGCGTGGCTTCCGCATATGCCCGAGTGGATATCTTGGAGCAATTGTTTCCCTTCTTCGGGTGTGATGCATCTCATTAGAACTCCGGAGGGGCTTCTCTTGTACGAGATCGGAGTCGACCATGACGTACGCTTGGCAACAACGCCGGACGCGTTACGCTTCATCCCGGTCATCAGCGGCTCTTGCTTGAGTTAAGAATTTGATGAGCGGCGTCCTCCGGTCGGTGTCGGTCATGGCGACTTCGTTGGTGGTTTGTTCGTTAGGAGTCGTCTTTGCCATGACGGTTGGTTCGTAGAGATGCTCGACGAAGACGTCGTTAGGGCAGCTTCGCGCTTAGATCAGGCTGTGCTAGCTCATCGGCGGCTTCGTTGTTATGTCTCGGGACATGTGAGAGTTCTAGCCCATCAAACTTGTCCTCAAGCTTGCGGACCTCTTGTCGGTAGGCCTCCATAGTGTCGTTTAAGCGGGACCAATCCTTCATCACTTGATTGACGACCAGTGGGAGTCACCTTTCACAATAAGCCGACGAATCCCGAGTGAGGCTGCGAGGCGCGATCCATGTAGAAGAGCTTCGTATTCGGCGACGTTGTGTGAGGCGGAGAAGTGGAGGTGAAGGGCATATCTTAGCCTTTCCCGGTCGGGAGATCGGCACAACTCTGCTCCCGGGCCGGTGATCCTCTTGGATCCGTCGAAGTGCATGGTCCGAGTGTTGGAGGTCTTCTCGAGGTACATGCTCTTCTTTGTTGATCCACTCGGCCGGGAAGTCCGCTAAGGCACTGCGACTTAATGGATGTCCAGGCTTAAAAGTTAAGTCCGGCGGCATCGGTTCTAGGGCCCACTTGGCGATGCGCCGGTTGCCTCGCGGTTGTGGACGACGTCGCGAGTGGAAAGAGGTGATGACGGTGACCGAGTGACCGAAAGTAGTGTGCCAATTTCCTCGCGGTTATTAGAACACCATAAAGCAATTTTTGTACACTGAGGGTATCGGGTTTTGGCTCCTGCCAATACTTTGACAAAGTAAATTGGCCTTTGAATCTTGGGCCCGTCCTTCTTCTTCTCGTTCAACCACAAGGACCGTACTAACCACTTGGTGAGTGGCTGAAAGCGTTGACAACGGGGTTCTGGGGTTGAGGCGAAGCCGAGGGGCAGTGGCGTGGTAAGGAACTCTTTGAAATCTTCAAAGGCCTTGTCGGCTTACGTGGTCCCTTGGAAGTCGTCTGTCTTCTTGACCTTTGAAGAAGGGCATGCCTCGTTCGCCAGTCGGGATATGAAACGGCTTAGTGCCGCCATGCGGCCGGTGAGCTTTTGGACGTCTTTCGATTACTCGGGGCTTCATGTTTAAGATAGCGTTGATCTTCTCGGATTTGCCTCAATGCGCGATGTGACACCATGAAGCGAAGCGGTTGCACGATGGGCGCCGAAGGTGCACTTCTCGGGTTCAACTTCATTACGAAGGCCCGTATGTTTGCAAAGGTTTCTTCTAAGTCGGTGATCAGGTCTTCTTTACGCTTGGTCTTGATGACAACATCGTCGCGTAAGCTTCAACGTTCTTGCCGTCTGCGTTTGAAAACATCTTTGGATCATGCGGCTGGTATGTAGCTCCGGCGTTCTTGGGCGAAAGGCATGGTGATGTGATAGGCCCGAACGGCATGATGAAAGATGTCTTCAAGCGGTCGGATTCTTTCAAGCGATCGGTGATAGCCGAGTAACAATCCAAGAAACTCGGAAGTTCGCGGCCGGGTGTTGAGTCGACGACTTGGTCGATGCGAGGCGGCCCGAACGGATCTTTAGGGCAGGCTTTGTTGAGGTCGGTGTAGTCAACGCACATGCGCCATTGCCCCGTTTTCTTGCGGACCGGGGTGGGTTGGCTAACCGGTCGGGATGAAGGACTTCTTTAATGAAGCCGTGAGCCAAGAGCTTTGCGAGTTCTTCTTTGATCGCGTCTTTTCGATCTGTGCGAACTGCGTAATCGTTGTTTTATTGGTTTGGCGTCATCTTTGACGTTCAAAGAGTGCTCGATCACCTCCCTAGGAATTCCGGGCATATCGGATGGTTTCCAAGCAAAAACATCTTTATTATTTTGGAGGAAGGTGACGAGCGCGCTTTCCTATTTAGGATCTAGGTGGCGCCGATTACGGCGGTTTTGGAGGATCGGGCGAATCAAGGGAGATCTTCTTGGTCTTGGCGTCGCGGATCACGATTTGGCTATCTTCTTCGCGGGGACTTCGCCCTCTGCCGAAGTCGATGCAGCCAATCGGACTTCTTGTTGGCCACGTAATCTCTCGCGAGATTGGGCCATGTCGCGGCTCTCCTTGTCGCGGTGAAGGCTTGCTTCACGTCGGCTGCGAAGAGTGATGCGCCGTTGGGACCGGCATCTTCATGCAAAGATAAGTGTAGTGAGGGATCGCCATGAACTTGGCAAGCGCAGGCCTTCCGATGATGGCACGATATCTTTGTTTGAAGTCGGCCACCTCGAAGGTGACGTTCTCCGTTCGAAAGTTCTCTCGGGCTCCGAAGGTGGTGGGAGGAGATGTGCCAGTGGTGTTGAAGAAAGCCAGGGATAACTCCGTGGAAGGGGGCTGAGCTTGCTTTGAGTTCGGCCCTCGGGATGCGCATTTCATCCATGGTCTTGGCAAACGGGATGTTGAGGCGCTGCCCCATCGATGAGGACGCGCTTAAGCGATGTTGCGGACCACGGGGTCGGGGCGAGTGGATGGCGTCCGGGTGGACCACTCGGTCGGGATGATCCGGCGGTCAAAAGTGATGGCCACCAGGCCATCGCGGATGCGGGGACTTCGGGTTGAGCCGCGTTGACCTCCGGTCGGTTAGCTTTTGTTTCCTCTTGGATTCATAACCTAGCGGGCCTCAGAAGATGTGGTTGAGCTCCCCACTTTGGGTCTTGAAAAGGTTCGGCATTTTCGGCGCGTTGTTCTTTGGCGCCGAGATGGGCGGCCTCGTCGGCGGCTTCTTGTTGAGCTGCGCCGCGTATTGTTGTGGCTTGCTTGTAGATG
The DNA here is from genome assembly GCA_019925245.2 of Oryza australiensis. Lineage (NCBI taxonomy): Eukaryota > Viridiplantae > Streptophyta > Magnoliopsida > Poales > Poaceae > Oryza > Oryza australiensis. Next base: position 668,539 of record JAIFGZ020000516.1, read on the forward strand.
AAACGATCCTTTGCCGCGTGCTTGTGATTCGGATGGTGGGTGCCTTTGGGCGTTCATGATGGCGTCGTGGCGGCGACTCGGGGACGGCGTTGAGTATTGGAGGTCGCAGCCACTAGGTCTTCGGATCGGCGCTTGCGATCTTTCGGCCTTAGTTGCTTGTTGTTGCCACCATCCTTCTTAGGATTTCGGCTTCCTCTGCTTGCTTGTCCTCTCTTACGTCGGGCCGGTCTGACGGGCGGCTTTAATGGCGTCGTTTGATTTGGCGTATGAGTTCGCCGTCTCAAACATCTGCTTCACCGTCTTCGGTGGCTTGCGTCCGAACTTGCCGATAAGCAGCTCATCACGGACTCCCTTCTGGAAGGCGGCGATGATGATGTCATCGGTGATGTTCGGGATCTTGTTGCGCTTCTCGGAGAAGCGACGAATGTAATCCTTCAGAGGCTCGTCCGGCTTCTGGATGACGTTGTAAAGGTCGAAGTGCGTGCCGGGCCTCTCGAAGGTGCCTTGGAAGTTGGCGATGAAGTGGTCCCTCGGCTCGCTCCACGAGCCGATTGAGCCTCTTGGCGGTGGTGAGCCAATTTACATTTGAGTTTGCGAGGGCCACGGGCGGGTAGTTGGCCATGGCTTTGTTGTCGCCACCTGCAGCTCGGATGGCAAGAGTATATACAGTTAACCAAGATTCGGGGTCGGTTTTGCCATCGTACCTTTCTATCCCTGTTGGCTTAAAGCCACTCGGCCAATGCACTCGGCGGAGCTCCCGAGTGAAGGCTGGTACTCCATCGTCGCCGCTATCGGGTGATCCCTCCGTCTTCTGAGTGCGGACGGTCGCGCTCTTGGTAGCGGCGATCGAGGACTTCCGCGAGATCACTCGGCGGGGTCTTGTTGGCTGGTTGGGTAGCGAGGCTGTTGCGGCGGACTCGGTGGTGGACGGGTGGACGTCCATGTCGTTTGTCGCGGGAGTCGGCCATCTGCTCTTGGTGCCTCGGCGTGGACTCGCGAGGTGGGCCTCTTGGCTGGTTGTCGGCCAAGCCGGCTCGGGCCTCCTGTAGTCTCCTGACTTTAGAGGTGGGAGCCGGCTCTTGTCTGGCGTTTCGGCCACGGATTCAGTCGGCCTTCGTGCCGAAGTGGTGGGAGGGCCGTTAGCCGTGGCAGCGACGATGGTCTTGATCTTATCAAGTATAGGAGTCACGTTGGCGGGGCCGTCTTCATGACGGTGTCCAAGAGCGTGAGTGCGGCGACGGCGTTACTGCTGCGGCGTCACGGAAGGCGTTGGTGTTGCGAACCCGTGTTTGGAGGATGGCCTCTGGGCGGATCGTCATGCCACGCGAGATCACGCTTCCTTTTGTCGGCCTCATCTTTGCGTTGTTTGTCTTCCTCGTGTCTTGCGCTCAAGCTCCACTCTAGCTCGCTCCTCTTCGGCAAGCCTTCTTGCCATGGCTGAAGTCGGACTCATCGGCTCGGCCATGAGACGTCAGCACTTCGGCTCGCGATCCATATGGCGGTCGGAGTTGTCGGCCGTCGGAAGGGATGCGTAGAGATTGTCGAAGCGGCGGAGGCGAGGTATCCGTTGAGCTACGAAGATGAGCGGGAGCGAAGGACGGGAGGATGACGGCAACCTCCCTTGATCTGGGAAATCCGGATCTGGATCGCTCGGTCAGTCGGAGCTTGGGGGATCGGGCTCCTCAGTGGATTGCCGCCAACTCGGGGAGAGCGGTTGTTGTAGATCTTGGCGACGTTTGGTAACCCAAACGGCACGGAGAGGTCTTGGTGAGTAGATTGCTTCCGTCGGGAGGCAAGAAGATTGGCGCGGATCTCGGCGGCATCCGGTAATCCGAACGGCGCCAGTGAAGTCCGTCGTCGGAGAAGGTGGATCGCATCTTGGTCTTCAAGATGTTCTTGAAGATCTCGGCGCTGTTGGGGAGCCGAACGGCGCCGAGTGGATCTTTCCCTTCGGCGGTTCGAGTCCGAGTCGAAGGAGGAGTCGTCGGAGAAAGGCTGGCGGCAAAGTCGCCGAGTCTTGAAGGAGATCCCATCACGCTTGTCGGCGAGATTGTTGAAGAAGTCTCGGCGCGCGTCCCCTACAGCGCGCCAGCGCCGAAACTTGGTTTCGGCAATATATTTTACAGGGTCGCGAGTCGAGATCGCCAAGCACGATGGGTTAGAAGAAGAAGAAGATTTAGACGGGTTCGAGGCCCTCTCGTGAGGTAATACCCTACTCTGTTTCGGTGGATTCGATCCGGAGTGTCTTTATTGATCTCGTGATCTAAGGCTGAAAGCTAAAGCGATCTCCTATCGGAATCTCTTGATCTAGAATCGATCAAGTCTAAGATATCCCTCAAGGGACGCCCTTTACCCCCTTATATAGTCTTGGGAGGAAAGGTTTACAAGTCGGAAACCCTATCTTACTCTAAGACGGATTCCTCAATCTTACCAAAGCTGCAACTATAGGCCGATTGCCTTATCTCTATCGGCAACAGTAACACCTAAGTCAAGTTCGGCTTACGGATATAGCGAGGCACAATCTATCCCTACCTCTAGTCGGATAAGCTTGCCATGTAGATACCAGGTGCCACAATCTCCACGGTACCAAACCATGACTATGAGCCGTTGTCTTATCTAATCGGCAACGTAATACCCAAGTCATAGCCGGTTTACATAATTGGCAGGTGCAACCTATCCCTATCTCCAGTCGGATAAGCTTGCCCTGTGGATATCTGATTGCCATAATCTCCACAGTAGCCCCAAGTCCTTCGCAGTTGAGGAGACAAACAACTCTTTGGCCGAGTTCTTCTAGCGCCGAGTGGTCCCGTCGTCCTTGCACTGAATCTAAGTGGCTCAAAGGCGTGAAGGGATGGAAAATATCCCAAAAAATTCTCAAAAAATAAATATTAGGTGCATCTCTGATGCACCTAAGGTTAACCAGACTATGTGGTTAGTCAAAAAACAGACTAAACATATAGTCAAGAACTATAAAAAATCATTCTTATATAAATGCTTAGCTCAAGCTAAAGAAATCATAAAAAATCTCATCACTCAGCAAGCTCATACTTATCCGAGTGAATTTGCCCGAGTCATCTCGAACAAATAACTCAATTAGCCATCGTGGGTGAAAAGCACTCGGTAAGCTCATGTTTATCAGAGTGGATCTGCCCGAATCCCTCCGCGCCATTTTGTTTTCTTTTTCTCTTCTTCTTTCCTTTTGCCCGTGAAGAGAGGAAAGAAGGTATAAAAAAAAGAAGGGGAAAGAAAAACGAGAATGGGCTGCTAGCCCGGTGGAAAAGTCTTTGGGCGAGAGAGTGTGAGGTTGCTAGTTCGATCCGGCTTGGGCAAAATTTTTGAAATTTCTTTTTAATTTTCTATGGGGATTTAAAAGCAAGGATAAGCCTAGTAAAATCATAAACAAATTATATTTACTTTTCCTAAACCTTATTTACAATGAAATAGGTTTACAAGATTATTATTTATTCTTTTCCAAAATTTCTTTTGCAAATAATTATAAACTTATATTCAAACCTCTTAACATATTCCCTCTCCAAAGAAAATTTCTATCTTTTGTGAAAGCCATTGTTCACCTAAATATTATTATATATATATAGATACGCGGAGTTTCTAAACTCAAAAATTCACGTTAGTTATTTGGCATCTCGGCTTCAAGGTTTATAAAATATTTCGAGATCCAGGTTATTATTAACCCTAGGACTTCTCGACAGAAATAACTTGATGAAATTGAAAGGTAATCACTTTTTTTAATTGAATCATCAACTCTAGTATGTCTCAAACTTTAAGCATATTAAAAGAAATATCGCATCCTTCTTAACAAAATCGGATTCATTACAAAACTTCAAATCCTTATAACCCTTTCGCTCTAACTCGGATTTCGCCAAAACTCGAGCCTAGGTTCGCGTAGAGTCATAGCCTAGTATTAGGAGCCGCTTTCACGATTCATTTGGCTTTTATTGGATCTTATTGGATTTTATTTGAATTCTAATCGAATTCAAATTGGATTTCTCGCACGTATGATAGAGTCAGAGGCAGTCGAGAACGTCGAAGACTCAAGCCAACGGGATTGCAAGCAAGGCAAGTCATCACACTCTTTGAACATATTGAACCCAATTGCGAACTGAAGTTGTTTTAAACTTTAAACATGCATGCTATACATAGAGAATTACCTATACTTGTTATGCCATGCCTTGTTGTTGATTACTTTTAGAATTATTCCTTGTAACTCTCGATGTGATACATACAAAGGAGAATATCTTCGGTAAAATGCTTAGCCATGCTATTTTTAGATTCATGCATACTCATGATTTTATGAAGAGCTTTATGCTTGGGCAACTACCTTAGGGAAAGTAGTTGGAATGCGGCATGTGGAAACATGAGCGCCACATTGCCTAAAAATGATGAAATGAGCTTTTATGAAAGCCAAAAGGAAAGACCAATGTTTTTAGGCTAGGGGCGAATTTGGATGATTTGGGTGTATTCCGGAAAAGGCAAGTGCCGGCCCGGTCAGTGGGACCAGAGCCATGAGATAGCGGGAAACGAGCCGGTACAATCGTCCTTCTCGAATGGGTATAGACCTAGCTGATTAGATAGCGAGCGGAGCGGTATCCTTGCATAGATGGTTCTTTATGATGTGGTTTGTGTTATGAAGATGAGGCTGCGGCCCATGTTGTGGATTTTGAAATTAAATCGATATTAATTGAACTTAAAGATTTAGGAAGTCCTCCCTTACCCAGGTGCGCGAACTCCTCTCCTTTGCTAGAAAATGACGGCTAGAGTGCATGAGGGCTTAAGTTCATGGAGCGGGTGCGCCAAAGTGAGGTTATCGAAAGGCTTTGCCATGGCCGTCTCATGTGTTGGGACGAAGGCTCATTTGTTGGGCTGTCACGGAGTACGGGTAAAGTGTACATCCTTGCAGTGTGAATGAATCAATCTATTCGAATAGCCGTGCTCGCGGATATTGAGCATCGTGACAAGACTTTCGCTTGGCTAGACTCATAAATTTTAAAATGATGGGTTGGTATGCATAACGATTTTATATCTTTGGTGGACTCGGCTTCTCAACTGCGAGAAGAGGTAGACTCCCGAGAGAAAACCATGGCCGCGGAGGCGGAAACCATCCTTGGTATCACGATGGATGGCGCAGGAACCGTCGCCGATTTAATATACTACGGAACTAAAACTTGACCTGGCTAGTTGTTAGGCTTGTGAAAAGATTTGTGAAAATTGGCTTTATGCAAAAGAACCCCAGCGATCCTTTGAATGACCCTATCATGTGCATCACTTCCGTGTTGGCCTGCTGAGTACGTTGGGTACTCACCCTTGCTATACGCACAAACCTCCAAATGAAGGAGATGAGGAAGACCCATACACATACTACTAGGAGGAATGAAGACAATGGAGCGCAACAGGTCTTAGTCCCCAGTCATTGCCTGTGGCAATCGGCATCTTCTTGCCTTCCATCTGCTATCTTATCTAATTTCTGTTTTTGGTTGTATCCGGACCGGTAGGTCCTATATGTATTGGATATTGCCTTCGGGCCTACTATTGTAATAATTTCGATGTAAGACTATTTGTGCATGTGCACCTGATTATTCAGTACTGTATTTCGTGGGTACCAAACTACTTGATCCACGGAAATGGTACTAAGAACACGAAAGATTCCCGTTCCAAAAACGGGGGTCCACGGAGCTGGTATCAGAGCAGTGCGACTGTAGGATAAGACCAACTGGCGCCATACCCCTGAATAGCTGGTTAAAGGGAGGTATCCCTACATAGGATTACTTTGAAAATACAAACTATTTTCACAAAACAAATATGTTTTTCCTTAGACCCTTGACCCCCAATTCTCTACAAACATTTGATTTTTACCACCACTTTTCTCTGGCCCTAATCTATCTTCAAAAATAGATGTCAGATTATGTCCATGTTGGAACTTGGGCGATTATTTAACCCACTAAGACAATGAGAGTACACAGGAATAAGGTCCCAACCATAGCTTAACCTTTCTTCTGGTTTCTTTCTCTCTGACAATAGATGGGAAGAGCCAAGGGCGACAAAGCAAGATCCCAGCAGTCTCATGCATTAACCCAGAGTGACCCTGTGGACACTCCACCTCCTTTCCCTGTGAACCCGACCTTAGCCTAGGTAGTGGCTAACCAAACACAGTTAATGGCCATGATGATGCAACAGATGCAACAATTGATCCAACGACAGAGATGCAAACCCAAGGTTGGTACCCAGAGCAATCAGTACGTTCGTCGCAAACCACGATGACTCCCCAAGTATCTTTGTCAAATCCATGGGAGCAATGACACCAAGCCCGCCATTTGGATGGAAGGAAACACTTGATCCCGCTACGGTTTCATGGAACAAGGACATGGAGTAAAGAACAGTTACATGGGACAAGTACACTAGGACCCTGATCGAGGGAGAGATACAGTGCGGAAGGAAGGACAAGGAATTCAATCCAACGACCGGCCAAGGGTTCAGTTCGCCATCCAACTCCAGGAAGAGAAAGTCACAAAAATGGAATATAGGTGGCACGGCAAGATGATCATCACCGGCACGGTGTGTACCCACGAAGATTGAGGAGATTCCCAGACGTCTAAAGAGGAATGTGCATTGCTTTAACTGCGGAAAACTTGGACACTATGCCAACCAATGCCCCAAGCCACACAGCATCCCTCCTCTCACAGGTGCCAATGCAACGAGTCATAGGTGGCAACAACCCCAGATTGGGCAACAACCCAAACCACTAGGCAGAAGTACTGCATCAACCCCTGGTCTTGCTTTGGATGGAGTTAAGACAGCAATGACCTTACCCTTTCCCCTTTATATATGAAGATCCTAGACCGATGTTAGTTGTCATTGTATTATGTTGTGTGGGACTGTGCATGGCAGTCCGATATACCCCTCCTATGATGTAACGTTTATGAACTAACATAAAGTTCTATTTACATCTTAAACAAGTTTATTCCACCATGCTTGTTGTGTGCAAAAGATCACTTAAGAACAACTCGAAGATCACTGATCGATTAGATCCGTGACCTTAGTCGAACCAATCTCTTACCTCATCTATAATTCCTCAGATGGCGCACCGTCGCAAAGCCCCCGACTGAGAACCCGCCAGAGCCTAACCTCTCCACCCTAGCAGAGGTCATGGCTTTACAAACTTCAAGCCATTGCCAACAACCAGGGGAATCGCGGAAGTTCAAGTTTAGGAAAGTTTATGAGAGCCAAGCCGCCTACCTTCTCCACAACAGAGGAACCCATGGATGCTGAAGATTGGTTGAGAGTGATAGGGAAAAAGCTAACCCTCGTCCGAGTACGAGAAGCAGATAGAGTCATCTTCGCCACTAACCAGCTGAAAGGTCCCGCAAGTGACTGGTGGGACACTTACAAGGAAACCCGGGCTGAAGATGCCGGAGAACCGACATGGGAAGAATTCACGGCTACATTTCGTGAAAATTTTGTACCCACCGCAGTTATGAGAATGAAGAAAAATGAGTTTCGTAGATTGCGCCAAGGCAACACCTCGGTGCAAGAATACCTCAACAAGTTTACCCGGCTTGCTGTTACGCCACAAGTGACACAGCAGACAAAGAAGAAAAGATGGATAAATTTATCGAAGGAGAACGACGAGTGAGAGGACCAATGATCGGTCAAGACCACACCGGCTTCGAGCCTCATCAACAAGGTCGTAAGGCTTGAGCATGACCAAAGGATGGTTGAAAACAACCGAAAGGAAGGCTTGCTCTAGCCCGTCCAATTCAAGAGACATCTCAGCGACCCAAAGGAGCAACACCAACGGGATGGAAACCAGCCATCATTGCGGCCAATCGTCCCTTTGTACCCAACAACACTAGCAGGCCACCGGCAAAACCTTTCCGCACCGGCCCCACTTTGGCGGCGAGAAACCGGAATGTTAATTGCTTCAATTGCGGAGAATTCGGGCATTATGCTAATCAATGTCCCAGACCGCACAACACACCCAACCGTCTTGGAGCCAATGCCACGGTTGTGAGAGGAACCCTACCCCGGCGCCCGGACGAAGCTTGTTCGGAACACCCGGTAGAAGGAGGCTACCACCGGTTCCGCCGTGGCCAAGTGAACCACGTGCGTACGGGAGAAGCTCGGGAGGACCAGGTCGTGCTAATGGGTATGTTCTCTATCCATGATGCACTAATCAAAGTTTTGTTTGGTTTTGGGAATCCGCATTCTTTCATAACCTCAAAATCAAGCACGAGCATAACCTATGTTTGGTAGACCTTAAGAGACCCCTAATAATACATTCACCAAGGGAGATATAGTTGTACACCATACGGCACCAACATAACCCTTACCCTAAGAAGCCAAGCTTGGACTTATTGTTAGGGGAGAGTGACATAACTCCGGACTCTTAGATTGGACACTATGTTAAAGCCGAGGTAGAAGCCGAACCTTCTCCGAGATAATCTCCTGTCACCTACCAAAATCACACATTGCAATCCTACCGGGGCGACCACCGTCGCGGCTAAAGGTTCCAACGAGTTTAGAACAGCAAGTCTATTATACAACTTAAAGAAAATTAGAGACCTACTGAATCCTGCATGCTTGAAGGATGCCCAAGGATTAAGAGCTGACAACATCATGTTACCTGAAACAAAAAAATCAAAGTGGACCACCCTTAGAAACTCAGTGATAGATTCGAGCGTCACCTAGAGCAGCCAATCCATCCGTCGTCCTGTTAAGAAGGAGTCCCAATGGATCCATCCTATATGATTATACCGACCGATTCCCAATCGCGACCCGACCCAAATCTCGGGGACGAGATTTATTGTTAGGGGGGTAGGTTTGTAACAACCTAAAAATCGAAGAATTTAAAATCGAGAATTAAAAATCAAAACTTACAAAAACCTTTTGGTTTTATTGCTTCTTATCGTATTTATTGTTCTTATTTGCTAGCTTAGTTGCATAAGAATTCTTTCGAATTTGCTTGATGTGAATTTGGGATAAAACCCTAAAAATAAAAACCCTAGCTGGGAAGAAAATTCTAGAGTATATGTTTTCAAAGGAAAGATAAGTGCACAATTTGGAAGATTTCTAAAGTTAATTTGGGAAAACATATAATTAGGTCTAACCCTGGATTGAAGAGGAAAAAGTGATTAAGGTTTTGGGGCTTAAATAGTCAAAGAATTTTAAAAAGAAAAATATAGATTTGAAAGACATCTTGCCAAAAATCTTAAAATCTTGAAATTTAAAAGAGATAAATTCAATATGAAAAATATAGTTCTAAATAATAAAAGTGGGGAAGATTTGAAAATATAATTCTAAGAATTGTTTTGGGAATATTAGATTTTATTTGAGATTGTTAGGATGAAAGGAAATAGGAAAAGGGAATTAGGAAAGTTAAAATCAGGAAAAATAGAAAAGTACACTATTCATTACCTTAGCAAGTGTTCGACCGGTCAATTGGTTGTGTCCATGCGCGCCACGTGCAGCCCACCCTGCCGCGCCGTACCCAAGGACGTGTGCACGCTTGTTCCCGTGGTCGCCAGCTCTGGTCATGCACAGTGTACGCCGGAACGGCCTCGCCGTCCCGCCGGATGCGGAAGTCCACGCCGTACCGCGCACCCATACCGCTCGCGTCAGCCCCAGCGCTCGCCCAGTCCACGCCGTGTCCTAGCCACGGCGCCCACGCACGCGCGCGCCGAAGTCACGGGCCCCGCCCGAGCGCCGCCACACGCCGTGCCCCGGTCCCGCCGCCCCTCGCGCCACGCGTCACCCTTCCCCCAGGCCCCCTCTCTGCGCGTCGGCTACACCTCCCCGTGCCCATGCTTGCCGTCGTCACCGTCCCTGTTCCCACGCCTCGCCAACGTCGGCCACGCACGCGACAGTGCCGCGCCATGTCTGCTCTGCAACCGTGGTCTCACCGCGAAATCAATATAAATATACCTCGATAGCTTGAGCTCAAAACACCAAGCTTGACCGCCTCTTTTCCCCTACGTAAACCCCTCAAATATCCCCGGCCGCCATAGCCGTGCGCTAAGAATTTCTCAAAGATCGAAGCCGGTAGGAGGAACCCTAATTCGGCCGCCGGAGCAAAGAATCAAAATTCGTCGCCCTCGGTCGAGTTCTTCCCAAATTGAAGGTATGATCATGCTCCCCACACTCAGCTCTACCTTTTCCCTCACTTGCCCGAGCCAATGCGCCGAAATCGCCGGCGACGAGTGCCGCCGAACTCCCTGCCTCGGCCGCCGTCGCGCGCACGCCGCTAGTCCACCCGATGCCATTCGGCCAAGCGACCGCCTCCATTAGCAGCGCTGAGCCCCGTAGATACTTCCCCACCCTCTCCGTGTCCATTCCGTCGTCGGGGCACACCGGCGATGAGGTCCATCGTCGCCGTGACATGGCTGCCGTCTGACATGATCTACCACCCCAAAGCTTCGGCTATCCCTTGGACGCAACCATCATAGCTCCTAGATGGTTAAAAGTAGCCTAGCACCCTAGCCAGGCCACCCTCGCCGTCATTCGCTCGGGAGATTTGCCGGCGTCGCCGGAAGAAGAAGAACCATGCAAGGAGAAATAAAAATAAGGTACGAGTGAGAGTGAATGACATCGGCTCGGTAGCGCAGCGGTTGAGTCGAGCCACTTAGTCACCAGGTCGTGGGTTCGAATCCCTCTCCGCGCCATTTTGTTTTCTTTTTCTCTTCTTCTTTCCTTTTGCCAGCGAAGAGAGGAAAGAAGGTATAAAAAAAGAAGGGGAAAGAAAACTAGAATGGGCTGCTAGCCCGGTGGAAGAGCGTTAGGCGAGAGAGTGTGAGGTTGCTAGTTCGATCCCGGCTTGGGCAAAATTTTTGAAAATTTTTCTTTAATTTTTCTATTGGGATTTAAAAGCAAGGACAAGCCTAGTAAAATCATAAACAAATTATATTTACTTTTCCTAAACCTTATTTATAATGAAATAGGTTTACATCTTTTCAAGAGATTATTATTTATTCTTTTCCAAAATTTCTTTTGCAAATAATTATAAACTTATATTCAAACCATATTCCCTCTCCAAAGAAAATTTCTATCTTTTGTGAAACCCATTGTTCACCTAAATATTATTTTACATATATATATATAGATATGCGGAGTTTCTAAACTAAAAAATCCACGTTAGTTATTTGGCATCTCAGCTTCAAGGTTTATCAAATATTTCGAGATCCGGTTATTATTAACCCTAGGACTTCTCGACCCAAGAAATAACTTGATGAAATTGAAAGGTAATCACTTTTTTAATTGAATCATCAACTCTAGTATGTCTCAAACTTTAAGCATATTAAAATAAATATCGCATCCTTCTTAACAAAATCGGATTCATTACAAAACTTCAAATCCTTATAACCCTTTCGCTCTAACTCGGATTTCGCCGAAACTCGAGCCTAGGTTCGCGTAGAGTCATAGCCAAGTATTAGGAGCCGCTTTCACCATTCATTTGGCTTTTATTGGATCTTATTGGATTTTATTTGAATTCTAATCGAATTCAAATTGGATTTCTCGCACATATGATAGAGTCAGAGGCAGTCGAGAACGTCGAAGACTCAAGCCAACGGGATTGCAAGCAAGGCAAGTCATCACACTCTTTGAACATATTGAACCCAATTGCGGGCGAAGTTGTTTTAAACTTTAAACATGCATGCTATACATAGAGAATTACCTATACTTGTTATGCCATGCCTTATTGTTGATTACTTTTAGAATTATTTCTTGTAACTCTTGATGTGATACATACAACCGGAGAATATCTTCGGTAAAATGCTTAGCCATGCTATTTTTAGATTCATGCATACTCATGATTTTATGAAGAGCTTTATGCTTGGGCAACTACCTTAGGGAAGGTAGTTGGAATGCGGCATGTGGAGACATGAGCGCCACATTGCCTAAAACATGATGAAATGAGTTTTTATGAAAACCAAAAAGGAAAGACCAATGTTTTTAGACTGGGGCGGCTGGATGATTTGGGTGGATTCCAGAAAAGGCAAGTGCCGACCCTGGTCAATTAAGGACCGAGCCATGAGATAGCCGGAAAACGAGCCAGTACAACCGTACTTCTCGAATGGGTATAGACCTAGCTGATTAGATAGCCGAGCGGAGGCAGTATCCTTGCATAGATGGTTCTTTACGATGTGGTTTGTGTTATGAAGATGAGGCTGCGGCCCATGTTGTGGATGTTGAAATTAAATCGATATTAATTGAACTTAAAGATTGAGGAAGTCCTCCCTTACCCGGTGCGCCAGAACTCCTCTCTTTGCTAGAAATTGATGGCTAGAGTGCATGAGGGCTTAAGTTCATGGAGCGGGTACTGCCAAAGTGAGGTTATCGAAAGGCTTTGCCATGACCGTCTCATGTGTTGGGACGTAGGCTCATTTGTTGGGCTGTCGCGAGTACGGGTAAAGTGTACATCCTTGCGGTGTGAATGAATCAATCTATTCGAATAGCCGTGCTCACGGATATTGAGCATCGTGACAAGACTTTCGCTTGGCTAGACTCATAAATTTTAAAATGATGGGTTGGTATGCATAACGATTTTATATCTTTGGTGGACTCAGCTTCTCGACCTTCGAGAAGAGGTAGACTCCCGAGAGAAAACCATGCCGCGCCGGAGGCAGGGAAACCATCCTCGGTATCACGATGGATGGCGAGACAGGAACGTCGCCGATTTAATATACTCGGAACTAAAACTTGACCTGGCTAGTTGTTAGGCTTGTGAAAAGATTTGTAAAAATTGGCTTTATGCAAAAGAACCCCAGCCATCCTTTGAATGACCCTATCATGTGCATCACTTCCGTGTTGGCCTGCTGAGTACGTTGGGTACTCACCCTTGCTATACGCACAAACCTCCAGTGAAGGAGATGAGGAAGACCCGTACACATACTACTAGGAGGAATGAAGAAAATGGAGCGCAACATGTCTTAGTCCCAGTCGTTGCACTGTGGCGATCGGCATCTCTTTGCCTTAAATCCGTCGCTATCTTATCTAATTTATGTTTTGGGTTGTATCCAGGACCGTAGGTCTATATGTATTGGATATTTCCTTCGGGCCTACTATTGTAATAATTTCGATGTAAGACTATTCGTGCATGTGCACTGATTATTGATCTTGTATTTGTAGGTACCAAACTACTTGATCCAGGAAAATGGTACTAAGAACATGAAAGATTCCCGTTCCAAAAACGGGGTCCACAGATTTTGCCACCAAAGCTGGTAAGCCTTGACTCAATCTTTCACTTTTTAATCTCCGGTTTACTTCTCCTGTATCTTCATTTGCTCCTTTGAATCTATCAACCAAAGTGGAGGAGATCCCGAGGTTGCGATCCTCTCGAAGCACAGGTTCCTCAATCAAAATTTAGTGGCGCGATTCGAGGGCGGAGACGAGGGCATCATTACGAAGAAGCAAATGGAGAATGAAGAAAGAGATATGCTTGTAGATAGCACGAGCAGAAGCGACTCGGTGCTAAACGTAAGTTTTGCTTCTTTTACATTGTAGCTTTGTAATTGCTTTTCGATCGACCAACCCGAACTTGTATGTAGAGGGTGTATTGCCGGTCAATGGCCAAATCGATGCACTCGAGAAGTTGGTCCCGCACTTCAACTCCACTGGAGAACATCCGGCGGGAGTTAAAGGCCACTCGAGAGGAAGTGCATCGAGGGAAGCGGCTGCGAGGAGAGAGATAGCCGCACTCACGGGAGGAGAACCTCGACCTCGGGGTTCGGTCGGGAGTAAGCCCAATCTCCTTAGTCTTTTTGCCTTTAATTGTAGTCTTCTTTGATCTTGGTCGTTGATAATTTTTCTTGTTGCGAGAGAACTCGTCGGAAGTGCACTCGCTCTAGACCTAGGTTTGGATGATGCTAACGCCGGCAAAGCATTTGGAGGCGAGTTTGAAGGTGAGTTCTTTCAAAACGGCATTCTTTATTTTGCTTCATCTTCGAATGTTTGTGTGATCATATGTCTTTGTGACCTATAAGATCAAGACCCGAGCTCAATATGATGTTTTCATTGAGAGGGTCAAAAAGGCCAGCGTCGGGGACGATGTTGCTAACGCGGCGACACCGATCCTGTTGTCCTTTGTTCCATCATGGGCTCGGGACCAGCTCGTTGGACTTCGTCGAGGTCTTTGACAAGCCGGAGGGCTCTGATCAATCACAGCGAACATTTACGAGGCGGCTACTATGGGGGCGAACTTCGCCCTTGCACGAGCCAAGTCACTCTATCCTCGGATAGAAGTTGACTCCGTCGGGGAGGGTTCGCTGATGGTACTTTGGATGAGCGAGCTTTGGAGCTGATTGATGAAGCACGAAGTGGGCCAAGAAGGTGGCCGTGATGTAGTAAACAATTTCCGATCTTGATTGCTCTGTGAACATTTGTATGCGACTTTCGATGTGACTTGTAAATATTCAATTTATTTATGTTAATGCCTTGATCCGAGTTTCTATGTAAAATTTATTAAGTAATTTTCGTTCGACTATCACCAAGCCTAAGCTTGATTAGGTCATCAAAAAATTCTCAGTCCTTATGCATTGAACTCGAATAAGGGAACATTAAGCAATGATAAACCAAATATGCACGAGGTTGTCGAAGAAAACCATGCTTTATTGACACATATGCAGCCCCATTGCTAACTCAAGAAGTCATCTTGCTTGAGATTGGAAGTCAAGAATAACATGAAACTTAAGGCAATTTAAGCATAGTATCGTCGAAGATGTTCGATGTTCCAAGAGTTCTCCACCATGGATCCGTCTTCATGCTTTAGTCGATATGCTCTGGCCGAGTCACCTCGGCAATTATGTATGGTCCTTCCCATAGTGGAGATAATTTGTGATGGTCCTTGGTGGTTTGAATCTTGCGTAGAACTAAATCGCCGACAATAAAAGCTCGTGCTCGAACGTTGCGGCCGTGGTATCGTCGAGTCCTTGAAGGTATCTTGCCGGCGGATCGGGGCTGCCTCACGGGCCTCTTCCGGTCGGGTGAGGTCATCCACTCGGTCTTGATCATAGCGTTCGTCGTTAAAGCGGCGGACTCGAAGAGATTTGTACTCCATTTCGTTCGGTAAGATGGCTTCTGCGCCATATACCAAAAAGAAAGGAGTTTGGTCGTGTAGCGCGGGCGTAGTCCGTAGAGACCATAGAACCGAGGGGAGCTCTTGGACCCATTTGCCGGCATAAGGATTTAGCCGGTCAAACACTCGGGCCTTGATACCTTGAAGAACCATGTCGTTGGCACGCTCAACTTGTCCATTGCTTTTGGGATGTGCGACCGATGCGTAGCAGATTTTGATCCCAAAATCTTCACATAATTCCTTAAATATGCCTCCAGTGAATTGAGTCCCATTGTCGGTTATTATTCTATTTGGGACGCCAAACCGGTGTACGATGTTGAGGATGAAATCTCGTGCCTTGTCAGCGGTGATTGTAGCGACCGGCTTAGCCTCGATCCAATTGAAGAACTTGTCAATTGCGATGAACAGATGTGTGAATCCTCCTGGAGCCTTGTTGAAAGGACCGACCATATCCAAGCCCCATACCGCAAACAGCCAGGATAGTGGAATCGTTTGTAGCTCTTGGGCTGGGACATGGCTTTGCCAAGCGAAGAACTGGCATCCTTCACATGTTCGGATGACTTTGTCGGCGTCGGAAACCGCGTAAGCGGAAAAGCCTTGTCTATAAGCTTTTCCCACCAAGGTGCGTGCTTGCCACGTGACTTCCACATATACCAGAGTAGATATCTTGGAGTAGTTGCCGTCCTTCCTCGGGTGTGATGCATCTCATCGGGACTCAGGAAGGGCTCCTCTTGTATAAATCAGAATCCACCATGACATAAGCTTGACAACGGCGTCGGACTCGTTCCGCCTCATCCCGATCTTGGCGGCTCTTGCTTGAGTTAAAAACTTGATGAATGGTGTCCTCCGATCGGCGTCGATCATGGCGGCTTGGTATGCAGCTTGTGTTAGTGATATGCCCTAGAGGCAACATGGAGATGTTGGATATCACGTCAATGTTTATGTATTTATGAATAAAGTGTTATTCAGTTCCATGAAATAGACATCTTGTATTGATCAATAAGTACGTGACTTATTTATGAGACTCTCTATGTATGAATCTATTTCTAAATGATCACGATCATATATCATATTATTGGAACTAATATGATTCTAAGATCGGCATGTTTATCGATTGATGATCATGTCTCATAGATCATGGGTATGGAGATACCAAATCAATAAACATGGACACATATGTTAGAGAACACATTGTTGGATAGACCCACCATGAGACACTACGGGAATTAATGTGCCATTAGTTGGTCTCAGGTCGTGTTGGTACAAAGTCCTTAGACACTGAGATCACCATGGATTCCAACATGTGTAGTAGCCTACTTTGGGACTACCAAACGCTATTCCGTGGCGGGTAGTTATAAAGGTAGTTTTTGGTTTGCTATGAAACATGGAGTGGGATGTGAGTGATCAAGATGGAATTTGGCCCTCCTTTGGAGATATATCTCTGGACCCCTCGAGGTAATGGATTATGGAAATGTATGGCCATGCTAAGTTGATTGAGGAGTCAATCAACAGACAGATAATCCAATACGGTTCGAGTGGATGGTTAAGCTATTGAAGGGATGGCACACATCTTGCCTACAACTTAATTGGTATCGTGAGGCAAAGGGATTTGTGTACACATTACAGGTTCAGAGCCGATATTATATTCTTGTATACTATGGTGTCAATATGTGCTGCTAGGCGTCGGTGTTGACGGTCGGCTCGTTGGACTCGAGCCGACGATCGGCTAAGTTAGACTATAGCCAAAACCGAGTGTACACGAACCTATAGGGTCGCACGCTTAAGGGGATAGAATGGATATTCGAGTTGGACTCGGATACGGCTCGGTGGATAGGGATCCAATCGGATAGAGTTCTATGGTCTTACGACGTATGGGCGGCCAACTCTATGAGATTCGGATAGGATCCGATTCAAAAGAGTCCTGATCGGCCACTAGTCCCAGTCGGCCAACTCTATATAAAGGGGCGAGGGGTGGAGAGTTGAATCATCGCATTGATCCGAATCCGCAACAAGTCGCCGAGATCTATCTCCACGGAAACCCTCCCACTTCCGAGCCAAAACCCTAGCCTTGCATCGCGTGCAAGTACACGGGTGTTCGGCGTTGTCCCGGACGTGTGGATACCGGTAGACACCTTTGCTACGTTGCGCGGCTGTTAATCGGCTACGAATCGGCGTGGTGGAATCGGCTGCGGTTGAGTGCATCGGAGCGAGGCGCGAGAACGCGGTCAGACGACTCGGCGAATCGGCTGATAGGTGAATCGGCTGTCCCCAGGAATCGGCTGTCAGCTTGCGGGAATCGGCTGTCATCGGCCAGCACAGTTCCAGATCGGATAGCCCTGATTGGCTATTTTCGCTGCATACTTCGATCGGTAACGATCTATTGGCCCTTACCTGCAAGTGTTCCTGGTTTGCGTGGTAAAAAGTTTTGTTTTTGGCTAGTGTAGCCTCCGCGTAACCCTTCAGCTTGCTCGTTGGGAGTTGGTTTTGCTGCAACAGTCGACTCATAGAGTGCTCTACGAAAATGTCTGTTGGAGCAGCTTCTCGCTTGGACCCGAACTGCGCCAACTCGTCGGCTGCCTCGTTATTATGTCTCAGGACATGGGATAGCTCTAGTCCGTCAAACATGTCTTCAAGTTTACGAACTTCTTGCCGATAGGCTTCCATGGTGTCGTTCAAACAGGACCAGTCTTTCATCACTTGATTGACGACCAGCTGGGAATCTCCTTTCACCACCAACCGTCGTATCCCGAGTGAAACAGCGATAGGTAGTCTTGATGCGCACCCCCCTTTTGTAGGTCGTCTTGATGCCGTTTCTCTGCGATAGGTAGAAAACGTTTTCTACGCCTAACTTGTTTTTGCAGAGAATGCTTTGAGATGGTATGGCCCTACTGTATGTATGAGATGTATGAGATGCATGTGATGCATGTAATATTCTTTCATATGTGCAATCCCTGTAATATTCTTTCTTACATGCAATGCTTGTAATATTCTTTCACGACCTACGAGTCGATGTAATCTTCAATTAGAGCTTCTATAGTAGTAGCTTAGTTTGAAGAAATCAAGCATTCGGCACTCGGAAGAACGGTAATGAAGATGGAGATCCTCTACAATGGCATGGAGATGGAGATCACCAAGTGAAGGGGGCCATACTATTTCATGCTATTCTACCTGCTTTCATATATGTGATATGTTTGTTTGATAGGATAGCATCCCTCACAAAATTAAGTAGTAATGATGCCCTTCCAAATGTTGCACCGTCACCGTTATGCTCATCAATGGTGGAGTGCCAAGCAGAGTGCCATTCTCTATCATAACACGAGGGGGTATATGTCGGACATATACAGCAGGAGCATTTGGTTTACTTAACAAGGCTATCAAAACAGTTTTGGGCCTTGGGGCATAGGTTGGCGCTTTAGCTTGATGTTCCGAACCACTGGGTCTAGTACCGGGGGGTACCACCCCGGGTGAACCTCTTGGTTAGGGTGATCTGAGCGGTTAAACGTGATGGCCACCTCCGACCATTGTAGGTATTATGGGACTTCGGGTTGTGCCGCATTGACCTCGCGGTCGGTTAGCTTTTGCTTCCTCTTGGACTCATAAGCTTGCGGCCCCCCGAAGATGTGATTCAGCTCGCCCATGGGGTCTTGGAAAGGCTCTAAATTTCCGGTCGGGTCGTTCTTCTTGGTTCCCGATGGGTCGGCTTCGTCGATCGGCTTCTTGCTCAGTTGTGCCGCATATTGTTCGGCAAATTGCTTGTAGATAAAGCAATCCTTGGCGCGTGCTTGTGATTGGGAAGATGCGTGCCTTTGGGCGTTCATGATCGCGTCGTAGGCGCGACATGGGGACGGCGTTTGGAGTTGGACGTCGTGGCAACCAGGTCCTCGCGGCACTTGCGGTCTTTTTGGCCTTGGTTGTTGTTGCCGTTATCCTTCTTAGGATGTCGGCTGCCTCCCGACTGCTTGTCATCCCTTCTGTCAGGTCTATCTTGCCGTGCCGCCTTGATTGTGTCGTTGGATTTGGCATACGAGTTCGCTGTCTCGAACATTTGCTTCACCATCTTAGGTGGCTTATGCCCAAACTTTCCGATCAACAGCTCATCACGGACTCCCTTCTAGAAGACGGCGATGATGATGTCGTCGGTGATGTTGGGGATCTTGTTGCGCTTTTCCGAGAATCGTCGGATGTAGTCCTTCAGCGGCTTGTCTGGCTTCTGGATGATGTTGTAGAGATCGAAGTGGGTTTCGGGCCTTCCGAAGGTGCCCTGGAAGTTGGTGATGAAGTGATCCCATAGTTCGCTCCACGAACTAATTGAGCCTCTTGGCAAGCTCGTGAGGCGGTTCTGGCTGAGTTGGCGAGGGCAACGGGCGAGTAATTGGCCATGGCCTTGTTGTCACCTCCTGCTGTGCGGATGGCGAGGGTGTACACGGTCAGCCACGACTCGGGGTCGATCTTTCTGTCGTACTTCTCGATTCCTGTTGGCTTGAAACCACTCGGCCAATGCACTCTGCGCAGGTCCCCAGTGAACGCAGGTACTCCGTCGTCGTTGCTGTTGGGCGATCTCCTTCGATCTTCGTGGGAGCGCTGCTCTCGCTCTTGGTAGCGTCGGTCAAGGACTTCCCGCAGATCACTCAATGGGGTCCTAGGAAAGCTGCTTCGCTAGTCAGAGTTGTTGCTACGGCGGACCCGGTTGTGGACGGGTGGTCGTCCATGCCGCTTTTCGTGGGAGTCGGCCGATTGCTCTTGATGCTTCCGTGTGGCCTCATGGCGGGGTCTCTTGACCTAGTGGCCGTCGATCTTGTTCTTGCCTCCTGTAATCCTTCGACCACGGTGGCGGAAGTCGGCTTACGTCGGGCGTTTACGCCACGGACTTAGTCGGCCTCCGTGCGAGGTGGAGGAGAGCAGGTTGGGCTGCAGCAGCCGCGACGATGGTCTTGATCTTGTCCAAGATGGGCGTCAGTAGCGGGTGCCGCTTCGATGACAGTGTCGAGGAGGGTGAGGCGGCCACGGTGTTACGTTGGGACGTGCGGAAGATGTTGGTGTTGTCGACTCGCGTCTGAAGTATGGCCTCCCGAGCGGATCGTCTGGTCGCCCTCAGGTCTCGCTTTCTCCTGTCAGCTTCCTCCTTGCGCCTATTCTAGTTTTCTGCCAGCTTGCGCTCCTGCTCAAGCCTGGCTTGTTCTTCCTCTGCGATCCTGCGGGCCATGGCTGAGTCGGTCTCGGCCACCTCGGCCATGAGAACGTCGAAGCACTTTGGCTCGTAATCCTTGTTGCGGTCGGAGTCGTTGGCCTCGTCCGTGGAGATGCCGTAGAGATCGTCGGCTGAAGAGCTGAGGTACTCATCGAGCTCCGTGGATGAGCATGACCCGAACGGTTGGAGGATGACGGCGACTTCCCTTGAACTCGGATCGCTTGAATCTGGATCGTTCCAGTCCAGGTCATAGCTTGATGACGGTTGTTCTTCCAAGTAGGTCGATTTTGACTCGGAGGAGAGGAGTTTGCAATAAACCTCATCGGCGTTTGGTAGTCCGAACAGCGCCGAGTGGATTCCTTCTTTCGAGTGGACGGATTCCAACTCGGAAGTTAGAGCTCTGTAGTAGATCTCGGCGTTGTTCGGCAACTCGAACGACGCCGAGTGGATTCCTCCTTCCAATTGGGCGGAACCCAACTTGGAAGTCAGAATTGTGTCGTAGTTCTCGGCGTTGTTCGGTAGCCCGAATGGCGCCGAGCGGGTTCCCCCTCCCGACTGGTCCGAATCCGAATCGGGGAAGGAGAGCTTGTTGAATCCTTCGGCGGTGAAGTCGTTGATGCCTGATGAAGATCCCATCGTGCTTGCCGACGAGATTGAAGAGGAAATCTTGACGCGCGGGCCCCTACCTGGCGCGCCAACTGTCGAAACTTGGTTTCGGCAGTAGAAATTTGGGGGTGCAATCAAAATCGCCAAGCTCGATGGGTTAAGTGGAAAACAAGGTTTAGACAGGTTCAGGCCCTCTCGTGAGGTAATACCCTACTCCTGTTTCGGGGACTCGATCCGCCGAGTGTTTATTGATCTCAAGATCTTGTGTGTCTAGAAGCTTGTATGTACTTCGCATACCTCTGATCTCCTTCAAGGGACGCCCCTTACCCCCGTTATATAGTTTTGAGGGGCGGGCTTACAAGTCGGAAACCCTATCTTACTCTAAGTCGGTTTCCTCAATCTTACCAAGTTATGACTATGAACAGTTGTCTTATCTAATCGGCAACGTAACACCCAAGTCATAGCCGGTTACATAATTAGCAGGGTAACCTATCCCTATTACCAGTCGGATAAGCTTGCCATGTGGGTATCCGATTGCCATAATCTCCACAAGCAGGTTGTAAGACCCCTTCTCGTCGATGACAAAGAATGTTGTGGGCACGGTCTTATTGCCGATGGTCAGTTCAACGTTGAGGACGCCCTTGGTTTCCGATGGGTTGCCGCCAAAGTCTTTGAGTACAACGGCTTGCCGTTGATGAATCCTTTAATGTACAACGGCTTCAAGTGCCGATTTTTGGTCCCCTCGGGTTTGTCGAAGATAGCCTGGTTTGGTGAGATTGCCAGTTTCGCTAGGTCATCCTCAATGGTGTCTGCATCGGCTTTAGGAGCGCCAAACTCGGCTGGCAGCATGAACACCATGTTAACCGATGCAGAAATTTTGCCTTTCCCTTTGGCTGCCCTCCTGGCTTGATCGGCTGGGCTTTCCTCGGCTTGCTCTTCGTCGGCTACGGTAGCTTTCTCTTTGGGTACCCATCGCCTTTTGATTTTGCCCAGCCGATGGCGCTGTTCGTGGATCATTTGCCAAACTTCGTCTTCTCTCCCTTCACGCTTTAGTCGTTGAACCCTTCTTTTCTGCGTCTTTGTGAAGAGATCGGACGGGCACCATTGGGGGTTGGCCGATTCTTCGTTGTCGGCCTCTTCATCGTCGCGGTTGTTGCCATCGCGGTTTTCGTCGACGAAGAAGTCTTGCTGGATCGGGCCAAGCTGATCATGGACAGACCGCCGCCTTTGGTTTAGCTGAACGGCTCTGGGGACGAACCGGGTTGGGCTTGCGGTCGATGAGTTCCTATGCTGTTGTCTAGGAGATCGTTGCACGCCTGGGCAATCGTCCGGTGTTGGCGTCTCATACCGGATTCCCAGCGAGTACCTAAAGAATCACAATGCCAATGTGGATCGGGCATTGCGGTTTACCTTGTATCGGCGGCTTTGGGTATTCGGCTCGCGGCGACGAGGTGCTTCATTGTAAGTTTCTTCTGTCGAGACCGGTGCGATGGCGGTGTCGGTTATGTTCATGGATCGGCCGTCGGTCGGCCGTCGATGGCGGCGCACCATATTAATCGACGTGGCGTGACATCCAATTTGCTCATCTTACGCCTTGGCCCCGATCGATGTATTGACTAAGCCATGCGCCATTACGTTCATCGATCGGCTTGCACAGGGCCGGCTTGGTCCGTGTTGATCGGGAAAGGATTGCCGTCTACTTTCATCGGCCGATTTGAATCGGCGAACTTCACTTCTCGGCCTTAATTGCCATTGGATTTCTTGCCTAAAGACTTTGCGATCGTTGGTGGCGTGGGATGTGGAGTTGTGCCACTTGCAATATTTCTTTTTCTTCAATTCTTGGCTGACGGGATCACATGATTTTTAGGCAACTAAATCTGCTTCTCCTTGAGCGGCAAGTCAAAAATCTGTCGGCCTTGGTGATGTCAAAATCGTATCGTTCTTCTTTGGCCGTCTTCGGCGGCCATTGGCGGACGATGGTCTTTTTGTTCTTGGCCCATTCGGTGCCGCCACTTCTACGTCATCGTCGTTGGACTCGTAGTCGATTCGACGACGACTGAGTTATATTTTTGACGGCCTTCACTGGTGTCTTGGAATCTTGCTCGTGGGCCATCACCTTCGCGCCAAGTGGGCTAAGGCTGTCAAAGTCTGCGAGAGAATCGCTCTCGGATTGGCGCGATCAAACCATGAAGGGCCAAATCGGCCAGTGGGGATCCGATAGCACCGAGGTGTAGCATCGGTTCCTCATCTCTCTAAAGTGTTGGATGTATTCTTGGACCGATTCGTTGTGTTTTTGCACGATCTTTGGTGAGGTCCGACAACTTCATCTCGTGGTTGCTTGGAGTAAAAGTAGTTGTGGAATTGTTTTTCAAGATCGGCCCGGCTACGAATTGAATTGTAGGGCAATGAGGAGAACCAAGTAAAAGCCGATCTGAAAGAGAAAGAGGGAACAATCGGACTCTCAAGGCGTCGTGGCAGAAGCTTCGCCGCCTTGTGCCAGAATTGGCTAACATGCTCATAAGTTGAAACGTTGTCACCTTACGACAACCGAAAAATCGGGGATCTTATATCGGTTGGGCAATGGGATGCGCTCGAAGTGCTCCGGATAGGGATACCGATACATGTTCTCTGAGTCTTTCGGCTTGAGGCCGAATTGATCGCGCATGACATTTGTAATCAGATTGGCCCAGGTTCAGTTGTCTTGCTGTATCGGCTCGTATGGGTCACACGGCGCGGGTGCTTGCCAATACAGTGGTGGTGCCTGAGGCCTGTAATGATGATCTTGACGGCCTCCTTGGTACTGGTAGTGATGATCAGCGGGAGGCGGTCGATGCGCCGGTGGTGGCATTGGTGGTCTGAAGCATTGTTGGCCATCGGCGTTGTACCACTGTTTGGATCAATTGGCTCGGCTGCTGATTGTCGTTGAACATATTAGCAATCGATCTTGGGGGGCGGTGCTGTCGGTTCAGCATAGTAATTGCTTGGCCTTATAGCTGATTCACTGGATTCGGGCGCCGAGGACTCCTCCCGGTGACCCTTGTTGTGCTAGTGGTGGAATCGGCCGATTCTGTGTGACCAGCATCCAGTAACCAGGAAATTGGCCATCTGTGAAGTACATCGGCCCTCGTTGCAGCTAGTCGGCTATCTTGGCATCGACCACAGTAGCGATCATGTTATTGAGAGTGCTGACCGGGATGCTACTTTGATTGACTAACGCGTGATGGACGGCCGAGTCGATTTGGTCTTGTAGAGAATATAGAGCCGAATCGTCCTGTTCCTGGGTCGGCTCCTCCATCTTCTATTTGCCTTTTGTCTCACCAGAGGATGATGCCTTAAGGTCGTTCATGCTGAACTTATATTTTTGATGCACGGCCCCAGATCTTGTTTGGGTGAAAGATTGCAAGTAGTTAGCCTAGAGTTCTTTCACCATCTTCTTATAATCGGCTTGCTGTTCAGCCGATAACTGCTCCATCTTCACAGGCACGATGTTATCCTGGGAAATGTTGAGGCTCTTGGAATCGACCATCTTGCTGGCTGAATCTATGCGTCCGAGTTGAGCTGACAGAGAAAGTCCCACCGGGCGTGCCAAGAAGTGTGTTGATGAGAAATTTCTCTCACGCGCTGGCCTGGGACATCTGCTTAACTCCAGTGCAGGTCCTTCTCGGCTGCCTGTGCTACGCAGGGTGTGCCAGTTGGTTTGATCTGTTAGCCAACAAGAAAAAAACAAGGGAATATGCATTAAGTGTTAGGTTAGATCCCCCTTTGGATCGGTGAGGAAACCCATGAACATATATATGCTATCCTAAACTATATTTAAGCAAAGTGACTGGAATAGATCGGCTATACCGAGACAGCATCAGCCGTTTAACCTAAATACATCATAGGATAATAAATATATGAATCGATAACCTAGCCGATACTAGAAAGCTAACGATGAATCGACTAGTACTCCGATGAATCTTATGAAAAGATATCACTCTTGAACCAAATGTACGCAGCGTGGAAATCGGCCATCGAGCATTGATAGCAGGCGATTTCGGCTAGTAACGTCCAGACAAGAATGCGATCTTAATATAAGAGCGAGTCCTAATATAAATCTAATAATAAAAATATTAAAAGAAACATATCAGGGCAGATAAGGCCGGCTGAAACCCCGGCATTGTCTCTAAACAATATAAATCTAGCCAAACAAATCATTGATAGTTCTAAAAACGACTTAAATAGTTCGAACCCGATGCAACATTAAGTATAAAAAGAAAAACCTGATCTGTTGTAGCAGATTTATATCTCTCAAGACGGTGGATACCGCATATAAACCAGCCAACCTTTAGATCTAGCCCTATCGACTGCAAGTTCTTGATAGAACTAGCCAATGGCAGGATAGATCTAAACATTGATCTAATTTATATACACTATATGATAAATAGTGTGGTACAAACTCCTGAATCTAATGTGTCATTACGATGGAAGCACTAGAAACAGCAGATCATGCCACTAATGACAAGCAGTTACCTGAGTTTGGGGATCGAAACGATGCAGCCCGTAGCCAAACAAATTGCTCGTCTGAAGAAAATGGTTGGCGATGCGCCGAAGGTTCGATTGATTGTGATTGTGTTTAATTACAGGGGGTCTCAGATCCTATTTATACCCAAGATACAATTATCTGTGCAAACCCTGGACTCTATCTAAACTACTATTTAAAACACGACATTATCCCGAGAAAGACCCATGTCGCGTTACAATTAACAGTTTAAACAAACCCCTAAATTACAAATACAATTGCCGTTACAGGACTCTATCCATAGGTGGCAATATCGTTTAACACACAACTAATAACCAAATCTTCTATTTATCTTCAAACTACTTCATCAGAAATGGTTTTATCCCTTCAGGACCTAGAATCGGCCATCGGCTGCTCTTGTCCGATCCAACCTCAGCCGATTGGCCTCGCAGCCGATCACTTCTCAGCCGATGCGGCCTCTATTTCTCCACCAAACCAGCCGATCCGATTCTACTTCGCCTTTGCAAAGACTTTGGGATTCAACTACCAAATTTCAGTGTTAACAATATCCCAAGCAATGGCACAGCCGATTAGCCGAATCACTATGGGATATCGGATGGCCTGCCATGAATCAATTCAAGTCCCTCCATAGAAGCTAGTTTACGGGCATGAGGCAGTACTACCGTGGGAAAGCATCATCGGCTCAAGGCGCATTCAACTACGAGGACCAACTCACGGCCGATGATTATTATCACGATAGTGGACAAATTAGACGACCTAGTTTTGTCAAGAATGAGGGCCTTGGAAAAAGTTACAAGGGATAAAGAACAAGTAGCCAGACATTATAATAAAAAAGTGGTGCCTAAATCTTTTGAAGAGGGCGAGCTCGTTTGGAAATTAATATTGCCGATCGGATCCAAAGACAACAAATTCAGCAAGTGGTCACCAAATTGGGAAGTGCCTTTCAAGATCCACAAATGCGTCTCTAAAGGGGCTTACATGCTACAAGGATTTAGATGGAGAGGTGTTTGGAAGGGCTCTTAATGGAAAAGACTTGAAAAAATACTACCCAAGCGTATGGATCAACTCATAATTCGGCTCTGTTTGATCAGCCGATTTGTGCTAGCCTATGTCCTGTTCCAGTCAGGCATCGCCTTTAGGTCGTTTTCATGACAAATTTTTCCCCTAAATTTCTACGATCGGCTACATGGTGGGCCGACAGCGATGACAATGAGGTATAGTTGATTCCAGGACATAATTTCGTCAACATCGAAGATATCAACAAAATTAAAGGGGGCATATACATACACGAGCCAACTACAAAATTGGGTGTCAGGAAATTTTTTAAGCTTCGTAATCGGCAGTCAATATAAAGGCGTTTTAAGTGATTGGTTTCGGTGGCCATAATTCAAGTGTTAAGATCGACGGTCGTGGTGTGGTTTCGGAATCGGCAAACGTGACGTAACACGGACGGCCAGAGCCGGTTTCAGCATAAGCAATTCAGAATTAACAGTTATACTAAGACAATGCATAAGGCTGAAGCCGATTTCATTCACAAGCACGGTTTTGGAAATTAACAAGTTGTAATGAAGGCTTCGGCGGAGCCGATTATAAAAGTCAGACGAATGTTTTACAGGAGGTCGAAGCCGATTTCGTTCATGATCATGGTTTAGAAACGGACAAGCTATATTTAAACATTCGGTGAAGCTGATTACAAAAGCTGGATGGGTATATTACATAAGGCAGTAGCCGATTTCAGAATACTAAAAATATTACAAGTGAGTTGATCTCTTCAGGAAATCGGCTATAGCCGACAACGCCGTCCGCCTGATTTGGTCCACCTCCTCGATGACCTTGACGTTGTCGGCTTCGGACCGGCCACGGCCGAATCCCTTTCACCAAGTCCCGAGATGCGCCACGGCCGCCTTGATACTTTGACGTTGGGCGTCGATTTCGGGCGCAGGCTGGACATATACTCCTTGTGGACGTCGATCTTGTTCATGACTTGAGCGAGATCAGCCATCGGCCTAGTCTGGCATGAAAGGAGTTGCTCGAGCTTGGCCGCCGGCTCGGTTTTCAGGCGGTCGAAGGTGGCTTTCTGACCCTCGATAGCCTCTTTGGTCAACTGGAGGGTTGCCGACCGCGTTTGGTTTTCATGACGGTCGGCTATTCGCTGCTGGGCCCGCTCGTACTTGAGTTGATGCACCTCCAAGAAGGTTGCCGGCACAATGGCGTCGGCTATCGCCTTTGGCAGCTGGCCTTGGATCTCCCGAAAGCGCGCGCGGATCGAGCTACTGTCGGCTACTAGCACGTCCAGCGAGGCCTCCAGCCGATTGCTGATGTCGGCTAGACTGGCCCTCAGGTCCTTGTCTGGCGTCACCAGCACCTCCTCGCCGATCTCGCCAGACTCCTCGAACTCCGAGAAGTCGAAATTGAGGAGGTCGGGTATGTTCTGCAAACAGAAGATGATGATTAGAAAAGAGTTGTTAAGTTGGCAGAGCAACTTGTTCGGCTGGTTCGCCACCTGCGGCCGATGGGGCCTCACCATCGGCACCATTGCCGCCGCCCGCTGCAGCCACGGTGTGCTCACTCGATGCCGGGGGGAGCAATCGACGGTGATCGAGGAGAGGCTGCAAAAGAAGACAAGTGTTAGCGAGTCAAGTCGGCTGAAATTTGTAAGCTAGGATGCGGGAGATGGTTACCGTTGGAACGTGACATGGGATACGGCCGACCGGCTTCTTGATCTGGAAAGGGCATGATCGGCTGAGTATATAGTGATGTCATACTATGGTCGAATTTAGTAAGGTGAAAGCTTACCGATGGTCTCTTTGTCGGAGGGCTTGGTACCACTGGATCGTCGGCCGGGGGATTGATGGAGTTGTGGCTTGAGCTGCTGGACTCTGCCGCTGCCCCAACAGCCATCGATATCTCTTCGTCAGCCACCTGGTCGTCAAGGTATTGAGTGACACTCGGATCTACCGATGGGAGGCTGTCGGCCGGCACGATCGGCTTCTTCTTCTTCGGCTTCTTGGGGGCAGGCGTCGCTGATGGCTTTGCAGGAGGCGTGGCTCTTTTCTTGTGAGCTATTGGCTCGCGCGTCGCCCGCGCAGCAAGGATGCCGTTTCAGCGCGCCCGGCCGATCGCCAACGGAGCAAGGCCGCCCCATCAAGAACACCTAGGCGGTACTCAATGGGGATCCCGGAGTCGCTCACCGTGGGCCTTTCCGTCTCGGTTTCCTTCGAGTAAAAGGAGGCAGGTGTTGGCCGATTACAGTAGCCGACAATACAAGAAAGGAATAATTCAAATTTCAAGACTTACCGAGGGATCTCATCGGGCGGCGGCAAGCCGACGTAGTAGGAGGATCGTTGGTGGAAGATGTGGCGTTTGATCTCAACCCACCATCGGCGTAAGGCTGCGCTCTTCTTGTATGCTAGCGTCATCTCGCCAATACGCCAAGGGGCGGGCCGGCTATGTTCAGCGGCCGATTCATGATCAAGGTTGATTCACGATCCCCATGGTCTCGATCTTGTCGGCGTAGTACAGCCGACGGGCAGTTGCCCAAGACTAAATTGCCTTGCATCCGATATAGGGTAGTAGAATTCGTAACTCTTGGCCACAGATCGGCCTTGGTGGATCCCAGTCGGCGGGATGCGGGGAGTCGGGCGGCGGTGAACAACTCTGCACGGGGTTGTTGGCTGAGTTGATTATCTTCCCACTTGAAGTCGGCTGGCAGCTCGAACAGTGCCTAGTCCCGGTAGAAGTACCAAGTCTGATTGTTGTTGGCAAGCCCATCATACAGGGAGATAAACCATTCGGCTAGCAAATCGGCCGACTGCCTCAAGCCCGTGTGCACGCCGCGCCTCTCCGTAGCTCATGCATCCGGTGGTGGTGGTCTCGTTGCCGTCTTCATCTTCAATCGACTCCGAGCGAGGAAGCGGACCTCGGTCAGGGCGGCCGCCGGCTATCTTACAGGTCGCGCGCACTAGCGATTTGCGAAACCACCGGGGCCGCCGGTGTTGACGGGCGTTGGCGGCTATCTTCGCAGCGGCTTGATGCGGCATACGAGTACGAGTAGGCGAGGAGATACTTCCCTAGCACGAGCTTATTCCCATCGGCTAGTGATTCGGCTACGACCTGCCAGTTGGCAATCGGCCCGCAGCTTGAGCCACAGAACAGCAACTTTTCTAGCCACATCATCAGAAATGCGGCATGTTCCCTATGGCCGACCGGCCCATCCTTCATGTTCTGGGCGACGTAGCCGCTCCATCCGCCAATAGCCTTGGTCTTGAACTGGTGTTGCCCTTTTTGGCTCAGATCTCCGGGGTTAGCCGACGCCAGGATGTCCAGTCCAGTTGTCATATATACGTCGGCTAACGTCATCATCATCGGCCCTTGCTGGAACATGAAGGTGTTGAAGCTATCGTTACAGAAGTACGTCGCAGCCGACATCAGCGGCTCGTCCTTCTCCATGTTGGCCACAGATAGGGCTAGGCACTGAGCTACTCCTGTTTCTTCCCAGTAAGCCTATTTAGCCGATCGTACTCTTTTGTACCACTCTATCCAGGAGCTATCGATGGTCGGCCATGACTTGAAAGTGCCAGCCCAATGGTTCAGAGATGGCCTCCTGGTGTTGTAAGCCATCCTATCGGTTTCGGCTATTATTATGTTGGCTGGGTCAGTGTTGCCGATAGGACCTAGGAAGTATCTTTTCTCTTGGGTTAGGCTCGGAATGACTACTTGATGTGATAGATTCTACAGTTTGGAGAAAAGAAAGGAAAAATATTGTAAATCAAGAGCACTAAAAGGCATGGCAGGAAAGGGGAATCTGAAGACGAGGGATTGTATGCCGATGGGGCGTACCTCGGGGAACTCTGCCGCACCCCGAGTTTTGCCCCTAAATCATTTAAATAATTTACCCTAAAATAATCAGAGTTTCTGGAATTAATATGGAGCCAACAAATAATTTTAAAATGCAATTAATAAATAGAAAGGGCATGGTAGGATTTTCCTTAAATTTTACATGTCAAAATGCACTAACAGGATTTATTTAATTGGTTCAAAATGCACTACAGTATTTTTAACCAATTAAATAAAAATCCTACAATTTAATTAAGTCCCAAAATCCCCTTTTCCTCTTTTCTTTTTCTTTTCCTTTTTCCCGTACGGCCCGTACGTTTTCCCGCCCTTTCTTCATGTCGGGTCGTCCGCCCAACCCCTTCCCGGCCCAACAGCCTCCCCGCTGGCCTCCTTTCTCCCTTCGGCCTTGGGCCGAGTGGCCCAAGCGCCCGGCCGCCGCGTGCGCAGGTCCGCCGGTCCTCTCTCGCGCCCGCGGGCACCGACAGGTGGGCCCCACCTGTCGGGCCTCCTTCCTCACGCCCGGCCGGCCCAGCCGCCGCCGCCGCCATGCGCCGCACCTCGCCCGCCTTTTCCGGCCCGTTCCGTGCGCCCGAGCCACGTGGGCCCCTGCCGAGCATCGCCCACGCCCCCGCACTGTCGCCGCCTTTCACACGCCAAAACGGCCGCCGTCACCCCGAAACGGCCGCAGGAGATCTCTCTCTCCAGAGTCCGAAACCGCGAGTGACCTTATCCTGCCGTACCGTGCCGGTTTCAACCTCTTTTCTCCCCTTTAGAACCCCCTCAAGCTCCGCCGTGTTTCCCCTTTGCTCGCCGTCATTTTTAGCCCCCAAATCGTCGCCCGTCACCGTCCTTTTCGTTGTTGCCGGTGAGCTCGCCGCCGTTCCTCGCTTCGTTTTATTATTTCGTTGTTCCTTTCATTCACGTTCGCTCGCGTGACGCCGCCGGAGATCCCGCCCCGTGCTCCGCCGTGCGCGCCGCCGCCGGCGAGCCGCCGCCGCCGCGCCACCGAGCCAGCGGCGAAACCCTCGTCGCCGCCGTGCCGCGAACCCTAACCGTCGTCGCCGCTCAGCCGTCCGATCATTGTCGCCCCGGCCGCTCGGATCGCGCCACGTGGCCACGATCCACCGCGCCATCGCCCGGCCAATCGGCGGATGCCACGCGTCCTGCGCCCCATCGCCTCCCGCACTCCGCCCTCGCTCGTTCGGCCGCCGCCCCGCAATCGCAGCGCGCCACGTCGCCACCCGTTCGCCCGCCGCCACTTGCGTCGGCGTGCGCGTCGGCCCTAGGGGCGCGCCGGCCGATGATGTCATGCTAATGTCAGCCTTGTTTTGTTTGGAGCCGCGCGTTGATGATGTCACCGGGGACTTAATTGCACAATAAATAATTTAGTCTTTTGTTTAGTTTAAAAATCGTAATTAAACTTCTAAAATTCATATCTTCTTAATCGAGCTCCGTTTTAGTCCATTCAAGTTTCATTAAATCCAGAAAAATGTCAAGAATCCATTAAAATACTTTTGTGTGCTGTTTAAGTAGACCTTTTAGGGTGTTTTGTTGAGTGCTTTGTTTGTCGTGTAGATCCCGAGCTTTCCGGCGAGTCCGTTCTCCTCGAAGTAGTCGCCTAGGTCCCTTAGCAAGGCAAGTCATACTTTTCATTGAACATATTGTACCTATCTTATTTAAATATCTCTTTTCTCTCAAATATTGCATATGTTTTAGAATGTCATTTCATGGGATGATCATACCTACTGTACTCAACCATAGGATTGTTTACCTTATACCATTGGTAACTTGGGTTCAATATGACTAGATGTTAGTTTAAGGCTTGCTTAGTTATGCTTAGCTCAACAAGATTACTTAAAGGGGATCATATTAATCAATTATTATATTAGAGGCTAATTCTCAGATGATGCCAAGTTTGTGACTCTACTCTAATAACATTGAACTATGATAATGGTGGGTCGTGAGCATACGGTTGGTCTTTGGTTAGAGTGCTCATGACAATTAAGGACCGGTTCTCGGAAACCACGGAAGAAGTACCGTGCATGCCACAAGCCGGCATGGGTAATGGTTGGGTCGTAGCGTAGCTGTCTCTAGCCGACGTACCCCAGTGAGGGTGGGCATGATGGAGTTGGGTCGGCCCCGGTTTTAAGGGTTGATCGGCTTCCGGATTCACCGCGGCATTAGAGGGGGCTGCCCATTACCCCGATGGGAGTGGGGGCGAAACCTTGGTGTGGTACGATTGGTTAGAGGGGGTTATGTGAAGGGTCCTGTCACAGTTCCTTTCCGGGGTACCGTGGTGGTGCACCGGCGCATGGTGACGTGTCGTGGGATTGTGTCTTGTGCGTACAGTTGTACACCTCTGATCAGAGTAAAACTATTTGAATAGTCGTGCCCACGGTTATGGGCGATCGACCAGATTCACCTTGATTAGTCTCACTTATTCACATGAATGAACTATTGGGAGTTGATTAGTACAGATGGATGGATGGGCCTATTGCAACGTGGTTTTAACGTTGGACAGTGTTTATTTAATATTGCTTAATCATTACTACTGTTTTACTGTTTTCAACTATTACTATTATTTCTGCAATGCTGTTTATGCAAATTGAGCCTATTATCCTCTTCCTTGATATTTATCCTGCATCATGTCTCCCCTTCCGGTGTGACTTGTTGAGTACGGTGGTTGTACTCAGTCTTGCTTCTTTTTCCCCCTTCAGTGCCAGAGGTTGAGGTCGAGGTCTCCGAAGAGGTGTAGGCTTGTTCGTCGTCAAGGGTTAGCTGTGGTGTTGGTGTTTCGCTTCGCTCAAGTAAAGTTTAGCTTAAGTTAGTTTTTTTCCTTTCCACTGAATTTGTGTAACTCTTTTATATTGTTTCTAAGACGAGGTTTCTGTATTATCAATAATGTCGATTTGTGTACCTCGGCTAATACCTGGACGAGGATGTAATGCACAAATTAGCTGCGGAAATTCTGGTGTGAATTTCTTGGCGTGACAAGTTGGTATCAGAGCCATCCTTTGACTGTAGGACAAGCCAACTGGAAACCTTAAGAGCCCTCTAATCTTTTCATTTGCATGTGTTAAAAAAAAGGGGGTTTTGAAAAGTAAAGTCAGTCTAGGGTGTTAGAGACTGTGAAACTAGGTTGTTGGTCGTGGGTTTTGAGCATGCTTTGATTCCCGCCCCTTTGTTTCTATAGATGGCAGTTCCCCGACGCACGTGAAAAAGGGATGGTGGGTTTTGTTGCGGAGCTGGCACGCATGGCCCTTGCGGTCGGGTATCCCGAAGCGCCGAGTACACGGCGTTGCGCCTCTCGGCGGCGAGTTGCCCTACCGTGTCCGTTTGGAGGTTCACGGGTTTGTGGGAACATGTCTTCCCAACATGGAGGTCACAGCTTCAGGAGGCACGTGGGATCACGCTTGTCAAGAAGTTGCTTACCTGATGTTGGCCAGGATGAGGGAGCTCCATGAGGCTGACCTTCGCACCTCCGCTTACCGCTACCATCCCCGTCGAGGCAGTTCCTCCGATGTCAGTGCATTCAAGTCTATAGCAGATGAGAACAACTCCACTTTCGGCCGCATGTGCATAGTGATCAGGGGCCTGGACAAGATGCACTCAAACCTGCACAAGGCAACCAAGTAGCTGAACGACAAGAAGATGCCGAGGATTGTGCGACTGCAGGACGAAGTGGTTCGTCTTAAGAAGGAAGTTGCTGAGTTGAAGAGACTCCCAGCACTAGGTGGTGTCAGGATTCGTACTACGCCTCGGAAGACCACCACTGCACCTGTCCGTATTCAGCTGGTGCCCCGGATTCCTCCGCCGTCTCCTCCAGCTCCTTCCGCTCCACCAGCTCCAGTTCCAGCGCCTGTCACAGTTCTTCCTGCTGCAGGTTCTGCTCTCGCCTTTGCTCCAGCTTCGGCGTACCAAGGCGAAGGTGGCAGCAACGGGTGGATCTCCATCTCCAGTGACTCAAGCTCGGAGGATTCAACTGAAGACATGGATTCAGAAGAGACTCGGAGTTCCTCGGAGGGAAGAGGCAGGATTGGTTGGGCTACGGCAACCGATTCAGAAGAGTCGAGGTCCGAGGTGAAGCCAGAGGACTCCAGGAGCCGTTTTGAAGATGGGGATCTTCCGAAGGAAGCGTTTCGACTCCTCGCCTCGCGAATCGTTTTAGTCGCCCTTCTTAGTTTTATCGTTTTGCTTAGTTTGTCTTCTTGGTAGTTGTTGTGTGTTAGGCTGCTATGTGTGGGATAGCTGGCAGTCGATATCAAATGTGATATGGCTGAACAATTAAGGATGTTTCGTGTTTTTCCTTGTTTTAATCAAGACCAGAACAATGCATTTGAATTCCAATAATAAAGTTTAGTTTCTAAGTCCGTCTATTTTTCTTCTTTTCTCTCTTTGGTTCGATCGTTTCTCCGGATGGTGAACACCGGGACCGGCGGAGCGAACAGCAACAATGGGCAGTCAGGTGCCAACAACAACGAGGCTCATGACGTCAACGGCAATGCTCCTCCGCCGCCACCCGAGAATCCCACCATTGCTCAAGTACTTGCTTCGGAGACGCAGATGATGGCTGCGATGATGCAGCAGATGCAACAACAACATCAGCAGATGCAACAGCAGATGTTGCAACAAATGCAGCAGCAACAGCAGCAGCAGAATAATTAGTTTGCCGCTCCACCGCCCCAGTCTAAGTTGCCAGAGTTTCTTCGTGTCCAACCGCCGACCTTCTCCAGCACCATAATCCTATGGAGGCCAATGACTGGCTTCATGCCATAGAGAAGAAGTTAGATCTTCTACAGTGCACGGACCAGGAGAAAGTCTCATTCGCTACTCATCAATTGCAAGGCCCTGCTTCGGCTTGGTGGGACAACTACTTGGTAACTCGCCCAGCGGGAGCAACGGTTACATGGGAAGAGTTATGTCACAGTTTCAGGACCGCACATATTCCTGCGGGGATAGTTGCACAGAAGAAGCGTGAGTTTCGTTCTCTTGAGCAGGGTAACAGGTCAGTTACTGAGTATCTGCACGAGTTCAACCATCTTGCACGTTACGCCCCAGAAGATGTGCGCACCGATGCAGAAAGGCAAGAAAAGTTCTTGGCTGGTTTGGATGATGAACTCACAGACAAGCTAATCTCAAGAGAATATGCTAACTTTGAGAAGTTGGTTGACAAGGCCATTCGGCAGGAAGATCAGCGCAACAAGATGATCAAGAAGAGAAAGGCAGTCCAGTTCAGACCTCCTCAACAGCAGGGAAATCAGCAGAGACCGCGTTTCATGTCTAGAAGTCAGAGTGGACCTATCACCATGATTGTTCGTCAGCATCGGCCTTATCACCCAGGGAATTTTCAAGCTGGCAGTAGTGGCAGTGGACAACAACAGCACTCCAGCCACTGCGTCCTCCAACGGCGCCACCCAGCGGCGGCCCAAGCCACCACCTCCAAGGAAGGACTCCGGAGGAAGCCGTAAGCGCTTCAACCGTGGTAACCACGGGAATTTACGAGACAAGTGTCCAAAGCTAAGACGCGTTGGGCCAAGGTTCATCCAGGCCCGTGTCAATCATGCGTCCGCAGAGGAAGCACAGGCCGCTCCTGAAGTTATATTGGGTATGTTTCCTGTAAATCTCACTCCTGCTACAGTATTATTTGATTCTGGCGCTACACATCCATTTATTTCAAAGCAGTTTGTTGGGGCACATGGGTTATCAGTAGTGAAACTTAAGGTACCTATGCGGGTTCAAACCCCTGGTAACCATTTGGACACGGCTCAGTATTGTCCCTCGGTGGCAATAGAAATCCAAGGATCTAAATTTCTAGCCAACCTTATCCTCCTTCAGTCCAAAGGTCTAGATGTCATTCTTGGGATGGATTGGTTCTCCAGACATCAAGGAGTAATTGACTGTGCTAGTCGCACAATTACTTTAATCAATGTGAAAGGAGAAGAAATTGTTTTTCGTTCTCCCATGCAAGCCGAGACCGTGGCAAGTTTGAATCATGTTTTCGCCGGTGGATCGTCTGAAGTAGCAGCAAAGACCTGTATGAAATTAGAAGATATCCCCATCATCAGAGAATACCCTGAAGTTTTTCTCGAAGACTTAACTCAGATGCCACCAGAAAGAGAAATTGAATTCCGGATTGATTTAGTACCCGGGACCGCCCCAATTCACAAGAGGCCGTATAGAATGGGAGCCAACGAGTTGGCCGAAGTAAAGAAGCAAGTGGATGAACAGTTGCAGAAAGGGTATATCCGCCCGAGCACGTCGCCTTGGGGTGCTTCGATGATATTCGTGGAGAAGAAAGACAAGACCAAGAGAATGTGTGTCGATTATCGCGCACTCAATGAGGTCACTATCAAGAACAAGTATCCTCTACCACGGATTGATGATTTGTTTAATCAACTCAAGGGGGCAAAGGTGTTTTCCAAGATAGACCTACGATCAGGCTATCATCAGTTGAGAATTCAGGAAGAGGACATTCTCAAGACCGCTTTCATCACCCGGTACGGTCTGTATGAGTGTACGGTCATGTCTTTTGGGTTGACCAATGCACCGGCCTCCTTTATGAATCTGATGAACAAGGTGTTTATGGAGTTCTTGGACAAATTTGTGGTGGTCTTCATTGACAACATTTTGGTCTACTCTAAGATGGAGGAAGAACATGAGCAACATCTTCGGGTAGTGCTCGAGAAGTTGAGGGATCATCAACTCTACGCCAAGTTTAGCAGGTGTGCTTTCTGGTTAAAGGAAGTGTAGTTCCTCGGCCATATTGTGAATGCTCAAGGAGTAGCCGTGGATCCATCAAATGTGGAATCAGTTACCAAGTGGACTCCGCCAAAAATAGTCACGCAGATCCGAAGTTTCCTTGGACTTGCGGGTTACTACCGCCGCTTCATTGAGAATTTCTCCAAAATCGCCAAGCCGATGACTCAATTGTTGAAGAAAGATGAGAAATTTAAGTGGTCAGCAGAATGTAAAAGAGTTTTGAATAGCTTAAGAGGAAGTTGGTGTCTGCACCAGTATTGATACTGCTAGATCCAACAAAGGATTTCCAAGTTTATTGTGATGCATCTCGCCAAGGGTTGGGATGTGTGTTGATGCAAGAAGGCAAAGTGGTCGCATATGCTTCTCGTCAATTGTGTCCGCATGAGAACAACTATCCAACTCATGATCTGGAATTAGCCGCAGTGGTTCATGCCCTGAAGATCTGGCGACACTACCTAATTGGCAATCGTTGTGAAGTGTATACGGATCATAAAAGTCTCAAGTATATCTTCACCCAACCGGACTTGAACCTTCGACAGCGAAGATGGATGGAACTGATCAAAGATTATGATTTGGGGATACATTACCATCCTGGCAAAGCTAATGTGGTAGCAGATGCTCTGAGCCGAAAGAGTTACTGCAACACCATCAACGTCGAAAGAATGTGCAACCAGTTGCGGCAAGAATTCGAGCACCTAAATCTTTAGGTTGTGGATTTTGGTTTTGTGGCTGCTCTGGAAGCCCAACCCACTCTCATTGATCAAATTTGGGCTGCTCAGGCATCAGATCCCGAGATGGCCGAACTCAAGAAGAACATGAGGGTCGGAAAAGCTCGTGACTTTACAGAAGACGAGCATGGCATAATCTGGATGGGAAAGAGATTGTGTGTGCCAGAAGATAAGGATTTGAAAAAGTTGATCCTTATGGAAGCTCACCAGACTCAATATTCAATTCATCCAGGAAGTACAAAGATGTATCAAGATCTTAAAGAGAAGTTTTGGTGGGTCAGTATGAGGAGAGAAATAGCTGAGTTTGTCGCACTTTGCGATGTTTGTCAGCG
The DNA here is from genome assembly GCA_019925245.2 of Oryza australiensis. Classification (NCBI taxonomy): domain Eukaryota; kingdom Viridiplantae; phylum Streptophyta; class Magnoliopsida; order Poales; family Poaceae; genus Oryza; species Oryza australiensis. The sequence goes on from JAIFGZ020000516.1 coordinate 706,592, forward strand.
GGTTAAGGCAGAACATCAACGGCCCGCAGGACTGTTTGTGATGTTAGTTTAAGGCTTGCTTAGTTATGCTTAGCTCAACTAGCTCACTTAAAGGGGATCACATTAATCAATTATTATATTATAGGCTAATTCTTAGATGATGTGAAGTTTGTGACTCTACTCTAATAACATTGAATTATGATAATGGTGGGTCGTGAGCATATGGTTGGTCTTTGGTTAGCGTGCTCATGACAATTAAGGACCGGTTCTCGGGAAACCCTGGAAGAAGTACAGTGCATACCACAAGCCAGCATGGGTAATGGTTGGGTCTGTAGCGTAGTTGTCTCTAGCCGACGTACCCCAGTGAGGGTGGGCGTGATGGAGTTGGGTCGGCCCCGGTTTTAAGGGTTGATCGGCTTCCGGATTCACCACAGCATGAGAGGGGGCTGCCCATTACCCCGATGGGAGTGGGGGCAAAACCTTGGTGTGGTACGATTGGTTAGAGGGGGTTATGTGAAGGGTCCTGTCACAGTTCCTTTCCGGGGTACCGTGGTGGTGCACCGGCACACGGTGACGTGTCATGGGATTGTGTCTTGTCGGTACAGTTGTACACCTCTGATCAGAGTAAAACTATTCGAATAGTCGTGCCCACGGTTACCGGCGATCGACCAGATTCACCTTGATTAGACTCACTTATTCACATGAATGAACTATTGGGAGTTGATTAGTACAGATGGATGGATGGGCCTGTTGCAACGTGGTTTTAACGTTGGGCAGTGTTTATTTAATATTGCTTAATCATTACTACTTTTTTACTTGTTTTCAACTATTACTATTATTTCGCAATGCCGTTATGCAAATTGAGCCTATTATCCTCTTCCTTGATATTTATCCCGCATCATGTCTCCCCTTCCGGTGTGACTTGTTGAGTACAGTGGTTGTACTCAGTCTTGCTTCTTTTTCCCCCTTTAGTGCCAGAGGTTGAGGTCGAGCTCTCCGAAGAGGTGTAGGCTTGTTCGTCATCAAGGGTTAGCTGTGGTGTTGGTGTTTCGCTTCGCTCGAGTCAAGTTTAGCTTAAGTCAGTTTTTTTCCTTTCCGCTGCATTTGTGTAACTCTTTTATATTATTTCTAAGACAAGGTTTCTGTATTATCAATAATGTCGATTTGTGTACCTCGGCTGATGCCTGGACGAGGATGTAATGCACAAATTAGCTGCGGAAATTCTGGTGTGAATTTCTGGGCGTGACAAACTCGACGGCGGCGGTGGAGGCCATTGAGTTCGTCGGTCTGGATCTGGGTTCTGGTTGCCGAGGATCGCCGGGATGCGATGAAGAGCGTCGGTGAATCGCCGAAGAGGAGAGAGGAAAAGAAGGCTTGTTTGCGGAGCGCTCAAGACGTGCACAATGAAGGCGTGGCCGTTTCGGTCGAGGTAAAGGACTGTTTAAAGGCCATTTGGGGCAACCGAAATGGTTTAGGTCAGAAAAGAGCGAGAATTTGAACGGGCAATCAAATCCGCAACACTTCGTATCGCCAACTTGGGGGGCATGTGTTAACGGCTAAATTTGGTAACCGAACCCCTAAGTTCTAGCGAGGTTAAAACAGAATCGGATCGGCTGGTTTGGCGGAGAAGTAGAGGCTGCGTCGGCTATGCTCAAACCGGCTGAGTAACGATCGGCTACGGGGTCAATCGGCTGAGGTTCGATCGGATGAGGATAGCCGATAGCCAATGCTGAGTCAGAGGAGAAGATAAAACCGATTCCGATGAAAGTGCTTGAAGATAAATAGAAGATTCAGTTATCAGTTTGCACATTAAAAGATATTGCCATCTATGGATAGAGTCCTATAACGGCAATTGTATCTGTAAATTAGGAATTTATTTAAATTGTTTATTGTAATGTGGCATGGGTCCTTTCTGGGATATCGTCGTATTTTAAATAGTAGTTTAGATAGAGTCCAGGGTCTGTACAGATAATGTTATCTTGGGTATAAATAGGACCCGAGATCCTTGTAATTAAACATTCAATCACAATCAATCAAACAATTTTCGGCGCATCACCAAACCTTTTCTTCAGACGAGCAATTGATTTGGCTCCGGGCTGCATCGTTTCGATCCCCAAATCCAGGTAAATGCTTGTCATTAGTGGTATGTTCTACTGATTCTAATGCTTCTATTGTAATGACACATTAGATTCAGGGGTTTATACTGCGCTATTTACCATATATCGCATATAAACTAGAGCAATGTTTAGATCTATCCTGCCATCGGCCTATTCTACCAAGAACCCGTATCCGATAGGGCTAGATCTAAAGGTTGAACTAGTTTATATGCGATATCCACCGTCTCGAGGTATTTACATCAGCTATAATAGATCAGATTGTTCTTTTTATATTTAATGTTGCATCAACATTGAACTATTAAGTCGTTTTTAGAGCTTTTATGATCTATTCGGTTAGATGTATTTTACTTAGAGACAGTGTCGGGGTTTCAGCTGGCCTTATCTATTTTAATGTTCTTTTGATATATTCGTTATCAGGATTATTAAAACTGTCTCTTATATTAAGATCTCGCTCTAGTTAAATGCCCTAAGCCGGAATAAGTTTTTCAGCTACAGCCGACAGCCGACTGATCTAGGTTTAGCGCATTTAGCCTAGATCAATATCTTTTCATAAGATAAATCAGAGTACTAGCCGATTCACAGTCGGACTTATGACATCGGCTAAGTTTGTTAAAACATGTATATGTTGTTATTATGTGGTATATTTAGGTTAAGTGGCTAATACTATCTTGGCAGCAGCCGATCTATTCTAGTCACTTAGTTTAAATACACTTCGAAATAGTAAATATGTGTAAATTGACTCATGCAGCTGATCCAGTAGGATCTGACTTAATACTTAACAACATATATCTATTTTTATTGTTGGTTAACAGATCAAACCAACTGGCACACCTTGAACAGCATAGGTAGCAAAGAAGGACCTACACTGTAGTTAAGCAGATCTCCTAGACCAGCGTGTGAGAGAAAATTCTCATTAACAGATAGCCTTGATGAGAAAATTCACATGTAACAAATTTTAGAGATAAAAACTAACTCTAACAACCTATCCGCTGGAGAAGTCCATATCACATGCGCTAGAGAAAACCAACTCCTATACGGCAGCTTGGTCATTATCGTATGCAGCACTTGGTTGATTATTCCAAACACGCGGGTTGTTATCACATGCACGCATGCAGCAGCCACCTATACATGGTCAGACGGGCCGCACGGCATGGCCCAACCCGGACACGGCTATGACACGGCCCGTTACGGCATAACCCGTTAGACACGGCTACTGTGACGTGCCGTGCCGACACGATCCACACGCCGCGCCCTTGGCCCAAGCACGGCCCACGAGTGGTCGAGCCGTGCCGTGCCAGCACGAGCACGTTAAGGCCCACGGGCCAAAACCGACCCATGGCCCAAAGCAGGCCCGACCGAGTACTATTACTCATGAAAAATAAAAATTAAAAATAAAACTATTTCTCTTCCAAAAAATCATAAAAAATATATTCCTTATTAAAAAATTCATTAAAAAATATTTCTTATCTGAAAAATATTTAAAAAACCATGGGCCACGACGAGCATAAAAAAATATTCCAAAAATTCATCAAAAATATTCCGAAAATTAAAAAAACATTTTATCCGAAAAAATGGGCCATGTCGTGCCCGAGCCGGCACGGTGCAGTGACGTGCCGGCCCACGGGCTCGAGCGACGGCCCAGACACGACACGCCTTAACGGGCCGTGTCGGCACAGCCCATCTCCTCACAGGCATATCGGGCCGATAAATAGTGCAGCCGTACTCGGACCGGCTCATGACAGCACTGCTCATCTGGCCATCACTACAGCCAGCACACCATCATCACATGTATCTCGCACATTCTGTTTCACAGAGGGATGAGGCGACGTGCTGCTATCACTGCCCGTGTTGCTCCTCCCGGGGCGTAGCGATGCAGGGGAGCTCGCCGTGTCGCTTCGTGCTGAACAAGACATAGAAAAGAAAACTGATGAAGCCAAAGGTGTCCGTCGGTAACAAACATAGTGACATGGTGTTGTTGCTGCTTACCTCCTATGTCATATGCAGATGAGCAGATCGGTAGGGAGTTAACGTTTCTCACAGAGTTTCACTCTTGCAATCCGGTGCCGGAGTAGTTCGTGGATCTGGAGCGGCTGGCCCGTGAACAGTGGCGGTGCTAAAACATCGACAGACGACAGTCAATGACAAATGACACTACTGCAGTTTTGATTTTTCTAGACGAGACCCACAATAGTTTTCAGGCGGGCCATAAGCGGCCGCGCCTGGAAAAACCGGTCCCGAGGGGACCGGGTGTTGGACCGCACGGGATAATGCATTATCCCGTGCGGTCCACTTAAGAGACCGCACAGGATAATGCGATTATCCCGTGCGGTCCACCTAAGAGACCGCACGGGATAATGGTGCATTATCCCGTGCGGCCCACTTAACGACCCGCACGGGATAATGCATTTTTTCGTGCGGGCTGTTAAGTGGACCGCACACGATGATGCACCATAAAACAGCTGCCCAACCCGACCTTGCCACATTTAACATGGTGTTTCTCTCTCAAAAAAGGACAATTATAGGGGGGAAGGTTTTCAACTTGAATTCTTCAATTGGAATCAATACAAAAGGTACCATACTTAATCTCCTCTTCTATTTGCTTTCATTTTTTAAAATTTTTATTGGTTGAACTTTTTTTAACTCGGTTTCACTCTCCAATAGTAGGCAATTTCTTTTGGTGGGAGGTTTTAGACTTAAAATCTTCAATTGAAATCAATATAAAAGGTAACGTGCTTGATCATCTCTTTTATTTGTTTTCGTTTTTGTAAAATTTCATCGGTTGAATGCGAAGATATTTAAACTTGTTTGAATTGTCATTTTGAGCTATTTTTGTAATTTGTAGGTCAGATATTTTGTTTTTTTATTTAATCATTTTTTGGTAACTAATTTTGTCTCGTATTATTATTGCTGTGAATGAGGTTTTAGTTATAAAGTAGGATTTAAGTTTAATTTGTTTATTTAGAAAAACTAGCAATATAATATTAATTTATGTCAATCTTTTTAGATGGATCGGACATGGATGTATGAGACATGGAAAACTCATCCAGTGTTCATGAGAGAATCATCAACATTTATTGATAAGGCTAAGGCACACGCTTCGAGGGAGAATAGGAAGGATATTTTTTGTCCTTGTGTGGATTCCAAGAATCAAAAGATGTGGAAAGATCCGAATGTAATTCTCGGACACATAATTTAGTGTGGATTTGTGGAGAAATACACAGTTTGGACTTATCACGGGGAAGTTGCCCCTCCGGAAGAGATTCCTGATATTTGGTTCGATGAGGCAGAGAATTTTATAATTGAGGACATGTCCCGTGAAATGACGGGTGATTTTGGCGGCTCTGGTTTTGACGATGCAGAGGTTGATATTGATCTTGATCTTGAGGATATGTTGCGGCACGCTGAACCAGAGGTCCTAACAGAGAAAGCAAGAGATTTTAACAATTGGGAGGCGTTGCAGAAATCAGCAAAAGATCTATTGTACAATCAATCAAAGGGATGTGACATGGATTATACAGTGTTGCGGTCAGTGCTTGAACTTCTTAGATTGAAGGCCAGGCACGGATGGTCTGATACTAGTTTCAACAACTTGATGGGTCTCCTGAGAGCTATGTTTCCTAAGCCTAACTTGTTGCCAGCTACACCTATCAAGCCAAGACACTGATATGTCCATTATCACTTGGTGTGAAAAAGATCCATGCATGTTGTTGGCACCTTTTTTGACAAAGGCACGAGCACGATTGATTCACCTAAACGCCTTACGGTGATATGGAGTCGCCAACCACCTTGATCTAGCAAAGAACTAAAGCAAGATGGGTTTTATAGATTAAACCGGCTAGCGAAGCCGATTTGAGAAAAACAAAGGATAAACACCCGTCTCGTGGGCGAAGGGAAGGTTTTCAGGACAAACCTACAAAGAGATGTCGCACTCTCACAGCGGCGGACAATGATTTACGGTGCAAATCGACAAAGATGGACGAACTAATGTAGAAAAAGTAAAAGAATGATTCAATTGGCTAAAAACTAGAAGCTAGATTGGATTTGTTTGTGTATGTGTTGGTTGTTGTTGTTGTTATTGTGCCAATTGAACCGGCCTTGGCCCTTAAATAGGGGTTGGTCTTGCCCTCCACAGGCCCCTCTCCACATCCAATTCGGGGTAGACACGTTTGGAAACCCGAGACATATCGTATGGAGGAAGGAAACCCAAGTACCGACAAATTCGGCTAGGTTTCGGACTCTGCCGGTCAGATCGGCCACATGCCTCCGGTCTGACCGGTCCCACTGCCCGGTCTGACCGGCCTATAGACGGCGGTCAGATCGGCCTTTTCGAAGGAAATCGGCAGATTTCCAAATATTGGCAATTTTCCCTATTTCGATTCCTAGGTGTCAATTTTGGGTGTAAACACATGTATTAATCACTGTGTACGTTATCGCAAGGAATACACTGACTTGGACAAGTGTCCAACTTGTGGGACGAGTAGGTACAAAAAGGATAACAGTGTCGCCGATAGTGATGTTGCCGAACCAAATGCATTGGTCGAGCCAGGAAAAAGGATTCCGGCCATGGTGATGTGGTACTTGCCAGTGAAAGATCATATGAAGCGATTGTTCTCGAATCCCACCAACGCCGACTTGTCGAGATGGCATCAAGAGGGTCGAAAGACGAATGGTATGATTCAACATCCCGCCGATGCTCGACAATGGAGAAACTTTGATTTGAAGCACTCAGAATTTGCAAATGATCCGAGAAATGTCAGGTTTGCATTGAGCACGGATGGAATGAATCCATTTGGTGACCTAATGTCACGCCCAGAAATTCAAACCAGAATTTTCAAAGCTATTGTGTATTAAAATCCCTGTCCAGGACCAGCCAGGGTACACATATGACAATTGTTAATATTACAGTTCCACGTCTTAGAAACATTACAAAAAGATTACAAAAGAGCAGCGGAAAAAGGAAAAAGGGGCCTAAGCCTAAGCTTGACGCTGGCCACGTGGCTTCAACCATTCCACAGGCATCTTCCAGAGTGCAGGACAAAGCCTACTCAACCTTATCTTCTTCTTTGGCTTCTTGCTCAGGTTCTGGGGAAGAGGCAAGGATGAGTACTTCCACGTACTCAGCAAGTCACACCGGAAGAGGGAGAGAATGAATGCAGGGAAGACAAGGGTTCGGCTAAGGTTTGCTTTTGCGCAAACAACAAGGGTTTACCAAACAATAGGAATTTTGAGCACGATCAAAATAGTAGTAATTTAAGTAATTAAAACATTTTGCAACCAACACTGTCCAATGTTATCCCCATGTTGCGACAGGCCCAACCCATCCAACAATACTAGTCATGTTCCAATAATCAGGGTTTAATAGTGTAAGACTAATCACGGTGAGTTCGGTTGATCGTCCAATTACCGCGGGCACGACTATTCGAATAGTTTTACTCCTATCAGAGGGGTGCAACTGTACCCACAAAACATGGCCCCACGACACGGTCTCCGTGCACCGAAATACCACCATGGTACCCCGGAAAGGAAAATGTGATAGGACCTTTCGTATAACCCCCCGCTAATCAAGCGAACCACACCAAGGTTTCGCCCCCACTTCCGGACCCTGGGACGTGGGTAGCCCCCCCGAGTGCCTCGGTGAATCCGGCAGCCCAGCAACCCTTATACCGGGGCCAACTGAAACTCCATCCCGCTCACCCTTGCCGATGGGTTTGTTAGCTAGGAGAGACTACACTACGGGACCCACCTTACCCATTTTGGCTTGTGGTTTGCACGGTCATTCTTCCGAGGGTTCCCATGAAACGGTCCTTAATTGCCATGGGCGCCACTATCCAAAACCATAGCGCCCACAGCCCACCATTTGTCATATTTTAGTTATTAATCCGGTTCACCAAGTTCTCCAATTATTATTCTTCTGAACAGATGTCCAGGAGATGCATATTAAGTGAGAATGACCCATTTAGTGAGCTAGTGAATCTAAGCCAGGCTAAGCATAACCTAGTCATGAATCTAATCATATTATTTTCCCAAGTTTAATCAAAGGGTTTGAGAGTGTCAAACCTAAGGCATAAACTAAATATATGGTGTACTATTTCCCATGAAATGACATTATAAAATACATGCAATTTAATAGAGGAAAACATGTGCTTTAGCAAAAATGGGAGCAATATGATCAACAATAAAGCATGACTTGCCTTGCTCTTCGACTTGGGGGACTTTCGCAAGAACCTCGAAATAAACCAGGTCGGCGGAACTACCGGGATCTACACAGCAAACAAGCAATTCAACAAAACAGGCTAAAAAGCTACCGTAATAGAGGAGAAAACTATTTTTAATAGATTCTTGGCATTTTTATGGATTTAATGAGATTTGAATGGGCTAAAACAACGAGCTCGGATTGAAAAGATATGATTTTTAGAAGTTTTATGGTTTTTTACTAAAACAGAAAAGTCCTTAATTAATTTATTGCGCAATAAATCTCAGGTGGTGACGTCATCGGCTGAGGGCTGACGTCAGCACCCGCGGGAGCGCCGGTCCACGGTGGACCGGGTCCACGGGCCGGACGGGACGGTGCGCCATGTGGCACACACGTGGCGTCGAAGTGGTAGCCATGTGGCGGGCCACGTGGGCGAGCGGGGACCGGACAATGTCGATCGGCTGGAGCCAATCGGACGACCGAGAAAAAGGGGCGCGCGCGGCACGGTCGGCCGGTGACGGCGGCCGGCGGCTGGAGGCCGGCCAGCGCCATCCGGGCGGCGACGCGGGCGGTGGGATGCCGCGGCTCACGTGCGGGCAGGGCCGTACGCACCCGTGAGGGGCGGCACGAGAGGCCGAGAGGACGGGAAGGGGCGGCTCACCGCGGGCGTCGCCGGAGACGGAGAAGACGACAACGGTGGGGGCGGAATCGGCGGCGGAAGAGCGCGAGGAGGGGTGACGGAGGTGGCACGGGCACCGGCGACGAGGGAGGAGGCAGTGGCGAGGCTCGGGATAGCTCGAGGTGGTGGAAAAACACGGCCGATGGCCGGCGGCGAGGTCCAAAGCTTGAGCACATGGTGCGGGAGAAAATGAGAGCGAGAGAGGCTTGAGTGAGAGCGTGGGGAGGACGGCGAGGCCGAGGGGCGGCTTGTAAAGGGGGCGAGGAGGTCAGTGGCAGCCGGATAAGGGAGTATTAACTCGCCGAAGTTAAGGGAGAGAGAGAAAAGGGGAGAATAATGGCCGGCGATCAATTCGGGCCATTAAGGGGGTGCGGGAGGCGGCACAGGGAGTTTAAAACCCGCGGGCATGGTGGCGAGTAATGGCGGCGGGATCCCGGGCACGGGAAGGCCGGCGCGCGAAATCCGCACGAGACGGGAGGCCGGAGATGGCGCCCGACGAGGCGGCCTAAGGTTGAAGACGACCTAAGAGGTGGGCCCCACCTGTCAGGTTCCCGGGGAGAACGGGGAAGCGAAGTGAACTTATTTTCGGGCGAGCGAGGCTGACGGGCCGTGGCCTTCCACCGGCCCGCGAGAGGGGGGAGAGAGGCACGCGCGTCGGCTGCCAATGGGCCGTCGGCTGGGCCATCGGCAAGGCGTACGGCGGGGAGGGGAGAGAGGGGCCGTCGGCTCGGAGGGATGGGCCGTCGGCTCAGAGGAGATGGGTCGTCGGCTCGGGCCAGCGGCCCACGGCCGATTTTTGGGCGGGAAAAGGACGGGAGGAGAGAGAAAGGATTTTCCCAGGATTTATTAATTCGATTTTGATTTTAATTGCTTAAAAATTATTTCTAGTGCTCGAAAATTCCACCAAAAATCTTGTTAGCGTATTTTGACATGTAGAATTTAAGAAAAATCCTAACATGCCATTTCCATTTAGAATTTGGCTTTTAAAAATTGTTTGTTCTCTCCGGTTAATTCCAACAATTTTCTTTTTTTATTTTTCTTTGGATTTTTAAAGGGGAAAACACCTCAGGGTGTGACAAATCTACCCCCTTAAATGGAATCTCGACCCCGAGATTCGGAGGAACTGGCAAAAAGATAGGGATGAGCGGCCTTTAGCTCATCTTCCCTTTCCCAGGTAGCCTCTTCTTCTGAGTGATGAGTCCACTAAACTCGACAGAACCTGATAACCTTGTTCCGGGTTCTCGCTCGCTGGTTTCGACGATACGTTCTGGTTTCTCCACATAAGTCAAATCTTCCTGGATCTCGATCTGATCTGGACTGGCCTGTTCTTCCGGTACTCTCAGAAATTTTGAGCTAGGAGACGTGGAATACGTCATGAATTCCTGCCATGTGGGTGGCAGTTCGAGCCGATAAGCTACTTCACCTCGTCGCTCTTGAATCCGATATGGTCCCACATAGTGTGGTGCCAACTTGCCCTTGGTTTGGAATTGGTGTACTCCCCAAAGTGGGGTGACACGAAGATACACATTGTGGAGATTATGGCAATCGGGTATCCACATGGCAAGCTTATCCGACTGGAGATAGGGATAGGTTGTGCCTACCAAATATGTAAACCGGATATGACTTGGGTATTACGTTGCCGATTAGATAAGGCAACGGCTCATAGTCACGGTTTGGTAAGATTGAGGAAACCGACTTAGAGTAAGATAGGGTTTTCGACTTGTAAGCCCGCTCCCCAAGACTATATAAGGGGGGTAGGGGGCGTCCCTTGAGGGATATGATTTACAAGCTATCGACTTTAGGAGCAATAGATCTTGAGATCAATAAACACTCGACGGATCGAATCCCCAAAACAGGAGTAGGGTATTACCTCACGAGAGGGCCTGAACCTGTCTAAATCTTGATTTCTACCTAACCCATTGTGCTTGGCGATCTTGACTGCACCCCCAAATTTCTATTGCCGAAACCGAGTTTCGACAGTTGGCGCGCCAGGTAGGGGCCCGCGCGTCAAGACTTCTTCAACAATCTCGCCGGCAAGCGCGATGGGATCTTCTTCAGGCATCGGCGACTTCGCCGCCAACGACTTCAACGAGTTCTCCTCCTTTGACTCAGATTCGGACTAGTCGGGAGGGGAAACCCACTCGGCGCCGTTCAGGATGCCGAACAACGCCAAAATCTGCGACAAAATCTTGAGTTCCAAGATGTTGTCCATCCACTCTGACAGAGGAATCCACTCGGTGCCGTTCGGACTACCGAACGCCACCAAGATCTACAGTTGTCTTCTCACCTCCCCGTCGGAACCAATCTACTCGGGAGAAAACCTCTCGGCGCAGTTTGGACTACCAAACGCCGCTGAGATCTACTGCAAGCTCCTCTCCCCCGAGTCGAGGTCGACCCACCCGGAGGAGTCCACGTCATCAAGCTACGACTCGGACTGGAACAATCCAGACCCAAGCAACCAAGGCTCGAGGGAAGTCGCGGTCATCCTCCAACCGGTCGGGTCATGCTCATCCTCGGAGCTCGACGAGTACCTTAGCTCTTCAGGCTTCGACGACCTCTACGGCATCCCCTCGGAAGAAGCCAACGACTTCAACTGCGACAAGGACTACGAGCCGAAGTGCTTCGACGTCCTCATGGCTGAGGTGGCCGAGACCGACTCAGCCATGGCCCGCAGGCTCGCAGAAGAAGAACGAGCCAGACTTGAGCAAGAGCGCAAGCTGGCGGAAGAAGAGAAGAAGCGCAAGGAGGAAGCCGACAGAAGAAAGCAGGATCTGAGGGCAGCCGGACAATCCGCTCAAGAGGCCATACTTCAAACGCGAATCCGCAACACCAACATCTTTCAGACGCCATAGCAGAACGCTGTCATCGCCCTCACACTCCTGGACACCGTGATCGAGACGGCGCCCCCCGACGTAACGCCAATCTTGGACAAGATCAAGACCATCGTCGCAGCCACGGCCAATGGTCCTCCCCCACCTCAGCCCGAAGACCGACTGAGTTAGTGGCAGAAACACCCGACAGAAGCCGACTCCCGCCACTGAGGTCAAGGGATTACAAAAGGCCTGAGCCAGACCAGACAACGACTAGGTCAAGAGACCTTCGCCACGAGACCACACGCAAGAATCAGGAGCAATCGGCCGACTCCCGCCAGAAGCGGCACGGACGTCCACCCGCCCACCCCCGGGTCTGCCGCAGCAATGATTCCGACTACCGAAGCAGCCTGCCAAGGACTCCGCCAAGTGATCTATGGGAAGTCCTCGACCGATGCTATCAAGAACGAGATCAACGCTCCCGGGAAGATCGAAGGGGATCGCCCGACAGCAACGACGATGGAGTGCCCGCCTTTACTCGGGACCTTCGCCGAGTGCATTGGCCGAATGGTTTCAAGCCGACTGGAATCGAGAAGTACGACGGGAAGACCGACCCCAAGTCATGGCTAACCGTGTACACCCTTGCCATCCGCGCGGCAGGAGGCGACAATAAGGCCATGGCCAATTACCTGCCTGTGGCCCTCGCTAACTCAGCCAGGAACTGGCTCACGAGCTTGCCAAGAGGCTCAATCGGTTCGTGGAGTGAGTTAAGGGACCACTTCATCGCCAACTTCCAGGGCACCTTCGAGAGACTTGGGACCCACTTTGACCTTTACAACGTCGTCCAGAAGCCGGATGAGCCTTTGAAGAACTACATCCGGCGCTTCTCCGAAAAGCGCAATAAGATCCCCAACATCACCGACGACATCATCATCGCCGCCTTCCAGAAGGGAGTCCGTGATGAACTCTTGATCAGAAAATTTGGGCGCAAGCCACTGAAGGCGGTGAAGCAGATGTTCGAGACGGCAAATTCTTACGCCAAGTCCAGCGACGCAATCAAAGCGGCGCGCCAAGACTGGCCTGACAGGAGGGACGACAAGCAGTCGGGAGGAAGCCGACATCCTAAGAAGGATAATGGCAATAACAGCTAGGGCCAGAAGGACCTCAAGCGCCGACCTGAAGACCTAGTTGCCGCGACGTCCAACTCCCAACACCGTCCCCGAGTCGCGGCCTATGACGCCATCATGAAAGCTCAGTGCACGCATCATCCCAACGACAAGCACACGGCCAAAGATTGCGTTATTTACAAGCAATTCGCCGAGCAATATGCGGCACAACTCAAGAAGAAGCCGACTGATGAAGCCGGTCCATCAGGCACCAAGAAGAACAACCCAGCTGGAAACACAGAGCCCTTTCAAGACCCCGTAGACGAGCTGAATCACATCTTCGGGGGCCCGCAAGCCTATGAATCCAAGAGAACACAGAAGCTAACCGACCGCGAGGTCAACGCGGCGCAACCCGAAGTTCCACAATACCTACGATGGTCGGAAGTGCCCATCACGTTTGACCGCTCGGATCATCCTGACCGAGTGGTTCACCCGGGGCGCTATCCACTTGTGTTAGACCCGGTGGTCCGCAACATCAAGCTCAAGCGCGTCCTCATCGATGGGGGCAGCACCCTCAATATTTTGTTCGCCAAGACCTTAGACGAGATGCAAATCCTGAGAGCAGAATTGAAGGCAAGCTTAGCCCCCTTCCACGGAGTGATCCCGGGGCTGTCGTCCACGCTACTCGGGCACATCGCCCTTCCAGTCACTTTCGGAGTTCGCGAGAACTTCTGAACAGAGAATATCACTTTCGAGGTGGCCGACTTCGAGACGGCCTACCACGCGATCATTGGAAGGCCTGCACTCGCCAAGTTCATGGCGATACCGCACTATACCTACCTCTGCATGAAGATGCCAGGTCCGAACGGCGTCATCACCTTGCGTAGCGATGTAAAGCAAGCCTTCACCTGTGACAAGGAGAGCTGCGACATGGCCCAATCTCGCGAGAGATCGCGTGGCCAGGAGGAAATCCGACTGGCTGCATCAACTTCTGCAGAGGGTGAGATCCCTGCGAAGAAGATAGCCAAATAGGGACAAGGCGACGCCAAAACGAAGAAGATCTCCCTTGATCGGATCCCTCGAAAACTGCTGTAATCGGCGCTGATCTAGATCCTAAATAGAAAAGCACGCTCGTCACCTTCCTCCAAAATAATAAAGATGTTTTTGCCTGGAAACCATCTGATATGCCTGGAATTCCTAGGGAGGTGATCGAGCACTCTTTACACGTCAAAGATGACGCAAAACCGATCAAACAACGATTAGCAGGTTCGCTCAGGATCGAAAAGATGCCATCAAGGAAGAACTCATAAAGCTCTTAGCCGCCGGTTTTATCAAGGAAGTTTTGCATCCCGACTGGTTGGCTAACCCGGTTCTGGTCCGGAAGAAGACAGGGCAATGGCGCATGTGCGTTGACTACACCGACCTCAACAAAGCCTGCCCTAAAGATCCGTTCGGACTGCCTCGCATCAACCAAGTCGTGAACTCAACAGCCGGCTGCCAACTCTTAAGCTTTTTGGACTGTTACTCGGGCTACCACCAAATCAACTTGAAGGAATCTGACTGCCTGAAGACTTCGTTCATCACGCCGTTTGGAGCTTACTGCTACATCACGATGCCCTTCGGCCGAAGAACGTCGGGGCCACATACCAACGCATGATCCAAACATGTTTTCAGACACAGATTGGGAAAAACGTGGAAGCTTACGTCGACGACTCGTCATCAAGACCAAGCAGAAGGAAGACCTGATCGCCAACTTAGAAGAAACCTTTGCAAACATCCGGGCCTTCAGAATGAAGTTGAACCCAGAAAAGTGCACGTTCGGCGTGCCTTCAGGCAAACTGCTCGGCTTCATGGTGTCACATTGCGGCATTGAAGCCAACCCAGAAAAAATCAACGCTATCTTAAACATGAAGCCCCCGAGTAACCAGAAAGATGTCCAGAAGCTTACTGGCTGCATGGCGGCACTAAGTCGATTTATCTCTCGACTTGGCAAATGAGGCATGCCTTTCTTCAGGCTACTGAAGAAAACTGACGACTTCCAGCGGACTACGGAAGCCCACAAGGCCTTTGAAGATTTTAAGGAATTTCTCACAACACCACCCGTCCTAGCCTCACATCAACCATAGGAGCCCCTGCTATTGTACGTCTCAGCCACTCACCAAGTGGTCAGCATGGTCCTCGTGGTCGAGCGCGAAGAAGAAGGGCGAGTCCAGAAGATTCAAAGGCCGATCTACTTTGTTAGCAAAGTGCTGGCACGAGCCAAAATTCGCTACCCTCAGATACAAAAATTGCTATATGGTGTTCTGATAACTGCGAGGAAATTGGCGCGCTACTTTCAGGGTCACTCGGTCACCGTCGTCACTTCCTTCCCACTCGGCGATGTCATCCACAACCGGGAGGCGACTGAGCGCATCGCGAAGTGGGCCCTGGAGCTGATGCCGCTGGACTTAACTTTCAAGGCGAGGACGTCTGTAAAGTCACAAGCCCTGGCAGATTTCTTGGCCGAGTGGACCGAACAGCAAGAAGATGTACCTCGAGAGGACCTTCAATACTGGACCATGCACTTTGACAGATCCAAGAGGATCACCGGCTTGGGAGCAGGAGTCGTGCTGATCTCCCCGACTGGGGAAAGGCTAAGATATGTTCTCCACCTTCACTTCTCCGCTTCACACAACGTCGCCGAGTACGAAGCCCTGCTACATGGACTGCGGCTTGCAGTTTCACTCGGGATACGTCGGCTCATCGTGAAAGGGAATTCCCAGCTAGTTGTGAACCAAGTGATGAAGGACTGGTCCTGTCTAAACGACACCATGGAGGCTTACCGACAAGAAGTTCACAAACTTGAAGACATGTTTGATGGACTGGAGCTATCCCATGTCCTAAGACATAATAACAAGGCAGCTGACGAGTTGGCGCAGTTCGGGTCCAAGCGAGAAGCCGCTCCAACAGACGTTTTCGTAGAACACCTCTATGAACCAACTGTTGCAGCCAAACCAACTCCCAACGAGCAAGCTGCAAACGAAGTCGCCATGATCGACGCCGACTGGAGGACACCACTCATCAAATTTTTAACTCAGCAAGAGCTGCCGGAAAACCAGGATGAGGCTGAACGGGTCCGACATCGTGGTCAGAGCTATGTCATGGTTGACTCCGAGTTATACAAGAGAAGCCCTTCTGGAGTCCTAATGAGATGTATCACGCCTGAGGAAGGACGGCAACTACTCCAGGATATCCACTCGGGCATATGCGGAAGTCACGCGGTAGCACGCACCTTGGTGAGCAGAGCCTACAGACAAGGTTTCTTCTGGCTAACGGTGGTCCCCGACGCCGATAAGGTGGTCCGCACGTGCGAAGGCTGCTAGTTCTTCGCTCGGCAAAGTAATGTCCCAGCCCAAGAACTAAAAACGATTCCACTATCCTGGCCATTTGCAGTATGCGGCTTAGACATGGTTGGTCCTTTCAAAAAGGCTCCAGGAGGATTCACGCACCTATTCATCGCAATTGACAAATTCTCCAAGTGGATCGAAGTTAAATCGGTCGCTATGATCATTGCTAACAAGGCACGAAACTTCATCCTCAACATCGTGCACCGTTTCAGCGTCCCAAACAGAATTATAACCGACAACGAGACTAAATTCACTGGAGGCATCTTCAAGGAATTCTGTGAAGACTTCGGAACCAAAATCTGCTATGCATCAGTTGCACATCCCAAAAGCAATGGACAAGTTGAGCGTGCCAACGGCATGGTTCTTCAAGGCATCAAGGCCCGAGTGTTTGACCGGCTGAACCCCTATGCCGGCAAATGGGTCCAAGAGCTCCCCTCAGTTCTATGGTCTCTGCGGACTACGCCCAGTCGGGCTACCGGCCAAACCCCTTTCTTTTTGGTCTACGGCGCAGAAGCCATGCTGCCAAACAAGATGGAGTACGAATCTCTCTGAGTCCGCAGCTTTAACGACGAACGCTACAATCAAGACCGAGTGGATGACCTCACTCGACTGGAGAAGGCCCGCGAGGCAGCCCTGATCCAGTCGGCCAGGTATCTTTAAGGGCTCAGACGATACCACAGTCGCAACGTTCGAGCGCGAGCTTTTATTGTTGGCGATTTGGTTCTACGCAAAATTTAGACCACCAAGGACCATCACAAGTTATCTCCATTACGGGAAGGACCGTATATAATTGCTGAGGTGACTCGGCCAGGAGCATATCGACTAAAACGTGAAGACGGATCCATGGTGGAAAACTCCTGGAACATCGAACATCTCCGATAATACTATGCCTAAATTGCCTTAAGTTCCATGTTCTTCTTGACTGCAAACCTCAAGCAAGATGACTTCTTGAGTTAGCAGTCAGGGGCTGTACATATGACAATAAAGCACGGTTTTCTTCGGCAACCTATGCATGTTTGGTTTATCATTGTTTAATGTTCCTTGATTCGAGTTCAATGCATAAGGACTGAGAATTTTTCGATGACCTAATCAAGCTTAGGCCTGATGACAGTCGGACGAAAATTACTTAAGAAATTTTACATAAAAACTCGGATCAGGGCATTAACATAAATAAACTGAATATTCACAAGTCACAAACATACGATGTTCACAGAGCAATCAAGATTGAAAGTTGTTTACTACATCGATGGCTAATTTCTTGGCCGACTCCTGCACTTCACTAATCAAGTCCAAGGCCTCCTCATCTGAAGTGTCGTCGGCGAAGCCTTCCTCGATTGAATTGACATCTACCCGGGGGTAGAGCGACTTGGTCTATGCAAGGGCAAGGCCCGCTCCCATGGTAGCTGCTTCAGAGATATTCGCCAAGTACTGATCAGGGGCCCTCCGGAGCTTGTCGAAGACCTCGACTGGGTCCAACGAGCTGGTCCCGACTCCGTGATGGAACAATGACAGCAGGATCGGTGTCGCCGCATTAGTAACATCTTCCCTGACTTTTCCGGCTTGTTTGACCCTCTCAATCAAAACATCGTATTGGGCTCGGGTCTTGACCTTGTAAGCTGCCAAAGACGTATGATCGCACAAAGCATTCGAAAACGAAGCAACACAGAGAACGTTACTTTGAAAAAGCTCACCTTCAAACTCGGTCTCCAGCTCGGCCTTGCTGATGTTGACTGCTTCTAGCTGGGCTTGAAGCAAGTGGACCTCCGACAAGTTTTTTGCAACAAGAAAAGTTGTCAGCAACCAAGATCAACGCAGACTACAAATATGACTAAGGGGATTAAGCGTACTCCCGACTGAACCCTGAAGGTCGAGGTTCTCCTCCCGGAGTGCGGCTATCTCTCTCCTTAGGGCTGCTTTCCTCGATGCAGCTTCCTCTCGAGTGGTCTTCAGCTCTTGCTGGATGTTCTCCAGAGAGTTCAGATGCGGGACCAACTTCTCGAGTGCATCGGACTTGGCCATTGATCGGCAGTACACTCTCTGCATACAAGTTCTGAAGTTGACCGATTGAAAAGTGATGATGAAACTATGACAGAAAAGGAGCAAGACTCACGTTCAACAGCCGAGTCGCTTCATTCAGGCTGTCTACAAGCGCATCTCTTTCTTCATTCTCCATTTGCTTGTTCAAGATGATGCCTTGCTTCTGGCCTTCGGAATCACGCCACTCAATTTTGATCGGAGGGACCCAGGTTTCAGAAGACTGCAACTTGGGGATCTCCTCCACTTTGGCTGAATGGATCAGAAGAAGCGGATGAAGATACAGGAGAATTAAACCGGAGATTAAAAAGCTAGAGATCGATTCAAGACTTACCGGTTTTGGTGGCTGGATCTTTAACCGGCACTTCCCGGTTGCTTTTCCCTCCTTGGCTCTTGCTCGACTGGTCTTCAGTCGGGGCCTTTTGGGTAGCAGCCGGGGGCTCTCCTGCGGCCGATTGGTTTCCAGTCGAGGTACCTCGGCTGGTGGTCGGGGGCTCTGTCCTTGGGATGTCCTCACTGGGAGGTGAAGGCCTTCCACCCGGAGCGCTCTCATTCGGGAGAGGGCTCTGGGGCTTTGGCTCCACAGGCTTCGATGCCTCGGTTGTTACAGTTGGTGTTGGGCCCTCACTTTGCCCAGTGGGATCAATATTTTGAGGCCTCCTGCAAAAGGGAGACAAGAGCAATCAGGATGAAGATGAAGAAATTCTTAACAAAGAGCTTGATTTCAGTCGTAAGGCTTACCTGGTCGATCGGCGAATCTTGGGCGCCGTCTTCGGTGACGGCCTCGGAGGGGTCGCATCAGCTTGAGGGGCTGGGACATCGTCATCCGAGTCATCAATAATCAGCCTCCTCTTGCTTGCCCGCTTACTGATGTCTTCACTCAGGGCCGTCCTCATGATGTATTTTATATGGCTTTGAAATGATGGAGGCATTTTCCTACAAGAAAGATTCTTTCAACACTGAGAAGTGTGACATCAAGATTGAAAGGCAATGAAGGAGTTAAGTCAGCTTACCGGAGGAGGAGGGCGATACAGGCTGTATGGGAGGACTGGCAGCATGAGGCTGCGCTCGACTGCAATTCCAGTCGAGAAGACCTTGTACATGTGAAGTTTCAAGATCTCAAAGCTGAGGGAGTCGCGGTCTTCCCGATTGGGGTCCTTCTCACCCTCGTATTCAAAGGCAGGCTTGGACCACTCCTTGATTGGAGCCAGTCGGCTCCTGATGAAGTGCCGAGTGATCTGCTCACCCCGAAGACCTTTCTGCTTCATCTCCAAGATCTTTGCTAGCAGCTTGTTGGCTTCATCCCAGTCTTGGGCCACTGGCATGGTGCTCCAGTTGGGCCTGGGCACAGGGGGAAGGCCAACGAAATTTGGCAGGCTGGGTTCAAGGTTAGCGATGTAGAACTAGCTTGCGTGCCAGCCCTTGTTGGAAGATTTCAAGGGGAGAGAAAAGTACTCTTTGCGGAGGGATCCACGGAGTTGGAAGCCCGCCCCACCGACAACGCAAGGCTGATCCTTGTTCGGGTGCGGCTAAAGATAGAATGTGCGTCGGAAGAGTTGAAAATGGGGGAGGATGCCAAGGAAAGCTTCACACACATGGATGAAAAGAGCTATGTGAAACATGGAGTTTGGGTTCAAATGGTAAAGCTGAAGGCCATAGTAGTCAATGAGCCCCCTAAAGAACTCAGAGGTGGGGAGGCTGAAACCACAATAGAAGAAAGAAGTGAAAACGACAAGCTCACCGGTGTTCGGAGTGGGGAACTCCTCACCAGCCGCCGGGCGCCAGCCCACGATCTCCTTGGAAGGGAGAACTCTGTGCTTCACCATCTCCTTGAGAGTGGACTCCCTGACATCTGAGGTAGCCCATTGTTCGAAAGGGATCTTTTTCTCTCCCGCCATGAGTGTGGCTTGTGGGGGAATGGATCTGGCTTGGAGGATGGGGATTTGGGATGGGGATCTGTGGAGATGGATGCGGAGGCTAGCTGGCGATGAAGCGCGAGCTTCTGGATCGGTGGATTGAGTGCGTGCGAGAGCTTAGGGTTTTCCGCTGCAAGCTGATGAACAGTGTTGCAACTGAGGAATTTTTCTACGAAGACGAAGTGGCGGGGATGACCTCGAGGCTTGGTAAGAGATTTGAGGGTTGTGCTAGGTTTTCTCGCCATTGGGCCGAGCCCATGAGAGACTTGCGGCCCAGCTAAGGTGTGGTCGATGCGTGTCCTTAGGGACTTAAGTGGATGAACTTAAGCAGATTTGCTTTGGCAATATGCACGTGTCTGAGTGCCCTATACCTTTGGAAATCCTTTCATACCGCGGTTTGCACGACATCATGAGAAGTTGGCACGATGCAATTTAAAAGGTGACAAACAGCTAAGCTTTTTATGGCTGCCTTGATGATAGGGGCATTTGATTAAATGATTATATCGAAGCTATCTTTCCACCTTGGTGAAGATCTTTTTAGATTAAAGACCCATATTATGGCAGGAGCTGTTTAATATTTTGGTCGTAATTTTCGGATGACTGAAAGACTTGTTTATCCACGAGGGATAATTAAAATATTTGTTCCGAGATAACTCGGACAGATCCAATCGGATAAACGTGAATTTACCGAGTGCTTTTCACCCACGAGGGTTGATTGAGTTGTTTGTTCTGAGATGACTCGGGCAAATCTACTCGGATAAGCACGAGCTTGCCGAGTGATAGGATTTTTTATGATTGCTTTAGCATGAGCTAAGCGTTTATACGAAAATGATTTTTTATAGTCCTTGACTATATGTTTAGTCTGTTTTTGACTAACCACATAGTCGGGGGCTACACCTAATTAGGTGTATCAGGAGATGCACCTAGATATTTATTTTTTGAGAATTTTTTGGATATTTTCTAGCCCTTCACAATCTTTGGAGCCACTCGGGAGATTCAGGAAGAGGTGATGGAATCACTCGGCGCCAGAATCACTCAGCCAAAGAGTTGTTTGGTTGTGTACTATCTTAGTTCGAGGCTGAGTTATCTCGTCGACTGCAAAGGACTCGGGGGCTACTGTGGAGATTATGGCAATCGGGTATCCACATGGCAAGCTTATCCGACTGGAGATAGGGATAGGTTGTGCCTACCAAATATGTAAACCAGATATGACTTGGGTATTATGTTGCCGATTAGATAAGGCAACGGCTCATAGTCACGGTTTGGTAAGATTGAGGAAACCGACTTAGAGTAAGATAAGGTTTTCGACTTGTAAGCCCGCTCCCCAAGACTATATAAGGGGGGTAAGGGGCGTCCCTTGAGGGATATGATTTACAAGCTATCGACTTTAGGAGCAATAGATCTTGAGATCAATAAACACTCGGCGGATCGAATCCCCGAAACAGGAGTAGGGTATTACCTCACGAGAGGGCTTGAACCTGTCTAAATCTTGTTTTCCACCTAACCCATTGTGCTTGGCGATCTTGACTACACCCCCAAATTTCTATTGCCGAAACCGAGTTTCGACACACATAGTCTCCGGCTTCGAAGGCTAGTTTTCTGCGATGGTTGTCTGCATAACTCTTCTGATGAGACTGTGCAACTCTCAGCCTTTCTCTTATGATTCTAACTTTCTCTTCAGCGTCACTTAACACTTCAGTCCCAAACAACTGACATTCGCCGGTCTGGTCCCAGAAAAGCGGGGTACGACACTTCCGTCCATAAAGCGCTTCGAAAGGTGTCATTTGCAAACTGGCTTGATAACTGTTGTTATAAGAGAACTCCGCATAGGGCAGACTCTTACCCCAAGCTCCTCCGAAATCTAGAGCACAAGCTCACAGCATATCTTCCAAAACCCGGTTCACACGCTCAGTCTGACCATCGGTTTGTGGGTGATAGGCTATGCTAAAGTTCAACCGGGTGCCAAGTTCCTCTTGTAACTTCTGCCAAAACTTGGAGGTGAACTGACTACCACGATCTGATACTATCTTCTTGGGTACCCCATGGAGACACACAATCCTTGCAAGGTACAATTCTGCTAACCTCCTTCCCGTGTAGGTGGTGTGTACTAGGATGAAGTGGGCTACTTTAGTGAGGCGGTCGATAATAACCCAGATGGAATCATGCCCTGATGATGTCCGAGGTAAACCGATGATGAAATCCATCTCGATTTCCCCCCACTTCCATTCCGGGATTTGAAGTGGCTGTAGTAACCCTACAGGTCTTTGATGTTCTGCCTTCACTCGCTGGCATACATCGAATAGTGCCACGAACTCTGCTATTTCTCTTTTCATGCTAACCCACCAAAACTTCTCCTTAAGGTCCTGGTACATCTTGGTACTTCCCGGGTGGATAGAATACTGACTCTGATGGGCTTCAGTAAGAATTAACATCTTCAATTCCTTGTCCTCTGGCACACATACCCTGTTGCCCATCCAGATCGTTCCATGCTCGTCCTCTGTGAAATCACAAGCTTTTCCAACCCTCATGTTCTTCTTAAGCTCAGTTATGTCAGGATCCGAGGCTTGAGCTATGCGAATTTGGTCTAAGAGTGTGGGTTCGGCTTCAAGAGCAGCCACAAATCTAGGTTCAACAATCCCCAGGTTCAGGCGCTCTAGGTCCTGTTGTAATTGCTCACATCTCCCTTTTATGTGGATAGAGTTGCAGTAACTCTTTCGGCTCAAAGCATCAACTACCACGTTAGCTTTGCCAAGGTGATAGTGTATACTTAGGTCATAATCCTTGATCAACTCCAACCACCTTCGCTGACAGAGGTTCAAATCCAGTTGGGTGAAAATGTATTTCAGGCTCTTATGATCCGTATACATTTCACATCGATTACCGACGAGGTAATGTCGCCATATTTTCAAAGCGTGGACGACTGCCGCTAGTTCCAAGTCATGTGTTGGGTAGTTAGACTCATGAATTCTCAACTGGCGGGAAGCATAAGTGACCACTTCTCCTTCTTGCATCAACACACAACCTAACCCTTGGCGAGATGCATTGCAATAGACTTGGAAATCCTTGGTTTGATCTGGCAAGATTAATACTGGTGCAGACACCAGTTTTCTCTTAAGAGTGTCAAAACTCTTGTTGCACTCGGCAATCCATATAAACTTTTCATCCTTCTTTAACAACTGCGTCATTGGCTTGGCAATCTTTGAGAAGTTCTCGATGAACCGACGGTAATATCCTGCAAGTCCTAGAAAACTCCTGATTTGGGTGACGGTTTTGGGTGGAGTCCACTTGGTTACTGCTTCCACATTGGAAGGATCCACTACGACTCCTTGGGCGTTCACGATGACCAAGGAATTGCACCTCCTTCAACCAGAAAGCACACTTGCTGAACTTAGCATAGAGCTGGTGGTCCCTTAACGTTTCGAGTACCAACCGGAGATGGTGCTCGTGCTCTTCTTCCGTCTTGGAGTAGATCAAAATGTCATCGATGAACACTACGATGAACTTGTCCAGAAACTCCATAAACACCTTGTTCATCAAGTTCATGAAAAAGGCTGGGGCATTGGTAAGTCCGAGGACATGACCGTGCACTCGTACAAACCGTATCGAGTGATGAAAGCGGTCTTATGAATGTCCTCCTCCCGAATCCTTAGCTAATGATAGCCTGACCGCAAGTCTATCTTAGAGAACACCTTTGCTCCCTTTAATTGATCAAACAGATCATCAATCCGAGGAAGGGGATACTTGTTCTTAATAGTGACCTCGTTGAGTGCGCAATAGTCGACGTACATCCTCTTGGTCTTATCCTTTTTTCCACAAATATTACTGGAGCACCCCAGGGCGATGTGCTCAGGCGGATATAGCCTTTCTGTAACTGTTCGTCCACTTGCTTCTTGACTTCTGGCAACTCATTGGCTCCTATTCTATAAGGACTCTTGTGGATCGGAGCAGTGCCAGGGACTAGGTCAATCCGAAACTCTATTTCTCTTTCAGGTGGCATCGTGGTTAGGTCTTCCGGGAAGACTTCCAGGTACTCGCAAACCACGGGAATATCCTCTAACTTCTTTAGGTCTTTTCCTTGCCCTTCAGGTTTCTCTGAGATCCGATTTAGGTTTGCTACTCCCTTCAACGGTTTAGGGGAGCGCAAAATCACTTCCCACCCTTCACCACTGGTCAAGGTGATCGTGCGACTTGCGCAATCGATCAAGTCTTTATAACGGGTTAGCCAGTCCATCCCAAGGATGACATCTAGGCCTTGTGATTCCAGAAGGATAAGGTTGGCTAGAAAGGGGGATCCTTGGATTTCTATTGCCACCGAAGGACAGAAGTAGGCGGTGTTCAAATGTTTCCCGGGGGTTTGAACCCACACGGGTATCTTAAGTTTTAGTACCGACAACCCATGTGTCCCCACAAATGCTTTTCATATGAAAGAATGGGTTGCACCCGAATCAAACAGGACTGATGCGGTAAAGGAGTTCACAGGAAACATACCCAGTATTACTTTCGGTGCACCTTAGGATTCCTCTGCGAACGCATGATTCACCCTAGCTTGGACGAATTGGGGTGACCCTTGGGTTTTGGACACTTATCTACGAAATGTCCAGGTTCTCCACAATTGAAACAGTTGCCTGGTTTAAATCCCGAGTCCTTCGGTGGTGCTGGCTTGGGTTGCGGTGGCGGCTGCGCCATTGGTGAACGCGGAGCGGGATTCTGTTGCGGCTGCCTAGAGCGGCTTCAACTGTTTTGGAAGTTTCCAGGGTGGTAAGGTCGATGCTGACGGACGATCATGGTAGTAGGTCCGCCCGACCTTCGGGAGTGAAACGTGGCTGTTGGGGGTTCCCTTGTTGAGGCTGTGGTCTGAACTGAACAACCTTCCATTTCTCTAGCATCTTGTTCCGCTGATCTTCTTGGCGAATAGCTTTGTCGACCATTTTTTTCAAAATCAGCGTACTCACCCAAGATGAGCTTGTGTGTTAACTCATTATCAAGTTCGGCCAAGAACTTCTCTTGACGGTCGCTGTCAGTGCGCACGTCTTCAGGAGCATAACGTGCCAGGCAATTAAACTCATGCAGGTATTCCGTGACTGTTCGGTTGCCTTGTTCGAGGGATCTGAACTCCCTTTTCTTCTGTGCCACAATCCCTCCAGGAATGTGTGCTTTCCGAAAATGCTGGCAGAATTCGGCCCAAGTGACCGCAGGTGCGTCTGCCCGACGAGTGACTAGGAGATTGTCCCACCATGCCGAGGCGGGTCCTTGAAGTTGGTGGGTTGCAAAAGACACCCTTTCTTGGTCTATGCACTGTAGTAGGTCCATTTTCTTTTCTATGGCATTGAGCCA
The DNA here is from genome assembly GCA_019925245.2 of Oryza australiensis. Classification (NCBI taxonomy): domain Eukaryota; kingdom Viridiplantae; phylum Streptophyta; class Magnoliopsida; order Poales; family Poaceae; genus Oryza; species Oryza australiensis. The sequence continues at coordinate 732,146 of JAIFGZ020000516.1, forward strand.
ATCATTGGCTTCCATGGGATTTGTGGTGCTAGAGAAGGTTGGGAGTCGGACACGGAGAAACTCTGACAATTTGTTTTGTGGGGGAGGTGGCGGTGCAAACTAGTCATTATGGCTCTGGTTTTGCTGTTGAAATTGTTGCATCATTTGCAACTGCATCTGTTGATGTTGCTATTGCATTTGCTGCATCATTGCAGCCATCATTTGGGTCTGCTTGGCTAAGACTTGAGCCAAGGTGATGTTCTCGGGTGGAGGAGGTGGGGTGTTACCATTAGCTCTGGTGTTGTTCTTTGCTGACTCAGTGTTGGTGTTGGTGTTGCCGTTCCTGCTGTTCACCATCTGAAGGAGTGGAACGAATAAGGCGAGAGAAGGAGTAAAATAGATTGGACTGAGAAGCCCAACTTTATTATTTGTTTTGATCTATTCTTTATTAAAACACTTAAAACACACTCAACATCCTTAATTGGACAACCCATACCACACTTGATACAGGTTGACCTCTACCCCACACACAACACTCCTAACACACAACAACTAAACAAGCAGGAAAACTAGGGAAAATGGTAAACTAAGGGTGGCGACACTCTAGGGGTCGAAGCGGCTTCCGCGGTTGGTAGAGTCGAAACCACTCCCTTGGGCGCTCCCGTCTTCCTTTTCCTTCGAGCGGCTTAGAGAGCTTGCTACCTCCTCTTTCTCCGCCCGGGCTCTTGAGCCGCCACCGCTCGCCTCGCCTTGTTGCTGGACACGGAGATCCATCCTCCTCCTCCGCTCGGAGCAGGGACCAGAGCAGGAGTAGGATCTGGCATTGGGGCGGGAGTTGGGGAAGGTGGCAGAGCAGGAAGGGGAACCCTGGGCGCCAGCTGCATCCGCACCAAGGCCTTAGTGTTCTTCCGAGGCGTGATCCTGATCCGAAGGATGTTGGGAGGTGGAAGCCCTTTCAGGATGGTGATTTCTTTCTTGAGGCGATCCACCTCATCCTTCAGGCTCTTGATCCTAAGGATCTTCTGGTCATTCAGGGCCTTGGCTGCCATATGAAGGTCTAAGTGCATCTTGTCCGGCCCTTCAATCATAGTCCTCATGTGAGAGAAGGTGGTGTCGTTCTCCCCTTCTGTGGATTGGAAGGAGTTGACCACTGATTAACTTCCGCGCCGGGGATGGAAACGGTAGGCAGAGTGGCGGAGATGATAGTCATGCATCTCCCTCATCCCAGCATCAGGTAAGCAGCCTCTTGGCAGGCATGCTCATCCGTTCCTCCCGAAGCAGTGACCACCATGTTCGGGATGTTGGTGCCGACGAAACCGTGCATCTCCAAACGGACTTGGTTGGGCAACTCGCTGCCGAATGGTGAGACGACGATGTACTCGGGAGCATCAAGATAGCCTATTGCCAAAGCCATCCTTGCCGTTCTGTGATGAAACCCTTCAGACCCTGACCGTTGTGGGTGACAGGACGGCCTGCCATCTAAAGAAGACAAGGTAGGGGATCAATTCATGCTCAAACCCAAGTTAGATAAATGGTAAAGGACTCAAGTAAAGTAAACGAGAAAAGGAGGGTTTTGAGAAACATTTTCATGGGGCTAAGTAAAGCTTCTAACGACCTCCCCTAGATGATGTGATAATGCTTAAAAATATATGCTTAGTTATAATAAGTATAAAATCAACGACCATTCCCTCCTATCTTGACTTAGGACTTTGCTCCCTTAGAAAAATCCCGACTGACGGTCAAATAAGATTGAAAATGGTTTTTTTCAAATTTAGCTTCAAAGTCCTATCACTTAGACTAACCTGGTTTTCAAAATTTTCTGTTTTGAAAGACGCTCAAAATTCTCTCCAACCCCGAGGAAACAGAGACCCATTTTCCCGAAACAACTCCAAATGCCAGGACTTATGCATATGAAAGAGTTCAGAGGGCTCCTAGGGTTTTTCCATTTGGCTTTTTCTACGGTCTGGAATTGGCTCTGATACCAACTTGTCACGCCCAGAAATTCAGACCAGAATTTCTGAAGCTATATGTGTATTAGAATCTCTGTCCAGGACCAGCCAGGGTACACATACGACAATTGTTGATATTACAGTTCCTCGTCTTAGAAAGATTACAAAAGAGCAGCGAAAAAAGGAAAAAGGGGCCTAAGCCTAAGCTTGACGCTGGCCACGTGGCTTCAACCATTCCACAGGCATCTTCCAGAGTGCAGGACAAAGCCTACTCAACCTCATCTTCTTCTTCGACTTCTTGCTCAGGTTCTGGGGAAGAGGCAAGGATGAGTACTTCCACGTACTCAGCAAGTCACACCGAAAGAGGGAGAGAATAAATGCAGGAAAGACAAGGGTTTGGCTAAGGTTTGCTTTTGCGCAAACAGCAAGGGTTTACCAAACAATAGGAATTTTGAGCACGATCAAAACAGTAGTACTTTAAATAATTAAAACATTTTGCAACCAACACTGTCCAATGTTATCCCCACGTTGCGACAGGCCCAACCCATCCAACTATACTAGTCATGTTCCAATAATCAGGGTTTAATAGTGTGAGACTAATCACGGTGAGTTTGGTTGATCATCTAATTACCCTGGGCACAACTATTCAAATTGTTTTACTCTGATCAGAGGGGTGCAACTGTACCCACAAGACACAGCCCCACGACACGGTCTCCGTGCACCGGAATACCACCATGGTACCCCGGAAAGGAAACTGTGATAGGATATTTTGTATAACCCCCCGCTAACCAAGCGAACCCCACCAATGTTTTGCCCCCACTCCCAGACCCTGGGACGTGGGTAGCCCCCCGAGTGCCTCGGTGAATCCGGCAGCCCAGCAACCCTTATACCGGGGTCAACTAAAACTCCATCCCGCTCACCCTTGCCGATGGGTTCGTTAGCTAGGAGAGACTACACAACGGGACCCACCTTACCCATTTTGGCTTGTGGTTTGCACGGTCATTCTTCCGAGGGTTCCCGTGAACCGGTCCTTAATTGCCATGGGCGCCACTATCCAAAACCATAGCACCCACAGCCCACCATTTATCATATTTTAGTTATTAATCCAGTTCACCAAGTTCTCCAATTATTATTCTTCCGAACAGATGTCAAGGAGATGCATATTAAGTGAGAATGACCCATTTAGTGAGCTAGTGAATCTAAGCCAGGCTAAGCATAACCTAGTCCTGAATCTAATTATATTATTTTCCCAAGTTTAATCAAAGGGTTTGAGAGTGTCAAACCTAAGGCATAAACTAAATATACGGTGTACTATTTCCCATGAAATGACATTATAAAATACATGTAATTTAATAGAGGAAAACAGGTGTTTTAGCAAAAATGGGAGCAATATGATCAATAATAAAGCATGACTTGCCTTGCTCTTCGACTTGGGGGACTTCCGCAACAACCTCAAAATAAACCGGGTCAGCGAAACTACCGGGATCTACACGGCAAACAAGCAATTCAACAAAACAGGCTAAAAAGCTACCGAGACAGAGAACAAAACTATTTTTAATGGATTCTTGGTATTTTTATGAATTTAATGAAATTTGAATGGGCTAAAACGGAGCTCGGATTGAAAAGATATGATTTTTAGAAGTTTTCTATTTTTTTACTAAAACAAAAAGTCCTTAATTAATTTATTGTGCAATAAATCCCAGGTGGTGACGTCATCGGCTAGGGCTAACGTCAACGGCGAGGGATGACGTTAGCATCCGCGGGAGCGTCGGTCCACGGTGGACCGGGTCCACGGGCCGGACGAGACGGTGCGCCACGTGGCGCACACGTGGCGTCAAAGTGGCAGCCACGTGGCGGGCTACGCGGGCGAGCGGGGATCGGACAATGCCGATCGGCCGGAGTCGATCGGACGACCGAGAAAAAGGGGCGGGCGGCACGATCGGCCGGTGACGACGGCCAGCAGTCGGAGGCTGGCCAGCGCCATCCGGGCGGCGACTCGAGCGGAGCCGCGCGCACCCATGAGGGGAGGCACGAGCAGCCGAGAGGACGGGAAGAGGTGGCTCACCACGGGTGTCGCCAGAGACGGAGAAGACGTGACGGTGGGGGTGGAATCGGCTGCGAAAGAGCATGGGGAGGGGTGGCCAAGGCGGCACGGACACTAGTGACGAGGGAGGAGGCGGCAGCGAGGCTCGGGACGGCTCGAGGCGATGGAAAAACACGGCCGAAGGCTGGCTGCGAGGCCCGGAGCTTGAGTGCACGGTGCGGGAGCAAACGAGAGCGAGAGAGGCTTGAGTGAGAGCGTGGGGAGGACGGCGAGGCCGAGGGGAAGCTTTTAAAGGGGGCGAGGAGGTCAGTGGCGGCCGGATAAGGGAGTATTAACTCGCCAGAGTTAAGGGAGAGAGAGAAAAGGGGAGAATAATGGCCGGCGATCAATTCCGGCCATTAAGGGGCGCGGGAGAGGCGGCCAGGGGCGTCTAAAGCCGACGGGCACAGTGGGTAGTAACGGCGGCGGGATCCCGGGGCGCGGGAAGGCCGGCGGTGTGAGATCCGCGCAGGACGGTAGGCCGAGATGGCACCGGCGGGCGGCTCGAGGTTGAAGACGACCGAGAGCCCCACTGTCGTGGTCCCGGGAGAACGGGAGGCGAAGTGGAATTATTTTCGGACGAGCGAGACTTTCTGGCCGTGGCCTTCGGCCGGCCCGCGAGAGGGGAGAGAGAGGCGCGCGCGTTGGCTGTCAACGTGTCGTCCACTGGGCCGTCGGCTAGGCGCGCGGCGGGGAGGGGAGAGAGGGGCCGTCGGCTCGGGCCGGCGGCCCACGGCCGATTTTTGGGCGGGAAAAGGATGGGAGGAGAGAAAGGATTTTCCCGAGATTTATTGATTCTGATTTTGATTTTAATTGCTTAAAAATTATTTCTAGTGCTCTGAAAATTCCACTAAAAATCCTGTTAGTGTATTTTGACATGTAGAATTTAAGAAAAATCCTACCATGTCATTTCCATTTAGAATTTGGCTTTTAAAAATTATTTGTTCTCTCCGGTTAATTCCAACAATTTTCTTTTGTGATTTTTCTTGGGATTTTTAAAGGGGAAAACACCTCAGGGTGTGACACCTAAGCAGCTCGCACAGCACTTGGCCTGTTCTACTCACCATGTATAACCTTCCGACATGGTTATGTTAGAAGCGAAAGTATATTTTGTTGACTATCCTTATACAAGGGCCAAAACAGCCTGACATCGATCAAGATGTGTTTCTTGAACCTTTGATGGAGGATATGCAAGAAATGTGGGAAGAGGGTCTACGATTGTTTGATGCGTACCGCCAGGAGTATTTTACTCTGTGTGCTATCATATTCATTACTATAAACGATCTACCAGCCAATTTTTCCCTCTCCAGACAGATTAAAGGAAAGACCGGATGTCTGATATGTCTGGACAACACATCGTACATATACCTGACCTCGTCAAAAAAGTTAATTTACATGTGTCATCGTCGTTTCTTACCACATAAGCATAGGTATCGTGCGATGGCTATCTTTTTTGGCAAAACTGTTGAGGAAGGTACTACCCTCGAAGCAAAGGATGGTTCCACGGTGTTCAAGCTGGCAAAGAACATAAAGGTCGTGTTCGGCAAGGGAAAGACAGCTTTAGGCAAGAGGAAGAAAGAAGTGGTAGAAAACACACTGCCCTTCAATAAAACATTCAATCTTTTTCAAGTACCTGACGTACTGGAAAGACCTGGAGATTCATCATGCCATCGATGTCATGCACCTCAAGAAAAACGTGTTCGACAGCACCATTGGGACTTTACTTGACATCCCTACTAAAACAAAGAATGGGTTGAAGTCACGTAACGACTTGGTCAATTTGGGCATAAGGAAAGATCTCCACCGGATAGAGCTAATGAATGGTAAAATTGAGATTCCACCGGCATGCTACTCAATGACACTAGAAGAGAAAAAAGATTTCTGTAAATGTCTTCGTGGATTGAAAGTGCCGACTGGATTCTCATCGAATATACGGAAACTAGTATCAATGAAAGATTTGTCGATTTCTAGATACAACGCTCACGACTGTCATAAGATGCTTACGGTATTCCTCCCTATCGCTATAAGGGCAGTGAAACCAGTGCACACCAAGGTAGTGATAACAAAGCTGTGCTATTTTTTTAATCGAGTATCACAGAAAGATTTTGATCCAGAAGAATTAGGATCCCTTCAGAAATTCGTAGTCAAGACAGCTTTCCAGCTATAGATGTTTTTTCCTCCATCGTACTTCGACATGATGGAACATCTCATTGTTCACATTGTCCCTCAAATTATTGAACTTGGTCCTCTATACCTACATTAAATGTGGGCGTACGAGTGATACATGGCTGTTCTGAAAGGGTATGTCCATAATCGTGCTCATCCGGAGGGCTCGATGATAGAGGGTTACACGACTGAGGAGGTTGTCGAGTGTTGCCTAGATTATATGAAAGATGCCAACCCCATTGGGATACCGGTGCCTCGATATGATGGAAGGTTATCTGGGAAGGGTACTATGGGAAGAAAATGCTTCTACAACAACGATTACAAAGCGGTATCAGATGCACACTTCAACAACTCGCCATCGTTGCACCCTACATTGAGCAACACGCCTCCGAGATCAGAGCATGCAATCCTGGGCGATCCGACGATTGGGTTTCGAAAGAACAGAAGTGCACTTTTCCCCAATGGCTGAAGGATCAAAAGCTACCGTCTGGTGAATCACTCGAGGAAAAAATGATAGAAAGACTTGCAGCTGGCCCAACAAGCCTTGTGACCTCACGGCAAGGGTATGACATCGGCGGATATTCTTTTTACACAAACAATAAAGACAAGAAAAGCTCAGCGCAGAATATGGGGTTCGTGTCGAAGCGTTGGACGCAACATGGCAAAAGAAATCATACTACGGGATCATACAAGAAATATGGGAACTTGACTACGGTTTAAACATTCAGATCCCTGTTCTTATATGCCAATGGGTGAAAGACAACATGGAAGATAAATTTGGATTTACTTGTGCTGAACGGAGTAAAATTGGACACAAGGATGATCCATGGGTCCTTGCCGAGCGTGTTGCACAAGTTTTTTATGTGAAGTATCCTTCCGATGAAAAGATAGACATTACTATATCGGGCAAGCAACACATCATTGGTATTGACAACATTGAAGACACGTCTGATTATAATCAATACGACGCCATTTCGTTATTCACGAGATCTTCCTACGCGGATGAAACGTATTGAGAGTGTCCTCGACGAATCAAAGTTTGCATCCGTGCGGAAGGATGTTAATCCAAAAATTGGGAAACACTTGTTTGTTTTTTGTGTATAATATGTTTTTGCGAGCGAATGTATCAAACTTATGGGGTTACGAGCGAATGTGTGGTTCTATGTGATGAGTTGATATTTCTATGTGATGAATTAATATTTGATAAATTTACATTACAATTTGCGATGAATTTGTGATGAATTTAAATTAATTAATAAAATTAATATGTGATGAATTTACATTCATTAATTATATTAATATGTGGTGAATTTACATTGATTAATTTAATTTAATATGTGGTGAATTTAAATTACTAAAGTTAATTTGTGATGAATTTATAAAATGGGGGGGCGATCTTCCCGTGCGGGCGGTTTAACCGGCCGGCACGGAAAGATAGTTTTCCCGTGCGGCCGTTAAGCCACCCGCACGGTAAAATCATTTTCCGTGCGGGCGTTTTAGCGGCCCGCACGGAAGATTATTTCCCGTGCGGGCCGTTAAGCCACCCGCACGGAAAATCGACCCTATATATACCCGTGTGCGGCCTCCCGAAAAGTTCTAAGTCCCGGCGAAAAGTTCAAACACACACGAGTGTCGTCAGCCGCCAAATTTCACCGCCAAGAACCGCCGCCCAGATCCGCCGCCCTCACCCCGCTTCCTCTCTTTCTCTCTCTCTCGCCGCTCTCTGTCGCCGACGCCGCCGTCCTCACCGACGCGCACGCACCACCAGATCCGACGCCGCCCGCTCACCGACGCCGCGCCAACCGACGCCCTCACCGGCGTCGGCGCCTCACCGCCGCCGTGCCGAGGCCCTCACCGCCCTCAACTCACCGCCTTCAACGCCTCACCACTGGCCGCCCTCACCGCCGCCCTCACCGAGGCCGCCGTCGCCCGACGCCTCCCTACCGGCCGCCCTCACCGCCGCCCGATGCCTCCACACCGCCCGTCGCCCGACGCCTCCCCACCGGCTACCGCCCGACGCCTCCATGCCGGCCGCCAACCGCCGGTATGTTTATATGCATGTGAATGTGAATATGTGATGAAAATTTTAAATGGATGTGATGGATGAATGGTGTATTGTGATGAATGTCAAAGGAGAAGGAAAATGTGTTTGAATGGATGTGGATGTGAATGTGATGAAAATTTTGGATGGATGTGAATGTGTTTGAATGTGAATGTGAATGTGACAAAAGATTTGAATGGATGAAAATTTTGCTATGTTAATATGCATGTGACAAAATTTAGATATGCAAATTGATCTGCAAATTTGAATGGACTGTTAATATGTGGATGGATGAATTACAAAAAAAATTTGGAGAGGTATGGATTAATTTTAGGATGGATGGATAAAGTGGGGGGGTTGGGATGGATGGATGGTATATTGTGATGGATGGTATATTGTGATGGATGAATTTTAGATGATATATTGGATGGATGGTATATTGTGATGGATGAATTTATTTTTGTGATGTATGAATTTTAGATGATATATTGTGATGGATAAATTGTAGAGAGTTATTTTGGAATTTAGTCTCGAATAGAAAATATGATGGACTGTTTACTTTAGATTATTTATGAACTATAAATGGAATGTTTATTTTAGGATTGTAAATGGACTATTTATTTTAGATTTTAAATGGATTGTTATTATTGTAAATTGATTGTAAAATGAAGTGTTATTTTTTTTCATGAATTGTTCTGATGTGAATTAGTTGATGTGAAATAGTTCATGTGAAAATTTTTGATGAATTTTACATTTTAGGTTAGATTTTAGATTTTCAAATAAATATACCCACCCTCTCTCCTCTCCCTCTCCTCGGTCCCTCATCTCTTCCACTTCCTCTGTCTCACCTCTTCTCACGGACAAAATTTGGTAGAAATTATTAAAAGCATCGAAGTAAACAAATAGTCAAACATATATATTTTTAAATTAAAAATATGTATCTTTAATGACATATTTATAAAAGTTACTGTATTTTGAAATTTTGCTAAAGTCTTTTCGGGTAGAAGGAGACTCGACCTACGAAAAAAATAAAGAGAAGAAGAAGGAAAAATACATTTTTCCTTCTTGCAGTTGCTCGTGCCCCTTCAACTTCAAGCTCCCGTAGCTACTCTCATTGCTAAAGTCTTTTTCGGGTAGAAGGAGACCTGACCTACACCAAAAAATAAAGAGAAGAAGAAAAAATACATTTTTCCTTCTTGTTCTCTTTAGGTTTTTTCTTTATGTGAGACTAGCTAAGAGAGCTTGAACTTGAAGGGGCACAGACAATTGCTTGTGCCCCTGCAACTTCAAGCTCCCTTAGCTATTCTCAAGCTGCCTTAGCTACTCTTCAACTTTATTTTAGGGTAGAAGGAGATTGTGCGCACATGTACACCTCTTATATACACCATATTACAACTAACTAGTCCCTTCGTTCACAAATTTCACAAGTTGTGTGTTATGAACAACCGTAGATCAAATGTTGAACGAGAAATCTCCCTCGGAGGCACCCAACGAGATTCCAACGCAAGAGTCCGATAGCGAAGCACATGGCAGATACCAAGCGATCCTTTAAACGAAGTTATGCCAGCACCACCGGTTGAAGAAGACCCCGACTACATCCTTATCGAGCAAGCAGTAAGTCTCGTCGTATTGTTATGAACTGACCGGTGCACCTCGTGAGATCCGGTTTAACGTTTTCTATTGTACATACAGATGGAAAAAAGGCGCCGCTCAAAAAGAAAAGCCGCCAAGTCCACCGTCATAGCCGAAGTCAAGACGGACACAGCAACGTCCGGTCCGGTAGAAACCGACACGTCCGCGAGCGCTAGAGGACGTCAAAAGAGAAGATGTGGTCAAAGAAGTAAGAACCAACCCCCCAAGAAAACATACTATATCACCTCTCTGAACCAGGATGGGAAGCCAGTAGAGCCCAAGGTAGTTATGACAAAGTTTAGCAGCACTTGCGGGGTACTGGCCAGAACCCACGACCCTTTAAATGTAGATTCCTGGGAGCAGGTGGATGACAACTTGAAGAACTTCATATGGAACGAATTGCATAAGTGGCTTGTATATCCGCCTGGTTCAGAGGCTGCGGGAAAAGAGTTTGCCTTAAAAACGATTGGGCATCGGTGGAGGCAGTGGAAATCGGACATGAACACTCACTACATGCAAAAGAACAAGTCTCCATTCGAAGACTACGGTGGTATTACGCCCGCCGAATGGGATAGGTTCGTGGCGAAGATGACAAGCCCTGAAGCCTTAGCACGGAGGAAGAAGATGACCGACCTTGCGAAAAAAACAAGTACCCGCACCGATTGGGCTCTAGCAGCTACGATGGCCACGTAGAGAAGTGGCGAGCAACCGAAGAAAAGTTTGCCACCCAAGGAAAGCCCCTGCTTGTAGATGCACTAAAAGAAAGAAGCAAAAACTGGGTCTGGGCACGCAACACGGGCCAGGTCACTGACGAGGGAGAAATCCTTTTCGAGGATCCGGATATCGAGCGTGTGACCACTAGTCTAAAGGACATTGCTGAAAAAGAGAAGAGTGGAGAATTTATTGCCAAGAGAGAACACGATCAGTTGACAGCTGCATTGGTTAACCCTGAACATTCTAGACAAGTAAGGGGTGTATCGTCAAGGACAAGTTGGAAAGAAGGGTTTCCTGAGGAAGCTGCAAGTTACAAGAAAAGGGGCAGGTACAAACACAAACTTGAAGAGAAGATAGCAAAACAAGTTGAAGAACATTTCTACTCTCTTGTTGCACAGAATCGCCAAGCCTTCCTAACTTGTATCAGCAATCCGAAGAACCCACAATACAGGTGCCCAGTAGTGTCGAGTCAGTTGACACCACACCTTATCCAGTAGATACCATAACTGGCCCGACGCCGTGCAGCCTCCTCGTGACGATAGGAATGGCCGGGAAGAGAAAGGAGGTGGGTACAGGACTTGCTATACCAGGGCGATAATTTCACAACACGCCAATCCCTGAGGGATATGCAAGGGTGCAGGTGGCCAAGGTGCATGCAGAGCATAACAGCTAAGAGCTAGATATTCCAGCACCTGAAGGGATATAATTGCTTGGGGATGCAGTGAATCAGTTCATTCTATGGCATCGACAAGATATCCTGCTGGTCGGTCCACCGTCAACATCCCCAATCGAGCCGGTTCCTCAGATTGATGCTGCGCCTGCACCGCCTTCTCCACCAGGGCCAAATTCGCCACATAATCGGCCTGCTTCCCCACCTCCCCTAAGGATAAAGGTCCTGATTCGCCAAAGCTGTCAGCCCCTGAAGTCGTCGCAGAACAACCTCCAACGGATGTCCAAGATATTCTCCAATCTCCTCCGATACCACAGTCAGCATTGGCGGTACCTCAAAGGCCTCTTCTGAAAATAACAAGTCTTCCAAGTCTGAGCAAGCTTGAACCTCATCGGCTTATCCCAAAGATGGTTAGATCAACCTATGATAAGAAAGTAATGACCATAGACGAGCAGAACTTAGTGTTCCATGCTTTTAGGGAGAGATCGCCGACTGACAAGAAGCAGGATCAAATGCCAACGTTGTCGGAGTCACAATAATCGGTGAAAAACCAAGCGGAGGACCTGCAAAATTGGACTTCGGATGAAGTGCCAACAAAGTACGAGAAGGGCAAGCCGTTCCTGCCGTGACACGTCATGAAAGACATGCCATGGGAAATTAGGCTAATGCACGACTGGTACCTAAAGGCGTCCAAGATGGGGCTCAGCATGCTTACCGTGAAGGTCCCAGATAACGTTTTCACCAGTCACCCAAATGGGATTATGGTCATCGATTTCAATGACCTTCACGCTTTATTCAATATAGAAAAATGGATATAAATCTCGTTGTGTTTTGCCTGTAAGTATCAATCACACTTAATGTCATTAATGAATTCATTTGCAAACTAATTTTTGAATAATTACCCGCTGCATTACTTAGGATGCAATTCCAAGATGCGTCAAAGACCAACTATCCAGTTGGATACATTAACCCAATAAGGATATGTTGGACAGAACATGAGGTTCATATTCGTGCAGATTGCGATGCCCTCAAAGGCAAAACGAAGTCCCAAAGAGACGCAACCATCAGCAAAATGCACAAGGAGAAGATGGTCACGGTAGCGTTCTACTTGGGCCAAGCTATGATAGAGCACAAAGATAAAAATGTCCTCATGGTCCCTTATGCGCTGCGGTACGTAATATTCTTCCGAACAACCAATATTTTACTACGATATCACCTACAATTAACATATCTCTTCTATCGCAGCGATCATTACATACTTTTTCTGGTATATCCGCGGGACCACGTGGCCATAGTGCTTGATCCGGCACACTACAAGGAGGAATCATTCAAAGAGTTCCCCGTCTTGTTAAATTTGTAAGTACTATCATGCACCATTTAATAAGTTTTGTCTGTTGTTACTCTCAAATAAATAATTGAATGAAATAATTACTTTGTCTACATAGAGCACACGCACATTATGTACGAAACGGTGGACCGGTCAAGGATCCACAAAAGAAGAAGCTTCTGGTCAAGACACAATGGCCAGTAATTATATGTCCGCTATATGCCAACATTTTATACTATGTTTAATTTTAACTATTGACATACGTATACAATTTTATTCAATACAGTGTTATAAGCAACCACCAGGCACTAGCCTATGCAGCTACTACGTGTGCGAGATGCTAAGAATCTATGGGAGATACACTACAAAGTTTGAATAAGTAAGTTCAGAGAAAATATCTTTCTACACATTAAGACCGATCTTGTATAATTTTTCTAATCGTATCTATGTGTATTCTTTCTTAAACAGATCGAGTCCGTTCCAGTTGTAGCGAGCCGGTTCGACAATCGAACAACGCTCAACTTGGTTGCAGATATTTGCCGCTTCATCTGTCGCGATGTCTGCAACCATTTAGGCGATTTCTATGATCCGAAAAACGAGCTTACGACGAACGATAAATTCAAAAGACTTAGGGAGTGGAAAAAAGTCTATCTATAAATTGCGAGTACTATTGTAATTTGCGAGACGAAACTTGATATGTATATAAACTTGCATGATGTGTACACATTTATGTCTTTTATGAGGAAATAATATAATTAAATATCTTTTTTTCTCATGCGAAATATATATACATGCATCTGATCAATCGACCGATAATATAACTGAGGGAGAGAGAAGAGGAGAGAGAGAGGACATAGAGGAGAAGGAGAGAGCGTGAGAGAGGACACTAGCTAGAGAGAGCTTTGCACATAAAATAATATGCACGGAATGCAATCTTCCCGTGCGGTCAACTTAACGAATCGCATAGGAAGATCGATTATCTCGTGCGGTCGGGTTAAGCGGTCCGCACGGGATAATATATCTTTCCATGCGGTTGGGCTACCGCACGTAAAAATGGTCTTTTCTCAGACCTTCTCACGCGTGCGAGCAGTCCTTTCACACAAAAAATACTGTTCGGCCAAAAAAAATCGTTTCTTCAAGAATATGAGATCGCTACTCTTCTTTTTAAAAGGAACATCTCCCAATTTTCATCAGCAGAAACAAAAACAGATGGAATCGCTACCTGCCTCGCATCGCATACTCATCACGACGGCAATCTCACGCATCGCATTCGGTATCCTCCACCCCTAGGGCCTGCCCACTAATGTGTAGCCAGCAGCCAGCTATAATATAGAGAAACAATCAATCGCTACAACAGAAATCTACAGTCCAATGTTAACAAAAATACATTATTTAATTTTATTAGGGCCCATCACTCTCTCCCCCAACTCCAGAAAGTAGCGTATTGTGTCGGAGCCTGTGTACAGACTGGCGCTTAAGTTGTCATCGACGGATACTCTCTTTCATGTATTTTTCTCTTCAGCTCAATGATCATGCTGACGTGTACGTCCTATCATCGGCTGACCATGCTCTATTGAACTCACTTTTAGGATGTATATTATCAGTATGGTACAAAACTGTGGACACAAAACTCCATGCCAATTTTGGCCCAGCATGAATTAGATGGTACCGGTCTAGCCCATTAATACTCGGCCCACTTTAAAAACCTACTGCCCATGGAATTTTTGCATTTATAATTTTTTTTTAAAGATTTAAAAAGAACTTGCGAGAATGAAAAATTTCAAATCTAATCTCCTCCCGCCCTCCGGGAGGGCGTGAAGGGAAAAACGCCCTCCCGAGGGCGAAGAATCCGACGTGGCAGACGGCCCCGCACGGCCGTGCTCGCGCGGTGGTCATTTTGCGGGCGGCCCCTTCCCGCCCCTTGGGAAGGCGTTTTTCACTGTGCACGGGGCCGCTGCAAAAATGCCAGGGAGGCCGGCCTTTTGCGGGCGGCCCTCTTCCCGCCCTTGGTAAGGGCGTTTTTCTTGTGCACGGGGCCACCGCAAAAGGCCGGCCGCCCGGCATTTTGCAGCGGCCCCTTCCCGCCCTTACCAAGGGCGTTTTTCACGTGCTTACAGGGCCGCTGCAAAATTGCCACGGCCGCCCGGCAATTTTGCGGCGGCCCCCTTCCCGTCCTCTGCAAGGGCGTTTTTACTGAGCAGTATATAAGCCGACTCTCAATCATTTCAGCCTCATTTACACCTTTCCGGATCCGAAAAGAACGAGAGAGAGAGAAGTGAGGAAGAGGAGGAGCGCGGCGAAGCCCTTTGGATTGCGTACTTCATTGGAGGTAAATGCAATATCTCGGCATTATTTTGTTTGTTAGCTAGTATGTAAATGAAATATTAGAAAAATATAAATTTGTAATATTTGAATAGGTATTGAATAATTTGTTATAGATTTGTAAAACAGATGGTTTAATTTAGATCAATGTAGATAATCTAATCGACAGAACATAGGAAGAATAGATAGATCAACAAGGATATTTAATGGACATTAACATAGGTAGAATAGATAGATCAACTTAGGTAGAATATGTTTGGATGTAAGTGTAAATTATGTGAGCAGATGGTAAGCACTATAGAAAATCGTACGTATAATTTTGTTGATGATCAAAATATGTTTAGATATAAACTACGAGTGAATTAAATTTAGTTTATAAAATTTGGCAAACTGAAATGAACGATTTAAGATTGGCGGTAGATGGAACGAACAAATCGATTTGGGAAAATTTAAGATGTAGACCAGAGAACATATTGTTAAAGAAATTAAGTTAGGCACGAATCATCTAGGAAATATATTCGTAGTATGGAATAAACTCGGTTTCAATTTGTTTGTCGTGCACTATGGCAAGTAAGATCATATTTCGATAGTTCACGGTGAAGGCAACGTTAGATACGGTCCGAAGGTGTAGATTTGTCGAATTTAGGATGAAATCAAAGGGCATCGATAGGCCGGCGAGAAAACATTTGAGTCGGTGTATAGTTGGTTGCTACGTGGATTTAAAGTGGATACAAGAGTGAACACAATGTCTCTATCCGTTGTAGTTAGTCGTGCAAGAAGGATATTATTGGGAACTTATGCCTATTGATAACACCGAGTCGTGGAGACGTTATGTGGACATGGCACTTGAAAGGTCATGGCCCCTTGTTATTTTTGTTGCACCGCACGAAATCGATAGCGTAATACAATGCAAACAGAGTATGGCGAAGGTCCAAGCAATGAAGCAAGCTTAGAGGAGGCGATTGGCGTGGCGGACGAGGGAGAGAGAATCGAAGCAATTGTTGAAGAAATGGAGAGGGAGGATTCTGAAAATGAGCAGGCGGAGGGCGATGAATCATCGGACGAGGAAGAAGATGTCATGCCCGTCGATTGGGAACAAGCTGATTTCTCTCAGCTTGTTATCTCGGAAGGGCAGCATGTTTCATTTGAATACAAAGATAACGAGGTCATCCAGGGTGCTAGGTATGCTCATAAGGAAGACATGAAAGAGGTGAAGCATTGGGCGGTGTCTTTGCATAGAGAGTTTAGGGTGGTGAAGTCTACGAACTATGTGTATGATGTGAAGTGTATGAAGGATGATTGTCCGTGGCGCGTTCATGCATACAAGGGAAAATGGAATGACTATTGGAAAGTGAGCATTGTTGGTGAGCACACATGTCTCTTGCCGGGGGTTGATAAGTACCACCGCAACATCACCTCGGCGTTTGTTGCCGGTGAGATGTACAGCCATGTTGTTAAAAACACGGATTTTGAACCAGGCTCCATTATTAAGCACATTGAGAACAAATTCAAGTATACTATTAGCTATGCGAAGGCTTGGAGGGCGAAACAAAAGATATTGGAGATGAGGTATGACACATTTGAAGCATCGTATGACAATTTACCTCGTCTATTAGCCACCATTGCTCAGAGAAACCCCAATACCTACTACGACATTCAGACATTTCCGTCATCTAATGATTCGAGCAAGAGCGTGCCGCAAAGAGCCTTTTCTCGATTGGTGCTTGCATCAACGCATTTGTTCACCTGTCGCCCTGTGTTGTGCATAGATGGAACCTTTCGACGGGAAATACAGAGGTCGGATCGACGGCGATTGGAGCAGATGGGAACAACCAGGTGTTACCTATGGCGTTTGCATTTGTCGAGAGTGAGAACACCGAAAGCTGGTATTGGTTCTTGGAGAGAGTTCGATGCCAAGTCGTTCGTATGAGGCCCAATGTTTGTCTCATACATGATCGTCATGCCGGCATGCCGAGGGCAATCGACTACCTTCGAATGGTTGGCCCGAGAGGGACTTCCGGCTAGGTGGCGTGATGTTCGGAGTAGGTGGTGCATGCGTCATATGGGAGCCAATTTCTACAAACAATTCAAGAACAAGCACTGATGGATCTATTCAAGAGGCTATGTGGTCAAAATCAAGAGAAAAATTCAATGAGATGTGGAAAAGGTTGGATGAGCGACAACGAAGCAAACCGACGAGCAATCTCGTTTGCCACAGTTGACGAGCTGTTGTACCTCTTGGTCCATTGCATAATGACCCGCCAACAATGAGAAGGAGGTCTGCACCATCAATACGTAATTTCTCCCACTTGGATAGAGAATGAACCGAAAGAAAAGTGGTCTCTGTTGTATGACACTGACGGAGCTCGATATGGTATAATGACAACGAACCTGGCCGAGGTGTACAACTGGGTGATGCGAGGAGTTAGGGGGCTTCCATTGGTGGGTATTGTGGAATTTATCCTTCATGGCACGCAGGCATATTTTAGGGATAGATTTAAGAAAATATCCCCTTTAATGGTCGATAACAAAATTGTATTTGGCAACGTGGTGACGAAATATATGCAAGACAAAATTCTGAAGGCTATGAAGCACAGAGTAATCCCCCAAGGAACCCAAGTTCTTCGGTACGAGATCATGTGTGTCGACAGGAGAAGGCGAGGCATCAACCGTGTTCAATCTGTTCTGGAATGTGTGCTTCATGCGGATGGTGGTTGTAGCTGCAGCTGTATGAAGCCGAAGCTTAGACATCTGCCTTGCTCACACGTCCTTGCCGCAGCTGGGGACTGCGGCATAGTTCCAGATATTTATGTGTCACAGTACTACAGGAAAGAATCAATTTTTCATACGTGGAAGGAGGAGATATATGGTTTTGGGATATCTGGATCGTACACAACACTGCGGCCACAAGTGTTCTACATTCCAGATCCATCGAAGTTAAGGATGAAAAAGGGACGTCGTCGGTCGAGACGCATCGAAACGACATGGACGAGTCCGAGGCCGGGGAAGGACCCTACGTTGCAGCAAATGCGATGAGCGCGGACATACATACAAAAATGCCCGAAGAATTCAGAAACTTCAACCGTCGAAGGTTCGGGACTTTCCGGACAGCCCTCCGATGGTAGGCGTCCATCTGGAGAAGGAACAACAACGAGACGACCACGTCCTAGACGTGCTCGTGCAGCGACTACGTCGTCCACTGGAGATGCAATGGCTTGATTTTTTTTGTTTGCTCCTTTTCAACGTAGTGGTGATCGATATTTGTACTATTTGTCATGTTGTCGCCATATGTCGTACGTGTAATATTTATCATTGTGAGACGTAAAGTGGTTTATTGTTGTTGTGATACTTATATGTTGTGTTTGTTAGGTTTAATTAAGACGTAAACTTTTTTTATGTTCAGAATTAATGGAACATTTATGTCATGTAATCATGTTGTTATGATTTTTCTTATAAATTGCTTACTGTGTGCTTCATGTATTCATGCGGGTATGGCGGACGATACACCGGCGCTTTTCGGCGAGACGGGTGGACGGGCGCACGAGTCGTACTTGTCGGCGGTGCGGGTGCTCGGTGACCACCTTTCGTCCACGGCCGTCGCGCGAGTTGTTGCGTGTCGATCCGCGACACGTCGAGCGGTACGTTCAAACTCTTATCACTTATTGCAGGAACACTATGCTTGATACTAATATTACACTATGTGTCCGATATGCGAGTTACGTGAGTCCGGCCGATCGCTCTCGGACTCGTTGAGGCGCGTGGCCACGATCACGACCGAGCCGACGGTTCGATGCGGACCGGTCCCCGATAGCTGCTTTGGTGGATCGGTGGCGTCCCGAGACGCACACCTTCCATCTTCCTTGTGGGGAGATGGCTCCGACGCCGCGGGACGTCTCCTACCGCTAGGGCTACCACTAGCCGGGAGGCCGTCGGGCTGTGGACGGAGTTGGTGGATGGAGGGACGACATCACCGCGCGCTTTGCTCGGTGATGAGGCTACCGGGGCTCCCACTGCTGGTCGATCTACCCTTACGCGACCACCGGGCCTACGAAGACTTGGATTTTGCGGTTCACGGTAAGTTAACTTCAAGACTTCGATATTTTTCATAACATCTGATGTTTGTTAACATGGTTTTGTCCTTTGTAGGCCGACAAGCTCCACCCTGACGCCGACGAGTACTCCGTGCGACGCTCGTTGGAGGCGTACCTGCTTTGGTTGTTCGGGGGTGATGTTCACCAACACGTCGGGAACACTGCAGAGAGGGGCCTGATCCACTACGCCCGGTCGATAGCGGACGCGGAGATAGGCGGCGTGCCTCGGTGGAGTTGGGGTTCAGCCGTGCTCGCAGCCACCTACCGTGGCCGTGCGACGCGTGCACGAAGACGATCCGGAGCGATCTTCACGGCGTCCCCTTCTCTTACTCTGTGGGCTGCGGAGCGCCGCGATCGGCCGACCGGTCGTCGACACCTCGCCGTACGACGTAGCGCCGCTTTCGAGAACCCGGCCGACGGGCCTACGATGGGTTTCTGGTTTCGACGCAACGTAAGTGCAAAGTCATATTTGTTTCAAATATTTAAATTGTGTTGAACAAAACTTGTAACCACTTGATTTTTTATTGTCGTAGCGTCGTTACGCCCACGCTCAGTGAGACGGAGCTACCCGGACTTCGTGTTCGAGTTGGACCGTCTCCGTGTACGACGTTGTCCGGGGGCCGTACACGCAGGCGGTCGCAGCTCGGGCGCCTCTAGGCCTCTCCACGTTGTGCACGCGCGACTCGGCCCTCTGGATGACGTTGATCCCGATGGTGTACGACATCACCGTCGAGCCTCACCTGCCTGTGCCGAGTGATGAGGCGGTTCGGCTGCGCCGGGATTCCCGGTAGACGTCCCGGTTGCCGTTCCCCACGGGACCACCGGTGAGTATTTCTTTTTGAAATGTACTACTATTGTGTCAAATTAAATGGAACTATAGTCGACCTTTGCGTGTACGCAGGTTGTCTCGACGGGAACGGCGGGAGGCTCCTCCGGGAACCACGTATGCAGCAATACGTGGCGGATGGCCGATAGCCACCGAGGAGGTGATCGGCGAGATCTACGCCCACTCCGAGGAGAACTACACCGCCTACCTTCGGTGGTACCTACCGCGGACGCGTCCGCGCGTGACCTTCACACCGGTCGCAGCAGCCACCGCACCGAAGCGATCACGGACACCTACCCGAGCACCGAGACCAGGACTACTTCGTTGGGGTACGTCATGATTTGTCCGCATTAAAGCCTTTGTACGTCATTATGTTTTTAATTGGACCGAAAAACCTAACTTGTTTTGTTTTTTGTAGGCCGACGCCGCACGGGCATTGAATGCCGAAATCGACTCGGTGATGCGAGGTGGACGCGAGCATTCACCGAACGAGGTGGAACAGAGGATGACCTTCGAGCGGATGCGAGCGACGGCACGGAAGATCTTGCGGATCTTCTCGTGTCGTTCGCCGTCGACGCGCTACCTCCACGAGGTGTTACAGTCCACGTCCACGCGGTCCAAGACTCCGGATGGTCACCACACGGCGCTGGTCCTTCCACAGTTAGTTCCACTCATTTTCATTGTGTCAACCCTACAACCTGATCTAACAAACCGAATGTCGCCTAGGTCCGACGCTACCGAGCGGGGATACGGCGGGCGCGAGTGGATCGTCGATTCCTCGGCCTTTCGCTACTCGGCCCAGCAACTGCGAGCTTTGCTTGGAGCGAGCGGATCCTCCGTTCCTCGTCCCCTCAGTCAGCCGGGAGGTGAGCAAGCGTCGTCCGATGATTAGTTCACACGTTTTAGTTTAAGTCACTGATGCTTCACATTGCTTACATACGGGAGGATTCTACTCGGCGGGGATTTTCCGGTCGGGGACTTCGTCGCGGGTGGCGGGTCCGGGGAGGCGACGAGGGGGTCGGTACGGGCGACGACCGACGACCTAGAGGACCCGGATCGGGACGTACTCGCCTCCTCTCGGCTCGGTGGAGCACCTCTACCACGAGCCGGGACCCGCCACGGGAGACGCCCGCGCCGGATGTCCGTGCTAGTCGTGGCGTGCCCCGCACAGCCGACGTACTCTCGGGGGCACGTCGAGCACGGCCTAGGAGGGATAGGGGTAAGAGGCCTCGTCGTAGGCTCTTGTGTGCATCGGTTTGTACAACTTGTAAATATTTATTTTGTGTTTGATGTTTGTATATATCTATGTCATTCGTCGCACTCACATGTCACGAGATCCTTCCGTATCGTTTCGCTGCATGATACTCTTACTAACGACAAAAAACTTTCGGCCCGATTAGACCTCGCACACGAGACATCGCTATCGGCTTTTGCCCGTGATAGTCCCGCACGATACGTCGCTATCAACTTTTGCCCCGTGATAGTCCCGCACGATACGTCGCTATCAACTTTTGCCCCGTGACAATCCTACACGATACGTCTCGATCAGTGTTGCCCCGTGACAGACATAAACGATACATAGATGCGAACCGTCACCTCCCTGCACTATATATTGCCTAGATCCGAATACGAGCTCTTCAAATCTGCTTTCTCTTTTCTACATTTACTCCTGCAATGAGATCTTCATATCATCCATTCCTTGAGCGTCTCCACTGGCGACTCCATCCTTTGAGCGGTTTTATTCCACCATGGTGTGACCGTCCGTTATGCCATTGTGGAGATGGCTGCATACTTACGTCGTCCCTCCTCGCTGAAACCAGGGGGAGACGATTTTTCCAATGCGCCAACATTGATCAGGTATGGCTTATCTGCACTGCTTTCATCTACAAAATCTTCACGCGAAACGCTAACTTGATTGTACATCGTGTTAACACCTCACGCAGGCATATCGTCGGGTGTGCAACTTCGTTGAGTGGATAGATACGGAGAACCCACGAACCGACGGAACACGTTACTACCCACTTAGCGAAACAAGGTCAGACTACCTTCGACGGAAGGCTGAGTACCAACGTCGAGTTCGCGCTGAAGCTTTGGACTGGCCTATGGATCAGCTGGCACTACCCACATGGCGGGAACGTCCAGAATGCCACTGTGGTCTACGTTGCCAAGTGGTAAGATCCATAAGACAAGCAACTAGAGGACAAAGATGCTTCGTGTGTCCCGAGATTGCGGATGACGATTTTGTCGTGAGTATAATTTTTCTTTCTTTAACCTTTTCATTTGTTCCATTTTTTAACTCCTACCATAAAAAATGTGCAACCAGGAGGATGTACGTCAGTGTCCATACAAAGATTGGATCGATACGGTTAAACCTGCTTCGATCGGTCAGACGGTAACACAACCTGAGTCCACTGAACAATTCATTCAGGCTTGGATGGAGTATGAACGTCGCGTCGAAATCGCAAGCTTAGCATGGAGGAACAACCCGCTGGGTTTCCCTAAATGGTCGGAGCGTCCTATGTGCGGTTGTAGGGATCGTTGCAAGATGGCTACCTCATTTGAACCACGAACATATGGTCGGAGATACTTCATTTGCCCCAACTTAGACAACGACTTCGTTGTACGTCTTTCATTTTATCAATTATGCAAACGTCTTCGCTCTAGTGCCTCTCTAACCGATTACATGTGTTTCTTTACCGGGCATTCAAAGAAGGTGTGGATTCACTAGGTGGATCGACAATGTCATTCCCCAATATAACGGCTTAAAAGTAACTAAATGTGAAACTCAAAAGGAGTACAACGCCGAGAAGGAAAGAGAAAATTGATGACAAGCTTATCGCCCTTGAACGGTTCCGTAGGTAGCCGAGCCTTCACTCGTGGGGGATGAGTTAGTTGTATTGCATCATCCGTACCTAATGGGTTATGTAACACTGTGACAAACAACTGCTTAACCATTGCAACTAAGTTAACTTGGTTAAAATAATATATTCACAGGTAATGCAAACAACATATGTACGATACCTCGAACATTTACACTTGCAACAATATTTACATTTGCATCCTTACGACGATAACATTTACATTTCAAACAATACGGCAAATCACGAAGACGGTTACATTTGCAACAATACCACAAATCCAATGGATTTGTTATATTACCACAAAATACGACGATAACATTTTACATCTCAAACAACACGAGAGAGTGGGTCGATGTCGATCAGGGCAATTAGGGTTTGGGCACAGTGAAAAAACGCCCTTGGTAAGGGCGGGAAGGGGGCCGCCTGCAAAAATGCCAGGGCGGCCGGCCTTTTTGCAGGCGGCCCCCGTGCACAGTGAAAAAACGCCCTTACCAAGGGCGGGAAGGGGGCCGCCTGCAAAAAGGCCGGCCTCCCTGGCATTTTTGCAGGCGGCCCCCCGTGCACAGTGAAAAAACGCCCTTCCCAAGGGCGGGAAGGGGGCCGCCGCAAAATGACCACCGCGCGGCAGACGACCGTGCGGGGCCGTCTGCCACGTCGGATTCTTCGCCCTCTGGAAGGGCGTTTTTTCCCTTCACGCCCTCCCAGAGGGCGGGAGGAGATTAGATTTGAAATTTTTCATTCTCGCAAGTTCTTTTTTAAATCTTTAAAAAAAATTATAAATGCAAAAAATTCCTGCCCATGTGGCTCACTACGGTCAGTTTGCCGAGATGGTTCTTCGCCGGCGGCAGCGGGATGGAGCAGTCGAGATCACCGCACGTTCCTGTTTTTTTATAAAAAAACTCAGTTTAACTCCTTCAAATCTAGGTCAAATCAAATTAATATTTTTCAACCATAAATCTGATATAATATAGTTCCCTTAATAGTATTAACAATGGTTTTCGTTGATATAACGTTCACTAATGCAGTACTACATCATCCACGTTAATTTGAATTAGAATCCAATATCATCCATTCTCAATTCATCGTGTCCAATTCCAACATTCAAATAGGAAAGGAATAACGCAAGACCTGCCGCATCGTTCACCCGGCTCAGATCACACGGGCTATTATGCTATGGCCACTACACCGACTTGGAAAGGACGATTCAAGGGAAAAATACATTACACATCAACGAGACATCTTCAACCTTAACCATGATGGACACCATGGGCTTGATGATGCGAGAGAATTTTGTGTACCAGAGACATGAAGTGATCGACGCACTGCTACAACTCATATATATCTTGTTATATACAGGAAGTAGTTAGGACCGTCATGTTATTCAGGTGGTGTGTGAGTTATCCACGGATAAAACAATATCAAATATGACTGTATGATATATTTCTTTTGGTTTTAAATGTATAGATGATGACATTAACTAAAATTTAGTATATAAATATATAAAAATATAAGTCATATCCATTCATGAAAAACGCCGTAGCTTTCTCCACTAAATAAAAGACAGCCCACAACTCTCCATAAGGAACTGAGTGGATCTATCAAGTCTGAAGGGGACGGCGAATTATCCCTTGATCCACACCGTTTGCACTAATTAAGTTGTCCTATTTGAGTTGAATTGACCGTCTAGCTAGACAGTGACAATTGGTACCAACATGCTTTGGATCCATCATCCTTTGACACAAGGAGAGAATGTGTACAGATTAGTCAATAGTCAGCTTTCTCTTTAATTTGTTTTGTGGCCACCACGATGATCGAACAGCTTAGCTGTGACACTACTCCACAAAAAATACTGCAGCTTTCTGGAATTCACCTAGCTAGCATGCTGCATATGTGCAATGAACTTGCAAAATATTGCTTTGAGATGGGCATGCATGGTGCTATCATTCTTGGAGAAACCATCATTGATTGAAGTGGCAAAAATCACGTAGTCTCGATTTGAGTTACACCAGGACTAGATCTAGTCCCGGTTTAAAAATTCAATGGCTCTCTAGGAACATTCGTCCCGGTTCGTGTCACGAACCGGGACTAAAGATCACCTCTAGTCCCGATTCAAATGTTGTCAGAGCGTGTCAAAGCGTCGGGGACCTTTAGTCCGTTAGTAACACAAACCGGGACTAGAGATTCTACCTCTAGTCCCGGTTGGTGCTACCAACGAGACTTAAGATGTCCGGCGCTCGACGAGGTTACGACGGCCTCGACACCATCTTTAGTCCCGGTTGGTGGTACCAACCGGGACTAAAGCTGCTTTTATACTCCTTCTTCCTCCTCCACTGAGCCTGCTACACTTGTCTTCAAAATTTTTCTCTAGCTAGAGGGAGGTGCGCCAAATTTTTTGTGATTTTGTTTTTGTGATAATACACAAATCTTTGCTATCTACAAGGTTAGCAACTTCTTCCTCTTATGATCTATGTTTAGCACTTTGTATTTTACGGTTGTTTTCTATACATTAATCATCTCTAGATTTTTTTTAAACATGAGGAGAGAGAAAATTTGTTTGGACTAATTATTTTGCTAAGCACATTATATTGTGTTGAGAAAAAAGTTGGAGAAAATAGAGAGGAAGAAAAGTAAGCTTAGCACGTAACATTTATAGGAATTTAGTCCGTACAATTTTATCTCAAAAATATTTATGAAAAATGATGAGAGAGAATCTTTTGGACAAAAAAGTTATAAAATAGATGACAAAGGACCTTTTAAAATAGATACAAAATAATTAATTAATTTTATGCTTATCACTTTAAAAGACCTTTTAAAAATAATTCTATTTTTTAGAACAACACATTACGTATATTGGATTAGTATATAATAATTGTCTGATTATATACATATAAGTATTGATGTTATATCTCAATGATTTGAATTTCGTGGAATTTTCTTACGATTTTTGTGCATTCCATGTAGATGGATCCGCAATGGATGTACAACGCGGATCGATGGTCGAGAGAGTTTATTCAAGGCGTCCATTATTTTTTGATTGTGGTCGATGCCAACAAGCATAAGGTTTTCATACGTTGTCCATGTAAAAAGTGCAAAAACGAGAAGGTGTATTCTACATCAAAAATTATTTATGCCCACTTGTTTCAGTCGGGATTCATGTCTTACTACAATTGCTGGACATCGCACGGAGAGGTGGGGGTTGCAATGGAAGAAGATGAAGAAGACGACGACAACATTCCGGACAATGGTCAATACGGTGGGTTTGAAGAGAATACGGTGGGCGAGGCGGCGGGGATCTTTGAAGAAAACAGACGGTGCCGATGACCTTGGTCGGATGTTGCGCGACGTACGGAGGCTGCGAAGGCGTAAAGGAAGTGCAGAAATTGGAGCGTATGTTGACGGACCACAAAAGGTCCTTGTACCCAGGCTGTGAACAGGGGCACAAAAAGTTAGGTACCACGCTGGAATCTTACAACGGAAGGCCAAAAATGGTGTCAGTGACAAGGCATTTGGCGAGTTACTAAAACTCGTGAAGAACATTCTTCCAGAGGGAAATGAATTGTCGGAATCAACGTACGAGGCTAAGTTAGTCGCCCTCTAGGGTGGAGGTACGAAGATACACGCATGTCCTAATGATTGTATCCCTCTCTTGCGGTGAGGAGTACGAGAACCTAGAAGCATGTCCGGTTTGTAAAGCACTTCGATACAAGATCGACGAGATGATCCGGGCGAAGTTGACGGACGACCCTCGAAGAAAAGGATTCTGCTAAGGTGATGTGGTATTTTCCTATAATACCACGGTGAAGCGTCTGTTCGGGAACAAGGAGCATGCAAGAATGATGCGTTGGCACGCGGAAGAACGCCTACAAGACGGCATCTTTGAGACATCCCGCCGATGGGTCACAGTGGCGAAACATCGGCAGAACATTTGAAGACTTCGGCGAGGATGCAAGAAACCTAAGGTTCGGCTTAAGCACGGACGGCATGAATCCTTTTGGAGAGATGAGCAGCGGGCATAGCACTTGGCCGTGACGATGTGTATCTACAACCTCCCGCCTTGGCTATGCATGAAGCGAAAGTACATTCGGATGTCGGTTATTATTCAAGGCCCGAAGCAACACTGGTAACGACATCGATGTGTACTGAGACCGGCTGATCGAAGATCTAAAATTGCTGTGGAAGAAAGAAGGTGTTCCCGTGTGGGATGAAGATAAACAGAGCAGTTTAAACTACGAGGGTTGCTTGTTTGTTACCATCAATGATTGGCTGCACTTGGCAACCTATCCGACGGAGTCAAACAAGGGGTACAACGCTTGCACCCACTTGTATGGATGAGGCCGAGTGTACATACCGAAACATTGTAAGAAGATAGTGTACATGGGCCATTGTCGCTTTCTTCTTTGCGCAAGCCACCCTGTCCAGGAGAAAAGGCAAACATTTTGATCAAAAGGCGGACCATCGTATTAAACCAAAGCATCGCAACGGAAAGGCCGTGTTTGCCATGGTGAAAGACCTCAAAGTAGTATTTGGAAAGGGACCCGGCAACCAATCTATAGCAAGTGAAGGTGGTCACGCGGCGATGTAGAAGAAGTCAATTTTTTGGGAGTTGCCCTACTGGGAAGTCTTGGACGTCCGCCACGCAATCGACGTGATGCACCTCACCAAGAACCTTTGTGTAAACTTGCTTGGTTTCCTAGGTGTATACGGAAAATCAAAAGATACACTTGAGGCATGTAACGATCTGAAACATATGGCACAACGCGACGGCCTTCACCCGCAAACAAAGGATAAAGGAGCCCAATACCTAAGTCCGGCTACACTCACGAGCGGAAGCGAGAGAAGGAAATAATGTTTGAATGCTGGAGAGCATCAAGGTACCATCTGGATACTCCTCGAATATAAAGGGAATAATAAGCACGAAGGATAAGAAGTTCACAAATCGAAGTCCCATGAGCGCCACGTGCTGATGACACATTGCTTCCGTTATAATTCGAGGTATCCTTCCCGATAATGTCCGGGCAACAATAACAAAGCTATGTGCTTTCCTGAACGCAATTTCACAGAAGATCATCGATCCAGACAGACTAGAAGACTTTCAAAATGATGTGTCTAATGTCTTGTCAGCTTTGAGATGATCTTTCCGCCTTCCTTCTTTAATATCATGACACATCTCCTATGCCACCTTGTCAAAGAGATTCGTATCCTTGGTCCGGTATTCCTACACAACATGTTCCCCTTCGAGAGGTATATGGGTGTTCTAAAGAAGTACGTTTGTAACCGTTCGCGTCCGGAGGCTAGCATCGCCAATGGATATGGAACAGAGGAGGTGATTGAGTTTTGCGTCGACTTTATTGAAGACCTCCGTCCCATCGGGGTGCCCGAATCAAGCCATGAAGGTAGACTACGGGGAAGGGAACTCTTGGAAGGAAGGCAATAATGAACATAGACAATGACTTGTACGGGAAAGCACATTGGACCGTGCTGCAACAATCTTCCTTGGTGGCTCCTTACATCGAGGAGCACTTGGTGATTGTTCGCTCGGAAAACATCGGTAAGACGGATGCCTGGATTACACGCCATCACATCGATGCATTCCCTACTTGGCTGCGACATCGTCTCATGGGCAACGTGAGCATTGACCAACAACTAGCCTTCTTGGCGAGGGGTCCATCTTGCTCGATCACCACATTCTAGGCATAAGAAATCAATGGGTACACATTTTACACATGGGCCCAAGACTTAAAGAGCACGAATCGAACAGTACATGCGCATCGATGTCGTGGGATACGACGTACGGCTAGCACATATTACGGCGGCATCGATGACATATGGGAGCTGGACTATGGACCTCGAAGGTCCCTGTTTCGGTGCCCAGTGGGTTAGGCTCGGTGGTGGAGGCGTAACCAATGATGCAAGTGGGATGACAACGGTCGATCTGAGCAAGGTTGGATACTCAGACGAACCTTTCGTCCTTGCCAATGATGTACGACAAGTTTTCTATGTCAAGGACATGGCTAGCAAATCAAAGAAGGGGAAAGGGTCCGACGAGCCAAAGCGCCACGTGGTTCTCCCAGGCAAAAGGAAAATCGTGGGAGTCGAGGATAGAACCGCGAAGATTACGATCAGTTTGATGGGCAACCTCCGTTCGCGGTGGCGGTTGACCCAGTATGTTCCTATCAAATGAGGACACCCCTTACTCACACAACGATCATAACAAAGGAATAATTGTGCGGAGAAAGTACATGAGAACAAATGTTATATAGCTAAATTTATGTATGGACGATGTAAATTAAATTGAATCATTGAATATTATCCATGTCTTCCACTTGACCTTATTCAAGATCTATAATTACATCAGGAACCTTGGTACTATCCATAGAATAGGGCATTATATATAAACACACGATCTTTTCTTGAAACACCATGTTAATTATATATAAACATATGTTAATTATATATGAATATAAAATATATTAACATATGAACATTATAATTATATATGAATATAAAATACAATAGAATAGGGCATTATAATAATTAGTCCCGGTTTGTTAAAAAAACCGGGACTAGAGGTGAATTTCATTGGGCGGGAATACATCTTTAGTCCCGGTTTGAGCCACCAAGGACTAAAGATGTCCACCTACTGCGCCACGTGGCTGCCCGCAATCTTTTGTCCCGGTTGGAGGATTCAACCTGGACAAGAGATATGATCTTTACTCCCGGTTTAAGCCACCAACCGGGGTAGACATCTTACTCCCGGTTGGTGGCTTCAACGGGACTAATGTTCATATCTGTTGTCCCGCTTGGAGCCACCAACCGGGAGTAAAGTATCTTCATGCCGGTTGTTGGATTCAACCGGGACAAATGACGCCGTGACTATATATAGCAAGGGCCTCACTGGGGATCCAACACTTAGCCGTTTTCGCACTTCGGAACTGCATCGTCTCCGTCTTCGTCTTCGTCGCCGTCGCCGAGCCCCAGGCCGACGCCGCGGCACGCCGTCTCCGCCATCTTCGTCGTCGGAGGACCTCGCTCCGCCGTCTTCGTCGATCGCGAGTTAGCGCCGCCGCCCCTAAGATTTCCCGACAATATGCGCTAGGGTTTGGCCGCCGTCGCGCCATCGCCATCGCCGCCATTGTCGCGGTCGCCGTCCGCACCGCCCCCTTCCCACGCCGCCCACTCCCTTGCGCCCCTCCCCACGGCCCCCGGCCGGCCAGCCCCTAAACCCTAAGCGGCCGCGCGCGCCTCCACTCCACGTCGCCGCCGCCGCCCACTGCATCCACGCCGCCGCCGCCGCCCTGTGAATGTTAATATATGAATTTTGAGTATATGTGTATTTTGAATATATGAATTTTGTATGTATGGGTATTTTGAATATATGATTTTTGTATGTAAATGGGTATTATATGTAAATGGTGTTATTGGTGTTGAGAATTTTGAATTTTGAATATGTATTTAAATATGAAATTTGAATGTTTATGGGAATTGTGAATTTTGTATTTTTGAACGAACGAGAACGCTAAAATCAACAAACGGTCGTGAACAAACGAACGGACGGACGGACGAATGAACGGCGAGTGTTCGTTCGTTCGATCGGTCGTGGACGGACGGACGTTCACGAACGGACGAACGAACGTGTACGAACGGACATCTCCTTTCCTCTATTTTTCATTTCCTCTCCACTTCAACTCCCATCCTCCTTATCTCCCTCACATCATTCTCCTCTCTTTCTCTCCTCTCCTCCGGATGAACATACTCACGGACGTGAATGATATAACCGAATAATTTTTTTTCAGAATTCTTTGATTAAGTCCTCAACCCACAACAATCAAATGGCGGATCGTAACGAGGAACGGCTTCTCCATGATGAGATCGCACGAGGAATAGAGGTTTACAACGAGGAGAGTAATGAAGATACAAATCAATACCTCAACGAGGAGGAGGGGACGAGCGGGGAACGATGAGGAGAATGAGGGCTCCGCCTCCGCCTCCATTGGACGGGAAGAGGGCACGCGGGCAACGCGGTCTCAACAAGCGCATAGAGGGTCGACATGTCATCACGGAGGTAGAATCGACGGTCGCCCTATTGCCCCGAGAGGACGCCTCAAGGAAGTTTGTGGCGCACAACGGATGGGTGGTGAGGGATCACGTGCCCGTAAGCATTGCCAACTAGAGGCGATCAAGGACGGGAGGAGATGAGCGAGCTATCTCCCGGACTCGAGAGAAAGAAATGTGGACTACAATGCGCAAACGTTCACCATCCCGGACTCACAACAAGCAAGGGTCAAGGAATGGACGTTAAAGAAAATGGCGAGCTCTTCGGGAACTACAAGAAAGAGTTACACAAGAAATATATCTGAAGGGCCGGACCCGACTTTGACAAGTTCCCAAAGCTCGAGAGATCATTGGGATGCTTTTGTTGAACACAAGACTAGGGAAGAAGCACAAGCTATCATGGAAAAGAACAAGACCAATGCAGCTAAAAAGAAATACCATCACAAGCTTGGGTCAAGTGGCTATAAGAAAGCAATGGTGAAATGGGAGAAAATGGAAGCCGACCTTGAAGCGCAAGGTATCGTTCCGAGCATGACCCACGGCGAATGAGCAAAGCACTTGGTTTTATGCTCACGGCGGCTCACTTAATCTGTCGATGGCACGAGTTATCTTTGGTGATGAAATTCAAGAAGCCGGACGGAGGTTAGAGGAAGCGCTGCAGGCCACTTCCTCGGGCGCGTTCGAGCAGACAGAGAGAAGGACGAGCTAACGCTCGCCTCCAAAACCCGAGCACCGGGAGAACGCGAGGAAAGGCGTCGTCCCACAGGAAATACGGGTTCGAAGCTAACATCGACACATACAAGAGCCAAATGAGGTCAAAGCGAGAGCACAATGCGAGGTTCGCTGAGATGGAAAGGAGGCTCTCGCAGATTGATCAGATTGTGAACGAAAGGCTAACCATAAGGTTGGCGAGAGGAGCGGAGCCATTGGGTTAGCCAACGGCGGATCCGGCAACGGCCGCTCAACTACGGCGGCGCGCAGCAGCTGCGCTTCAACTGAAATGAAGGCGATTTGGCTCCACAAGCTGAACCGGGTCCGCCATGCCCCGTTGATGACATCACACAACGAACCCCATGTGAGCTGCACATTCCGCTAAAGAACATAACAATAAAGTTATGTTCGTACTTTTATGTTGTACGTATATTTCCTTGAATAACATGTCAATCAATGTTCATTACTAACTAATAAACAATCTTCTCAAACAAGTCGCGTCCGGCATGGCCATTCCAGTAGACCGAGACGACACTTACCACTCCTGGCCCGTTCCACCTGCGTACTCGAAAGTTGAAATTGAACAGGTGGAACACGGCTATGAAGATCTCGATTTGGATATCCCGGAGGAGAAGGAAGGCGCTAGGAGAAACTTGACTCACGGAATATCTACGGAGGAAGATCTTCATAATATTCCCCGGACGTGGGCCATCTCCTCCGCCTCCACGTGGGCCGTCTCCTCCGCCTCCTTCACCGCCTCCGCCTCCTCCACCTCCTGCGTCGCCTCAATGAGCACCGACTCCTAAACGATCGTCTCCAACTCCACCGCCTTCTCAGACTCCTCCGTCGCCACAACGAGCACCGACTCCTAAACGGACAACATCTCGAGCCACGTGGTCAAGGTCAACCAGCGGTGGACCAACAAGCAAGAGGCCTAAACTTGACCCGCACCCACCGGCCCCAAAGAAAGCGGCGTACGACATGACTCGGAGGAGGCGCACGAGGCCGTCAAGCTGAAGTCAAGGCCCACTTCGAAAGAAGTCTCCCGAGAAGTCTCCGAAATCCCCCAGGAGACCAAGGACTTCTTCAAGAAGATGTACCTAACGCCACAGCCTAAACCGCAACCTCAACCGCAGTCCGAATACGACAGGACTATTCGGAAGGTTGCTATCAAGGCGAAGAGAACGGGCAAAGATGTACCCCAGTTCAGTGTTCCAAATGTCACATCAGACTTAAGACAATTTATGGAATCTGCTGGAATTTCAATGGATCAATTACACGCCGTGCTCCCCGGCGAAGGCTCTGAAATACAAGTTCAAACTTGGAAAGCCTCTTGTAAAGCCGGATCAAGTAAAAAGCTACCAACATAGATGTACCGCTTCCACAAGTGGTACATGCAAGAATCCAGCAAGGGTGGAGAGATGGTAACGGGAAAATATTCACAGTACTATTTCGTCGATGGAGGTGACGACTTCTATATCCGATTCGAAGACATATTTGACCTGTACCAGCTTGATGCCCTCGACGTCTCACTTCTAGCCACGTGGGCTCTGTAAGTTTTGTTCTGTTATTTCGTTTCTTACCTTCTTGTATTTAGCGACTAAAATTCTTTTTAACCGTTGTAGAATGGCGATGCAATCGCAACATGCACGATAGCAAACATGGATTCATGGATCCACGCAAAATCAACGGCGTATTGGTTGATCATTTTCCGATCCAACAACTGGACAACATTTACAAGTCGTTGGTGATAAACCACTATCGGTCATTTATCCTTCGCCCTACAACCTTTGCGTAAGTATTTTCTTCCTTTCGTACCGATTTCAATCCCGTGTGCATACATAAATTTTTCATATGTGTCATCTAAACCAATTTGCGATTCCAATGGGTTACGTTAGTAATTGACATTGATAACTCGCGGATCCATGTCTTTGACTCAATGGATAAACCGAGTCCACATACACAAAGATATTTGAAGCTGCTAAATAGGTAATGCCATCTTACTTGCTAGCTATTGCATATATGCGATTCTCTGATAATTACTAGCTAACTTTTAACTACACATAGGGCATGGGAACGGCTTCGGACTAATGTTCACGGAAATTGGAAAGATAAGCTCTCCGTGAGGATGAACTTTCCAGTGAGTAACATGCTCCAAAGTTGTTTTGAATTATTACTTTGTTCTAAAATATGAAATGTATATTAAATCTGTCGTCGTTTCTTCTTTAGTGTGCAAAACAGTCGCAGGGCACCAACTTATGCGGATACTACGTCTGTGACTACATTCATCGCTTTGTGACCGATGTCACAACTATCGACGATATAGATGTACGTATAACAGCTATTCATACATTACGTATCGATTTCTTATTAACTTCATATATTTATTTCTCGTTTAATCGAATTAATGACAACTTATGCAAGTAAGAGACAACCTCCCCCACGAGACTTTCATACAAGCCACTCAGGAAGAATTGATGGGATTTATAAATGAGCAGATCACTGATCCCACGGAGGAGTTCTATTTTAATTTAAGTAACTTAACCACCGGATCCACAAAATAGACAATGTTTTATAACATACGAAATATATGTGGATATTGTACATATGTGTATATGTTTTGGTAATATATTATATGTATATATTTCCTTTCTTAAGTTCATTTATATGTGTGTAACTTATATATTTATAAATATATATTATATAATATATATGTATAAATATATATGTGTAAAATATGTATATGTGTGTAATATGTAGTATGTAGCATTGTTGGAGAAAGAATAAAATTAAAAATATAAAAATTCTTTAGTCCCGGTTGGAGCAACAACCCGGGACTAAAGATGTGGCCCACATGGCGGATGCGCCATCTTTAGTCCGGTTGGAGCCACCAACCGGGACTAATACTGGCGGCGGCCACGTGGCTCCGCCATCTTTAGTCCCGGTTGGTGGCTCCAACCGAGACTAAAGATGCATCTCTTGTCCCGGTTATTTAACCGGTACTAGAGGTCGTCAATCTCTAATCCCGGATTCGTAGTCCCGGTTTGACAACCGGGACTATTAAGGGTTACGAATCGGGACTAGTGTGGCTTTCTTTATTTTTATTAGTGTATCTCTCGATCTATAAAAATTTTACTATAATTACTGTAAAAACCTTTTGTAAAATTTCAAAAGACTAGTACTAATGACCTCCTTCAAGAAGTAAATTTTAGTGTTTCTAGCTTCGCGGTTATCTAGTTTTGCTTTCTTCAACAAGCATGAATGGATATATACCATGTGCCAGATGAACGGATATATGCCATGTGTCAGTTTTGTGCTCTACTCATTTTATTTTGTTAACGAATAACTAATTCTATGTACGTCAATTCTGAAGTGTTATCTACAATTGGACTATTAATTAGTAACTTTAAGTAATGTGATTGCTTGATCTTAGAGACTTCAGAGTAGATGTTTCACACCTTTAATTCACTGGGTTGCTTAGAAAAGTGTACCTGTACTTGTGTCCCGTTTGCCAAATTTATGGCTACTGAAATTTTGGCAAGGTCTCATTGAATTTGATCATGAACATGTTGAAACCAGAGGATCACATAAATCGAAAATGTCTTAGTAAAAACATTACCTAAAGAAACTAAAATTTCCTCAAAAGATTATATTTTTCTTGTGGCATCACATTTGAGGGAAGTTAAATCCTCGACCTAAATGTAGTAAGAAAAAAATTTTAATGGCAAGGGAAATATTTAGCATCTCTTTTTTTAATTGCCGTTATTCTCGTATTGTGTGGCGACAGCTGTTGACAAACTTAGTTTTTTTTTTGCATAGCCTTTTGCCGTCAAAATCAATACTGAATCATAACATGAGAGTTTGTTAGCTGCATTTTGCTCTTTTGAGTTTTGGCTCATATTTAGGCTGCATTTGAATGCGATGCGAATTTTGGCTTCTTCGTTGTTTTTTAACACGCTCCTCAAATCGTTAAATGCACCAAAAGATACATTTAGTATAAAAAATATATATATATAATTTTTAAAAATCAATATATCCATTATACTTAATAATAAACTAGCAACTGTGCCCGTGCGTTGCAACAGGTGAGTCGGGGCGTAATACGGATGGGGACGGGAGGGAGATGCGCAGGAGATATTTTTTCCATCCAAGCCCTCCCTTTCTTTTCAGCATTGGGACTACGGATTAATTTTATAAATACTTAATGGGTTTTCTCCAAAATAGCCAGGTGGACAAAAATTTTGGGTAGAAACACTACTTGCTTTATAGATAGTTATAGATTAATCATATACTAATGATTTGTTTTATTATGTGTCGCTAGAAATCTTCATCCTAAATCATTCGCCTTAAAGGTATGTTCGTTCTTTAGGTTGTCGGAAGATTTTTAGTCAAACGTGAAACGAGAAAGTTTATTAGCACATGATTAACTAAGTATTCTAATATATATGGACCAACTTAGTTCATATAGATGGGACCCATACAAGTAGCCTCTTGTTCCAATCTCCACAATATATAAAGATAGCAATTGACATTAAGCTAGGTTCCACACATCACAACAGAATCAATCCAACTACCAATAATTTCTCAGCAAGAGGGAAGAAAGAGGAGAGACAATATATTTTAAGGGGCTACTATACAACGGAATCTCGTAAGGATGGTACGATACTAGGCAAGTATCAGGTTCTGATGCTTCAACGATATCAACTAATATTTATCAGTATCAGGCCTGATACTCTATCGATATCAGCCGATACTTGTCGGTACCAGCTAATACTCGATCAGTACCAGGTCGATATCCTTTCTCTCTCACCTCTATCCCTTGTTCGGAAACGACGACGTGCTCTCCAACAACACCTCTTCCCTCTCTGACGAGGGTGATGTGCTCCCCATCGACACGAAACTCTTCTTCGGCAAGACTCCCTTCCTTCCCCCACCTTCTTCTCTGGTGACAAGCTCCCCCGGTGACGCAATAAGGTGGCACTGCCTCTTCTCCAGTGACATGCTTCGGTGCTGCGGCGATGCAGTTTTGAGAACCAAGACATGAAGCCTGAGGCGCAGATCATCATGAAGCTGTAGGATCTCGATGGCTAGAAGTACTTCTTCAGGAACATCTTCTGGTTGGCCGTCATCGCTGTCATCCTCCTGCTGCTGCATGCTACCGTCCTCCTCTACCTCAAGTCATGCCACTAGCGCACACACAGACGTAGTTGCAACACACTCGTGTTCCCCAGGCTAGAGCTGATGCTCATCATGCTATGGGGAACAAGGAGGGAGACGATACCATCGCGGGGTGCTAGGGACGTGATCCCGATATCTAGCTTTTTCCTATTTTAATCCATATGGGTGTTTCTTATAGTTATAGTTATGAGTATTATAGTTATGAATAGCTCATCCTATTATATTATATAATGTCACCTTCAATAATGGTAAATATATCCGTATAAAGTTATAAGGATTACTTTTGGTTCATATTATGGATGCTATTAACTTAAATTTTGAATTATTTTTTAAGAATATTTTATATAAATTTTTTTTATAAAATATATCGTTGTTTGAAAACGTTGTAATAGAGAATGAGAAAGTTATTGTCCTAGCTATTTAGAACTGAGTGAAAATAGTAAAGTAGTGTTCAAAACAAAAATCTCCCGTTTTTTGCCAAGCCCCCCATGGCTGCCATGCCAGCAGCACCAGCCAAGCAGGGAACACCGAACACGCGTCTCCCCTCTCTCTCACTATCTGCTGGTGCTGCTGCAGTGCTGCTGGTTAGTGCTGGCCAAACTGGTTAGTGCTGGCCAAACGGGCCGGGCCGAGCGTGCCGGCCCGGGCACGGCAGTAATGTGCACCGGCCGGCACGGCACGACGGACCGTGTCGTGCACAGGCCGCCGCCGAGCCGCGGCCACGGCACGGCACGGCACACGGTAAGCCTCCCGTGCCGGCCAGAGCACGGCACGGCCCACGGGCGGCACGGCACGAGCGGGGGTCCAATGGCGTCACGACACGTGGCAGGCAGGGAGGAGGCGCGCGCGGGATGGTTTGAACCGGCGAATCACGTCGTGCCACGTGTCCCAACGGCTATATAACGGCTATAATTTGAAAATAGCCGTTGGAGGCCAAAAATCAAAAAATCCGAAAAAATTCCAAAAAATTGCAAATTTCGTCCTATAAATAGGGCATCCACCCCAGCCATTTCTCCTCACCCCAAACATCTCATTTTGTGCTCTCAAGTCTCAAGTGCTCTCTTGCGCTCTAATTTGTTGGTTTTGACAAAATTTGCTCAAATTTTGTCAAAAATCAAAATTAGTTTCGTAGTTAATTAGTTTGATCGCAGAGGTGTGAAGTGCTTCCGGTTCAAAAGATGTAAGTGATATTCATATGTATGTATTATTTGTATTTTGTTTGTGTATTTAATAAATATCTAAATTATGTTTATTTTGGATTAAAATTACAGAATGGATCGAACTATCCATATCGGTCGCCGTCGTTCACTTTGGGTGATTTCATCCCCAATTACATGTCGGGGTTTGACGATGCCTCCGGATCGGCTCCAACTCCACCAAGCTGTGGAGGAGGAACCGTGCGAACCGGCGGCGACGACTTCGGAAGGATATTCGGGATCCGCGAGCGGAGTGTTTCGACACACACCGGCTCGAAAAGATCGAGAACCTCCGGTGTGTGGCGGCACTTTGATGAGGTGAAAGTGGCGGCCCCGACGGGAGGAGGTAACACAAGCTAGATGTAGAATTTGTAGGAATACTTTATCCGCACGATCTTACGGTGGTACAGGACACCTAAAGCGTCATGCGAGGCGTGTGCAAGGAAGCAAGGAATACAATTGCGGCGGCAACAACGATGCTAAACCGGACGGTACGGTACATAGGCGGGAGTACGATCCCATGATAGCTCGGGAAAATCTTGTCAGGTTAATCGCCGGACAAGATTTACCCTTGAACTTTGGGAGTCTCCCGCTTTCAAGAATACGTTCAGCAATCACATAATCCTAGATTCAAAGCGGTTAGTAGACAAACAACAACCCGAGATTTAGAAAATTTTTATGAGAAGGGTAGTAATGTACTTAAGGAACTATTTAGTACATGCACTTTCTCTGTTAGTGTTACCTCTGATATATGGAGCAGTAGAGCTAGGGAGGATTACCTTAGCGTAGTTGTTCATTTTGTTAATGATGATTGGGAGTTGCAAAAAAGAGTTCTAGGCCTCTGGTTAATAGATGTGTCACACACAGGTGAAAACATAGCCGAAAGAATTAGGGAGGTAATTAATGAATATAATCTTGCAGATAAAATATTTGTTGTTACACTAGATAATGCATTTGCTAATTCTAGGGCAATGGAAATATTGCAACCTTTATTTTGTGTTTATGCGCAGTCTTTTCTACTTCATCAGCGTTGTGCTTGTCATATAATAAATCTGATTGTTAAGAGTGGGATGAAGAGAGTAAGTGTTCACATTGACGTTGTTCGTCAAGCAATCGCGTGGTTAACTGCTTCTAACCCGCGGATTGCTGCATGGAAGAGGTTTTGCCATGCGGCTGGTAAGAAAGCACGTAAGTTTGCCACCGATACAGAGCATCGGTGGAATGCAACCTATTTAATGTTAAAAGTTGTGTTACCTTATAGTGAATTACTAACTGATTTTGTCCAGTCACGTAATGGCCCAAGAAACGGCGACGGTGGGCCAATCGAGTGAGCACGTGTGGGCAATTGTCCAAAGATATTACCAATTTCTTGAAACTTTTTATGAGTCTACTCTTACTCGTCCCAAGTTTACTATCCAATGCCAATTTAATTTTGCACAATATTCTCGAGATTGCCACGTTGTTAAAAGAATATGAAAATGATGAAATTCTAGCCCAACCTGTCTTTCACATGAAACAAAAATATTTAAAATATTAGAAAAATATACCTATGTTGTATGCTTTTGCTTTCATATTAGATCCTAGGGGTAAATTAAGGGGATTCTCCACTATTTTATCACTTAATTGAGATACTATAGGTGTAGATTATAGTTCTTTTTATACTGAGGTTAGGAGTAAACTATATGAAGTTTTTGGAAAGTATGAACTAAAGTTTCAAGGAATTCGCCAGCAGAGACCCCCTCCTATCCCCACTACAGGTAAGAAGAAGATACAGTGGGGTAGAATTTGGGGTGGCTCATCTTCAAGCCAAGGGAGTGGCAGTTCGTCGGCTAGAAGTGGAGACGTCACTTCACACGGTGTTGCCGAAGAGTTGTCAAGTTATGTGGACAGCGACGCCATCAGGCATGAAGCACAAGATTTCAACGTCCTCGGA
The DNA here is from genome assembly GCA_019925245.2 of Oryza australiensis. NCBI lineage: Eukaryota > Viridiplantae > Streptophyta > Magnoliopsida > Poales > Poaceae > Oryza > Oryza australiensis. The sequence continues at coordinate 771,877 of JAIFGZ020000516.1, forward strand.
TGGTGAATGACCACAAGATGACATATCCCGTGCTTTCAAAATTGGCACGAGATGTGTTGACGGTACCCGTGTCAACAGTATCCTCCGAATCGGCCTTCAGCCTTTGCGGTCGAATCGTCGAAGAAAGGAGGACAACTCTGAGCAGCGACCACGTCCAAATGCTACTAAGCGTTAAAGACTGGGAGCTAGCTAGACAACATGCCCAATACACTGCTGAGAACCAAGAATTGGCCGTGCAATTCGAGAACCTCTACTTAGATCCAGACCAACCCCAATAGAACTTTGTTAGAAGTAGTTGTGATCTTTGCGCTGTACTATTTTCTTTGTCATGGTTTTCTCAGTTTTCCTATGAGTTTTTACATGACAAAGTTTTTAACGAGGCAACATGTATCATTGTATCATATAATGATATAAACATCAATAAAAATCACTACTATTTTTAACATATAGTAAGTGTCAATATTTATTTTAATAATTTCAATATGAAAAATAGATGACGAATATATTTTTTTCATATTTTTAACGTGACAAATACATCATTATTTTATTTTTATCCTTTATTTACATTTTTAATTTTTATATATAGAAATAATAGGGTTGTATATTTTTTTTTCTATTTTTTCATATTTTTCTCTATTTTTTAAAATTCGGAGTGCCTTATGAGCCGTGGGCTCGGCCACGGCTCACGGGCCAAATTCGTGCCGTGCCGGCACGGACACGGCCCGGCCTCCCGTGGGCCGTGCTTGGGCTAGGGGCGGAGCACGCGGGCCGGCACGGCATGGCCCGTCATAGTGACCGTGCCTAACGGGCGTGCCGTGACGGGCCGTGCCGCTGCCGTGCTCCGTGCCGGATGGCCCACTTGGCCTCCACTACTGCTGGTGGTGGAAGAGAGAGAAACGAAGAGCACGTGAGCACGCGCTTGCACACATCGACACAGCTTCTCATCCTCCCCCCACTCCCAGAGGTGGTGGAGGGGAAGATCGAGGAGCAGTGGCGCGCTTCCTCTCCTCCGGTTGCTTCCCCGCGTCGCCATTGCCGGCGCCCCCCTCCACCTTCACCTCCTCCGTCCTTCCTCTTTTTCCTAATGCGTGCAAGCCATCATCCGCCACATCACCGCCCCTTCCCACCCCTCTCCTTGCCACACTTCCCCACTCACCACAAAGCTATAAAATTCACAATCTTGCGCTACAGTCCTCCCTAATTTTCTGTTTCTTGATTTTGTGTTTGTGCCAAGATTTGGGTTTTGTTAGTGTATCTTGGCTTCGCCGGCGATGGGGAACCGTCACGGCATTATGCGGCCGCGGCGGCTGGTGAGCCAGAGGTCGGCGGTGGCGGAGGAGGAGGGGGAGGGGGAGCAGGGGTCGTACGAGGCGGCGTGCAGCGCGGACACGGAGCTGGGGACCTTCGACACGGCGCTGCGGCGGCGGGCAAGCCGCGCCATCACGGCGGTGGCGTCCGGGGTGGAGGTGCGGTCGCTGTCGCTGGGCTCCCTCCGGGAGGTCACCGGCTGCCTGCTCGACATGAACCAGGAGGTGGTCCGCGTCGTGCTCGCCTCCAAGCGCGACGTGTGGCGGAGCCCCGACCTGTTCGACCTCGTCGAGGACTACTTCGAGGGCAGCCTCCACACCCTCGACTTCCTCGCCGCGCTCGACAAGTCCCTCCACCGCGCCCGCGACTCCCAGCTCGTCCTCCACCTCGCCCTCCAGCGCCACCACCACCACGACGCCAGCGACGGCGGACATGCCGTGGCCGCCGCGGCGTCGGAGCAGCTGTACGCGAGCACACTCGGTGAGCTGCGCCAGTTCAAGGAGGCCGGCGAGCCGTTCACGGACGAGTTCTTCGCTGCGTTCCAGACCGTGTACCGACAGCAGATGGCCATGGTGGACAAGCTCCGGCGCCGGAAGCGCCGCCTGGACCGCCGCCTCCGCTCCGTCCGCGTGTGGCGCCGCGTCTCCGGCATCGTCTTCCTCACCACCTTCGCCGCGCTGCTCGTCTGCTCGGTCGTCGCCGCGGCCATCGCCGCACCGCCCGTCGCGGCAGCGCTCGCCGCAGCGGCATCCATGCCGGTGGGCTCCGCGGGGAAATGGATCGACTCGCTGCTAAAGAAATACCAGGGCGCGCTCCAGGGACACAAGGAGGTGGTGAGCGCAATGCAAGTGGGCACCTTCATCGCCATCAAGGACCTTGACAGCATCAGGGTGCTCGTCAACCACCTTGAGGTTCAGATCAGCTCCATGGCCGATTCCATGGAGTTCGCAGAGCGCGACAAGGAGGCGGTGAGATTCGGCATAGAGGAGGTCAAGAAGAAGCTGGAATTTTTCATGAAGAGTGTGGATGATCTGGGAGAGCAGGCAGACCGGTGTAGCCAGGACATCCGCCGTGCGAGGACCGTCGTGCTTCAAAGGATCATCCATCATCCTAACTGACGTTTGGGGAGCATAATTCAAGATTGCAAGGTATTGCTCATTGTTGTGATGCAATTTATGTTGTTAAGTTGTGATAGATGTACATATGAGGTGCACTTTGCTGAAATTTTGTAGCAAGTGAAATTGATATTGACTATTACTCTATTAGTATTTGGTTCGACTTTTGGTATTATGGTGAAACTAACTTTGAACGAAATTACAAATAAATGTAATCTTTTGAGTGCCTAGGCCATTTCAGGATTCATGGTAATGAAGGTATGGAGTTAGCAGTTATACTAGTTACTGCTGAAATTTCCATATATAGTGCATTTGAACCAACCTAAAATGTATGGTTCCCTTTGACAACAACAAAAAGAGAAGGAACCATGATGGTTGCTGTCCATCATAGGTTAGTTTCGATCTTGCGGAAAGTTTGGCAGACACCGGTATGTGGTATCGGTATAATATGCTTTCTTCTGTGCATATTCATACATTTGGTGCATAGCGTCTATGTTTTTCAGAATATTTGTGAAATTCATGTCAATTTGCTTTTGCCTTTTGGCCAGCCTTTTTTCCGTCTGTTAACACAGTTGCGGATATCAACTAACATAGTAATAACATGAAGATGTGCCACATTCTCCCTGAATATGTCTTTTTCAGAAACCCAGCAAATGGCAATGGGATGTCTGAGATGTATTATCAGTACAGTTAGGGAGAATCAAGTGACTTAAGTTGCTGATAGCAGCCACCAACTGATCAGAATTGCTTTGTCACTTGTCAGATACAGAGATTCCATGCAGCAGATTCTAATGCTTTGTGGGTTGTTAACTTTCAGCATCTTCTTAGTCACATCTTCCCTGCAAGTGCCAACTGAATAATGAAATTTATCAGTTATTTTCTCGCTTTTTTGCAAGAACTGAATTCAAAGAAAAGGGGCATACTTGTCAATTGTTTTTCCTTGTCTGATGTATAGTATAAGAGCAGTGCCACACATCCTAAAAAATTCTTACAAACAAAGATCTCAACTGTTAAATCTAATCAGTTGGTGGTTATAGAAAAGCAAGATGCACTCACAACAGGCTACATCAGTTTCTGTAAAAAGTTTGTTTGAGGATTTTTTTTTGTACTTGTATCATTTTCCATAGTGTAAATCTACAGCTTGTTTGAGATGGTGAGCGCATTTCATGATAGATGCAGCTAGGACATTAAGTTCAAGACATCCTATTATTAGTTAAATGTTTGTTTAACTAAGGCTGCGTTCTTTTCTTTAACTTCAAATTGCAACTTCCTTGTTTCCTGGTAGCACGCTTTTTAAACTGTAAGTGATGTGTTTTTTGAAAAAAAAATTCTTATATAAACCCATTTTTAAGGTTTATTATAATTAATATTCAATTAATCATGCGCTAATGGCTTGCCTTGTTTTGCTTGTTGCCGAAAAGCTAAACCGAATCACAAATTCGAACTAGGCCTAAGTATAGAAGTCATCATTTGTCTGGGATGTGTTACTCTGGAACTGGAAGATTGTGGGCCTTGCGATGCAGCAATACTTTCTTTTTTTCCCAGCTACATTTTTTTGAATCAAAATACTTGTTAACAGGATTATAAATTCTACTGAAAAGTATTCACATGATTCAAGCTAGTTTGTTTGTTTGAAAGTTGTATACAAAATTCTCAGTTTGTCTGTTGCATTACCAAATTCAATATATGGTCATACAAATGTTTGCTTACAAGTAAGATATGCTGAGCTCTTCCAATGCATTCCATGGTGTTTGCAGCAGTAGATTTAGATTAAAAATTGATTCACGTGAAAAAAGTGAAATGCTTCATATAATAAGGAAATTTAGCTATTTGTGTGACTGAATTTTGAGACTACTAACCAAGAGTTTAGTTTCTGATATCTAGAATTTATTAGCTTGACCTAATATGTTTACTAATAAAAATTACTACTACATGCTAAATATTAGGCTTCTTTAACTTTTACTCAATTATCTGATGATTAAATGGGAAGTGTCACTGAGAGCACACAGTTCACTTCTTTAATTAGAAGCGACCAGAATTCAGATGATATGATGAGAATACTCAATCATGGCATGATTGATGTCACAGTTAAGTTTTACCCCAGCCTCCTAAGCTTAGTTTTACCTAATTAAAAGAGTACATAGTTGTTGCTTGGCCAGATACTTTTTTTGATGCAGAGGTTGGATTAGTTTCCATTATGGATAAAATCTAGTAGCTGCTGCTGCTCAGTCTCAGTTGAACTCCAGTACGTTTTTTAATGTTCCTAGATTATATCCGACTTGGTGCGTCTTATATTCAAATGCCACAGATGCTTCTTCGTAAATGTTGTCATGAGATTCTGAAAACATGAAAACAGGAGAGGCAAGTAGTTCAATTAATTCATGGAGTTGGCTCTGATCGTTTGAGCTGTCAGCCGTGAAAAAAAAATAAACGAAGCAACCAACAAAAATAGTAAAAATTTTATAAATACGTTATTGAGGGGGAAAATCTAATGCTACAAAATAAACTACAATAAAAACCTCAAAATCAAATTAATATTAAGTTTTAATTTTTGAATTTTACGTTCGACTGATAATTAAAATGCAGAAGAGAGCCGACCACTGGCTTCTCTACTAGTACTACTAATAAAGACATCCTGCATCTCGAAACTGAATAATAATACTAAAACTGAATAATAAATAATAATACTAAAACTGAATAATAATACTAAGGGACTATTTGGTATTTGGTATGACTCTAGTTCTATCTTTTATGGAGCTGGAGTCTAACCGAGTCTCATGTAAAAAGTGAAGTAGGTTGGAGTGATCCGAGAAAATGAATTAGGAAGATGAAGCAATGTTTAGGTTAGGGTTTTGGGATTCGATTGCAGGAAAAATTCGGAGTCCAACGAAATGGACGAATTTTGGAAAATTCGGATGAAATTTGATCAAATTTAAACCAAATTTGACAAATTTCGGCAAAACTGAACCATATTTAGACAAAAATAGGAGTGAATTGTTGTCTCGGACCTCACCGACATGGGCAAATTTCACCGAAATTCAGACCTTTCGGACCGAATCCCAGAACCTAAGATGCCTCCACAACTTCATTGTTTGCAGTTAAATTGAGGAGCTAGATCCTGTCAAATAGATCTTAATGTATTAAATCTGAAAGGGACAGCAAATGGTCCCTTAATTCACACCGTTTGCACTCTTAATTTAGTTGTCCTCATTTCCCATCTTTTGAATCCAGGACTAAACTTTATTTTGTGTCACATCAAATATTTGGATACTAATTTAAAGGACTAAATGTAAACTTATTATAAAAATAATTATAAAATCAGTGGCTAATTTGCGAGACGAATATATTAAGCCTAATTAATTCACGATTAGCAAATGTTTACTGTAGCATCATATTATCAAATCATGACGTAATTAGACCCATTAGATTCATCTCACGAATTAGTCTCGAATATAAATAAATTTTATAAATAGTCTATATTAATACTTTAAAATAACATCGATATGATAGGACTAAAAAATTTAGTCCCATCTAAACACTGCCCGAGAACGACTAGCACCAACACAGGATCCGTCAACCTTTAACGAAAAAAAGGCAGATCAATTGCCCTTCTCTTTTGGCTTTTCAACCTTTATTATCACCTGGCCAGCGGAGGCAGTCCGCGGGCGCCCATGCCTGCGGAAGCCATCGGCCTCAGCCATGTACACGTGGCGGTGGCGCCAATGGAGGTCGCGCTGTGGAAGTCCTCAGGCATCAGCCGTGGTTCAAATTAAAAATCGACTATCAATATGAAATTTGACAGAAAAACACTTACAAATATATTTTAAAAATTATGAGTCATTGAATCGCTTTCAAATCCGTGCGACAATTCCCAAAACCCAACATCCATTCCTTACTTGGTCCCACACTCCCATTGTCGCATTTTCACGTGCACCCCTCTCCCCGATGGCCGGCCTGCTTCCCCTCCTCTTTTCCAAGTAGGCGACGATAAGTGCACCCATCCCCATCGTCTCTTCTGCTCCAGCGGCTCCCAATCACCATCATCGGTCACCTCCTAACCAACCTCTGATTTATCCTCGCCGTCAACGGCAGCCCATCACCCTGCTCTATACTTATAGCTCCCGCACCTCGCCAATTGCTCGTGTCCATCGCCCACCGTTGTGTTATCGCCTGTTACAACCATCCCTCTAAGCCCGACGATCTTTCCTCTTTTCCTCTCCTCCCCTCCCCCAAACCTAGGACCCTAAACCTTAACTTCTTTGGCCTCCACCGATTGTCACCGGAGCTAGAGGAAAAGTTGGACACATGAATCATCAAGCGAATCGGGTGGTTCAAAATTATAACAAACTTTCCTCGTTTTCTGTCCAATGTCATTTATCTATTCCTTTAAATAAATTCACAAGTTTTTAAATTGTGGTTATATAATCTCTTACGACTACGATATCTATGGTTATATCTCATATTCCAAAACTCCTATTATTTGTATAACTTAAATCATCATACCACCTAAGGTCAAGTAGTACTAATTACTTACTGAATGTAATATGGTTGTTTTTGTTAATGACATGTACACATACAAAATGATTATATTTCGGAAAGGATGTCCTCTATCTAATTCTTGATTTATCTCATGGAAGATTCGGCTCCATCCCGTCGATAATGAAGACACAGTAATTTTATCCCCCAATCAAAAACTTTATGAAGTTTTATGGGAAAAAAGTCAAAACGACTTATAATATGAAACGGAGGTAGAACAAGCAGGGGAGGATCTGACAAGAGGGCTGGGGGGCTTTAGTTCCCTATATTAATACGGAGTAGTGTAGCCTCCCTAAAATTTTTTAGGTCTATATGTGTCGCAGGAGGGGTTTAAAGTAGACTTAAATGGTTTGGGGAGCGAATTGGGCCGTGTCGGCCCACTCGAGCGTGTCACCGAGCCAGCCACATCGGCCCACTCAAGCATAGCCCATTAGAGTCAGCCAGTCCATGAGTGAGTGTGAAAAGGCATGTGGAAAAAAATGCTCGAACCCTACTTTTCCTTACAGGGGCGACAGTGGTGTCGGCTGAACCCAGGCAGGGCAGGCGCTAGGCGCTAGGCGGTCGGCAACGGCGCGGCTCGGTGGCTCGGTGGCGCAGCCGCAGGTGACTTGGTGGCACAACCGTGTAGGTGGCTCGACGGGCACGCAGGCGACGACAGGTGGTCGGAGGCTCGACGGCGGTGCGGCGCAGCCACAGGGGCGGCTCGGCGCATGGCCTTAGGTCTTTTTTTTGCAAAACGTAGTATAGAAATTCAATTGTAAATTATAATGCCTACTGCGGCTCGACGCATGGCCTCTGGTCATTTTTTTTGCAAAACGTAGTATACAGATTCAATTGTAAATTATAATGCCTACAAATTCATGATTTAATTATAGATTAGGTCAAAATGTCAAAAAAATATTGCTCACATATTTTTCAAATTCAAGCAATGCTGGTGGTAGTGATACTCCAACAGGAGGTACTAATGAGAGCACAAGTCAAGTGAAAAAGCCTAAAACAGAGTTTACATTCTCAGATATAGTTGGCGAGTACCCATCTGAAATTAGAGATCAAGTAAGAAGGACATATGCTTTGAATGGTCCGACCCAACCTGTTAATCATACTTTTCCTTCTAAATGTCAAAATGGTCAGTGGAGATCATTTCAGCAATCATGGTTTGGTGAATTTGATTGGCTAGAGTATAGAGTTTCAAAGGATGTACCTTATTGCCTATATTGTTATCTTTTCTTTGTCCCCGAAAAGCCTGAAAAATTTGAAAATTCTGTGTTTGTGAAGGAAGGATTTATTAATTGGAGGAAAGCTATGGATGTATTTTGTAAACACACTAGTTGCAAGACTCACACAGATGCTAGATTAAGCTGTGTTGACTTTATGAACCAAAGAACAAGTGTGGCTAGAAAAATTAATGAAATTAGCAAGGAGGAAGAAAAACGATATGAGATTCGCTTGACATCTTCTTTAGATGTTACAAGATTTCTTATAATGCAAGGTGATGCTTTCCGTGGACATGATGAGTCCTCTACTTCTCCCGATAAGGGTACATTTAGGGAGATGGTTGATTGGTACAAAGAGAAGGTTGAGATACTGAAGGATGCATATGATAAAGGTTCTAGAAATTGTTAGATGTTATCTCCTAGTATACAAAAGGATCTTATAAAGGCATGTGCAGAGGAAGTGATGGTAGTGATTATGGATGAGATTCGTGGCAGGAACTTCTCTATGCTTATTCATGAGTCTCGAGATGTTTCTATAAAGGAGCAAATGGTTGTGATTCTGAGGTTAGTAGCCATTACTATTTTTCATTAATTGTCTATTTTGAAATTATGTACTAATATATAACAAACTTTGATATGCAGATTTGTGAATGATGAAGGAAAGGTGTTGGAGAGGCTTGTTGGACTTCGACACATTGAGAGATGTATAGCTGCTGCTCTCAAAGAAGCTTTGCTTAAAATGCTTGGTAGCCACAATTTAAGCATCTTTATGCTTCGTGGGCAAGGTTACGATGGCTCTTCCAACATGAGAGGTGAATTTAATGGTGTGCAAAAATTGATTCGGGATAAAAATCCATATGCTCTCTATGTCCATTGATTTGCCCACCAGTTGCATTTAGTGGTTGTTGTCGTTTCAAGTTCTACTCTAGGCATTGCAGACTTCTTTAACTATGTTCCTTTGATAATCAGCACTGTGGGTGCTTCTTGTATGAGAAAGGATGCCTTACTTCCAAAGTATCACGATGTGTAGTTAGAAAAGATTGAGAATGGTGAGATTCTTACCGAAAAAGGTTTAAACCAAGAAAGTAGCATAGTTAGGCCCGAAGATACTAGATGGGGTTCCCATCTAGAAACTTTGCTTCAGATTTTGGTGATGTTGGAGGTTATCATTGATGTCCTTGAGATAGTAAAGAAAGATTTTGTTAAAATAACATCTAATGGTGGAGCTTTTGGTTTAATCGGTAAAATAGAGAGCTTTGATTTTATGTTTATCATGCGCTTAATGATAAAATTGTTGAGCTGACAGACGGTTTGTCACGTGCTTTGCAAAGGAAGGATCAAGATATTGTTGAAGCAATTCATTTGATCATGGGTGTGAAAGATAGCTTGCAGGATATGAGAGAAAATGGATGGAAAACATTATTCACAAGAGTAAAACAATTTTGTAATAAGAATGAGATAGAAGTGCCATATATGGACAAGTTAGTAAATGCCCATGGAACATATGCACGAAGAAAGCAAAAGGTAACAAACATACATTTCTACCATGTTGAGATTTTTATCACTGCTATCGATGTCATTTTGTCGGAGATGAAACATCGGTTTGGTGAAATTAGTTCAGAGTTACTAGACTGCATGGCTTCTCTTAACCCAAGAAACTGCTTCTCTAGTTTTGACGTGGACAAACTTGTGAGACTTGCTAAAATTTATGCTGAAGATTTTGATATTGGTCAAATTGTTATGCTGCTGTAGACCCCCTTTTTTATAACAGGAATCATTCATGTTCATAGTACTATTTCCCTGGATCGAGTAGTCTGGTACCCACGATTACATTACTGAATCATCAAGCGCGCAAACACCAATCATCTTACGCGAAGTATTAACGGTATAGCGCCCGAAGGCATTATCTAGAACATAGGACCAAATGGTCCGAAATACAAGCAAAAGGAATACGATAAGGCGGTGACACGCCATCGCCACAGGCAGTGACCGAGTCTAAGACCTACTGAGCGCCATCGTCTTCCATACCCTCCTGGTAGTACTGTATGGGTCTTCAGGGCCTTCATCGCTCACCTCTGAATGTTTTGCGTAAAGCAAGAGTGAGTACGAACCGTACTCAGCAAGCCACCACAGCAACGATGCATATAATAGGGGATAATCAAGGAACGGATGTGGTTCTTTTGCATAAAGCTAGTTTTTGTAATTCTTTTCATAAGCCTAAGACCTAAGACTGGTCAAGTTTTATTTCCACAGTTCGTTTAATCAGCGACGGTTCTGTCCACCATCCATTGTGATCCCAATGATAACTTCCCGCCACTGGATCATCATGATTTTCTGGGGTCTACCCCTTCTTGCCTCCCAAGAAGTTGAGCCACTAGCACAAAAATCTTTATGCATGCCCATCCCATCATTTTAAAATTTAGAGTCTACCCAAACAAAAACTTGTCCCGATGCTCCATATCCACGAGCACGGCTATTCGAATAGATTGCTTTACTCACACTCCAGTGGATGTACACTTTACCCGTACTCCGTGACTTGCCCAACACATGAGCCGAAGTCCCAACGAATGAGACGCATCACGACAAAGCCTTTCAATGACCTTACTTTGGCAGTACCTGCTCCATGAACTTGAGCCCTCCTGCACTCTAGTCGTGCACGGTTTCTTGTAGTGGGAGGAGTTCAGGCGCTCTCGAGAGGGGAAAACTCACTCATTTTTTAAGTTGTAATTAAGTCCAGCTTTAGTTCGGTTACCCACCGATGGTTACCCTGTTAGTGATATGCCCTAGAGGCAACATGGAGATGTTGGATATCACGTCAATGTTTATGTATTTATGAATAAAGTGTTATTCAGTTCCATGAAATAGACATCTTCTATTGATCAATAAGTACGTGACTTATTTATGAGACTCTTTATGTATAAATCTATTTCTAAACGATCCCCGATCATATGTCATATTGTTGGAATAAATATGATTCTAAGATCGGCATGTTTATTGATTGATGATCATGTCTCATAGATCATGGGTATGGAGATACCAAATCAATAAACATGGACACATGTGTTGGAGAACACATTGTTGGATAGACCCACCATGAGACACTACAGGAATTAATGTGCCATTAGTTGGTCTCGGTAGTGTTGGTACAAAGTCCTTAGACCCGAGATCACCATGGATTCCAACATGTGTAGTAGCCTCCTTTGGGACTACCAAACGCTATTCCGTAACTAGGTAGTTATAAAGGTAGTTTTTGGGTTTGCTATGAAACATGGAGTGGGATGTGAGTGATCAAGATGGAATTTGCCCCTCCTTTGGAGAGATATCTCTGGGCCCCTCGAGGTTGGATTATGGAAATGCATGGCCATGCTTGAGTTGATTGAGGAGTCAATCAACGGACGGATAATCCAATACGGTTCGAGTGGAATGTTAAGCTATTGAAGGGATGGCACACATCTTGCCTATAGCTTAACGGTATCGTGAGGCAAAGGGATTTGTGTACACATTACAGGTTCGAGCCGATATTATATTCTTGTATACTATGGTGTCAATATGTCTGCTAGGCGCCGCTGATGCAGTCGGCGAGTTGGACTCGAGCCGACGGTCGGCTAAGTTAGACTATAGCCAAAACCGAGTATACCGAACCTACGTGGTCGCACGCTTAAGGGGATAAGAACGGGCATTCGAGTTGGACTCGAATACGGCTCGATCGGATAGGGATCCAATCGGATAGAGTCCTATTGGATTACGACATATGGGCGGCCAACTCTATGAGATTCGGATGGGATTCGATTCAAAATAGAGTCCCGATCGGCCACGAGTCCCGATCGGCCAACTCTATATAAAGGGGTGAGGGTGGAGAGTTGTGTGGACATCAAGTCAATTGATTGCGCCGAAATCAATCGATCACACACGGCTTTAGAAGTCGTCGAGATCAATCTCCACGGAAACCCTCCCCACCTTCGAGCCTAGCCTTGCATCGCGTGCTAGCACACGGGTGTTCGGCGTTCGTCCCCGGACGTGTGGATACCGGTAGAGGCGCGCGCTACGTTGCACGCTGTTCATCGGCTACATCCGCGAATCGGTTGATTGGAGAATCGGTGCCCCGAGAATCGGCGACATCGGCCCACACGGTTCCGATCGGATTGCCCCGATTGGCTATTCCGCCTGCACTCTTCTTCAATCGGTAACGATCTATCGGCCCTTACTTGCAAGTGTTCTGGTTTGCGCGGTTAAAAGTTTTTTTTTCCGGCTAGCGTAGCCTCCGCGTAACCCTTAAGTGGTATCGAGCTAATCTTGCTTAGTTCGGGTTTTAGATTGGATCGGAACAAGTTTTGCGCACGGGTTGATTAGATCAATCGGTTTTACGGGATGTATTGAGGAGAGTTCATGGCAATTGCGTTCCTTGATAGTGTATCGGAACGGCGTAATGTGATTACGTCGAAGCAAAATCCATAGAACTCGGTTTGAGTCGGCTTCGAGATAGCGTTCCTTGATAGTGTATCGGAACAGTATAATGTGATTATGCCGAAGCTATCTCGTAGTCCGATCTTGTTAGCTGCCTCGCGCCTACGCAAACCATCTCCTTGATAGTGTATCGGGACGACATAATATGATTATGCCGACATGGTTTCCGTAAGCGATTTCATAGATTGGATCTATGAATTTCGTGTGGTGTTCCGGGCGCTGCCGTGTGCGTACCCCCTTATAGGTCGTCTCGATGCCGTTTCTCTGCGATAGGTAGAAAACGTTTCTACGCCTAACTTGTTTTTGCAGAGAATGCTTTGAGATGGTATGGCCCTATTGTATGTATGAGATGCATGTGATGCATGTAATATTCTTTCATATGTGCAATCCCTGTAATATTCTTTCATACGTGCAATGCTTGTAATATTCTTTCACGACCTGCGAGTCGATGTAATCTTCAATTAGAGCTTCTATAGTAGTAGCTTAGTTTGAAGAAATCAAGCATCATGCACATTGGAAGATGGTGCCGAAGTTGGAGATCCTCACCGCCGACATGGAGATAGAGATCACCATGTGAAGGGGGCCATACTATTTCATTATATGCTATTCTACCTGCTTTCATATATGTGATATGTTTGTTTGATAGGATAGCATCCCTCGCAAAATTAAGTAGTAATGATGCCCTTCCAAATGTTGCACCCGTCACCGTTATGCTCGTCAATGGTGGGTCTGCCAAAGCAGAGTGCCATTCTCTATCATAACACGAGGGGTATATGTCGGACATATACAGCAAGAGCATTTGGTTTACTTAACAAGGCTATCAAAACAGTTTTGTGCCTTGGGGCATAGGTTGGCACCGGGCATGGAGATGCCACACCAACAACAAGAGTCACATAGAGATGTGATTAGCAAGGAGTTGCTTATCGATGTTACTAATTTTCTAGCGGTGATGCCAAAGCTCACTAGAAAATTAATTAACATGTGGATCTTGACCCAATACGTAACCTAGAGGGAAGGTGGAAAATACGTAATGGGAGTCTAATGTTAAATTGTTTAACAAAAGACATAGCATAAACATTGTGCTAAACTTTGCTTTTTTCGTTGTAGAATAAATGGCGGCTAATACTACACCCAAGTGCTTTTAATTTGCGATCTATTCTCGAAAAGGAAAAATTAAATGGAACAAACTTTATGGATTGGTATCGCAACTTGAGAATTGTTCTCAAGCAAGAGCGTAAGGAGTACGTTCTTGAAGTACCCTATCCCGAGGATTTGCCAAATAAGGCCACTTGCAACGCACGGAGGGCTTATGAGAAGCACACTAATGATGCCCTAGATATAAGCTGTCTCATGCTAGCTACAATGTCCCCGAGCTTCATAAGCAATATGAGAGCGATGCTCACACTATTATTCGGGACTGCGTGGCATGTTTGAGAACCAAGCTCGGGCCGAGAGGTTCAACACCTCAAAGTCCTTGTTTGCGTGCGAGCTTGTTGAGGGAATCCCGTCGCCGCATGTGATAAAGATGATTGGCTATATCGAGAGCCTTGAGAAACTAGGTTTCCCTCTTAGCCAAGAGTTGGCTACGACGTGATTCTCCAATCGCTCCCTCCGAGCTTCGAGCCATTCATATTGAATTATCACATGAACAATATGGATAGAACCTTGGCTGAATTGCATGGGATGCTAAAGACGTGAGGAGAGTATCCGAAGAATGGTCATCATGTGATGATGATGCGAAGGCTAAGCGCAAACCACCTGTCAAGAAACTTTGCACCAAGAGGAAGTTAACTCCCGATGAGATCGCGAGTGCCTCCAATGCAAAGAAGGGCAAGAAGGGGTCGGCGGCATCGATGCTTGTTTGCTTCTATTGCAAGGAGACAGCCACTTGGAAGAGGAACCGCAAGAAGTACATGGAGGATCTCAAAAAGAAGCAAAGTACGACTTCGCTTCAGGTATTAATGTTATAAACATTAATCTTGCTACTTCACCCTCGACTCTTGGGTATTTGATACCGGATCGTAGCTCATATTTGCAAATCGTTGCGGGAATGAGAAGAAGTAGAGGCTTGAGAAGGGGCGAGGTGAACCTGCACGTCGGCAATGGAGCAAGCGTTGCTACGATTCTTTGTCACACAGTACCACTTCATCTACCTTCGGATTAGTTTTGGAATTGAATAATTGTTATTGTATTCCAACACTATGTCAAAACGTTATTTCCGCTTCATGTTTGCAAGCGGAAGGATATGATTTTAGATCAATGAACAATGGTTGTTCAATATATCTCGTAGATATGTTCTATTTTCATGCTCCATTGGTGAATGGATTATACGTTTTGAATCTTGAAGCGTCTCCCATCTATAACATTAATACGAAAGGCAACTCTCTAATGATATAAACCCCACGTTTATCCGGCATTGTCGCTTAGGCCATATAAATAAGAAACGCATGGAGAAGCTCCATAAGGATGGATTGCTTCACTCTTTTGATTTTGAATCATTTGAGACATGTGAGTCTTGTTTACTTGGTAAGATGACAAAGGCACCTTTCACGGGACACGGTGAAAGAGCAAGTGACTTGTTGGCACTCATACATACCGATGTATGTGGACCAATGAGCTCAACGACCAGAGGTGGTTATCGTACTTCATTACCTTTACTGATGACTTTAGTAGATATGGTTATATCTACTTAATGAGGCATAAGTCCGAATCCTTTGAAAAGTTCAAAGAATTCCGAATGAAGTACGTAATCATTTAGGGAAAACAATCAAGTTTCTACGATCGGATCATGGAGGAGAATACTTGAGCCAAGAGTTTGGTAATCATCGAAAGATCGTGGAATTGTTCCACGTTGACTCCGCCAGAACTCCACAATGGAACGGAGTGTCCGAACGGAGAAATCGCACCTTGTTGGACATGGTGTGGTCGATGATGAGCCAAAGTGATCTTTCGTTATCCTTCGGGGATATGCTCTTGAAACATGCGCTCACACTAAATAGAGTTCCATCTAAGTCAGTTGAAAAGACACCATATGAGATATGGACAGGGCAACCCCTAGTCTGTCTTTTCTAAAAATTTGGGGATGCGAAGCTTATGTAAAACGTTTACGATCGACAAGCTCACACCCAAATCGACAAGTGCTTCTTTGTGGGATATCCTAAGGAAACTAAGGGATATTACTTTTATAATCGGGAACAAGGCAAAGTGTTTGTCGTCCGACACGGTGTCTTCTTGGAAAAAGAGTTTCTTTCAAGAAGGGTTAGTGGGAGCAGGGTGCATCTTGAAGAAGTTCAAGAAACACCAGAAAATGTTTCAGCGACCACGAACCACAACAGGAGAAGCAAAGTGTTGCGCCACCGGTTGTAGATACACCCCCACGGAGGTCCGAAAGATCACGTCGTGCACCGATAGGTACACAGTGCGGAACAATGTGATATATTGTTGTTGGACAACGATGAACCTAAGACCTATGAGGAAGCGATGGTGGGACCCGATTCCAACAAGTGGCTTGGAGCCATGAAATCCAAAATAGAATCCATGTACGACAATCAAGTTTGGAACTTGGTTGATCCACTGATGGTGTCAAAACCATTGAGTGTAAATGGGTTTTTAAGAAAAAGGCCGATATGGATGGAAATGTTCACATCTATAAGGCGCGATTGGTGGCGAAAGGTTTTAAACAGATTCAAGGAGTTGATTATGATGAAACCTTCTCGCCCGTCGCAATGCTTAAATCTATTCGATTATCCTAGCGATTGCTGCATATTTCGATTATGAGATATGGCGAGATGGATGTCAAAACGGCTTTCCTAAATGGAAACCTAAGCGAGGATGTATACATGATACAACCTCGGGGTTTTGTCGATCCAGAATCGCTGGAAAGATATGCAAGCTACGAAATCCATTTATGGATTGAAGCAAGCATCTCGGAGTTGGAATATTCGTTTTGATGAAGTAATCAAAGGGTTTGGTTTCATCAAAAACGAAGAAGAGGCCTGTGTTTACAAAAAGGTCGGTGGGAGTGCAATTGTATTTCTAATCTTATATGTGGATGACATATTGTTGATTGGAAATGATATCCCTATGCTTGAATCGTCAAGTCTTCATTGAAAAATAGTTTTTCCATGAAAGACTTAGGGAGGCAAGCATACATATTAGCATTCGGATCTATAGAGATAGATCCAAGAGGCTAATTGGATTAAGCCAAAGTACATACATTGACAAGGTGTTGAAAAGGTTCAACATGCATGATTCCAAAAGGTTTTTGCCCATGTCACATGGCATTAATCTTAGCAAGAATCGGTGTCCTCGGACACATGATGAGCGGAATAAGATGGGTATGGTTCCATATGCTTCGGCAATTGGATCCATCATGTATGCCATGCTTTGTACACGCCCGAGATGTCTTGTACGCTTTGAGTGCTACGAGCAGATACAGTCGGATCCAGTGAAGGTCACTGGATTGCCGTAAAGAATATCCTTAAGTACTTGAGAAGAACTAAGGATATGTTCCTAGTCTATGGAGGTGAAGAAGAGCTCGTTGTAAATGGTTACACCGATGCTAGCTTTCAAACAGACAAGGATGATTATAGATCGCAATGCGGTTCGTGTTCGCTGAACGGAGGTGCGTCAGTGGAAGAGTTCCAAGCGGGATCTGTTGCTGATTCTACAACGAGAGGCCGAGTACATTGTTGCTTGAAGCTGCAAAGGAGGTTGTTTGGATCAAGAAATTCATTTCGAGCTTGGTGTGATGACTAGTGCGCGGTCCAATGTCTCTCTATTGTGATAATAGTGGAGCCATTGCGCAAGCCAAGGAGCCGAGGTCACATCGAAGTCCAAACACATACTTCGGCGATATCATCTCATCCGCGAGATAGTGGACGAGGTGATGTCAAGATATGCAAAGTGCACACGGATCTCAACATAGCCAATCCGCCGACAAAACCTCTCCCTCGGCAGAAGCATGAGGCGCACACAAGAGCAATGGGTATTAGATACTTACATGATTGACTCTAGTGCAAGTGGGAGATTGTTAGTGATATGCCCTAGAGGCAACATGGAGATGTTGGATATCACGTCAATGTTTATGTATTTATGAATAAAGTGTTATTCGGTTCCATGAAATAGACATCTTCTATTGATCAATAAGTACGTGACTTATTTATGAGACTCTTTATGTATGAATCTATTTCTAAACGATCCTCGATCATATGTCATATTGTTGGAACAAATATGATTCTAAGATCGGCATGTTTATTGATTGATGATCATGTCTCATATATCATGGGTATGGAGATACCAAATCAATAAACATGGACACATGTGTTGGAGAACACATTGTTGGATAGACCCACCATGAGAAACTACAAGAATTAATGTGCCATTAGTTGGTCTCGGGTAGTGTTGGTACAAAGTCCTTAAACCCGAGATCACCATGGATTCCAACATGTGTAGTAGCCTACTTTGGGACTACCAAACGCTATTCCGTCGGGTAGTTATAAAGGTAGTTTTCGGGTTTGCTATGAAACATGGAGTGGGATGTGAGTGATCAAGATGAAATTTGCCCCTCCTTTGGAGAGATATCTCTGGCCCCTCGAGGTACTTGGATTATGGAAATGCATGGCCATGCTGAGTTGATTGAGGAGTCAATCAATAGACGGATAATCCAATACGGTTCGAGTGAAATGTTAAGCTATTGAAGGGATGACACACATCTTGCCTATAGCTTAACGGTATCGTGAGGCAAAGGGATTTGTGTACACATTACGGTTCGAGCCGATATTATATTCTTGTATACTATGGTGTCAATATGTGCCGCTAGGCGCCGCTATTGACAGTCGGCTGAGTTGGACTCGAGCCGACGGTCGGCTAAGTTAGACTATAGCCAAAACCGAGTATACCTGAACCTAGAGGGTTGCACGCTTAAGGGGATAAGAACAGACATTCGAGTTGGACTCGAATACGGCTCGATCGGATAGGGATCCGATCGGATAGAGTCCTATGGGCTTACGACGTATGGGCGGCCAACTCTATGAGATTCGGATGGGATCCGATTCAAAATAGAGTCCTGATCGGCTACGAGTCCCAGTCGACCAACTCTATATAAAGGGGTGAGGGGTGGAGAGCTGTGTGGACATCAAGTCAATTGATTGCGCTGAAATCAATCTGATCACACACGGCTTTAGAAGTCGTCGAGATCAATCTCCACGGAAACCCTCCCCACCTTCGAGCCTAGCCTTGCATCGTGTGCTAGCACACGGGTGTTCGGCGTTCTGTCCCCGGACGTGTGGATACCGGTAGAGGCGCTGCTATGTTGCTGTTCATCGGCTACATCCGCGAATCGGCTAATTGGAGAATCGGCTGTCCCCGAGAATCGGCTGACATCGGCCAGCACAGTTCCAGATCGGATTGCCCTGATTGGCTATTCCGCTGCACTCTTCTTCAATCGGTAACGATCTATCGGCCCTTACTTGCAAGTGTTTCTGGTTTGCGCGGTTAAAAGTTTTTGTTTTCGGCTAGCGTAGCCTCTGCGTAACCCTTCATACCCACCTGTAGGCTTCCCGCCTATTCACACACCTAAGTGAACCACTATGTAGGGGTACCACCTCCGTTCGGCTATTTACTCCGCTAGGTCTATACCCATCGAGAAGTACGACTGTACTAGCTCGTTTCATGTTTATCTTATGGCTCGGTCCTTAATTGATCAGGGATGGCACTAGCCTTAACCGGATTCCACCCTCATCATCCAGCCGCCCCAATCTAAAGCATTTGTTTGGTGTTTAGTTTTCATCCATAAACCATTTCATCATTGTCATGGCAATGTGGTTCTCATGTCTCCACATGACGTAGGTCAACCACCTTCCCCAAGGTAATTGCCCAAGCATATAACATTTGATAAATATGAATGTGCATGAATCTAATTTAGCATGGGGTAAGCATTGTCAAAGATTGACTAAGGACTCACGATGCTATAGGGTACAAGGAGTATAGAAGTCAATATCATGACATGGCATATAACAAGTAGGAGAGTTCTCACGTATATAGCATGCATATTTGATTTAAAAACAACATAAGTTTACAAAAGGGGTTTAACATGCTCAAGGGTATTGATGACTTGCATTGCTCGCAACCTCGCTGACTTGGGCGTTCGGCACACTCAACGGCTCCCTCGGACTCTATAAATACATGCGAAAGATCCGATTAAATTTGATTAGAATTTAAATAAAATCACCAAAATGTCAAATAAATCATAAAATTAGCTCCTAAAACTAAACTATAATTTTAGGTGAATTTGGATTCAAGTTTCGTTAAAACCCAAGTTAAAATGAGCGAGTTACATTAATTTGAAATCCTGCATTTAAACCAATTCAATTAATTATGAGATGGTTTTATTTCAAATTAATTTATTTCAATTTAAAAAATATTGATCGACATTTCAAAAATATTTCACCTGGAATAATTGTTAATCTCAAATTTTGTTCCTAATTTTACCAGACCCACTAGTCATAGGATTAAAATTAATTAAATTCTAAATAATTTAATCTTAGGATTATACTAATATTTCCTAATATTATAATTAATCTTTATCCTATAATTGTCTCCCAACAATTTTCATTCTAGAAATTTAAATCGATTTTATTCTAAATTTTTCCTAAGTGGAGCAACCCACTAGCCATAGATTATCCCTAATTATTTTCTCTTTTTCTTTCCCATTTTTCTTTTCTTTTTCTTCTTATTTTTCCCTTTCTTTTTTTTTTCTCTCCTCTCTCTCTCTTCTTCCTCTCTTCCCTCGGCTCGGCCGAGCCAAGGCTTGGGTGCACACGCGCTCGGCGCGGCACGGCGGCATGGCGTGGCGGCGATTGGCGAAGGGAGGAGAGGACTCCGGCGGGGCGACGAGGGGCGGCGACGCGAGGCCGGGTCGTGGCGCGGCGGTGGAGCTCGGCGCGCGTACGGTGCTCGGCGCAAGAAGAAGGGAAAAGGGGGGTGGGGAAGGGAGTACAGGGAGGAAGAGCGGATAAGGAGACTTTTATAGGCAATGTGGGGGGAGAGATGACGGTGATGACGGTCGATGCAGCGGACAAGACGCGCAACACGTGGCGGTGCAAGGCGCGAGGGTGAGGGGACGACAACGTGTGCGACGCTGTAGAGGAGAGAGACGGAGGCGCGAGGCGCGGGGATGCGACGACGGCGACGCGCGCTGCTCGGCGGGGGGGGCCCGCGCAGGGCACGAGGACGGGGGACAGAGTCGAACACCTAGGGACGGGTGAATAGGGACATTTCACATTTTCTCTATTTATTTTTTATTATTATTGTTGTTTTTTAATATTATTATTTATTTCTTTGCATTTCACATATGTATTCAAATGTATGCAATTCTAACCAAATGTAAATTTTATTAAGTTTTAGTTTTGCCTGACTTTTATTTTTATAATTTTATTTCTATTATATATTTTGAAATTTTCTTTTTTTTCTTTTCCTTTTTAAATAAATAATATTTTACTATAAACTCAGCAACATGGGCCAGCAAAAAGAGGAAAATAAATATGCCACGATGCAAAGATCCAAAAGTTTTACAAGTTTCGAATTTTAGATTTTGAATTTTACGCCTTCGATTTTTAGGATGTTACAACTGCCAAGTCAACTTAGGGAATTTATTGCACGTGCTAGAAGAACTGAAGATTTTCTTGGATGTACTCAGCTTCCACAAGTCTCTGAAATCATGGTCAAGGTTAGAATGCATAGATTTTGTTCATTGGTTTATCGACTTATTGAGCTAACATTAATACTTCCAGTGACAACGGCTTCAGTTGAGAGTTGAGAGGGTTTTTTCAGCTATATCTATTATAAAGATAGATTTGCGTAACAAAATGGGTGATGAATGGCTAAATGACTTGATGATATGCTACAATGAGAAAGAGATATTTAGAAGCATCAATTCTGAGAAAATTATAAAAAGGTTTGAAGCGATGAAAACCCGACGTGCCCTAAACAACATTGCGGTACACGCTTTTATTTTGAAAACTAAAATTGTTGAATTAGTTATTTGTCTTGTCAGTAATACATTATTAGTCACGGATCGAGGCCTAGAAGTAGCACCAACGCTTCTCGAAGGCAGATATCATCATCTTGTAACAGATACACTGTTATTGACATCAACTCTCAAATAAACCTAGATTAGCTACCGAGTACAAGTTAAGCCTATATAAACCGGACATAGTGCCAGTTGGATCATTATTAACACTTACTAGTAATATTTTTCTTGTACACTACGATTCACCGACGTAGTCTGATGTATTACATACTTCATTCATCAAATCCAATGGCCTATAATCATCTACACCTGATTGAACGATCCAGATTATCGACGCACGATCCCTCCTCCCCGGGCGCCACCACCCTCGACCTCGAGGAGGGCATCCCCGTCAAGCAGCCAAACCAAGCCGTGGAGTGCAGCGGGGTAAATGCAGGTTCGCCAGCCACCGCCGCCGTGACGGCCAGCAACGCGGCGGACAGGCTACGTCTCCTGCGTCTCGACGACGAGGCGGCGGCGGCGGCCCTCGTCGAGGTCACCCGCGTGGATCGGCCACACGACCAAACCATGGAGGGATTCCCAATCCTGCTCCCCGACGGGGGCAGACAGGCCAAGGTGACTCTGCTGTTGCTGCTGCTGCTGCTATAAACACTCATGCAGGACGAAGCTCTGATGAAGAAGATGAACTTGATGATGGCTCTCAACAGCGTCCCTCAAGTGAAGAGTGATGATATTGCCTCTGAACAGCCTCGACATTGTTGCTCTTAAAATGACTGCTCTCAACTGTCTGATTGTTCCAACGATGAGGTGGATGAGGTGGAAGAAGAAGATGAGGATTGGGAGGAAGAAGAGGATTGGGACCCATGTTGGTTGATTGACTGCATGCCGAATGAGCCACCATCATTCGGACACTTTTTGCAGCCCAAGTGGTGAGATTTATACCTCCGCGCTGGCTGGGGTATCAAGTTCCCCTACAAGAACGTCTCTGCTGTGCCCTGGGATGAGTACCACAAGCTTTTCGATGTCGATGGCTACTACAAGTTCCAGACCAACAAACATTGGGAGAAGAGAACTGTCATAAGTGGTGACTCCCTGAAGAGGAAGATGGATAAGGAGCAGTCAATGTCCGAGACTGAACGTTTTAAGAGAAACCACGATCATCGGCTATATCGACAGGTATGTGCTACATTTGAGATCTTTCTTTACTAACTCTACTCAACTTTTACTGCTAGTATAAGCTAGCAATCTAATTTCGCTTGAACACATTTCGTGATATATTGTGAATGAAGCAAAGTGACATCGGTAGTTACTTTTTTTTAATCTTATTATTAGTTACGTATAGCAGATAGTTGTGAAGATTATAGCAATCGGGTATCTACATGGCAAGCTTATCCGACTGGAGGTAGGGATAGATTGCGCCTGTCATATCTGTAAACCAAACATGACTTGGGTGTTACGTTGCCGATAGAGATAAGGCAACGGCCTATAGTCACGGTTTGGTAAGATTGAGGAAACCGACTTAGAGTAAGATAGGGTTTCCGATCTGTAAGCCCACCTCCCAAGACTATATAAGGGGGGTAATGGGCGTCTCTTGAGGGATATGCGATATCGCCTTTAGATCATATGCTTCATGAGAATTTAGATGAGCTTTTAGCTTTAGATACACGAGATCATGAGATCAATAAAGACACTCGGCGGATCGAATCCCCAAAACAGGAGTAGGGTATTACCTCATGAGAGGGCTTGAACCTGTCTAAATCTTCTTTTCCTTCTAACCCATTGTGCTTGGCGATCTTGACTGCGACCCCAATTTTCTATTGTCGAAACCGAGTTTTGACAGTTGGCGCGCCAGGTAGGGGACCGCGCGTCGAGACTTCTTCAACAATCTCGTCGACAAGCGTGATGGGATCTCCTTCAGGATTCGGCGACTTCGCCGCCAACTTCTTCGACGACTCCTCCTTCGACTTGGATTCAAACCAATCGGAAGGAAAGACCCACTCGACGCCGTTCGGGCTCCCGAACAGCGCCAAGATCTACGACGACATCTTCGATTCCAAGATGCGGTCCACCCTCTTCGACGAAAGAATTCACTCGGCACCGTTTGGATTGCCGAACACCGCCGAAATCCGCACCGATCTTCTCGTCTCCCCAACTGAGACGACCTACGCGGAAGAAGACCTCTCGGTACCATTTGGGTTACCAAACGCCGCCGAGATCTACGACAAACTCCTCTCCCCCGAGTCGAGGTCGACCCACTCGGAGGAGCCCACTTCCCCATGCTCTGACTCGGACTGGAACGATCCAGACCCGGGTTACCCAGGGCTAAGGGAGGTCGCCGTCATCCTCCCGTCATTCAGCTCATGCTCATCTTCGGAGCTCAACGAATATCTCAGCTCCGCCGGCCTTGACGACCTCTATGGCATCCCCTCTGACGAAGCTGACAACTCCGATTGCCGCATGGACTATGAGCCGAAGTGCTTTGATGTCCTCATGGCCGAGCCGGACGAGTCCGACTCAGCCATGGCCGGAGGCTTGTGAAGAAGAGCGAGCCAAGATTGAGCACGAGCGCAAGATGGCCGAAGAGGAGAAGCAACGCAAGGACGAGGCTGACAAGAGGAAGCAGGATCTGCGCGCCGCCGGACGATCTGCCCAGGAGGCCATCCTCCAAACACGGGTTCGCAACACCAACATCCTCCAAATGCCACAGCAGAACGCTGTTGCCGCGCTCACTCTCTTGGACACCGTCATCGAGACGGCATCCGCCAATGTGACTCCGATACTCGACAAGATCAAGACCATCGTCGCAGCCACGCCTAACGGCCACACCGCCACCTCGGCACGAAGGCCGACCGAGTCCGTGGTTGAAACGCCCGACAAAAGTCGACTCCCGCCTCTAAGGTCGGGAGGCTATAAGAGGCCCGAGCCAGATCGGTCAACAACAAGGCCAAGAGGCCCACCCCGCGAGTCCACACAGAAGTACCAGGAGCAAACGGCTGACTCCCGCGGCAAACGACACGGACGTCCACCCGTCCACCATCGCGTCCGCCGCAACAACAGCTCCAGCTATCCAACCAGCCAACCAAAGACCCCGCCGAGTGATCTGCGGGAAGTCCTCGATCGTCCTACCAGGAGCGGGACCGACGCACTCGGGAAGATCGGAGGGGATCACCCGATAGCGGCGACGACGGAGTGCCGGCCTTCACTCGGGAGCTTCGCCGAGTGCATTGGCCGAGTGGTTTCAAACCCACAGAATCGAAGGTGCGACGGCAAGACCGACCCCGAGTCATGGCTTACCGTCTACACCCTCGCCATCCGCGCAGCAGTGGCGACACCAAAGCTATGGCCAATTATCTTCCGGTGGCCCTCGCCAACTCCGCCAGAAACTGGCTCACGAGCCTGCCAAGAGGCTCAATCGGCTCGTGGAGTGAGCTGAGGGACCACTTCATCGCCAACTTCCAAGGAACCTTCGAGAGGCCCGGCACACACTTCGATCTATACAACGTCATCCAGAAGCCGGACGAGCCTTTGAAGGATTACATCCGGCGCTTCTCCGAAAAGCGCAACAAGATCCCCAACATCACCGATGACATCATCATCACCGCCTTCCAGAAGGGAGTCCATGATGAGCTGTTAATTGGAAAGTTTGGGCGCAAGCCACCGAAGACGGTGAAGCAAATGTTCGAGACGGCGAACTCCTACGCCAAGTTCAACGATGCAATCAAGGCGGCACGCCAAGACCGGCCTGACAAAAGGGATGACAAGCACTCGGAAGGAAGCCGGCATCCGAGGAAGGATAACGGCAGCAGCAATCAGGCCCAGAAAGATCGCAAGCGCTGGCACGAAGACATGGTTGCCACAACGTCCGATTCTCAACACCGTCGCCGAGTTGCGGCCTACGACGCGATCATGAACGATCGTGAACGCTCAGTGCACGCATCATCTACAAGCAATTCACAGAGCAATATGCGGCACGGTTAAACAAGAAGCCGACTAATGAAACCGGTCCATCGAGAACCAAGAAGAACAACCCGACTGGAAATTCGGAGCTTTTTCAAAACCACGTGGGTGAGCTGAATCACATCTTCGGGGGCCGCAGGCTTATGAGTCCAAGAGGAAGCAAAAGCTGATGGACCGTGAGGTCAACGCGGCACAACCTGAAGTCCCACAACATCTACGATGGTCGGAGGTGGCCATCACGTTTAATCGCTCGGATCATCCTGACCGAGTGGTTCACCCAGGGCAGTATCCCTTGGTACTTGACCTGGTGGTTCAGAACATCAAGCTGAAGCGCGTCCTCATCGATGGAGGCAGCGTCCTCAATCTCCTGTTCGTCAAGACCCTGGATGAGATACAAATCCTGAGAACTAAGTTGAAGGCAAGCTCAGCCCCCTTCCACGGAGTGGTCCCGGGGCTGTCGCCCACACCACTCGGGCACATCGCCCTTCCACTCACCTTCGGAGTTCGGGAGAATTTCCGAACGGAGAATACCACCTTCGGGGTGGTCGACTTCAAAGACGGCCTACCACGCAATCATCGGAAGGCCTGCAGTTGCCAAATTCATGGCGATACCACACTATCCTTACCTCTGCATGAAGACGCCTGGCCCTAATGGCGTCATCACCCTACGCAGCGACGTCAAACAAGCCTTCACCTGCGACGAAGAAAGTTGCGATATGGCCCAATCTTGTGAGAGATCATGTGGCCAGGAAGAAATCCGACTGGCTACATCAACATCTGAAGAGGGTGAAATTTCTACAAAGAGGGTAGCCAAGTTGGGACAAGGCGACGCTAAAACGAAGAAAATCTTCTTTGATCCAGTCGGCAAGATATCTTCAAGGACTTAGAAGATACCATAGTCGCAATGTTCGGGCGCGAGCTTTCATTGTCGATGATTTGGTTCTACGCAAGATCCAGACCATCAAGGACCATCACAAATTATCTCCACTATGGGAAGGACCATACATAATCGCTGAGGTGACTCAGCCAAGAGCATTTCAACTAAAGCGCGAAGATGGATCTATAGTGAAAAACTCCTGGAATATTGAACATCTTCGACGATACTATGCTTAAATTGCCGTAAGTTTCATGTTATTCTTGACGACTGCCAATCTCAAGCAAGATGACTTCTTGAGTTGACATCGGGGCTATACGTGTCAATGAAGCATGGTTTTCTTCGACAACTTGTTTATATTTGGTTTATCATTGTTTAATGTTTCTTGATTTGAGTTTAATAGATAAGGACCGAGAATTTTTGATGACCTAATCAAACTTAGGCTTGGTGACGATCGGACGAAAATTACTTAAGAAATTTTCTATGAAGATTCGGGTCAAGGCATTAACATAAATAAGCTAGATACCTACAAGTTCACATCGGAGGCATAAAGAGACCAAGATGATTAGATGAAGTGGCGGGGACGACCTCGAGGCTTCGTAAAAAGACTTGAGGGTTTTTGCTAAGTCGTCTCGTGATTGGGCCGAGCCCATGAGAGACTTGCGGCCCAGCTAAGGTGTGACTTGACACGTGTCCTTAGAGACTTAAGTTGATGGACTTAAGCAGATTTGCCCTGGCAATATGCACGTGTTATATAGCCCAAGACCTTTAAAATCCTTTCATACCGCGGTTTGCGTAACTTCATGAGAAGTTGGCACGATGCAATTTGAAAGGTGACAAACGATTAAGCTTTTCATGTCCGATGACAGGGACTGTTTGGTTTCTAAGCATTTGATTAAATGATTATATCAATGCTATTTTTTCACCTTGGTGAAGATCTTTTTAGATTAAGACCAATATTATGGCAGGAGCTATTTAATATTTTGGTCATATTTTTCAGATGACTGAAAAATTTGTTTACCCACGAGGGTTGACTAAATTATTTGTCCCGAGATGACTCGGACAAGTTAACTCGGATGAGCATGAGCTCGCCGAGTGATTTTTACCCATGAGGGTTGATTAAATTATTTGTTCCGAGATGACTCGGGCAAGTTAACTCGGATAAGCATGAGCTTGCCAAGTGTTTTTACCCACGAGGGTTGATTAAATTGTTTGTTCTGAGACGACTCGGGTGAACTACTCGGATAAGCATGAGCTTGCCGAGTGATGTGATTTTTTATGATTGCTTTAGCTTGAGCTAAGCATTTATATGAGAATTATTTGTTTCGAGATGACTCGGGCAAATTTCCGGGATGACTCGGGAAGATCAGCTCGGATAAGCATGAGCTTACCGAGCGAATTGATTTTTTACCCATGAGGAATGATTAAAATATTTGTTCCGAAATGATTCGGTCAGATCCACTCGGATAAGCATGAGCTTACCGAGTGCTTTCCACCTGTGAGGGTTGATTGAGTTATTTGTCCTGAGACGACTCGGGCAAAATCACTCAGATAAGCGCGAGCTTGCTGAGTGATGATATTTTTTATGATTGCTTTAGCATGAGCTAAGCATTTACATGACTATGATTCTTTACAGTCCTTGTATGTATGTTTGGTTTGTTTTTGGCTAATCATATAGTCGGGGGCTACACCTAATTAGGTACATCATGAGATGTACCTAGATATTTATTTTGAGAATTTTTTGGATATTTTCCAGCCCTTCACAGTCTTTTGGAGCCACTCGGGAAGATTCAGGCAGAGATGATGAAATCACTCGGCGCCAGAAGCACTCGGCCAAAAACATTTTTGAATGCGTAACGTTTTGGTTTGAAGCTGAGTTGTCTCGTCGACTGAAAAGGACTCAGGGGCTACTGTGGAGATTATAGCAATCGGGTATCTACATGGCAAGCTTATCCGACTGGAGGTAGGGATAGATTGCGCCTGCCATATCTGTAAACCAAACATGACTTGGGTGTTACGTTGCCGATAGAGATAAGGCAACGGCCTATAGTCATGGTTTGGTAAGATTGAGGAAACCGACTTAGAGTAAGATAGGGTTTCCGATCTGTAAGCCCACCTCCCAAGACTATATAAGGGGGGTAAGGGGCGTCCCTTGAGGGATATGCGATATCGGTTTTAGATCATATGCTTCATGAGAAGTTAGATGAGCTTTCAGCTTTAGATACACAAGATCATGAGATCAATAAAGACACTCGGCGGATCGAATCCCCGAAACAGGAGTAGGGTATTACCTCACGAGAGGGCCTGAACCTGTCTAAATCTTCTTTTCCTTTTAACCCATTGTACTTGGCGATCTTGACTGCGACCCCAATTTTCTATTGCCGAAACCGAGTTTCGACAATAGTCGTAGTATTTTGTAGTCAGCATAATAAGCAATAAGTAGCACCTTTCTCATTAAGTTTAAATAATGTCGTGAAAATAATTTATCATGTTTTAATTATGATGTGAACCGGATATAATGCTTGCTCAATTTGATTATGGATCCTACTGCCTGACAGCTTGTGTGAGATGTGCGATTTTGTCAGCTTGTTACTCATACAATTATGACATGAATTTGCAATGGGACAACAGAATCTAAATGAGATATGACTTAAATGAAGTAATATGTGCTCAAAAGCAGAAAAACAAAAGTATAAGTTTTTAGAATCTAAACGTCAAATGACTATGCTAGATTCTATATTCTAGCATTTGTTTCAACTATTCTACCATTACGCAGATTTATTATCATTCCGGTTAAACTTTTTATCAGTCCTAGTACTATACATTTCAATCTTTAAATCAATGAAGAAGAATTCTCACTGTTCTCCACCATTCAATTTCCTATTGGCTTTTTCAGAGAGAAGTTAGCGGAGGTATCACAAAAAATTGGGCATGTTTAAATTTTTCTGATGTAAGCCGGGGTGATGTAGAAAGGTTCGTTCTTGCACTCAGAGAGAGGTGTGATGCCATTGGACTGGTAAAATCCTTCACTGATTATGTGAATACAAGGCACTCGAATAATCTTGCCGTCGTACGATACATCTGACCTTGGTATGAATGTAGGCTTTATATCCAACAGTGCCTGTTGTAAAAGATAATCTGGTTCTCTCCACCAATATAGAAGACACTTTGCTGGATGTACACAAGGAGACATAGGAAAGTCTAGCAATACGTGGAATTCAGGTTGAACTGCTCATTGTAGTTTTGCCAGAAAGAGATAATGATGGTATGTAAATTATTGTTTGTGTCAGAAACACCTTTGGATTTTCCTTGTTTTTTTTGGTGACTGTGACGTGTGAAATTTGCAGCTAAAGATGATGGTCTGTGCCAGAAACTTGGGATTTTAACGAACTGCTGTTTGCCAAGTTCTGTTAGCAGGCCAAGCCAGCAATACTTAGAAACCATTGCCCGTGACATACAGAAGAAGGTTATTTCTGTTAGATTTCGATGTGTAGATATACTTATAAAAAATTCTCATGTTTACAATTCCACAACTAATCAGGTTCGAGGGCATGGTATTCGCCCCTTTTTGCAAAATGGCATACCGTTTGTGTCAGACTCAGAAGTTCCAACGATAATATTTGGTGCTACTACCGTAAGAATCATCCTCACGTGGAAGAGACCAGCCATTATCTGCTACAGCGGTACGTCTCTTCATGCATCTTTCTTCTCCTTGATTCTTTCTTTGCTTCCTCGTTTGGCACTACACCTAATTAAATTGATAGATAACCACAAAACGTACACCTTTTAAAAATTGTAATAACATATTTCAGCTGGCATTATATGTTACTGAATTTACAATTGTAGGTGGTTGCATCGATGGACTGGCCAGAAGCCAGAAAGCACAGTGGTTTGGTCTTTGTTCAAGAGAAAGAAAATGCTGTTATTGATGGTGGTATGGTTAGGTATGTTTGTTTTTTATCTGATCTATAGGTACAAAGGTTTCATTAATTGCTCCATTTTAAGGGAATAATGTTCTCATTTTTTAAGGGAGCTGCTAATTGCCTTCCGCCTGAACACAAACTGTTGGGCCAAGAGGATTATCTTCTATAGGTATCTGTCTTGAAGCAATTGTATTAATTCTCTCCATCTTATATCCAGTTGATTGAGATAGAATACTGACCATGCACAAAGCTGGTATAAGTGAAGATCAAGTTCTCCATCATGAAACGGATGTGATAAAAAAGGTAGGCATACAGTGCAATTCGCCTTGATTTCCTTATCTGGTTTGGTTTTACTTTGCAAAATGTTGATGTTTCTCCCTTTTTTTTCTTTTTTGATGTTGTACTTCTCCCCTGAAAGGCTTGTACCTCTTTTGGAGGAGGGATATGAACCAGCAGTCACATTAGGGATGGAGACAAAAACCAGTGTTAGAGAGGATGGTTAGTGCGATCGTCCTTACTGCGTTTTCTCCTTCTTTTTTACTGTTACATGTATGTATACCACTTGTCCACTTGTGGTATAACTCCTAACTATTTGCTTTTATTTCCATGGTCCTATATGAACTGCAGTTAAGCAGGAGAGTTGCAACCATACAAAGCTTGAGTTCTATTTGATTGGCCGTGCTCACAACATTCATGTAAGATATATATTAATTTGGTGCATCTGTTACTGCACAGCAGCGCGTAGCCCGTTTTATTGCTCAAGATTATTATTTTTGTTTTTTGTTCACTGTTAACATTCCTTGCCAGGGAAAGTACACGGAGGCCCTTTACTCTGTTCTCCATGATGACAACAGTTTTACAGCTGAAGAAATCCAGTGCATAAGCAGTGAGCTCTGCAGAATGTAAGTTCATCCATAGCACACTCCTTTTAATTTACTTGTGACTGACTATTGGTGCCCTTAGTTCCTTCTGACCAACATCTGTTGGCAAATGCAGCACTGTGCAATATCCCTACCCAGTATGTACAGGTGAGTCTTTTCATACAACCTCACTACAAGTCTACAAGTAATTCATGTTCTTCTCCATAGATGATCTTTCCACTTAACTTATCATGCACGGCTTGCTGTTTTTGCCCTCAAATCTGTCCAGTCGCACCGGTGTTCCACGCTTTTTATGCGGCAGAAAGGAGAATATTTGACATCTCAGTGCTTCAACTGCAGAGAGACCTTTGATGGTCAAGGCAAAGGTAGGATCAGGCATGTGGAGGTGTTGCAACGAGTAGAGGGGCAGACCTGCAACTTAAGCCATGTTTCGAGCTGTTCAGGTTGTCTATAGAAATGCGAGACGATGTTTTTTGCCAGGTTGACCAAAAGAACGACCAACCAATTTCATTAAACGATAGAGAAAAGTTACGATTACAATGGCACTATGATGCCGACCTGGAGAAACGAAGAAACAGAGGAAAAGGAAAAGGTACAACAATCCCGCTCAGAAACAAACTATCACTAAAAATAAAAATAGAGGATCGCTGTACTGCACACCCTCTATTGCTAACCGATTACTCGCCGCAGCGGAAAAATCCCAGCCACAGTCGAGACGATGTTTGTCCAACTTTAGCAGTAGTGGATGGATGGAGTTGCCAGTTGGGTAATAGAACTGAACTAGTTGGTTTAGTCTGCCTACTAGAGAAACCCCTGTGTGACTGGTATTTCAATCCTGCGCATTGCCACAGTCGTAAAAATACATCTTATGAAAAAATTTACCGTCTTATAGAGTATTCATTTCACATATCTTATATTCATCTAAGTAACGACTTGATGGAAATCGAACACTTTTAACAGCAGAGGAGACGGTCTTGGCGACCGGTCAAAGTGAAGTCGTAACTTAGCTAGGGAGCAGAGAAATTGTAACTTAGCTGGAGATAAGTAGCAGAGAAATTTTACAGTCCTCGAAGAAAGTACTTTGCCTAAAATTTATACTAATTTTTTTCTCGAGAATGGTAACAGAAACACGGTTTCTCTTCAGAAATATCCTAGGCATCTTCCAGGCATTTGTACAATTGTGGACATCTTTAGGTGTAAATTACCAAAAGGCTAAAATATCTTGCAAAGATGAACCAATCTAACGACATGAATCTGAAGCACCATAAATGGAAAATATTAAACTTGTATACGCTGCTGTTAATATTATTTGAAGAAAATAAAATAATGGGTTATACAGCGGGTCAACTCCTACGTTGTGTGCCCAATGTACTAATTCTGCAATGCATTTTAAGCAACTAAGCCAAAATGTATGGATATCAATTTGTACCAACTTGTGCTTCTATCACTGTTTTGAAAAACAATCGAATAATAGTGTAGCTACAAATGAACAGTCCGATCAGGCCAAAATTTGTGAACTCGTTGTTGTTCTTCATTTCACATGCTCAATGTTAGCTGCTTTATCTTTGACTCAATTATCTGATAATTAAATGGGAAGTGTAGTTCTTAATTAAATGAGAATTACATGAGTGGAACACTCAATCATGGTTCTTAATCATAAAAAGAGTACTCCCTCCTATGCTTTCACGGTTTATTTTACGCCTAATTTGGTTGCTTCCTGACTCAATTGTTCAAGCTCTCGGGAGAAGACCGACTGTTAGTTTTTTAAGGTACGAAGATATAGACCTTCCATTTAATTTGATCCAACATGTCAGAATTCGTTATACTAAGTTCGATAATACATGCAGTAGAATTGATGAAGGGGTATGTTTGAAATTTTTTTTGCTAAACAAGTATTTCTTCGAATAATCGACTGAATTTTAGTGTAACCTCCCGTTTTACTCGGACTGCAAATCACTGGCTCTATAACGATTACGCGTAATCCACGCTCTTCTTGGCTTAATTATCTCCTGATTATTTTTAGCTTATTTGGAGAGGAGATAGCGCTATCCAAATTATTCCACGGCAGGAAGCCATGAACAGCTGATGCTTTCTTTCTTCTTCTTCCCTGTTCGATTGAACAGGATTTTGCACTGTACAGTCTATGATAATCCTCAAATTAAACAACAATGTTGCATGCATGATGCATGCCAGTTCATTCTTCCATGCTTTTTGCGAATCATTAAATGCTGCGGGCCAGAAGAGATGGAAAGAGAGATCCTCACGGGATTAAATTTAGAAAGAGTCAAAATAACTTAATTATTACTTTAACAAAGGTCGAAATATCCACATAAATCGACGGCCTGATTTAATTCTACTGCACTGCTACCATTAGTAGTAAAATGTATCATAAAAGGGCCCATTCAACTAACCTATCTCACCTTCATTAGTAGTAAAATGTATCATAAACTATCTCACCTTCACCGACATTTGTATCAACTAGATTGAAAAGCACGGCGTGGCGCCGCGCGACAGGGCAGATAGGGGAATTTACTTGGGAAAATTTTGAGTACTATGAAACCTTTAACTATTGCTCAGGTGATTTTGATAGGATAATATACATACAATAATATACCTGTGCTAACGTTATAGTAATATAATCGATCAATTCTTAAGAAGTCTAAGCATATACGCAAATAAAAAAAACAAATCTTGACACCAATCTGAATGTTATAAATTAGAATGGCACCAGTCTAACAAGCCTGTTCCGCCTTCAACTCATGAGTCATATAGCCAAATTTAAAATTTAGAACTAATTTAGATCTTTATCATCATTTTCTATTTTCTGGCCTTAATTTTTGTAGAAGTATAAAAACTTTGCCCTAAAATCAAGTTTGGGTGCTTCATTTATTTTTCTCAGCTTATAAGCTGTAGCCCAAACAGTGAGAATATTTTCCAGAAAAAGGACAAAAGCATAGTTGTATTATTGGCCTCCTGTGCATTTGCAAAAAAAAAACAGAGACAATCATCTATTTATGTGCAGTACGGTGTATGGATAAACAATTCACTCTTGTTCATGGCAGCTACAGTGCAGAGGTCATAAGCAATTCATTGCCTGGACCCTTAGTTGTATTACAATACAAGGTACAAACTGCACATTCGTTATACAAGAGAAGGTTATAGTGTGTATACAATTTGCTACATACAAAAAAATGATGCTCGTAGTATTAAAACAATACTTGAAGGTAGCTAATTAACTTAGCTACCTGGTCAAATATATGAAAACCCAAAGATGTTGTAAATAACCTGGAAGACAATCCCAAATGAACCTTGCCCTACAATACGCTCAGCCATGTAGCTATCTGCAAGATTATCCAAGAATATGAATTAGAAATGAAGATTGCTCTATAATCGATGAACAATTTCTGATCACGATGGTCGATAGCATTTGTTCTGAAATCACAACATGGTATGAAGAAATCACCTGTTTCAGCTAACCATTTCTGCCACCAGTAGTTGTGACAATATGTGGCCAGTTTCTGTTCCCTTGCCGTTAATAATAGTCGCTTCCACTTCCTGAATTTACCATTCAGTTCAACATGTTACAATAAAGTCAAATTTACATGGCACATGGAAGAAATTACACTTCTCATCATAATAAAACTTACCTTATTGTCCCTTATCTTCAGATCACGCATCTGATCAGGCAACTTCTCAGCACCCATGCTGCTGCTGCTGCTGTTCTTTAACCCAGACAGCGCAACCCCTACTGAAGCCATCTCTTATAAAAGCTAAATGACAGCGAGTCAGCTTTGCAACACAGAACTCCACAATGGATCTATCTGTCGACCTGCGAGATCGTCAATAACAAAACATCAGTTAAAAGTGGAACCACACAGTTTACAATGCAAGCATCAAACGCGAAGGATTACTCATTCACCATGCTAAGCAACTCGGTGCATCTAACATGCGTTAATACGAGTATACGACTATCCACCATGAAACACTCATCAGGTGCAGAACAAGAGATGAACAGAGAGAAATGTACTCATCCAAGACTCGGGAGGAGGAGAAGGAGCAAATATGAGAATGCTTGGAGATTACACTGAATGACTTGCACTAAAACACCATCTTTAAGCAAGAAACCAACTATCCTTTGCAACAACACACCGTGGTGGATAAAAAAAATCCGTTTATATCCAAAACCAGCTACGGAAGGCAGTTTTTTTGCTATCCGCAGACATGTTCTTCTGCTAAGCAACTTCCCCCTCCAAAACCGCCTTTACTCAAGCCAAAATAGGGATCATGCAGTCTCTCACATTTCTTGACCACTCAAGTCAATAACTCATCAACGCAACGAACACCTCCTAATTTGGGCTCTCTTCTGCATCTATTCTTGAATATGAACTCATCTACATCTGCCAGTATAGTTGGTCAGACGAGCCGCCCGGCACGGCCCGTCTTAGACCCGACAAAAGCACGGCCCGACCGTGCTCACGGGCTGCACCTACAGCCCAGGCACGGCCCAATAGGACTCAGGTCATGCCATACCGGCCCGAAGGCACGACCAGCCCACCGTGCTTCTCTTAGGAATAAATTTATTTTGTCTCCCTCATCTCTTTAAAATGTGTATTTTTTTGCTAGAATAAGTCTATTTTTCATCCCTCGTCAACTTTGGGCCATACCTTATATGGCTGAAATGAGTCTATTTTGCCTCCCTTATCCATTTTGTCTTTCTCTTCATTAGATCGGGTTGTGCCGGGCTGGCACGTCGTGCCGAGGACAAGGCCCAAGCACGGCCCAACGATTGGGTCGTCTTGTGTCGTGCCGTGCCATGCTTTTGGCACCGGGCCCGTGGCCGCCATGGGCTGCTGTTTGGCCAAGTATATCGCGGGAGGCGGCACATGCATACGGAGCCTCTAACGAAGGGGAATGGGCAAACCAATAAAAAAATCTGAGTGAATGTATGGCGTAATGATCGATCTTGCATCTTCAACAGGTATTGTATATCTCTATTAATCCTAATAATACATAATTTTACATAAAAACTAGTCTCCAACAAATTTTGTATAGCCCTTTTTATTTTTGCTATCCCTTCATCTCAAATTTCTCGTTGTCTTCTTATAGCCAAACGCACACAGAGTCGCTATTTTTATGAATAATGTCAACACAAATAAAAAATCAACTTTTACATAGGCTCTTCAAACAGAGATTATACATAATTTTTTATACAACAGCTTTTGAAGATGCTCTTACTCCAAGTCCCCATCAGAAGCCAAGAACTTGCCCTATTTGCAGTAATAAATACCCGAAGATCCCTCAGAAAGCCATATAAATGATCCACGCTGACTAATCATCGACACAAATAGAACAAAATGATCCACGCGTTTGGAAGTTTGAGCACAACTGCACAGACCACCGTCTCAAGAATCCCTGAAACCCTCCCAAATCCGTCGCAAATCCGCGGGTAAACCACCAGCAAATCCATCGAAACCGCGAGAAAAATAGATCACAACAAGCAGATCGGCCACTAAAACCGAAACCACTACCGCCCGGAGAACGGCAAACACGCCTTGCAAACGCCTCAAACCCAAACATAAAAAAATGAAAAGGGGAAGAAGCGGTGGCAAGAGGAAGCAAACCAAATCGAAGCAGCAATAATGAGCAAACTGCATGTATCTCTCCTCCTTCCTCCTCCTCTCCACAGGGATGGATCTCTTGGCTCTGCACCTCTTGCTCCTTCTCCTCTTCTCTCCACAGGGATTGATTGGGGAGGAGGAGGGAGTGGAAGGCGCTCAGCATGCCCGTCGCTTGGCAGCGGCGATGGGAGAAGAGAAGTTTTGGACTTGGGGAAGTATAGGGGGAGTGCGGCGGCGGCGGCGGGTGAATGATGACGACGTTGTCGAGGGGAGGCGGTGTCGTCAGGGGGAAGGCGGCGGTTGTGACGGCAGCAGGCACACACCCAGTACCGGGAGTAAGGGTAGTGCTGGCCAGGTGGGCCGGGCCTTCCCATGCCGGCTCGGGCAAGCACGCACTGTACCATGGCCCGGCACGGGAAGGGGTGGGCCGTGCCGGCACGACCCAATCGGGCGTGCCGTGCCTGGTGTTGCCCGAGCTCGTGGGCCGACACGACACGGCACGGCTCCTATGCGTGTCGGCCCGGGCATGGCACAGCCGGGGCAAGGCCGACGAGTGCTGACGGAGGAGGAAATGCCGACGAGGCGGCGACAGAGGCAAGGCAAGGCCGGCGCCTAGCGAGAAGCTGTCCCCCATCCTGCTGGCTCCCACCACATCGAGACTGGTGACCGGCAGCGACGGTGGAATCGAAGGCACCGTTCGGGGGCACGGGCGGCGTGGTCGGGGATGACGACGCGGTCGGGGGCACGGGCGGTGTGGGCGGAGCGGTCGGCTGGCGGTCGGGGGCGACGGCGGCGTGGTCGGAATCAGCGCTGGCGCGATCGGCCGACGCCGGCATGGGCGACGCGATAGGGCGACGGCACGGACCACGGTCACTGGCGACTGGCGATGGTGAGCTAGGGTTCCCTATTTGACGCTGCGGTTTGCTGGAAGGCGAGCCGACGAGATGTGATCCACGGGCCGACCTTGGCCCATGGGCCATTGATGGGCCCATGCTAGCACGGCATGGCCCGGCCTCTCCTTGGGCTGTGCTTGGGCCAGGAGGCGACACGTGGGCTGGCCCGGCACGGCCCGCTACAGGAGCCGTCCCTAACAGGTCGTGCCATAGCGGGCCATGTCGCGGATGTGCCTGGGCCGGGCCATGTCGGGCGGCCCGTTTGGCCAGCACTAAGTAAGGGTAGGGTTCGTGGATTGGGGGTGAGGATGGGATACTTTTTGAAAACATCCTTATGTTTTTTATTTTTACATCGCTACCCCTGC
This sequence comes from Oryza australiensis, assembly GCA_019925245.2. Lineage (NCBI taxonomy): Eukaryota > Viridiplantae > Streptophyta > Magnoliopsida > Poales > Poaceae > Oryza > Oryza australiensis. The sequence goes on from JAIFGZ020000516.1 coordinate 810,056, forward strand.
AAGCGGAATTTTTGCTTCGTCGCGTTGTATTCCTATGAAATATGAGAGGTTTTTAGAATAAATCACAACGAGATGTCAGGTGGTTGGAGGACGTATGTGATATTCTGTGCAAAAGTGAGGATCTTTTTGCAAAGTAGCCAACCACGTGTCAATCTCTTTGAGGTGAAAAAAATTTCAAAAACAAAGGAAATCGATGGAAGGAGGCTGTTATGAGAAGGTCTGTGTAGCACCCTGAAAATCGAAGACATAAAAATCGAGATTTAAAAATCGGGACTTACAAAAGCTTTTGAATTATTGCATCTTGTCGTAATTATTTGCCTCTTATTTGCGAGTTTTATTACGTGTTATAAATAATGGGACATTTATTCGAAAGTCGAAAAAATCAAAAAGGTGTTGAAAACCCTAAAAGAAAAGGAAATTCCAAAATAAATATTAGAATAAAAATTATAAACATATAATTGGGAAAAGTTAGGTTCAATAAAAATTTACTTTTGGACCAGGATTTTATTTTTGGGAAGATATAAAAATTATTAAACTATAAATAAAAAGGAAATTATAAAAATAAAGTTCGATGAAACTAATATTAAAAATTTAGATAAATTTATATTTGGGCCAAATTATATTTTCAATCTTATAGGTGAAAGGCAAAAAGGAATAAATAATAAAAAAATCAGGAAAAAAAAAAAATGCACTGTGCGGCCAGTCGCTAGGTGTTCGACGCCGGCTCGATCCGCACCCACGCCGTACCGCGCACGTCGCGCACGTCGCCGCGACACCACGTGTTGCGCGCGCGTTCCCGACCCGCGCCCACGTCAACGCCATCGTACCGCCATTGTACCGTCGTCGTACCACCGCCGTCGCGTCGTCGCACTGTGGCCGCGCTGCTCCGTCGTCAGCCACGACGCACGCGCCACGCCGCTAATGCGCGCGATAGCGCCGCGCCATGCCGCACCCCCATGCCACCGTACCGCGCCCCGCGCATGCCCATGCCGCACCCGGTCCCCCCCTTTTTCGGCGCCGCCGCGCGTCGGTCGCCCCTCGTCGCCCATCCCCGGCCCCCCTTCCCCACGCTCTCTCGGCCACCCTATAAAAAGGGAAGGGAGCCCGAGCTCCTTCCCCGCCATGCCCCTTTCCCTCTCCTCCTCACCGAACCGCGCCGCCCCTTCGCCGCCTCGTCACGCCATTGTCGTCGCCGCACCACGGTGAGCCCCTCCTCCTTCTCTTCTTCCCCCTGGCGCCCTTGCGCTGCCGACCAGCGAGCCGGAGAAGGAAACAGAGCGAGAGAAGGGAAGGGAAGAAGAAAACAGGGAAGAGAAAAAGAAAAAAAAGAAAGAAAAGAGAAAACAGAAAAAAAGAAAAGAAAGAAAAAGAAAAAAGGGGGGAAATAGGAAAAATGTTTTTTTGGAAAACATTCATGAGATTTTGGGATGAAATAATAGTTTTTGGAAATAAAATTTTAGAGTTTTCCTAAAATAAAATATTAAATAATATTAAGGGTAATTGTCGCATAAATTAATTTAGAAATTAATTATAGTTTAATTGGTTAATAAATATTAACTTTATTCTATGAATTTCTTGCTAAAATTTAAACTTCAAAATTATTTAAAATCGTATCAAGCTTTAGGGTTTATTATTTGTCGGATTCGATTATTTAACTCTAGGGTTTGTCGGCCCAATAAATTTGGCGATAAAATTTTGAATTAACCATTCTTTTCTCTGTAATACATTTTTGAATCATCAACCATAATATTTTTGTAATTTAAAATGAAATAAAGTCATCTCATAATTGATTCAATCGGTGAATCGCAAAACTTTAAATTACTATAACTCGCTCGTCTTAATTCGGATTTCATCGAAACTCGAACCTAAACTCATCTAAGATCGTTGACTAATTTTGGAGTCGCTTTTATGATTTCTTTTCGGCTTTTGGTGATTTTATTGAATCGAATTCAATCGGTTTCTCGCACATATGTATAGAGTTCGAGGGAGTAGTTGTGCACCAAGGATAGCTTCCCGCCACCGGATCACCATGATTTTTGGGAGTGTACCCTTCTCGTCAACTTCTTTGGTTGAATTTTGGACTTGGGGAAGTATAGGGGGAGCGCGGAAAAGAAATCATAAAAGTGACTCCAAAATTAGTCAACGATCTTAGATGAGTTTAGGTTCGAGTTTCGACGAAATCCGAATTAAGACGAGTGAGTTATAGTAATTTGAAGTTTTGCGATTCACCGAAGAAGTTGACAAGAAGGGGTAGACTCCCTAGAAAATCATGACGATCTGGTGGCGGGAAGCTATCCTTGGAATCACAATGGATGGTGGATAGAACCGTCGCCGATTTAATGAACCATGAAAATAAAACTTGATCAGGCTTAGGTCTTAGGTTTGTGAAAAGAATTGCAAAACTAGCTTTCTGCAAAAGAACCATAGTCAATCCTTGGTTATCCCCTATCATATGCATCCTTGTTGTGGTGACTTGCTGAGTATGGTCGATACTCACCCTTGCTATACACACAAACATTCAGATGTGGATAATGAAGACCCAGGAGACCCGTATGCATACTACCAGGAGGGTGTGGAGGATGATGGCGTCCAGTAGGTCTTAGCTCCGGTCGTTGCCTGTGGCAATGGCGTGCCGCTGCCTTATCTCTGCTGTCTTATCTATTTTCTGCTTTTGGTTGTATTCCGGACCGTTTGGTCCTATGTTCTAGACATTGCCTTCGGGCTCTATATTGTAATTCTATGGTGTGTGTCGATGAATGTATCGTGCACTGGATGATTCAGCAATGTATTCGTGGGTACCAAACTATTCGATCCAGGGAAATAGTACTATGAACAAAAATGATTCCCGTTCCAAAAACGGGGGTCTACAGAGCTGGTATTAGAGCAGTGCGACTGTAGGATAAGACCAACGGCGCCCCACCCCTTTATAGTTGGCTAAAGGGAGAAATCCCCATCTACGATTATTTTGAAAATAAAAACTATGTCTACAAAATAAAATGTGTTTTCCCTTATACTCTTGTCCCCTACTTCCCTACTAAAATTATTTTGATGTTACCCCTCTCTAACTCTAAGTTATTTTCAAAAGCAGATGACAAGCCATGATCAGATCGGAGCTTGGGGGCTTGAGATCCCTCTGGAGGAGGGATATGTTGTGCGACTCAGGCAGCTGTTGCGATGCTTGAGGTACCCGGATACACCCACTTATCAGAGCAGGAGACATGGTACCGAGAACCACCCTAAGTGGGAAGCCGCCGTATCGATTGAGGTCCGTGTTGGTAGCGAGCCACCATACTGCTTCCAGACCCGCTACCGGCGAGACTTTATGGAGCCGCACTTTAGGATGCTGCTCATGAGGCATTCTTATGCCTTAATGCCATCCACCGGGCGGAGCTGACGGTGACCGAGTTTGTGCACCACCCATATCGGGAGGAGGGCAACTTTGTTTGCACTGTGGAGGCCACACCCTGCTGTTACAACCCGATGGTACCCGGCTGTCCCGATGGGCTGAAGCTGTGGATGATTGCTACGAGGAAGCGCTGCTGGAAATTGATGAGCAGCAAAGGCGCATGAGTGACCTTGAAGAGGAGCACCGCAACTATGGCAGCCAGATTAGCTCACCAAAGACTCAACTCCAGTTCAACAACGCGCAGTACGATCAGCTCTTAGTTTGATACGTCGCTCGAGGAGAAGCCCTGGTCACCCTGGAGGAGCAACTCATAAAGAGCCAAAGGCAGTCGGCCAGTTGAAGGAGCAACTTCGTGCTGTCCCGATCACCACTGAGGGCGCTTCTACCTCTGCTACACCACCACCACCCCCCGCACCAGTGCTCGACTACTACTTCTTGACTCCACCGTGCTTAGCCACTTTCCACGCCTTGCTGGAGCAGGCTAACATGCTGAGCACCGAGTCCGGACCATATTTGGTGGACCCTACCATGACCCAGCCAGCTACTGCACAGCCAGATCCCACACAGATTACCACGGCTATTCCATATGAGCCTGGTTTTGGAGTGGAGAACCCCATTCAGATTGGCACTGACTCGGAGAATGAGTCGGAACCCGTGGAGGTCGAGTGGGAGCCTAGTATCACCGATCCATCGGAGGATGAGGCCCCTACCCACCGCATTACATTTGCGGGAGGACCTATCACCCACAAGATAGCCCGCAAGAGTACCCGGCCACCAGGCAGGAAGCTCAGGCATGACTCCAAGGCAACTACTTCTGTCGATGTCGGTGATCAACACGCGTGGATCCGAGGGACCCCCTTTTTGGTTCGGCACAGGGGAGCGGTGGATTGGGGTTCAAACTCGTCGGGGGATAAATGAAAAAGTAGGAAGATGGAAGAAAAACGCAATCACGGGGGACACAGGAGAATTATATAGGTTCGGGCCGTCAGAGAGACGTAATACCCTACTCCTGTTCTTGCTATATGTGGAGGATGAATTACAAGATGTGGGTGGTTGTTCTTCCTTGGGGAGGCTGGAGCCGATCACTGAGTTAGGACGCTCGAAGCCCAATGTATCCCACAATGGCAGAACCTTAGATCCGCTTCTGGAATCGTTGAGGGTTAGCCGGGGAGGGAACCCCCTTTATGATGGACTTGGCCTCCTTTTATAGTATAAGGGGACACCACAGTAGTCCTGGTTTTCTCTACTCCGCTCCACGTGATGGAGCGGTTCTTGCCCTGTCTTGTCGGAGAAGCTACCCCTATCTTTGTTCCTGTTGCCGCGTCACGGGAGTTGGCGGGGAAAAACGGGCGTCGTGGCCACCATGCCGCTGACATGAGGATGGGCCAACCTACCTACTCCAGTGGGGCCTACCGGTCAGTGGCCCTTCGCCTGGAGAGGCGCCGGCGCGACACCCCCAGTACTCATGTTCTCTCTCCCACGCGACCGCCCAACGCATTTAATGCGACTGGATGGGGCGTGGAGGGAGATGTGTGTGGAATGACCGTGCAGTCATACCGCGGTCGCCGTCAAAGACTTTATACCCCATATCTCTCGAGACGGGCAAAAAGGGTGATGATGAGAGCGACTAACAGACGCACCTCACATCGCGATAAATGCGACGGGGCAGGCGTTTAGTCTCTCTCTTAGGCATTAAATATGGTGGTTGGTAGTTGGCGGTTGAACTCACCCCTCTCTCGGAGAGGTGCGGGGTGAAGGACGGGGGGTCCAGGTGATCCCGGACCCTGCTGTCTGGGAGGGCGGTGGCCTCCGGGCAGCCCCCGAGCCAAGCCCCTCTTGGGGTGGCCACGTGGCCGCCCATGGCCCGGACCCGCTTGAGCCATTCAGGACATATTTTTGGCGTGCCCTGGTGATCGGAGGTGTCTTCCTTCTTCAGATATCGCATCCTCGGCATACCCCCGGGCCCATATCACCGACAACTTCCGAGTCATGGGAACTTCAGTTTGCACCTGCTGGGGACTACCCGTTTCCTGCACCCGGATCCTGCGGTTGGTTGGATGATTAGATTGGATATCTGCAATGGCTCTGGTCTTGCTTTGGATGGTGTTGAGACAGCAATGACCACACCCTTTCCCCCTTAGTTATGATAGTTGTAGCTCGATGTTAGCTGTTGTGTTGTGTGTTATGGGACTGTGCATGTGCAGTCCGATGTATCTGTTCTTGATGTATCACCTATGAACTTATGTGATGTTCTATGGTATGTCTTGTATGAGTTTATTCCACCATGCTTGCTTTGCAAAAGATCACTTTAAACAACTTGAAGTAAAACCACTTAGAAATCGTGACCTTAGTTGGTCAGCTACCTCCGGAGAGGGGGCCTGTCTAGCCACGCCGTCTTCCGGGATTTTCAGGCGAGGCGCATCGCTCCGCTGCAGGAGAGGCCACGCCCCGCCCACATGTACACGGGCTTCAACGATGACATGTGGACCCATGTGGGCGCCACCTTCAATTGGAACGAGAACGACCTCGCAATCCTCATCCGCCGCACCCTCGGCGTCACAGCGATGGACCTAACGCAGCTCCCGCCCGGGTTGATGCCACTGTGCGAGGACTCGGGGCGCCCGGAGATCCTGCATGCGCTGCAGATGGTGGGCGACGACGCGGGCTCGTCGTCGGCAGCGTCGATGACCAGGTGCCTATCGGGCGGCTGGGCCGCAGGGGTCTGGGCAGGAGTGGATTAGAAGCCTCGGACCCGAAGGGGAAGATAAAGAGGCCAGAGGACGACCCCGCACCTCCCCCGTCTCCACCACGCGGCGGGTCCGGCCCCAGGGGCCACTCCGTCGGGGGCCAGAATGGCCACAGCGATGGCGACGACGACGACGACAGCGGCGGAGGCCGGGAGCACACCCACGGCGAGCGCGCCGTTGGCGGGGGCCGGCCATGGCGCTCCATGTTATCTGTTGTGTTGTGTGTTATGGGACTGTGCATGTGCAGTCCGATGTATCTGTTCTTGATGTATCACCTATGAACTTATGTGATGTTCTATGGTATGTCTTGAATGAGTTTATTCAACCATGCTTGCTTTGCAAAAGATCACTTTAAACAACTTGAAGTAAAACTACTTAGAAATAGTGACCTTAGTAGGTCAAGTCTCTTACCTTATCCACATCTTACTGATGGCACATCGATGTAGAGCAACGGCGACCAACGACAACCCACCGGAGCCCAACCCCTCCCCCTTGGTGGAGGTTATGGCCTTACAAACACAGCTATTGCCAATAACCAAGGAAGTCGCGAAAGTTCAAGCTTGGGTGAATTCATGAGAGCCAAGCCGCCTACTTTCTCCACAGCGGAAGAGCCAATGGACGCCGAAGACTGGCTACGCGTGATAGAGAAGAAACTAACCCTTGTGCGAGTGCGGGAACGACAGGGTTATCTTCGCCACAAACCAGTTGCAAGGACCCGCTAGCGATTGGTGGGACACATACAAGGAGACCCGAGCGGAAGAAGCTGGAGAACCAGGAGAACCAACATGGGAAGAATTTACTGCTGCCTTCCGAGAAAACTTTGTACCTATCTCTGTCATAAGGATAAAGAAGAATGAATTCCAGAGATTGCATCAGGGCAACACCACGGTACAGGAGTACCTCAACAAGTTTACCCAGCTTGCCCGCTACGCAACCAGCGACTTGGCGGACGAAGAAGAGAAGATATATAAATTCATTGAAGGGTTGAACGACGAGTTGCGAGGACCAATGATCGGACAGGACCATGCTAACTTCCAAAGTCTGATCAACAAGGTCGTAAGATTAGAACATGACCAAAAGACGATAGAAAATAACCAGAAAAGGAGACTTGCGATGACTCGCCTACTCCAAGGGACATCTCAACGTCCTAGAGGAGTAACCCCGTCTGGTTGGAGGACAACCATTGTGACAACCAGTCGACCCACCACACTCGGCAACGTCAGCAGGCCAACTGCCACACCATTTCACACTCTGACACCTACCCTGGCAGCTCCGGGAAACAAGAATGTGAATTGCTTTAACTGCGGAGAGTTCGACCACTATGCCAACAGCTGCCCCAAGCCACGCAACACCCCCAACCGTACCGGCGCCAACACCACGGCTGTACGAGGAACTGCCACCCCTGCGACTGGACGCAACTTATTCAGAACACCGCAACCCAAGGAGGCTGCTACTGGATTTCGCCGCGGACAAGTAAATCATGTGCGCGCTGAGGAAGCACAAGAAGATCAAGGCGTGCTGATGGGTATGTTCTCTATCCACTCTGCACCGGTTGAAGTTTTGTTTGATTCTGGAGCATCACATTCATTTATATCATACCGAATAAGCAAAGAGCACAACTTGCATCGGGTAGATCTTAAGAGACCCATGATAGTGCATTCACCCGTGGGAAACATAACCATACCCCATGCCTGCATCAATGTGCCCATCCGGATCAAAGATGTGGTATTCCTTTTAAACCTTATGGTATTGCCACCCCAAACACTGGATGTCATACTACGAATGGATTGGTTAACCGAAAACCAAGGGGTCCTAGATTATGGCTGAAGAGAAGTCACTGTATCTACCCCATGGGGATCGCCAATGACCATAACCATGGATCAAGACCCTATGCTTTGTGAACGAGCCACGGGGATATTCACCATGCTACACATGGTCGGAATGCCAATAGTGCAAGATTACCCGGATGTGTTTCCTGAAGAATTGCCTGGAATGCCCCTAGACCCTGATATAGAGTTCATCATTAACCTAATGCCTGGCACGGCCCCCATATCTAAGAGACCTTACCGAATGCCTGCCAACGAGTTGGAAGAGCTCAAGAAGCAAATTAGGGAGTTACAGGAAAAGGGATTTGTACGCCCTAGTTCTTCACCCTGGGGAGCCCTAGTGTTGTTCGTCAAAAAGAAAGACGGAAGCATGAGGATGTGCATAGATTACAGAGCATTGAATGAAGTAACCATCAAGAATAAATACCCATTACCTCAGATCGACGACTTGTTCGATCAACTCAAAGGTGCCCGAGTATTCTCAAAGATCGATCTTCGGTTTGGATATCATCAGCTAAAGATTAGGACTGAAGATATTCCTAAGACTGCGTTCTCTACCCGCTACGGTTTGTATGAGTTCACAGTGATGTCCTTTGGATTAACCAATGCCCCAGCATATTTCATGAACCTCATGAACAAAGTATTCATGGAATACCTGGACAAGTTCGTAGTAGTGTTCATCGACGACATCCTTATCTACTCCAAGGACGAAGAGGAGCATGCGGAACACCTATGCTTGGTGATGGAAAAGTTACAAGAGCACCAGTTATATGCGAAGTTCAGTAAATGTGAATTCTGGCTAAAGGAGGTCGCTTTTCTCGGCCATATAATCTCGGTCGGAGGAGTAGCAGTAGACCCTGCCAAGGTCGAAGCTGTCACCGAGTGGAAAGCGCCCCAGTCAGTAACCGAGGTCAGAAGTTTCTTAGGATTGGCCGGATATTACAGGTGATTTATTGAAGGATTTTCCACGATAGCGCGGCCCATGACCCAATTGCTGAAAAAGGAAAAGAAGTTCGCATGGACGGAACAGTGTCAAAAAGCCTTTGACCTACTCAAAGAAAAGTTAACCACCGCTCCAATCTTAGTCCTACCAGACAACCGGAAAGACTTCGTCATATACTATGACGCGTCTCAACAAGGACTGGGAGGAGTGTTGATGCAAGACGGAAAAGTTGTGGCTTATGCCTCAAGGCAATTGCGGCCACGCGAGAGAAATTACCCCACCCACGATTTGGAATTGGTCGCAGTTGTGTATGCGTTAAAGATATGGAGGCATTACCTAATCGGAAATCACTGTGACATATACACGGACCACAAGAGCTTGAAGTACTTCTTTACCCAGCCCGACCTCAACCTGCGCCAAAGAAGGTGGCTAGAATTAATCAAGGATTATGACTTAGGAATCCACTACCACCCTGGCAAGGCCAATGTTGTAGCCGACGCTTTGAGCCGCAAGGCCCAATGCAACCACCTGAGGCTGGAAGGCATGGCCAATGAGCTTCAAGAAGAAATAGCTCGGCTTAACTTGTAGCTAATTCCTCATGGACAACTGAATTCGCTAGAGATACAACCTCTCCTGCGGACTCAGATCAAGGAAGCCCAAAAGGATAGTGAAGAATTCCAGCTGATCAAAGAGCGCATGGCCGAAGGATTGGCAAAGGAATTTTTTGGCAGACAATAACGAAACCCTGTGGTATCGAAAGAGAATCTACGTGCCAGAAAAAGGAGGTTTGCGAGGATTGATCCTGAAGGAAGTACATGAATCAGCATACTTGCTACACCCGGGCAGCACCAAGATGTATCAGGACTTGAAGGAAGAATACTGGTGGCCCAATATGAAGAAAGACGTAGCAGAGTATGTAGCCATTTGTGATGTGTGCCAACGGGTCAAGGCTAAACACCAGCGACCGACATGACTGTTACAGCCGCTTAAGATCTGAATGGAAATGATATGAAATAGGCATGGATTTTATTGTAGGGTTACCAAAACTACCACAGGATATGATTCCATTTGGGTGATCGTGGACAGACTCACCAAAACTGCCCGATTTATCCCTGTCAAGACCCGGTATAGCAGTGGTAAGTTGGCAGAGCTATACATGTCCAGGATAGTGTGCCTTCACGGAGTACCAAAAAGGATTGTATCAGATCGTGGTACTCAATTCACGTCTCACTTCTGGAAAAGGTTCACGAGGCACTTGGAAGTCACCTTGCCTTTAGTACCACTTACCACCCACAAACCAACGGACAGACCGAAAGAACAAACCAAGTTCTTGAGGACATGTTGAGAGCCTGTGCGCTAGACTTTACCAAGGACTGGGAGAAATGCTTGCCCTACGCAAAATTCTCTTACAACAACAGTTACCAAGCAAGCCTGAAAATGTCACCAAATGAAGCCTTGTTTGGACGGCGATGCAGAACCCCGCTAATGTGATCAGAAACCGGTGAGCGAGCCGTGTTTGGACCGGACATCATTTAAGAGGCCGAGGAAAAGTCCGTCTGATTAGAGATCGGCTAAAGGTAGCCCAGTCACGATAAAAGAGCTACGCAGACACTCGCCGAAGAGATTTGGAGTTCAAAGTAGGCGATTATGTGTACCTGAAGGTCTCTCCATTACGAGGAACCAAGAGGTTCAAGGTTAAAGGAAAACTAGCACCAAGATAAGTTGGACCATTTTCGATAAGCGCCAGAAGAGGCGAAGTAGCCTACCAACTAGACCTACCGGAAAGCCTTTCCGACGTACACCCCGTATTCCATGTGTCGCAATTAAAGAAGTGTTTGCGAGTGCCAGAAGAACAAGCCCCCTCGGAAGATATCCTTATCAACGACGATCTTACATACCCTGAACACCTAGTGAAAATCTTGGACGAGACAGAAAAGAGAACATGAACCAAGACGTGGCGTATGTATAAGGTACAATGGAGCAACCACACCGAAGAAGAAGCTACCTGGGAAAGTGAAGACTTTTTAGCAACCGAGTATCCACACCTACTTAAGGACCGGTAAGAAATCTCGGGGACGAGATTTATTGTTAGGGGGTAGGTCTGTAACACCCTGAAAATCAGAGACATAAAAATCGAGATTTAAAAGTTGGGGCTTACAAAAGCTTTTGAATTATTGCATCATGTCGTAATTGTTTGCCTCTTATTTGCGAGTTGTGGACCCCCGATTTCGGAACGGGAATCTTTTGTGTTCATAGTATCATTTCCCTGGATCGAGTAGTTTGATACTCACGAAATACAATAGTGAATTATCAGGTGCATATGCACGAATAGTCTTACACCAAAAGTATTACAATATAAGCCCGAAGGCAATAGTCTATAATGGGGACCACATGGTCTGGATACAACCAAAACCAGAGTTAAGATAAGGCAGCAGACAGAAGGCAGCAGCAAGTCATTGCCACAGGCAACTACCGGAGTCTAAGTCCTATTAGGCGCCCTCGTCTTCCTCACCCTCCTGGTAGTAGGCGTACGGGTCTTCCATGTCTTTATTTCCTCCATCTGAAGGTTTGTGCGTATAGCAAAGGTGAGTACCAATCGTACTCAGCAAGCCAACACAACAAAGATTGCATATGATAGGGGATCCTCAAAGGATGGATGTGGTTCATTTGCACAAAGCCAGTTTTGTAATTCTTTTCACAAACCTAATATCTAGCCAAGTCAAGTTTTAATTCCATAGTTCATTAAGTCGATGACGGTTCTGTCCACCATCCATTGTGATCCCAAGGATAGCTTCCCGCCACAGGATCGTCATGATTTTCTGGGGAGTCTACCCCTTCTCGCATCTCGAGAAGTTGATCCACCAGCTCATAAAGTCATTATGCATACCGTCCCATTATTTTAGAACTTATGAGTATAGCCAAGAGAGAAACTTGTCATGCTGCTCCATATCCACGAGCACGGCTATTCGAATAAATTGATTCATTCACACTACAGTGGATGTACACTTTACCCGTACTCCGTGACTGCCCAACGAATGAGCTTACGTCCCAACACATGAGACGGTCATGGCAAAGTCTTTCGATAACCTCACTTTGGCAGTACCCGCTCCATGAACTTTAGCCCTCTTGCACTCTAGCCGTCCTTTCCTAGCAGTGCGAGGAGTTCTGGCGCTCCCGGGGTAAGAAAAAAACTCATCTTTAAGTTGTAATTAATTTCAATTCATCCTCTATCATCATTCCACACACAGGCCTTCAGCCTTATCACAATCATCAGAACCACTATGCAGGGATACTACCTCCGCTCGGTCATCTACTCCACTAAGTCTATCCCCATTCGAGAAGTACGGCTGTACTGGCTCATTCCATGTTATAAGTCTCATGGCTCGGTTCTTAACTGACCAGGGACGACACTTGCCTTTTCCAGAATCCACCCAAATCATCCGGCCGCCCCAGTCGAAAACATTTGTTTTGTATTTTTAGTTTTCATCAAAACTCATTTTATCATTCTCAGGACAATGTGGCGCTCATGTCTCCACATGTCATATCTCAACTACCATTCCCAAGGCAGTTGCCCAAGCATATAGCATTTTGTAAACATGAGTATGCATGAATCTAATATTAGCATGGCTAAGCATTTACCGAAGATTTCCTTGGACATATCATATGGTAGGTTACAAAGAATATATCTATTGGTATTCAATATCAAGGCATGGTATAGCAAGAATAGGAATACTTCGTGTATAGCATGCATGTTTAAGTTTAAAAGCAACACAAGGTCACAAATAGGCTCAATATGTTCAAAGGTAGTGATGACTTGCCTTGCTCGCACCCTTGCTGACTGGGATCTTCGATGCAGTCAACTGTTCCCTCGGACTCTATACATACGTGCGAGAAACCGATTGAATTCGAGTAGAATTCAATAAAATCACCAAAAGCTGAAAAGAAATCATAAAAGCGACTCCAAAATTAGTCAACTATCTTAGATGAGTTTAGCTTTGAGTTTCGACGAAATCCGAATTAAGACGAGTGAGTTATAGTAATTTGAAGTTTTGCGATTCACCGATTTAATTAATTATGAGATGACTTTATTTCATTTTAAATTACAAAAATATTATGGTTGATGATTCGAAAATGTAATACAGAGAAAAGAATGCTTAATTCAAAATTTTATCGCCAAATTTATCGGGCCGACAAACCCTAGAGTTAAATAATCGAATGTGACAAATAATAAACCCTAAAGCTTGGTGCGATTTTAAATAATTTTGAAGTTTAAATTTTAGCAAGAAATTCATAGAACAAAGTTAATATTTATTAACCAATTAAACTATAATTAATTTCTAAATTAATTTATGCGACAATTACCCTTAATATTATTTAATATTTTATTTCAGAAAACCCTAAAATTTTATTTCGAAAAACTATTATTTCATCCCAAAATCTCTGAATGTTTTCCAAAAAACATTTTTCCTATTCCCCTTTTTTTCTTTTTCTTTCTTTTCTTTTTTTCTCTTTTCTCTTTTATTTCTTTTTTTCTCTGCTCCTTCCCTTTTTATAGGGTGGCCGGAGAGAGCGTGGGAAGGGGTCCGAGCATGGGCGACGTGGGGCGGCGACGCACGGCGCGACACCGAAAAAGGGGGGGTACCGGGTGCAGCATGGGCGTGCGTGGGCGCGCGGTACGGCGGCGTGGGGCCGTGGCGTGGCGCGGCGCTCGCGCGCGTCGGCCGGCGTGGTGCGCGCGTCGTGGCCGATGACGGCGCGACGCGGCCACGGTGCGGCGATGCGACGGCGATGGTACGGCGGCGCGGTGGCGTTGACGCGGGCGCGGGTTGAGAACGCGCGCGCGACGCATGGCGTCGCGGCGACGTGCGCGACGTGCGCACGGTACGCCGTGGCGCGGCGAGCGCGTCGAACACCGGCGACGGCCGCACAATGCATTTTTTCTTTTTCCTGATTTTTTTATTTATTCCTTTTTGTCTTTCACCTATAAGATTGAAAATATAATTTGGCCCAAATATTGATTTATCTAAATTTTAAATTTTAGTTTCACCCAACTCTATTTTTATAATTTCCTTTTTATTTATAGTTTAATAATTTTTATATCTTCCCAAAAATAAAATCCTGGTCCAAAAGTAAATTTTTATTGAACCTAACTTTTCCCAATTATATGTTTATATTTTATTTCTAATATTTATTTTGGAATTTCCTTTTCTTTTAGGGTTTCCAACACCTTTTTGATTTTTCCGACTTTCGAATAAATGTCCCATTATTTATATCACGCAATAAAACTCGTGTAACACCCTGAAAATCGAAGACATAAAAATCAAGATTTAAATCGATTTTTATGTCTCCGATTTTCAGGGTGTTACATGAATTTTCAGGGTTTGCATAATAATTTTTATGTGCTGGTGGATCAATTTCTCGAAAGGCGAGAAGGAGTAGACTCCCCAGAAAATCATGACGATCTGGTGGTGGAAAGCTATCCTTGGAATCACAATGGATGGTGGATAGAATCGTCACCGATTTAATGAACCATGAAAATAAAACTTGATCAGGCTTAGGTCTTAGGTTTATGAAAAGAATTGCAAAACTAGCTTTCTGCAAAAGAACCACAGCCAATCCTTGGTTATCCCTTATCATATGCATTCTTGTTATTGTGACTTGCTGAGTACGGTTGGTACTCAACCTTGCTATACACACAAACATTCAAATGTGGATAATGAAGACCTAGAAGACCTGTATGCATATTACCAGGAGGGTGTGGAGGATGATAGCGTCTAGTAGGTCTTAGATCCGGTCGTTGCCTGTGGCAATGGCGTGCCGCTGTCTTATCTCCGCTGCCTTATCTATTTTCTGCTTTTGGTTGTATTCCGGACCGTTTGGTCCTATGTTCTAGACATTGCCTTCAGGGCTCTATATTGTAATACCATGTGTGTGTCGATAAATGTATCATGCACCGGATGATTTAGCAATGTATTCGTAGGTACCAAACTACTCGATCCAGAGAAATGGTAAACACGAATGGTTTTCGTTCCAAAAACGGGGGTCTACAGTCTGTCAATATGGCTCGTACCAAGAATAAAACAGAAAGTTTTCTAACATATTTTAGAGAATGAAAAGTGTTGGTCAGAATATTTTTCAGAAATATTTTGGAAAAAACGAATACGATGAGACTACTATCCGTCAAAAACTTTTTGAAAACAAATTCGAAAACTTTTCACAAACAAAAACTTTTTATATATAGCTAATTAGATTATCTAAATGTTAAGATTTCTACAATGAACATATTTTTTCTAGTAGGATGGTTTAGATATGCTTTTCTTTTGCCTAATTAATATTTTTTAATTAGGTCATGAATACATTTCTCGTTCTCCTCGAAAGCGAAGTGTGTAGGATTGATTCACAGAACTAGTTGTATTATTATTAAAATTGATAAACAATAAAAATATTGATTTATTGTTTTAAAAAAATAGTAAGCTATATCTCTTGGTTGATTTTGAGAAGTTTAGTTTGTGGGATTTTTATATTCCAATAAATGTCTGTTACTCTCACAATTGGTATTCACTTTGTTTTTTATTCAATAATATTCAATTTCTTTTTATCTGAGTTTTCGATTCTGATTCCGAAAAAATGAAACAAAAACGATGGTTTCCATCCATTTTCGAGCCATTTCCATCCCTAATTTGTACCCATGAACATCAAACAATACCTTTTGTTCTTAAGTAATTTTGTCAGTGTTCGTAATTAACTGAACTTGAATCGTATGTGAATATGGTTGTGAAACAATTCGGAACATTATCGTGTACGCAACGCAAGCATAGGATTTCCCAGAGAAAAAATGTATTAGGGCCTGCTTGGAATACTGGCTTTTGACCCAATACCAGTGTAAAATACAGGCCTGCAAAATTACTCCCATGTAGCCCAAAAATGTGTTTGGATTGGCGTATTTCGTATTAAAATTCCCGTGCTTTGGCCCAATACACCCGGACAATAAAAAAGGCCTCGGGATGTTTACAACTTAAAGACATATTAAGAAGTAAAAGATGGCTTCGTTAGGGCATGTACAACCCATAGATAGAAGGTTGTATGTTTGAATCAAACCAAACAGACAGCTAAAAAGTCAGACCATACAATTCACAAACAGGGGTCCGTCTGTAAGCTGTTTTAGCTGTTTTAACACTATGTATGTAGCTGAGATCAACTATAAACATACTTTATGCGTACTGTAGTGTTGCTATTCGATATGAAATGTAGCAAGTATATATAAGAGAATATGATTACAATATTTTAAAGAAAACATCAATATAATAATTATATTATTTATAAGTGCACACATAATGTCTAATTTTCTTTGTTTACAAAGCGTTGCCATATGTGTGCGATTAGGTCCTTCTTGAGTTTTCTATAAGCTATAGATGAGAGATCCGTCTCTAAACTATTTAATATTGTGTATGTAGCTAAGATCAACTATAAAAATTTAATTTTTGTGTACCATTGTATTGCTATTAATATAAAAATGTATCAAATATAAATAAGAGCAATATGATTACAATGAAAAGGATTTGTTCTAATAATTCACATTAAAATAAAATAACAATTACAGTTTGTGACTTATAAACAAATCCAGTACATCTAGCAAAGTCCCAGATAT
Source organism: Oryza australiensis (assembly GCA_019925245.2). Taxonomy (NCBI): domain Eukaryota; kingdom Viridiplantae; phylum Streptophyta; class Magnoliopsida; order Poales; family Poaceae; genus Oryza; species Oryza australiensis. The sequence goes on from JAIFGZ020000516.1 coordinate 826,626, forward strand.
TATATATATATACACACACACTACCGAACCTGGCCGTAGCTATAGATTGACTCAGGTATGCAGTTTCAGAACCATCTAGAGACATGAGCCCACACCGGATCTGTGCGCTCGTCGACTCAAGGAACCGCCCCGTACAATGCGCGTTCAGCCGTCGACAGCGCCTTGGAGCACGCGCCCTTGCCGTCGTCTCGTGAGGCGACGAGCAAGGCGTCGACTCGTGAGACCAGGGTTGTTTCTGCAAAGTTCACGCGCTAGAGACGACGTGAGGAGACGCATTGTACATGCCCTAAGAGCGGGCAATGCTGATGCTGAAGTAGCATAAGCAAGCACAGCCATACTACAAGATGCTTACGGTATGCAGTAATTCATTCACATGGCAAATTAAGTCAAGGAGAAACTTGGAGCTGAAGAGTAAACAAAGTTAACAGTCAGGTGCGAACATCTAGTTTTACCATCTGGCCACGGCCACAGTCGCAGAGGATTGCATCATAAATCAAAAGCAGGAGCCACATTCCAGAATTCAGACGTAAGCTAGCAATTATCATCGCATGCAGGATAACTAGTATTGGGCAATCAGTATTACTTACTAAAATGTGAAGTTCTATCATACGAAATTGTACTGTAGATGTTTACAAATGAGAGTACCTGGTGATAATCAGAAACTACTGCCATCCTCATTTCACTGAACTAACACAGGGATCAGTGAATATCTGACCCTATCAATCAAGAATGGAATCAAGGTAGCTCACTTCAGTTTGACAGAATCAAGGTCATGATATCTTCACACTATGAACAAAACAAAAATGTAACTTTCCACAGTTTGTAGTGTTCTTGGTCATTGTTGCTTCAAAACTTGCTGTCTTCTTTGACTATGTTCTATCAGAAGATCTAGTATAAATCTGTTGAGGCGACTAGTCCGTGTCAAAATAGCATGGCGTAATATCATGCTTCCTGTACAGAGTATAGAAATGCTATGCATTGGACTAGAATGATCCAAAGCAGCAGTACTTCTTTCCTAATTTCCCAAGTTTTTTGGTAGATCGCTCTCTCTGGGGAGACTTGCTGTTGCTGGTACCCTGAGAGCTACTGGAGCTGCTAGAACGGCTTCGTTTCACATGACTTATCGGGAAACAGGAAGATGTAGGACTATGCTGTGGATGTGCCTCACTTGAGTGTTCATCTACTTTATCAGTTTGCACTGACTTTTGCGGTGAATCTCCAGCTACAGTGGCATGGTTATCGAGATTGTTAACAAGCCCTGCACGGACAAAGATGCCAACTTCAGTATAAATTCTACTAGCAAATTATCGTATAAACAAGATAGATAAAAGAGTTAATGAGCCGAGAAGTAATCATGTAACTCTCTAGACAAGAGTAACTTCACCAGTTAAATAAAACAAGATGAATAAAAGAATTTACTCGTATGCAAATTAACACTGTTGAACAAGCATGCTAATCAAGAACTTCACCAGTAGCAATGATCAGGGTTTGCGATGCCGGCGGCATATGCCGTGCCGCCCCTCGGCGGCACGGCGAATTTCGCCGAAATTCGCGAAAGCCGCCGGCAATGAACAGTAAAAATTTGAATTTGAACGATTTCGTGCGTACCGCGAAAACCGCGCGAAAAACCATGAAAACCGCGCGAAAACCGCACAAAAACGCGCGAAATCCGCGAAAGCCGCGAAAAACCGCGAAAACCGTAGTTTAAATTTGAACTAAATCGAAACCCGTGTCGTGCCGCGGATTTCGCGAAAACCGCGCCGTATACCGCGGTTTTCGCGACAAACATTGCGAAATTTATATTTTTTTATAAAAAATATATATTTTTTTGTATTAAAATGAATTTTTTAAATTTTTTGAATTTTCACGAAATTATTTGAACAAAACCGCGGGGATGCCGTGCCGCACCCCCGTGAAACCACCGAATTTCGCGGCTTTCGTGCCGAAAACCGCGAAATCGGGAACCCTGGCAATGATAGACAAACAAATAAACATTGCAAATCAACATGAGTAATTGCAGCAGCAAAATTAGCATTATCAACAGTCTACATTCCTAGTATTTGCGTAAAGGATGCATTTGTACTTTGTACTTGCAAATTTTCATGGTTATAAACTTTGAAATGGCTGTCTACATTGTTACACTTTATTTGGAACAAACAAAGGTCTGTAGCCTCCTCTAGTTCCAGAACAAGCAACAGAAGGGATATGTTACCTTGTTCAGGTGGACTAATAACCACGCAATCTGATTTACCAGGTGCAGCTATGCTGAACTTGCTGTCTTTATGTTCTTCATCCGTTGTGTTAGGGTCATTCCTAATCTCCCTCAGGAATGCATCAGAATGAAAGTACTCTTCAGAAATCATAGTCCGTCGACTTGAGTATTCTGATGTTGTTGCAGAGGAATCTGAGCTTAACAAGTCATTCAATTCTATGTAGTCCTCACTAGATGCAGCATAATTAACAGATTGGTCATCTGCAGCACTAATTTTCTGCCCGTCCAGTCCTTTGCTGGACGAGAAATTTTGCTCGTTTACAGATACAGCCTGGCATATGTAAATTGGATATTTATTAATATTATCCCACATCTGATAAAATATTCACAGTTTGTACTGCGGAAGAAAGCAATAAGCAGGAAACAATAATTGGATAGGAGCATGCGCTGGCAAACAACTGATTTTGAATGGTTACTGAAGGAGAAAACCTTAAATACTTCAAAATCCAAATATAAATGTGAATTAAAATGACAGGATTCTGCAGTGCTACAGCAATTCTTAATTTTACATGACACAATCATGGATCAAAGTACACTTTACATTAAAATGAGAAACATATGGGCAAAACTAAAAGATCCAGGGGTTAAGGATGCCTTACATAAGAAAGAAAAAGATACAGACCTGGGGGTTGGATGCAGCATTTTGCTCTTCTAGTTCAGCAAGATATTGAAGGTAAGATTGCTTGCGTTCATTAGGAACATTTGCATTCAAAGAGATCTGCTTATCTCCAGCATTTAATTTTTCGTCTCCCTGAAAGAACATTGTACACAAATTCTTGTAGTCCTGTAAAAAGTTCGAAAGACATCAATCAACAACGCTGAAGAAATAAAGCTTATATGCTATAGACGAAACAGCATCAATCAACAACCAATGGATTACCTGTGGTAGATTAGCTTCGTCATTCTGTTCAACCAGATATTCATTCATCACCCACCCAGTTCTCTTACCAGATGGTGCTTGGCCTTCATAATGGTCCAGACTAACTTTCATACCCACAATAGCAGTACTTGTTGGTATTCTAACAGTACCAACATATTGCCAGTATCCGGTTTTTGACATTATAATTGCATTTTCGCCATTCTTAGGGAATCGTGGATCATCTGATAAATTCATGAACCATATGTCCTCTGCAAGAAAAGTTGTCTCTGTCAGAATATCTTTTATTGTTGGTTAACAAGATAATAAGCCATTAAGCATCGTTGCGATTTTAATTGTAGGAATAGCTTGACTCTAGGATATAGCGCCTCCGGTCACAGTGAACTGTGGACTTATGTTATGCATAAAATGGTAAACTTTAGTTCTAGTCCCTCAGAAATTTTGCAATCAAATCCTTATTGCATGTTATGCTAGCTAATTGAAACCAGGCACCAGCAAATATATGATTACAGTATATTTATGTACTATTGCATTCAACTTCCATTAATGTATTATAATGTGGAATACTGAAGACACAGATCAACAACTTAGGTGCACATTTTAATGCTGAAAGTGAACTGAAGCCCCGAAATCTTAGCACATGATCTGCTTGTATAGTAACTAAAAACATAAGTTGATAATAACCAATGGCATATAGTGCATTCTGACATCTCCAAAACTTAAGCTTCACTGGCAAACAATAAATTCTCATAATTGCATACTCTAGTGAGGATGGCGGAGTTAAAAGATTCTAGCCGAGCAACACATTGAACAGAATTTAATCGCCAAATAGCGTAATTCAGAATTTTCCAGTGAAGGAGGAAAAATTAAAAAGAAATGCTCAATGTAATGTGAAGTGCCAAACTATTTCTCATATAACGTCCCACTTTAGACTATGAGCACTTCATGCTGGAAATTTGTGCCATAATCAATGGGGCTGAAGTATGCGTTCCTGCACTTAACTCTGCACTTTCATCAGAGCTCAAGATATTTCTTTCTGGTTTTGCATAATGGTCCATGCCTTTTAACCCTAAATAGTTATCAATTCTATGCAGGATTCCCTTTCTTTAGTTAGCAGTTGAGAATTAAAATGTTGTAATACTGACGAATCATACAAACACTGCAGTAAAGCAAGTATAAAACAACTCAAAAAGGACAAAACAAAGAAGCCTTCATGGTCTATAACGACTGAATTATGAAAGTCAGACCACAAATATTGCATATTTGCATATGCCATAATCTTGTTGGAGATACCATTAATTCAGAATGCAAGACTGGTTGCACCACCAGGAAAATGTCATAATAATTTTCAGTATAGATTGGACACTAACCTGAATTCCATGGATCAATGAGAGAGAAGTTCATCCCCACCACTACATTCTCTGGCAAAGAGTCCGCTGCTTTCCTCTCTGCCAAGAATCGCACAAGTTCCTCATCGCTCCAAGATTTGCTTATGCTGGTGTTAAGCAATGCTAACCCAGGAACTGAAGAACACATGATTGTCCTAGAAAAAATAGCACCAATTTCAGCAGACATGCTTCTCTAGTTGACATGCAAATACCAAGGCTATATTTCGTAAAGGATGTGCATTGATAACATGAAAAACGTATATGTTCTGTGGTCAAACAATCTAAAAGAGATAACTGGTACATACTACTTAAATTTAGTGCTCTTCCAACCAAAACTGAACAATACCACGTGTACGGTAGCACTATGCAGAGCTAACAATTGCCAAATTGAGCATTACTATCAGGTAAAGCAAACGCAGGGCTCGGTAGCTCACCACCATCATTAGTATCTTTCGTTGTCTCAGGGAATCTTGGACTGACAAAATGTGACAACTCAAATAATATCACAATTTGTACAGAAAAGACACATGAATTAATTGATTTAAACAACATAAAAGAACAAAATAAGTAGCCATAACTGGATCTTATCAAGGTCACAACTAAGGGCAAGAAGAAATCACACAATCTGGAAAAATCGGTGTGTATTTCATCATCTATTTACTACTTCAGCAGCTGCGGACTAGCAACGCTGAAGCCATAACAGAGCATACTAGTTTTAGTCTCTGCATTTTTTTTGTTCTTTATATTGCTCACATTTACACAAACGCGGCCTAGATAAACTAATAAAAACTCGCAAACCGATCAATCACATAAGAAGGCGCAAAAAGAGAAAAAAATCAAAAACACCCAATAAAATATTCAGCGTAGCAATCTAATTTGAGAAAACTCCACTAAAAACAGAACCACGTCGAATTCGGGGGCAAATTGCACAGAAGGTCTCCCCAAAAAAGCAAGAATGCGACCAAATCAAACGACCCCCTCGTCCCCAGGATAAACCCCCAAAAGCGACGGGGAGAATCGAGCACAAACCCCACACCAAAATATTCCTCCCTTCCCCCGCTCCCAACTCCCGATTCCCGAATCATGCCTCGAATCAAGAGCCCGATCCCCCACCCTCTTCTCAAAATCACCCCTGATCCGAATCCCCACCCCCCAGGAACCACCTCGAACCACACCGAATCCAACCCCCCCGCCCACCGAAATGACGAACCCAAGAGTAAAACGAGAGGACGATTCGCGCACCACGGAGTCGACGCGCGGCGCCGCGGCCCGCCCGGGGTTGTGGTGCCGCTCCGCCTCCGCCTCCCGCCTCCCCCCGCCGCCGCGGTGGTGACGACGACGCGGGCGAGGAGAAGGAGAGGAGAGCGTGTGCGATTCGTGCGAATTGCGCGAGCGGGTGGGCGTGCCGCGTGCGCCAAATCCCGCATTTGATATACTCCTCGTCACCCCCTACTCTCACTGCCTCGCCAGTGTACACGCCTTGGTTCATATCTCACTGACAGGTTAGCCCACTGTGGGTCCCCGACACGTGTCGCGAGGGGAGTTGCCAGCCGCGCCACCGGCTCGCGGCCCCCACGCACCTCCAGCCTCCCTCGCACCGGACCGTCGCTGACAGGTGGGGTCGCGGAACTGTGGGCCCACGTTGTCATACACATCAAGGGACGCGTGGGGGGATAACCTAAGCCCTGTGGTTTAGGGCGGTCCTAAACCCGCCCACAATTAGCGGCTTAACCACGGTTTAAGAAAGACGTGTCTGCCTCCGCGAGTTCACCGTTATTTTCAGCCGCCTGCCACTGCACGCCGCTGCTCTGGCACTGACGTCAGTGGGTGGGGGAACCACGCCAACGTGGGGATGGTGACGGGAGCGGCGGCTGCGTGAATCATGGCCGTAGGATGACGATCCAGTCGAGATACTGTCGGAGGGTGTCAGTGGCTGGGTCCCACATGTCAGTGGACGAATTTTCCGGATGCGTTTTTTTCTCTGAAACAGAGAACAAGGATAAGGGTGTTCACACGACATGTCCAGATGAAGGTAAGGCGCGGTTTGGTTTATGGACTAATCATTATTTAAGCTGATGGATTAAAAAGAATTAAATGATATTAGGGCATGGCCAATGTATGTTGTTGAATTGATATTATAAGTGGGCCCAGAAATAGGTAGCCATAGTTATTGCAATACCCACAATGGTTACGGCTCAAACAGGTCAATAAGGTGGGTCTCGACGGGTCCCACATGAAAATAAAAATATTAGCGTTCCACAGCCTTTGTGAAAGAAACTCGCGGAGAAAATATCCCCGTCCGCTATTCATCCGCCTATCCCCAAATCTTCCGATCCCCAATTCCTACTACCGCCTTACCGATCCTCAAATCCTCCGTGGCGCGGCGCGCGCGCTGCCGCCTGACCATCGTCCGTCCTCCGGCTAGTTGGCTTCGCGGCCGCTCCCAGAGATTATTTCTTCCGCCTCCGGCCGAGAGCCCACGGATTGCTCGTTGTCGATCTTGCGCGCCGCCGTAGCATCCACATCTGCAGCTTCCGTACTAGTACGTCGTCGATTCCGTCGATCCGAGGTGATTTATCCCTTCTAATCCCTTTTTTGGTGTTGTTATTTGCTCTTGCCTCGTGATCTGTGATTAATTAATTTTCGATCCGCATATTCCGTCGATCTCGAGGTGATTTATCTCGCTCTTGCATGTGGTTTGTGTGGTATGTGATTTCACCGCATATTTTGACAAGAGCTAAAATCACATGAGTGGTTTCATGGATACCGATGTGAATGCTTGATCTTATATCGGGTTCCTGATTGGAATCTATGGCTAAACGACCTTAGTGGATATTAGCAATGCAGTAAATTTTCGGAGTAGGGACAACTAGAAATATAATTTCAGCTTTTAACATAATTTTATCACAATATTATAACTCCCTCGATTAACAATGCAGCTTTTATTTTCATTCTTCTGAACTCTCTCTATAATATAAGTCATCTTACAAAACCTTTTATTTTCATTCTTTGTCTTTGATGAATCCCACTGTCTTTAAATTAAGGGCAGCAAAATCATTTGAATATATATCTAATGCGAAATACTCTTTCTTGTCGGTGCCACCGCGCATATTTAGACTCGACTTAGTTTTTACCCGTAGTTAAATACATGTGATTTACGGAGGTTGCTGCTGATAGGCCTTGTCCTTGTGACGAGAAAATCTTAATAAGAAAGCTAACTCTTGCACACAATTTTTAGCCCATGGAAAATTAATAAGTCTCTACAAATACAAGTAAACCGTTTGATCGGAAGAAAAGAAAAATACAAGTTTCTTAATAGATAATGAGCTCTAGTTTTGGTGTTGTTGGCCACCATATCTTTGCCATATATGCTCAATCAAATCTGCCTTGAGACGTCGATGAGCTGTTTGATCACGAATATTGTTGTCTTTCTCTAGGACTTCAGTAAATCCGTGGACTGGGCCATTGTCAAGTCCTGCCATTTGGACAGAAGCTTGCGATTGTTCATATGTGTTGTCATTGGGTATCTCATAGGAATCTCTCTCATCTTCAACTATCATGTTGTGCAAAATCACACATGCATACATAATATCAGCTAGTTCTTCCCTTTCCCATAGTCGTGCTGGATGACAAATAATGGCCCAACATTTTTGCAAAACCCCAAATGTTCGTTCCACATCTTTCCTTGCTGACTCTTGACGTTGTGCATACAATTTAGCTTTGTCGCTTTGAGGTCTGGTGATTGATTTTGCAAATGCAGCCCACTCTGGATAAATGCCATCAGTTAGATAGTACCCCATGTTATATTTGTCCCATTGATAGTGAACCGAACACTAGGAGCTCTTCCCCGTAGAACTTGAGTGAACAATGGTGACCGATCCAACACATTGATGTCATTATTTGAACCAAGAAGCACCAAAAAGGCATGCCAAATCCATAAGTCGTGATGCAACCGCTTCAAGCATAATAGTGGGTACACCATAATCACCACGTGTGAATTGCCCTTCCATGCAACCGGCAATTTTGCCACTCCCAATGCATGCAGTCAAGACTACCCAACATGCCAGGAAATCCATGTGTTTCTCCTTGGTGAAGTAATCGTTGGATATCTTGTTCAATAGGCCTACGTAGATATTTCTGACCAAATAGATGTCTAACGCCTTGAACAAAATTTATCATGCACTCCATTGTCGTGCTTTCGCCTACCCCAAAAGTCTCATCCATAAGGTCATGGTGTACCATATGCTAACATGCGTATGGCAGCCATGCATTTCTGCAATGGCGATAGACCAACCTTGCCAAATGCATCCCGTCGTAAACGAAAATAAGGAGACCAAATGCCAAGAGCTTCAACAATGTGCAAAAATAGATGCTTTCTCATGCGAAATCTCCTACGGAACTGAGTATGGGTATATAATGCATTGTCTGAAAAATATTTAGCAAACAATCTGTTGTGATCATCTTCATGATCTCTGTTTATATACCTCCTTGTGTAGCCCCCACGCTGATTAGAGGTACCAGCTAGTTGAGCTTGTAGCTGAGCTTGAAGTTGAGCTTCAATCTGATCTTCAATCTCGGCCTCCATAGGATCATTGATTTCTTCCAACAACAACTCTTCAAGGTTGTCAGTAGAGCTAGAATCATCTGACTGGCTAGATTGATTTGGAGACTCACTAGACATTTGTTTTAGTACGAAGGATGTTTGGATGAAGTGAAAGAAAATAGGAATGAGTGGTCTTGTGCTGAACATCACCTACTTGTACATATTTATAGATGATACATTCCAACGGATAACTCTTTCTTTTCAACGGTTTGCAACGGCTAGCTCTTGCTTTTGTCAAGTTTACAACAGTTATACTGCACTTGCTTTCATCAAAACCCATACAACAACTAGCTCTTTCTTTTGTCAGGTTTACAACAGTTATACTGCACTTGCTTTCATCAAAACCCATACAATAGCTAGCTCTTGCTTTTACAACAGCTATATTGCTAGCTTTTATCAATATCCCAACAGTTAGCTATTGCTTTTTGTCAGGTTTACAATATCCATGTACTTCTTCAAAGCAACTCTTTTTGCTTTTGCTTTCTGTATTTATTATTGTTCATATGTGCTTATGTGAAGGAAACAAGCGGATTGGTCATGGATGGAGGCAAAAACATTTACAAGAAGAACAACCATGTGAAAAGGTGATTTATCAAGTTCTCATAGTAATGCACCATACTTATACTAATTACCACAATAGAGCACAATACAAAGAGGTTCACAGTAGAAGCATCAACATAGTACATAATTTTACATGATAAGAATATTGGCATTATCAAATAAGCATACTTCCTAACATTACTTGCTGCTCATTTATTCGTCAGCAAGTTCTCTAGCTAATTTATTCAATACATCTTCATGTCTCTTGAGTTGTGCTTCATTGTAGGTTGATGTATCCTTTTCCATCAATTTGCAATACATATAGTACTTTTCTGTCCTTGCCTTTTCTTGTTTTGCTCTTGCCTTCTCTTTTTTGCTTCGCGATGCCAATGTTGCTTCCGCTGATTTTAGGATTGCTTCTTGCTTTAGTTGTAATAGCTTCATGAAATAGAACCATATTCTGACTTGGTTTGTCGCCCCCCAAAGGTGATGGTGCAACTTTTCCTTTCTGCCTCAGTTTTGCTGCCTTTTGCCCCTCAGGGCGCCGCTCTTTGTGTTCTATTTCCTCCTCTGTGTCTTGGTTGGATGATGAAGTATATGCTCCCGATTCGAAATCTTGTTCCTCTTATTCTTGCTACGATCTTCAACTAAACTGCGCCATTTAGGTTGATCTTTGAGGTCTTTCCAAAGATACTCCAAATTGAAAGCTTTCGATTGTTTTTCTTTTGTACCACTCGCGGGCCTTCTCCAAGTATCATCTCATCAGAGTAACCACTAGTGAATGTACTTCTAGCTTTAGAATAAAATCCACAGAACTTTGTAACATCTTTTTTGATATAATCCCAATGTGTCCTGCATTGCTTGGGGGTTCTTTTGTTTCCATTGTCAGGCATATTGCTGTTGAATTCTGCAGCCACAGCCCTCCAATACTGCTCTAACTTTTTGTCATTGCCTTTGATGGGATCAACTGAGTTGTTCAACCAAGAACTCATTAGTCGTATATTGTCATCTTCAATCCAATTGATGCGTATCCCTCTTCTTCCTTCTTCACTGCTATCACTTCCTCTTCAACATCAACTACTTGTTTCTCCATATTTTTGCACGGCATGGAGAAGCCGATCCATGGGAAGAAGTGTTGGCTATAGCCCCAGCTTGAAGTACTATACCGCATCCCTAACTGTGATCTATTGGTTGCAAACCCATATACTTGGTTAGATGAACGCACCATATTTTCTTGATGTTGAAAACCTTCAAAGCATCCTGCAGTAGTTTGCGCATAGTAATCTTGTTGGTGAGCGCCTTGAAAGATTGGAGGGTGGCCATATGGCTGGTAGTTGCTTGGAGGACTAAAAGGATAGAAATTAGGGATAAATCTAGGTCTGAGGTTTTGGGGAAAACTTGTGGGAAATTGGGTTGCAGGGGAGTTTTGGCCATCACCATCTGATGCTTGACTTGAGGAACCTGGATTGAGGAGGTTTGAGAAATTTTTGTTGAAAGGCTCCATTTGGTGTGTTCTAAAATGGATGACTTACTTGTGTTGTGCTTTCAGATTTCTCACTTGGGCTTCCTTTTGTAGAGAGCATGGTGATGAGGCGATTCAAGCATGGCAAGAACGGCTAGTGCAAAGAACGAGGCAGATACAAGCATGGCGGCAGCTAGTGCAAGCAACGGCGAGATACAAGCATGGCAGCAACAACTAGTGCATCAACGGCTAGCGTTACACTATATATATTATATTGGTTGAAACAGTAAAATATTTATATTCTATTCCTTGTTGTCACACCATATGGTTGATGTCAACTTTTGTTATTGTTGTGCTATGGTGCTTGCCCACAATGTATAAAGCTAATAACTGTAGCAGTATTTATTGCTTAAGGTTACTTTCCAGCAACATTGTGGATGCCCTTAGTCTATTAGTCTTTAATGAAGATGCTAATTGAAACTAAAACAAGTTTTTTTTCAGCTCATGTCCTTTCTCTCCTGTAGCTCTCTGTCTCATAACTTTTTCTCTCTCCCATAGCTCTCTCTGTCTCGAATTTTTTCTGCTTCATTATTAAAAGTCAATTTTCTTATTGTGTTATGTTTAACTTTTTCTCTCTCCCGTAGCTCTCTCTGTCCCAGAATTTCTTTTTTTTCTACTTCATTATTAGACGTTAATTTCTTACTGTGTTATATTTCTTTTCCTTGGCTTTGTCATTGTCTTTTTAATTGTTGCCCTGTCATGTTTGGTTGCCGTTGTCATTGGTGGATGCACTCCATATGAGCAGGAACAATAATGGTTGGTACTGTATTTGCAATCCAAGGTATTGTTTTGATGCATGTATACATGGTTTCCTTTCCTCCAATTTGTATTTTTCGAGTTTGTATTTTCAGCTTAAATGACTATATATAGGTAACATGGTCTTTATACAGTGTAATTAATAAGCTTTAGCCCTTTTAGTCCCTGCAACCAAACAGTACGAAACTAAAAGCTTTAATTCAGGGACTAAATTTTTAGTCTCCTGGCTAAAGATCCAAACAGCCTCTAAGCCATGCGAGGGTAGAAGTCAAAAGTGATGTCCATATACTACATGTCAATGCTACTGTAAAGAGGTCATTGAATGTTCCACTACTTTACAAATTAATTGTGCAGTTATGGCTCTCTTTAATGAAGTAAAACTAATGGTAATTATTAGTACTGCTCATGTCTAGTTAAATTCAAGGATGTAAGTAATTTTCCAAGTTTTTATCAACTATCCACTTTTGGATCAATGACATTCACCATACCTTAACTGTAACCCTTCTCACAGAGTATTTACAAATTTTGGATGGTACTAACAGAAAGAGTGAAGGATTCAATCACGAAGAACAACTAACGGGGAATGTACCACAAAATCCGCCTATCAATTTCAATTCAATGAAATGATAATCTCACAATCGGCAAAGCTGACCTGAAAGGCGTGGGCTTAAGAAATGCAAGATCTTCAGTTGACTCGCATTACCAAACTAAGTGCGGACAAACCGGTTGCAAATTAGGGGTGGCTAAATAACTATGTCTACTAGCTATGTTTCCGGAACCTCGAAACAATTGACCATTTGTTGTTTGAATGTCCAATCTCGAAGCAAATATGGTTTGGCATCCTAATATGGCACAGGGGACAGGCCACCTGGAGGAAACAAAACAAAAATGGCTTAAATCAGCCTTCTTGCTCATCGCCTCTAGGAAATCTGGAAAAAAAGGAATGTGAGAATCTTTAAAAAAAGAAAGCCACAATCCATTAGATAATTATTCACATCCAAAGACAAACTGGATGTTTGGGTTTGGCTGATGCAAAACACATTGGAAGATTGTTGCCATTAGTAGGATGGAGGACTGACGTGCAAGCATGTTTGTAAGTGTGTATAGTTTTTCGATTATTTTAACCTTTGGCTGTGTAATTTTTTCCCTATACTAATATAACACCAGTCAATCTGATTGGCCATTCGAAAAAAGTTCCACTTTAAATTATTGAAAATATGTAGTATGTCACAATAAGAATCAAGATTTTTCTTGGCGGCCAATTAATTTTCTTGACGGCAAAAAAACAATCAATATTACTCATTATCTTGACAGAAATAACAAGCGCCAAGTAATCTTTTGATGGTTTTATAGACCATGCATTGTTCAATTTGATTAGACGATGTAACTTTTGGTATTGCTAATGAAGATATGAGTAGTAACTGTACTTGAATACGGTTTCATGAGTAAATGGAAACGTGGACAAACTCACAAGCATTGACAGCACGCAAAGCTGACGTGTACTATGGCATTTTTGTTTATCATCTTGTTAGTTGGTGGTAGAGCCTGGAAGCCGATGACCTGAGACTTTCCAGCCCTTTGATCTGTTCTTTTCAACATTGACATCTTATTGCCTTTCATCGTTGAATTCAAAGTAACTAGATAAGAAGGAACATTTTTATGTAAAATAATGTATCTAATCTGCCTTAATTAGGATGACTTATATATATCTATAAACTGCACAAAATGTCCAGGGATACTTACACGTTCATATTGTAGGCGTGCCACTCCATATATTTTTAGTCCAATTTATGTATGTGTTTTACGGAATTTTACACGTATGCATGCATGCCTACTCTCACTTGAAAATATATACTCCTTAACTTTTTTTTATTTGTTTTAGGTGTTTTATTATTATAAATTGCTGGATAGGAATGTGCTAAAAGATACTATCACTGTTAGGAAACCCCACAATAGTTATGGTTCATAACCCACTATTGTTCCGGTTCTTGAATCGAAACTACGAATCCAGGACTAAAAATGTTAATCTCTAATCCCGGGTAAAATAACTGGGACAAAAAATTTATTTTTAATCCCGGTTCCTAGTATCAACTGGGACTAAAGATTAAAGTGCCACATGACATACATTTTTTTTCATTTTTTTCAATTTTTTTGCTTGAATTCAAGACACGGCTCAAATACAACTAAAAATTCATATCATAGATAAAAATAACGACAAAATCACATATTCAACATTACAACGTCATAGATCAAAATAAGAAATCATCAATAAATACAAAATCATAAAAAAATCTAAAAAATCCTTGCGCGCCGCCGCCCGCTGCCGCCGCCTACCACCGCGCCGAGGAGAGGGGGAGGAGAGGAGAAGGCCCGGGGCCGACGCGACGCCGCACGACCATGGTCGCCGCTTGCCACTGCGCCAAGGGAGAGGGAAGGAGAGGGGGATCAGGCCCGCGGCAGACGCAACACGACAGCGGTCGCCGCCTCCCGCCCACGGTCGCCGCACACCCGCTCGGCCGCCGCTTGCCACCGTGCTGAGGGAGAGGGGAGGAGATGGGGAGCAGGCCCGCGGCCGCTGCGCGCCCCGGTCTGCCGTCGCCGGCCACGGCCGCCGCCGTCCGTCCGTGACTGAGGAAGAGGGGAGGGGAGAGATGGGAGAGGGAGGGAGAGGGATTAGATCTGCGAGAGGGAGAGGGGAGAGCTCGAGGAGATAAAGAGAGAGGGGAGAGCTCGAGGAGATAAGGAAGAGAGGATACAGGCGCGACAGACGATAAGATTTTTTTTAATGGTTCCGGTTGATATAAACAATCGGGACACATGTTGATTTTTGGTCCCGGTCCCCAACGCTCGTTTTGACAAGATTTGAACCGGGACTAAAGATGATTTTTAGTCCTGGTTCGTGACACGAACCGGGACTAAAGGTCCTAAAGAGCCGTTGCCTTTTTAAACCGGGTCTAAAAATATTTTTAAGTCCCGGATACAATTCCAACCGGAACTATTATAAATTTTGACAATTTAACCGAAATGATTTATCTCGTAGTGAATCCTTATCTGATCTATATTGTAGGTCCACATGTCAGCTCTGAAGGAGAGATTCTTATGTTTTTGCTGAAGAATCATTCTTGTGTTCATACTTCAGACAAGCAAACAAACTGCATTGACTTCACCGTACATTTATCCTTTTTTTTCAGTTTTTTATGGAGATAGTGGGGGTCGATGACATGTCATAGGAATACCTTTTGGTTGGGATCGATCTTATTTATTAATTCAGTGGATTTCTCCACCAAAGTTGATGAAAATTTTTACTCTCCATAATTCATCGCATGCGTGCAATAATCTTTGCGCAAAAGTAGCGCCTACAATGATGCGAATGGGCAGCTATAAAAATTACTAGGTATTTAGTGTTTGAAAAATTAAGTGGTTAAACTATGTTTCTCCTGCCACATTAATTCCCAACATCTAATGATAATTTTAAAACTATAGCATAATTATTTTTTTACCATGTAAAATATAGCATATTTAATAGATAATAATGTCAACCACTAAAATTAAAAATATACGTAGAGTATGTCAAATAATACTATGAAGGCCGATAGTAGTCAATACTGTATGTTCATTGGAAGCTTCCTATGGAGTAACTTGAACAGCTGCCTCTGGGCATGTACAGGTACAATATGGCTGAGGCGGTTACCATGTTATACATTAACTATTGACAACTTTTGTGGATAGCATACATTCAAAACTTTTGTTAATATCATACATTTAAACATATTCGCTTTGATATAGAGGCTTTATTTTAATCAGCAAATCCGTTAATTATTTTGTCTTGAGGAGTAAATGAGTCATTATGGAGTAAAAGTCTTGAGAGGAGAAAAACTGACGAACTTTCTTTTAGCAATTCAGTTATTTTTGTTCACGCAGATAAATAAAATTAATTAAGTTACTCAAGAAGTAGCTAGCTGATAAACCCAACATATGCATGCATCTGGACTAAAGTACGTCCTCGAGGAGCTCACACACGCGCACAATTAGAACTTAAACTCACCAGGACTTACGGTGTTAAATTGTCTTCTTGCTATATACACTACAGGAGAAAGCCATACTAGTCTCGGTTCATATTAGTCTCGGTTGGTAACCTTCAGTAGTCTTAATTGTCAAATCAGAACTACAAATCCAAGACTAGAGATGCATCTTTAGTTCCGGTTGAAACCACCAACCGAGACTAAAGATTTTTTTATTTTTTTTAATTTGTCCTTTCTCCAGCAGTACTGATATATATATATATATTACACACATATATTATATTACACATATACATATATATGCAACATGCATATATATGTATGAATATATAATTTACACATATTTAAATGAACTTAAGAAAGAAAATATACATATATTATCAAAATATGTACAATATTCATACATGTTTCCTAGCTAGCTTATAAAAAATTGTCTCTAATCTACTTTGCTGTGGTTGGCGTGGTTTGGCTACTAAAACTAATGAAGAACCCCCGCGGGATCAACGACCTGCTCGTCAATAAATCCCATCAATTCTTTCCGAGCGGCTTGTATGAAAGTCTCGTGGGGGAGGTCGTCTCTTACTCGCATAAGTTGTCATTAATTAGAATAAACGATAAATAAATATATGAAGTGAATAAGAAATCGAGACGTAATGTATGAATTGCTGTTATACGTACATCTAGATCATCGACAGTTTTGACTTCGGTCACAAAGCGGTGAATGTAGTCGCAGACATAATATCCACATAGGTTGGTGCCCTGCGACTGTCTTGCACACTAAAACAGAAACGATGACAGATTTAATATGCATTTCATATTTTAGAACATAATAATGATTCAATTCAAATTAGGAGCAGGCATGTTACTTACTGGAAACTTCATCCGCACAGAGAGCTTATCTTTCCAATTTCCGCGAACATTCGCCCGAAGCCGTTCCCATGCCCTACGTGTAGTTGAAAGTTAGCTAGTAATTATCCGAGAACCGCATACATGCAATAACAAGTAAGATATATGACATTACCTGTTAAACAGTTCAAATATATTAGAGTACGTGGACTCTGGTTTATCCATTGAGTCAAAGACATGGATCTTCGATTGACCCATGTCAAGTACTAACAGAATCCAGTGGAATATGTAAATTGGTTTAGATGACACATATGAAACTTTATGTATGCACGGGATTGAAATTGGTTCGGAAAGAAAGAAAAAACTTACGCAGTATTGTAGGGCAGAAGGATGAAGGATCGGAAGTGGTGCTGCACAAGCGCGTTGTATATGTTGTCCATGGTGTCATTAGGAAACTGATCAACCAATGGGCCGTTGATTTTGCGTGGATCCATAAATCCATGCTTGGTGCATTCGTGCTTGTTGTAGTATTGGATCATCATTCTACAACGGTTAAAAAGAATTTTATTCAGCTAAATTCAAGGAGGTAAGAAACGAAATAACAGGGCGATACTTACAAAACCCACGCGGTTAGAAGTGAGACGTCGAGGGCATCAAGTTAGTACAGGTCGAATATATCTTTGAATCAGAGATAGAGGTAGTCACCTCCATCGAAGAAGTAGTCAATTGAATATTTGCATGTTATCATGTCTTCACCCTTGCTGGATCGTTGTATGTACCACTGATGGAAGCAGTACATATGAGTTGGAAGCCTTTTCACTTGATCCGGCTTGACGAGAGGCTTTCCAAGTTTGAACTGGTATTTAAGCGGAGCCTTCGCCAGGGGTGCACACCCGTGTAATTGATCCATATTAATTCCAGCATCTTCCATGAATTGTCTTAAATCAGTTCTAATATTTGGAATCGTGCTGAACTCCAGAGGGTTCTGTGGCTGCATGCCAAGTTGGGGTACATCTTTGCCCGCTTTCTTCGCCCTGCCAGCAGCCTTCCGAATAGTCCGGACGTCATTGGTCTTCTCATAGGAAATCTTTGGTGCGGGTGGCGGCGTCTTCTTAATTCTCTGAGTCTTTCATGGACGACCGCTTGATATTGATGACGCGGTCTTTGATGATGACCGTTTAGGAGTCGGTGCTCGTTGTGGTGACGAGGAGGGTTGGAAGGCGGTGGAGTTGGAGACGGCTATTTAGGAGTCGGTGCTCATGGAGGCGACGCAGGAGGCGGAGGAGGCGGAGGCAGCGAAGGAGGCGGAGGAGACGGCTCACGTGGAGGCGAGGGCGGTGGAACGATAGGAGACATTGTTCGTCCAGGGAATTTTATGAAGATCTTCCTCCAGAGAAATATTCCATGAGCCGTTTCTCCTAGCGTCGTCTCCTCGTCTCCTCCGGGGATATCCAGCTCCAGATCTTCATAGCCACGTTCCACCTATTTAATTTTAACCTTCGAGTACAAAGGTGGAACGGGCCGGGAGTGGCAGGTGCCGTCTCGGGCTACTGGAATAGCCATGCCCGACGCGACCTGTTCGAGAAGATTGCTTATTAGTTAGTAATGAACGTTGATTGACAAGTTATTCAAGAAAATATACGTACAACATAAAAGTACGAAGATACCTTTATTGTTATGTTTTTCAGCGGGATGTGCAGCTCACACGAGGTATGCTATGTGATGTCATCCACGGGGCATGGCGGACCCGGTTGAGCTTGTGCGGCCAGCTCACCTTCATTTTTAGTAGACGCACAACTGTTGCGCTGCTGTTGGAGTTGTGCGGTTGTTGCTGGATCCGGCTGTTGGCTAACCCACTGGCTCCACTCCTCAGCCAACCTTTCGTCGACAATCTGATCGATCTGCGAGAGCTTCATTTCCATCTCAGCGAATATAGCATCATTCTCTCGCTTTGACCTCATTCGGCTCCTGTATGTGTCGACGTCAGCTTCGAACTCGTATTTCCAGGGGACGACGCCTTTTCCTCACGTACGCCTCGGGTGCTCTGGGTTTTGGAGGACGAGCGTTAGCTCGTCCTTCTCTCTATCGGGCCTGAACGCGCCAGAGGAACTGGCCTGCATCGCCTCCTCTAACCTCCGTCCGGCTTGAATTTCATCACCAAAGATCACTGTGCCATCGACGGGATTAAGTGAGCCGGCCGTGAGCATAGAACCAGTTCTTTGATCGTTCCGGCCAGTTTGCTGTGCATGGATCGATATCCCGTGCTTCTAGGTCAATTTTTTCCCATTTCTCCATTGCTTTTTTATAGTCGCCTGACCCAAGCCTGTGATGGTATTTCTTTTTGGCTGCGTTGGCCTTGTTCTTTTCTATGATAGCTTGCGCTTCTTCACCAGTCTTGTGCTCAACAAAAGCATCCCAATGATCTCTGAGCTTTGGAAACTTGTCAAAGTCTGGTGTATGGCCCTTCAGGATATATTTCTTGTGTAACTGTTTCTTGTAGTTCCTGAAGAGCTCTGCCATTTTCTTTAACGTCCATTCCTTGACCCTTGCCTGATCTGAATCTGGGATGGTGAACATCTGCAACATTGTCGTCCACAGCATCTCTTTCCCTGAGTCTGGGAGATAGCTCTGCTCCTCTCCTCCTTTGGTTGACCGCCTCTAGTTGGCAACGCTTATGGGCACGTGATCCCTCACCACCCATCCGCTGTGCGCCACAAACTTCCTTGCGGTGTCCTCTGGGGCAATTGGTCGACCGTCAGGTGCCACCTCCGTTATGACATGTCGACCCTCTATTTTCTTACTGAGGCCGCGTGGCCTCTTCTGTCCAGCGGAGGCGAAGGCGGAGCCCTCATTCCCCTCCTCGTTCCTCTGCTCGTCTCCCCCCTCGTTCCCCTCCTCGTTGAAGTACTGACCTGGATCTTCGTTTCCCTCCTCATTGTAAAACTCTGTTCCTCGTGCGATCTCATCAAGGAGAAAATGTTCCTCGTCATGATCCGCCATTTGATTGTTGTGGGTTGAGGACTTAATCAAAGAATTCTAAAAAAATTTATTCGGTTAATACATGTATCAATTATTCAGGAATATCATGTATGTCTACATAAAAAAACATAGACAAAAAAGAAGAAGATGGAAAAAAGATGGAATCCGACAGACACTAGATCCAATTGTGCACATCCACAATGGTGATATTTTTCAGAAGTCACTTCCTGGATTACATCCACACTGAACGACCGAATGAACGACCGACCGAACGACCGAACGACCGACCATTCGTTCATTCTATCGTTCACATCTCCGTTCGTTCGGATCCTTAACCCCAACCCTAACCCTAAACAATCGTTCGTTCACATCCGTTTGTTTGGACCCTTAACCCTAACCCAAACCCAAATCCTAAACTATCGTCCGTTCGTTCTAACGTTCGTTGACGTCCGTGAGTACGATCATCTGGAGGAGAGGAGAGAAAGAGAGGAGAATGATGTGAGGGAGATAAGGTGGCGAGGAGAGGAAGTGGAGAGGAGAGGAGAGAGAGGACGTTGCATGCCTATGTACGTTGTAACGACCGAACGAACGACCGACCGAACGAACGAACGAACGACCGAACGAACGAACGAACGACCGAACGAACGACGAACGAACGAGTGTTCGTTCGTCCGTTCGTCCACGTCCGTACGTCCGTCCATTCGTCCGTCCGTCCGTTCACATCCGTTTGTTGATTTTATTGTTCTCGTTTGTTCAAAAATACAAACTTCACAAGTCATATACACATTCAAATTTAAATCTATTCATGCATTCAAATTTAAATACACATTCAAAATTCATAATTCACAATATTCATGCATTAAAATTTAAATAAACAGTCCATTTACATATAAAGTCCATACAAATTTACACATACACATCGAAATTTACATTCTAACATAATTTATTTAAATACACATACATTCTAACATCCCAATACTTCGAAATTCACACATCGAAAATTACAAATCCACATAATTCATTCACATTCACATAATTTGTAAATTTAAACATAATTTAACATTCACATAGCACGGCAGGGCGGCGCGCGCGCATGGAGGGAGGCGACGGCGGCGGCGAGGATGCAGCGGCGACGGCGTGGAGGAGGAGGCAAGGTTTAAGGGTTTAGGGGGCGGCCGACCGGCGTGGGGATTAGGGAGGGCGGCAAGGGGAGTGGGCGGCATGGGGAGGGGGCGGCGGCGACGGCGACGGCGGTGGCCACGACAATGGCGGCGATGGCAATGGCATCGACGTCGACTTAAACCCTAGCGCACATCACGGAGAAAAAAGGGGGCGGCAACGGCTAACCTGTGGCTGCGGCGGCGACGACGACGAAGACGGCGGCGCGGCGGTCCTCCAGCGACGACGACGGCGATGAAGACGGCGGAGACGGCGTGCCGCGGCGCGTCCCCGGTGCTTGGCGACCGCGACAACGTCCCGGTGCTCGGCGACCGCGACGACGACGAAGACGATGCAGTTGTGCGAAAACGGCTAAGTGTTTGGATCCCAGTGAGGCCCTTGCTATATATAGGCACAACAACTCTTGTCCCGATTGAAGCCATCAACCGAGACTAGAGATACTACAGTCCCGGTTAGTGGCTTCAACCGGGACAAAAGATATGATCTTTAGTCCCGGTTGAAGCCACCAACCGGGACTAGAGATGGCGGGGCAGCCACGTGGCCCAGGTAGGTGGCCATCTCTAGTCCCGGTTGAAGCCACCAATCGGGAATAGAGATGTTTTCCCGCCACGAAATTCACCTATAGTCCCGGTTGGTTTTAAAAACCGGTACTAATTATTACAGTGCCTGTTATATTGTGTTATATATATTCATATATAATTATAATTAACATATGTTCATATGTTCATATATAATTAACATATGTTCATATAATTAACAAAAATATTATAAATTTTAAATGGTTTGAAATATGACAAATGTTAATTATATTTTATTTAGGGTTTAGGGTTTATAATATTTTTTGTTAATTATATGAACATATGTTAATTATATATAAATATATGAACATATGTTAATTATAATTATATATGAATATAACACAATATAACAGGGCACTGTAATAATTAGTCCCGGTTTTTACAACCAACCGGGACTAGAGGTGAATTTCAGTGGGCGGGAAAACATCTCTAAATCACGGGGAACCATCACAGAATGAGGTGGCTGTCAAATTGTACGGACTAAATTCCTATAAATGTAACGTGCTAAGCATACTTGTCTTCCTATTTATAATTAGTGCAAACAAAATTTTCTCTCTCCTCATATTTGCATACAAATCTAGAGATGAAAATGTATAGAAAATAACCGCAAAATGCGAAGTGCTAAGATTGTAGATAGCACATGACATGTAGATAGCAAAATGTATAGAAAACAACCACAAATCTATAAGAAGAAGAAGTTGCTAACCTTGTAGATAGCAAATATTTGTGTATTATCACCAAAGAAGTTGCTAACCTTAGCAGCACCGGACCTCTAGCTAGAGAAAAATTTTGAAGATGTACAAGTGTGGCTGGCTCGGGATGGAGGAAGAAGGAGTATATAAAGCAAAATCTCTAGTCCCGAGGCAATGGTTTAAAAATTCAGCGGCTCTCTAGGACCTTTAGTCCCGGTTCGTGTCAAGAACCGGGACTAAAGGTGATGGTTCAAATGTTGTCAGAGCGTGTCAAAGCGCTGGACACCTTTAGTCCCGGTTGATAACACCAATCGGGACTAGAGATCATCTTTGGTGATCTCTAGTCCCGAGTGCAACTTAAACTGAAACTACTGTGGTTTTTGCCACTTCAACCAATGATGATTTCTCTAGTAACGATAGTTGGTGGCAGCTCGAGGCTGGCGGCTAGCTTTTGCATATGTGGGTCACTCCTCCATTGGTCTAAAGCATTTTTAATCATGAATCTATGATGATGACTGATAAGAGCAACTCTATCCCTTTCACCTCTAGCTAGCATATCAAAACGGATCCTTGTTCCAAAAAAGTCTCCGAATTTTACCAACATTAAACAAGAAAGTCTTACACAAACAGTTACATCCTACGATGTTTACATTATTCATACGTTATATGTTTTTAATTAATATCGTTTTAATGGATCTAGAGGTTGTTTGGTTACTACCCTGAGATAAAATTTACCAATTCAGACACCTCGCTGAGAGCTGTTAAAGAGTGGTGTTTACTGTTTAGTTGCTACTATATATATGAAATGTTGCTAGTTTAGACCTTAGAGGACAATATGGGTCACTTGTTTGACATCGCTCCATCGTAGGGAAAATGTATATGTAGGGTAATTGTTTCATCATTTCATTATTGATTGCAGATCCATCATGACATGCCAAAAAAATACAATTGTCGGTAAGATCCTTATCTGATTTTGGGTAAAATCGTCATGCCTTCAGTGGGACCTTTTCAGTTATATCTTCTGGTCGACTTTTAAAAAGATAATAGATGAATACCCTGCCTTGTTGCTGTGGAAAATTAAGTTGCATAATATGTATAAATAAGATGCAATATGATTATTAAAACTAAAACAAGTTGATACTTATGAATTTTGAGCCTAAAAATAATTGAGATTGTATGGTTTTATGAGGAAAAAAGAAGAGACAATTTGAACCATAGATTTATCATCCAAAGGCTAGAAATAATTGAAGTGATGTGGTTTAATAAGAAAAGAGAGAAATGTCAACACTTAGTGGGAATCAAATATATAAGGTTTTTTTGTGTTAGTTGTAAATTCATTCTGCTGTTCATACTGATCGATCTGAAAAACAAACTACATTGACATCATCTCAAAACAGGGGAAAAACTACATTAAAGTCTCGGTACTTTTCTTGCCCCTTTTCTTTTCTTTTCTGAGATAGCAGTAGTGGACTATATGAATCAAACTTTTCGTTCATACAATTAGTTTTCCATGGATTTTCTCCACCAAACTAAGATACAACTGTACTAATTAATACACGCAAATTCTGACTCTCCCTAATGCATCACATGTCAGCATTGTTTTAGCAAATTTTTGGCTCTTACAGTGTTGCAAATATGCTACAAAATTTACTTCTGTGTCCTCCGTACAAATTCATAGTTAAAAGTTGTTATATTTTATGATGAAAACAGTATGTAAAACTATATAATTGATCTCCAATTAATTATATGTTTGTAAAATTAATTAAGTGGGAAATAATGTTTCTCCTAGCACATGCTCAATTACCATTTCTGAGGGTACTTTTAACACTAACATATTTTAATTAGTATACTTCCAACCACTATAAACAAGTTGTCAAATAGTAAGTATGCTGACTGACAATACTCAATACATTCTACTGTTCAAGGCCGGCGGCAAGGGAGACCTGTGGGGATGTCCACGTTGGAAATGAATAGTAGCTGAATTACTGTGCTTGTTTTTTAACCATGCCCATAGATTCATGCATCATGCATTAATTCATAGAGCATTAATTCACAGATGATGTTAGGCCAGCTTTTACTTAGAGAGGTACAATGGCTAGCTATTAACCTGTTATATTAATTTTTAATGGTAAAAGATGAGAAAAGAGAGTATTAACGGGTGACTTAACACGTTAGGTACACACGCTTTTCAAGGCAGCTGACCAATCCACTATCAGAAAAGAGAATGGGATGAAAAGTTTAAAGAATAGTGCATAGTTTAGTATATAGTTTGATGTGGCTTTTTGGACGACAATACTAGACTTCTCTTAGTAGATTTACTGTGCAAGCATTCTTCCGATTGGCTATGCGATGGGATGAGGCTAATTGCAGTCAAGCATTAATTGTAAATACAGCCATAATTAACATATTATCATTTTACTACTATAGAAGTCACAACTGTCTCGATTTGTAACCCCCAATAGTCTCGGTTGTCAAACTGGGACTACGAATCCGAGATTAGAGATGGACGATCTCTAGTCCCGGTTAAATATGTACCTTTAGTCCCGGTTGAAGCCACCAACCGGGACTAAAGATGGCGGAGCCATATGGCCGGCTGCGTCATCTTTAGTCCCGGTTGGTGGCTTCAACCGGACTAAAGATGGCGCATCCGGCCACGTGGCTCGCCATCTTTAGTCCCGGTTGTTGCTCCAACCGGACTAAAGAATTTTTATATTTTTTAATTTTATTCTTTCTCCAACAGTGCTACATACTACATATTACACATATATACATATTTTACACACATATATTTATAAATATATATTATATAATATATATTTATAAATATATAAGTTACACACATATAAATGAACTTAAGAAAGGAAATATATACATATAATATATTACCAAAACATATACACATATGTACAATATCCACATATATTTCGTATGTTATAAAACATTGTCTATTTTGTGGATCCTGGTTAAGTTACTTAAATTAAAATAGAACTCCCCGTGGGATCAATGATCGCTCGTTTATAAATCCCATCAATTCTTCCCGAGCGGCTTGTATGAAAGTCTCGCGGGGAGGTTGTCTCTTACTTGCGTAAGCTGTCATTAATTCGATCAAACGAGAAATAAATATATGAAGTTAATAAGAAATTGGTACGTAATGTATGAATAGCCGTTATACATACATCTATATCGTCGATAGTTGTGACATCGGTCACAAAGCGGTGAATGTAGTCACGACGTAGTATCCGCATAAGTTGGTGCCTTGCGATGTTTTGCACACTAAAGAACAAACGACGATAGATTTAATATACATTTCATATTTTAGAACAAAGTAATAATTCAAAACAACTTTGGAGCATGTTACTCACTGGAAAGTTCATCCTCACGGAGAGCTTATCTTTCCAATTTCCGCGAACATTAGTCCGAAGCCGTTTCCATGCCCTACGTGCAGAAAAGTTAGCTAGTAATTATCGAGAACCGCATATATGCAATAGCTAGCAAGTAAGATGGCATTACCTATTTAGCAGTTCAAATATCTTTGTGTATGTGGACTCGGTTTATCCATTGAGTCAAAGACATGGATCCACGAGTTATCCATGTCAATTACTAATAGAACCCAAGTGGAAATCGCAAATTGGTTTAGATGACACATATGAAAAATTTATGTATGCACACGACATTGAAATCGGTACGGAAGGAAGAAAATACTTACGCAAAGTGTTGTAGGGCGAAGGATAAATGACCGATAGTGGTTTATCACCGCCGACTTGTAAATGTTGTCCAGTGTTGGATCGGAAAATGATCAACCAATACGCCGTTGATTTTGCGTGGATCCATGAATCCATGTTTGCTACTCGTGCATGTTGCGTATTGTATCGCCATTCTACAACGGTTAAAAAGAATTTTAGTCAGCTAAATACAAGAAGGTAAGAAACGAAATAACAGAATGAAACTTACAGAGCCCGCGTGGCTAGAAGTGAGATGTCGATGGCATCAAGCTGGTACAGGTCGAATATGTCTTCGAATCGGATATAGAAGTCGTCACCTCCATCGACAAAATAGTACCGTGAATATTTGCCCGTTACCATCTCTCCACCCTTGCTGGATTCTTGCATGTACCACTTGTGGAAGCGGTACATCCGTGTTGGTAGCTTTTTCACTTGATCCGGCTTTACAAGAGGCTTTCCAAGTTTGAACTTGTATTTCAATGAGCCTTCGCAGGGAGCACGGCCGTGTAATTGATCCGTTGAAATTCCAGCAGATTCCATAAATTGTCTTAAGTCTGATCTGACATTTGGAACACTGAACTGGGGTACATCTTTGCCCATCCTCTTCGCCTTGGCAGCAGGCTTCCGAATAGTCCTGTCGTAGTCGGACTGCGGTTGAGGTTGCGGTTTAGGCTGTGGCGTTAGGTACGTCTTCTTGAAGAAGTCCTTGGTCTCCTGGGGGATTTCAGGAGGCTTCTCAGGAGACTTCTTTCTGAAGTGAGCCCTGACTTTAGCTTCGGCGGCTTCTTCAAGCTCCTCTGGAGTCTTCTCGTATGAAAGCTTCTGTGCGGGTGGCGGCGTCTTCTCAATTCTTTGAATCTTTCTTCTTGGACGACCGCTTGATATTGACTGCAAGCTCTTTGATGATGACCGTTTAGGAGTCGGTGCTCGTTGTGGCGACGGAGGAGGGTTGGAAGGCGGTGGAGTTGGAGACGACCGTTTAGGAGTCGGTGCTCGTGGAGGCGACGCAGGAGGTGGAGGAGGTGGAGGCGGTGAAGGAGGCGGAGGAGACGGCTCACGTGGAGGCGGAGGAGACGGCCCACGTGGAGACGGAGGAGACGACCCACGTCCGGGAAATATTATGAAGATCTTCCTCCAGAGAAATATTTCTTGAGCTGTTTCTCCTAGCGTCAGCTCCCCGTCTCCTCCATCAATATCCAGCTCGAGATCTTCATAGCCGCGTTCCACCTGTTCAATTTCAACTTTCGAGTACGAAGGTGGAACGGGTCGGGAGTGGTAGGTGCCGTCTCGTTCTACTGGAATGGCCATGCCCGACGCGACCTGTTCGAGAAGATTGTTTATTAGTTAGTAATGAACATTGATTGACAAGTTATTCAACGAAATATACATACAACATAAAAGTACGAACATACCTTTATTGTTATGTTCTTTAGCGGAATGTGCAGCTCACATGGTGTTCGTTGTGTGATGTCATCAACGGGGCATGGCGGACCCGGTTCAGCTTGTGGGGCTAAATCGCCTTCATTTTCAGTTGAAGCGCAGCGCTGCGCGCCGCCGTAGTTGAGCGGCTATTGCCGGAGCCACTGCTCGCTAACCCAATGGCTCCGCTCCTCTCGCCAACCTTATGGTCGTCTTTCGTCCACAATCTGATCAATCTGCGAGAGCCTCATTTCCATCTCAAATAACCTCGCATTGTTATCTCGCTTTGACCTCATTCGGCTCTTATATGTGTCGACGTCGCCTTGAAACCCGTATTTCCAGGGGACGACGCCTTTTCCTCGCATTCGCCCCGGGTGCTCTGGGTTTTGGAGGGGCGAGCATTAGCTCGTCCTTCTCTCTGTCGGGCCTGAAAACGCCTGAGGAAGTGGCCTGCAACGCTTCCTCTAACCTCCGTCCGGCTTCTTGAATTTCATCACCAAAGATAACTGTGCCATCGACGGGATTAAGTGAGCCGCCGTGAGCATAAAATCAGTGCTTTGCTCGTTCCGGCCAGTGGTTGTGCCCGGAACGATACCTCGCGCTTCAAGGTCGGCTTCCATTTTCTCCCATTTCTCCATTGCTTTCTTATAGCCGCCGACCCAAGCTTGTGATGGTATTTCTTTTTAGCTGCATTGGCCTTGTTCTTTTCTATGATAACTTGTGCTTCTTCCCCAGTCTTATGTTCAACAAAAGCATCCCAATGATCTCTGAGCTTTGGGAACTTGTCAAAGTATGTCCATCTAGAGGAGAGGAGAGAAAGAGAGGAGAATGATGTGAGGGAGATAAGGAGGATGGGAGATGAAGTGGAGAGGAAATGAAAAATTGAGGAAAGGAGACGTCCGTTCGTCCACGTTCGTTCGTCCGTTCGCGAACGTCCGTCCGTCCACGACCGAACGAACGAACGAACACTCGTTCGTTCATTCGTTCGTCCGTTCGTTCATGACCATTTGTTGATTTTAGCGTTCTCGTTCGTTCAAAAATACAAAATTCACAATTCCCATAAACATTCAAATTTCATATGTAAATACATATTCAAAATTTAAAATTCTCAACACTCTAATAACAGTCCATTTACATATAACGTACCATTTACATACAAAAATCATATATTCAAAATACTCATACATACAAAATTCATATATTCAAAATACACATATATTCAAAATACACATATACTCAAAATTCATATATTAACATTCATAGAGTGCGGCGGCGGCGGCGAGGATGCAGTGGGTGGCAGCGGCGGCGGCGTGGAGTGGAGGGCGACACGCGGCCGTTTAGGGTTTAGGGGCCAATCGGCTCAGGGGGCCGTGGGGAGGGGGCGCAAGGGGACTGGGTGGTGTGGGGAGGGGGCGGCGGCGACGGCGACCGCGACGATGGCCGCGATGGCGATGGCGTCGACGGCGGCCAAACCCTAGCGCATAATGTCGGGAAATCTTAGGGGGCGGCGGCGCTAACCTGCGACGGCGATGGAGACGGCGGAGCGGAGGTCCTCCGGCGACGAAGACGGCGTGCTGCGGCGTCAACCTGGGGCTCGGCGACGGTGACGAAGACGAAGACGATGCAGTTCCGAAGTGCAAAAACGGCTAAGTGTTGGATCCCCAGTGAGGCCCTTGCTATATATAGTCATGGCGTCATTTGTCCCGTTGAATCCAACAACCGGCATGTAAGATTTTTACTCCCGGTTGGTGGCTCCAACCGGGGCAATGATACGAACATTAGTCCCGGTTTAAGCCACCAACCGGGAGTAAAGATGTCTCCGCCCGTTGGTGGCTTCAACCGGAGTAAAGATCATATCTTTTGTCCCGGTTGAATCCACCAACCGACAAAAGATTGCGGGGCAGCCACGTGGCGCAGTAGGTGGACATCAATAGTCCCGGTTTGAGCCACCAACCGGGACTAAAGATGTTTTCCCGCCCAATGAAATTATCTCTAGTCCCGGTTTTTTAACAAACCGGGACTAATTATTATAATGTTCTATTCTATTCTATTTTATATTCATATATAATTATAATGTTCATATGTTAATATATTTTATATTCATATATAATTAACATATGTTTATATATAATTAACATGGTGTTTCAAAGAAAAGATCGTGTGTTTATATATAATGCCCTATTCTAGGGATAGTATGTACCAAGGTTCTTGATGTAATTATAGATCTTGAATAAGGTCAAGTGGAAGACAGGGATAATATTCAATGAGTCAATTTAATTTACATCGTCCATACATAAATTTAGCTATGTAACATTTGTCCTCACGTACTTTCTCTGCACAATTATTCCTTCGTTATGATCGTTGCGTGAGTAAGGGGTGTCATCGTTTGATAGGAGGATACTCGGGTCAACCGCCACCGTGAACGGAGGTTGCCCGTCAAACTGATCATAATCTTCGCGCCTATCCTCGACTCCCATGATTTTCCTTTTGCCTGGGAGAACCACGTGGCGCTTTGGCTCGTCGGACCCTTTCCCCTTCTTTGATTTGCTAGCCATGTCCTTGACATAGAAAACTTGTCGTACATCATTGACAAGGACGAAAGGTTCATCCGAGTATCCAACCTTGCTCAGGTCGACCGTTGTCATCCCACTTGCATCAATGGTTACGCCTCCACCACTGAGCCTAACCCACTGGCACCGAAACAGAGGGACCTTCAGAGGTCCACAACGCTGTTCTGATTCGTGCTCTTTAAGTCTTGGGTCCGTGTGTAAAATGTGTACCCATTGATTTCATATGCCTGGAATGTGGTGATCGAGCAAGATGGACCCCTCGCCAAGAAGGCTAGTTGTTGGTCAATGCTCGCGTTGCCCATGAGACGATGTCGCAGCCAAGTAGGGAATGCATCGATGTGATGGCGTGTAATCCAGGCATCCGTCTTACCGATGTTTTCCGAGCGAACAATTGCCAAGTGCTCCTCGATGTAAGGAGCCACCAACGAAGATTGCTGCAGCACGGTCCAATGTGCTTTCCTGTACAAGTCATTGTCTATGTTCATTATTGCCTTCCTTCCAAGAGTTCCCTTCCCCGTAGTCTACCTTCATGGCTTGATTCGGCACCCCGATGGGACGGAGGTCTTCAATAAAGTCGACACAAAACTCAATCACCTCCTCTCGTTCCATATCCATTGGCGATGCTGGCTCTCCGGACGCGAACGGTTACGAACGTACTTCTTTAGAACGCTCATATACCTCTCGAAGGGGAACATGTTGTGTAGGAATACCGGACCGAGGATACGGATCTCTTTGACAAGGTGGCATAGGAGATGTGTCATGATATTGAAGAAGGAAGGCGGAAAGATCATCTCAAAGCTGACAAGACATTGGACCACATCATTTTGAAAGTCTTCTAGTATGTCTGGATCGATGATCTTCTGTGAAATTATGTTCAGGAAAGCACATAGCTTTGTTATTGTTGCCCGGACATTATCGGGAAGGATACCTCGAATTATAACGGGAAGCAGCTGTGTCATCAGCACGTGGCAGTCATGGGACTTTAGATTTGTGAACTTCTTATCCTTCGTGCTTATTATTCCCTTTATATTCGAGGAATATCTAGACGGTACCTTGATGCTCTCCAGGCATTCAAACATTATTTTCTTCTCTCCTCTGCTCAGAGTGTAGTTGGCTGGACTTAGGTATTGGGCTCCTTTATCCTTTGGTTGCGGGTGAAGGCCGTCACGTTGTGCCATATGTTTCAGATCATTACGTGCCTCAAGTGTATCTTTTGATTTTTCGTATACACCTAGGAAGCCAAGCAAGTTTACGCAAAGGTTCTTGGTGAGGTGCATCACGTCGATTGCGTGGCGGACGTCCAAGACTTCCCAGAGGGCAACTCCCGAAAATTGACTTCTTCTTCCACATCGCCGCGTGACCACCTTCACTTGCTATAGATTGGTTGCCGGGTCCCTTTCCAAATACTACTTTGAGGTCTTTCACCATGGCAAACACGGCCTTTCCGTTGCGATGCTTTGGTTTAGAACGATGGTCCGCCTTTGATCGAATGTTTCCCTTTTCTCCGGACAGGTGGCTTGCAGCAAGAAAGCGACGATGGCCCATGTACACTACCTTCTTACAATGTTTCGTGTACGTACACTCGCCTCATCCATACGTGGGTGCAAGCGTTGTACCCCTTGTTTGACTGTCCGGATAGGTTGCCAAGTGCAGGCCAATCATTGATGGTAACAAACAGCAACCCTCATAGTTTAAACTGCTCGTTTATCTTCATCCCACACGGGAACACCTTCTTTATTCCACAGCAGTTTTAGATCTTCGATCAGCGGTGTCAGGTACACATCGATGTCGTTACCAGGTTGCTTCGGGCCTTGAATAATAACCGGCATCTGAATGTACTTTCGCTTCATGCATAGCCATGGCGGGAGGTTGTAGATACACATCGTCATAGGCCAAGTGCTATGCCCGCTGCTCATCTCTCCAAAAGGATTCATGCCGTCCGTGTTTAAGCCGAACCTTAGGTTTCATGCATCCTCGCCGAAGTCTTCAAATGTTCTGTCGATGTTTCGCCACTGTGACCCATCGGCGGGATGTCTCAGCATGCTGTCTTGTAGGCGTTCTTCCGCATGCCAACGCATCATTCTTGCATGCTCCATGTTCCTGAACAAACGCTTCAGCCGTGGTATTATAGGAAAATACCACATCACCTTAGCAGGAATCCTTTTCTTCGAGGGACGTTCGTCAACTTTGCCTGGATCATCTCGTCTGATCTTGTATCGAAGTGCTTTACAAACCGGACATGCTTCTAGGTTCTCGTACTCCTCACCATGGTAGAGGATACAATCGTTAGGACATGCGTGTATCTTCTGTACCTCCAGTCCTAGAGGGCAGACTAACTTCTTAGCCTCGTACGTTGATTCTGGCAATTCGTTTCCCTCTGAAAGAATGTTCTTCATGAGTTTTAGTAACTCGCCAAATGCCTTGTCACTGACACCATTTTTGGCATTCCATTGTAAGAATTCCAGCGTGGTACCTAATTTTTTGTGCCCCTGTTCATAGCCTGGGTACAAGGACCTTTTGTGGTCCGCCAACATACGCTCCAATTTTTACACTTCCTTTACGCCTTCGCAGTCCCCCTGTACATCGCGCAACATCTGACCAAGGTCATCGGCACCGTCGTTTTCTTCAGCATCCCCGCCCGCCTCGCCCACTGTATTCTCTTCAAACCCACCGTATTGACCACAGTCCGGAATGTTGTCGTCGTCTTCTTCATCTTCTTCCATTGCAACCCCCACCTCTCCGTGCGATGTCCAGCAATTGTAGTGAGCCATGAATCCCGACTGAAACAAGTGGGCATGAATAATTCTTGATGTAGAATACTCCTTCTCGTTTTTGCACTTTTTACATGGACAACGTATGAAACCCTTATGCTTGTTGGCATCGGCCACACTCAAAAAATAATGGACGCCTTGAATAAACTCTCTCGACCGTCGATCCGCGTTGTACATCCATTGCCGATCCATCTACATGGAATGCACAAAAATCGTAAGAAAATTCCACGAAATTCAAATCATTTCAATATAACATCAATACTTATATGTATATAATCAGACAATTATTATATACTAATCCAATATACGTAATGTGTTGTTCTAAAAATAGAATTATTTTTAAAAGGTCTTTTAAAGTGATAAGCATAAAATTAATTAATTATTTTGCATCTATTTTAAAAGGTCCTTTGTCATCTATTTTATAACTTTTTTGTCCAAAAGATTCTCTCTCATCATTTTCCATAAATATTTTTTGAGATAAAATTGTACGGACTAAATTCCTATAACTGTGACGTGCTAAGTTTACTTTTCTTCCTCTTTATTTTCCCCAACTTTTTTCTCAACACAATATAATGTGCTTAGCAAAATAATTAGTCCAAACAAATTTTCTCTCTCCTCATGTTTAAAAAAAATCTAGAGATGAGTAATGTATAGAAAACAACCATAAAATACAAAGTGCTAAGCATAGATCATAAGAGGAAGAAGTTGCTAGTCTTGTAGATAGCAAAGATTTGTGTATTATCACTAAAACAAAATCACAAAAAATTTTGACAGCACCTCCCCTCTAGCTAGAGAAAAACTTTGAAGATAAGTGTAGCAGGCTCGGGCTGGAGGAGGAAGAAGGAGTATAAAAAGCAAGCCATCTTTAGTCCCGGTTGGTGTTACCAACCGGCACTAAAGATCAAAATTATCTTTTAGCGCTGGTTGGTAACCTCAACCGGGACAAAAATAGCCTCTTTAGTCCCGGTTGGTGTTACCAACCGGACTAAAGATGATGTCGAGGCGTCAAAACACTGTCGGAGCGCCATGCATCTTTAGTCCCGGTTGGTAGCACCAACCGGACTAGAGGTAGCATCTCTAGCCCCGGTTGGTGTTACCAACCGGACTAAAGGTGTCCGGCGCTCCGACGTGCTCGACAACATTTGAACTGGGACTAGAGGTGATCTTTAGTCCTGGTTCGTGACACGAACCGGGACTAATGTTCCTAGAAATCCGTAGACGTTTTAAACCGGGACTAGAGATCATCTCTAGTCCCGGGTGCAACTCAAACCGGGACTACTGTGGTTTTTGTCACTTCAACCAATGATGGTTTCTCCAGTAGTGTTTGTAATTTGCTAGGTATACTGAACATTTACGCTTAAAATCCCTCTTGGAATAAATCCAATGAAACAACGACAGAGTTGTTTGTACTATCACATACAAAACTATCTACAGTATGGTCTTTTTGGTATGTATAGCTTTGCCACTACTAGAACTATGTATAACATATACCTTTGCTGGTTAAACATAAGTACAGTATGGATCTTTTGATTTGTATAACTATGCCAAACCTGAGCTTACATAATATATACTCCTATATAAAAACTACTAACCTTTCTCTTTTAAGTACCATCAGGTTTTATTTCCAACGAATACTTGCACCCACTGTTATTGTATAATGAAGTTCTAAGTATTACATAAGCATATACATACCTTTCATATCTCTTGCAGTGCACCCAACTTCAGCTATTACACATTAGAAAAAACATGGAAACCATTCAATAAAAAAAGGTGTATACAGAAGACGCGTAGATGGGGCGACCCAACTTCTAGTTCATGAAAACCTTCGTACGGAATAAGACTGAACGGCGGCTTTTAAAGTACTGTTTGACGAGGCACCTGGCTCTTATCCATGTGAGATAGATTAATTAACAAAAATACAAAGGTACAGAATCCCGTCCCCTTGTCACCCTCCCCTTGTCAATCCCTCTCGTCGACCCAAGCCTGATCGATCTCATTATCGAGACATACATCCAGAGAGATGGGAGATAAGGGGAGGAAGAAGAGAGGCCAACTTGTGGCTGCCTTGTGGGTCTATTACATTTTTCTATAATTTTTTATGCATGAATGCATTGCCACGTAAAGCATTACTCACATGTGGGTCTCATTCAATGACAGACTCTCAGGCCCGGCCAGCCTAGGCCATTACCAGGCTCCACCTTATGCACTACTACATACACTATTGAAGAAACGATCTTTGATTGAAATGTCAAAATTCACAATAGTCCTAGTTAGAGTTGTATCTGGGACTAAAAAATATTTTTTGTTTCGGTTTAAAAAGGCAACGGCTCTCTAGGACCTTTAGTCCCGGTTCGTGGCTTCAACCGGGACTAAAGATCATCTTTAATTCCGGTTCAAATCCCGTCGAACTTGTCGACGACGGGGTCTTTAGTCCCGGTTGGTAACACCAATCGGGACTAAAGATATTTTGATCTTTAGTGCCGGTTGGTAATACGAACCGGAATTAAAGATAGAGTTCCTTTTTATACTTCTTCTTCCTCCTCTAGCCCGAGCCAGCTGCATTTGTCTTTAAACTTTTGCTCTAGCTAGATGGAAGGTGCTATTAAAATTTTTTGTGATTTTGTTTTGGTGATAATACACAAATCTTTGCTATCTATAAGGTTAGCAACTTCTTTCTCTTATGATCTATGCTTAGCATTTTGCTTTTTACGGTTGTATTCTATATATTTTTATCTCTGTATTTTATGCAAACATGAAGAGAAAAAAAATTTGTTTGGGACTAATTATTTTACTAAACACATTACATTGTATTGAGAAAAATGTTTGGAAAAATGAAGAGGAAGAAAAGTATGCTTAGCATGTTACATTTGTAGAAATTTATTATGTACAATTTTATCTCAAAAAATGTTTATGAAAAATGATGATAGAGAAACTTTTGGACAAAAAAGTTATAAAATAGATGACGAAGAAAAAATATAAGAAAATTGATAGTAGATTACAAAAATACAGTAATTTAAAGATCATTAAAATAGTTAGAAATATGTATACTTGTTGACGCTAAATCCGTACCGCTGCTGTCGTGCCAAAAGATGTGTTGGTGTCAAATCACACACTGGCCTCGGAGATCTGCTTAGCTCCAGTGGAGGTCCTAAAATTGATGAAGCGCGGGTGTGAAGTCAGTTTGATCCTGCCACTGACACAATATGCAAAACAGCAGAACATAAATCATATAGGCCGATAGGTTAGTAGCCAAGATAGCCGACTGACTAATAGGCTGATAACGCGATTCTAGCTGATGCCGATGTGAGCCGATGCAGTTAGGATTTTGATCCATCGGCAGTGTGCTGAGCAAACATCTATATAAAGGTGATCGGCTGACGAAAACACGATGATATAATAGCATAAACCGATCGCATGATAACATAGATATTGATATGAATATTAAGCACACATCGGCTGGAGAATAATGAATACTCTATTGTCATCGGCTAAAAACCAACTCATATGCAATCCCTTACAAGTCGATGCAACGTCCATGGGATCGACTGTAGATATTAATAGCATATAATCTAGGTCTCAAAATATGTTTAGACCAAGTGACTGGGATAGATCGGTAGCGTACCGAGACAGTATAAATCACTTATGTCTAAACATACCTTAAGACAAAGATTATACGTATTCATAGCATAGCCGATGTTATGTACAGATAACTCATCGGCTGAAACCCTGATGAAACCCTTATTGGCGGCCAATAGACATGCTAGAGATCACGGTTCTAATCACGACTTAGTAGATCAAACTGAACTGATGCAACACTACGTATGAAAAGAAACATAATATCTAGACAATCAAGCCTGTCACAACCCGATTTTTGTTCGAAATTAAAAATCATTTAATAAATCATCTCCTAGAAATTAAATAAAATAAAAAGCAAAGTAAATAAAGTGAAACTATTAAGGAAATTAAATTTTTCTTTAAAAATCATGGCTGGAAATATTTTTGAAATATTCACCATGCCCTAAAATACTCTCTAAAATTTTTCGTGAAATTTTGAAGCTCCAGAAATAATTTTAATAATAAAAAGAACGATTAAATCATTATTTAAATAAAAAAATTAATCTTTAAATGATCTGGAGTAATTTTTATTAAATACTTTGGGTGTTCTTATATTTTTAGGAATTTTCTTGGAATTATTTGAGCACCGAAAGTATTTATAGAAATACAAAAACCATTTAATGGATTAATTTAAATGAAAAACAAATGAAAAACTCTCCTTTGATCCGGGCCTAAACGACCCAAAAGTCCGCCTCGCCCTTGCGGCCCACCCGGCCGACGCCGCCTCCTTTCCTCTCCTCCCGCCCGCCGAGTCGGCCCGTTTTCCCTCCCGCGCGCCAAAGTCCGCTTAGCCTCCCGCCCTCTCCGAGCCGCCGATGTGTGGGCCCCGCCCGTCGCCCTCCTCCTCTCTCTCTGAGCCACCAATAGGTGGGCCCCACCTATCGGGGTCGCCCCTTCCGTGCCCGGTAGTCCGAGCCGTCGTCGCCATGTGCGTCGCCCGCGCCCGCCCTTTCCTCGAGCGCGCGCCACGCGAGCCCACGCCGGCTTTCCCGCACCGCACGCTGCCATTTCCACGCGCCTCAACGGTCGGCGCCACACCTAAACGGCTGCCGTCTTTTCCTGTCTCCTTCTCCGAGTCCGAACTCCACGACGTGGAATTTGGTCGTGTTCCCGTGCCTTATCCGGCCTCCCGAGCCCCTATAAATTTCCCCGCAGCCGCCGTCGTCATTTTCCCTTTTGCGCTGCTAGAACCCGATCCCATTTTAGCTAGCGCCGCTGCTAGCCGACGCCGCCCGCCGTCGTCGTTCCCGTCTCCGGTGAGCCGCACTACTCCCTCTCTTTTCCTTCCCACGCGCGATCCCAAAGCCGCGCCGTCATCCCAAGCCGCTGCGCCGTTCCCACAGTTTTCCCGTGTGTCGCACCGCCGCCTGCCGCCGTTTCCTATGTCGCCGGTGAGCCAGCCGACTACCGCGCGGCCATGGCCGGCGACAGAGCTCGGCGCCGCCACCGCCCGAAACCCTAACCCTAGCCTCGCACCGCCGTCCGATCCACCATGCAAGTGGATCGGGGCCATCCGTTTCTGTCCGCACGCCACGTTCGTCCGATCGCGCTGCGGTGCCGCGGATGACCGCCACGTGTCGCCACCGCCATCGCCGCAAACCCTAACCTTAGCGCCGCTCGGCCGTCCGATCGCGCGTCGCCCCGACCGCTTGGACGCTGCCACATGGTGGACCGGTCCCCGTGACCGAGTCCACCGTGAAGCCATGCGCCGCCGCCACCTACGGCCGTCGCCCTTCTTCCCGCCGACGTCGCATCCAGCTTGCCGATGTCATCCCACGCCGTGTCACGACGTTGGCCCTTTGTTTTCCCGACGTCACCCCGAGCCTTTTTCTTTGTAAAAATAATTAAATATTGCGTAATAAATCGTTTTAATTTCCAGAATTGATTTAAATGGTCCAAAACTTCTAAAATTCATATCTAATTCATACATCTCCAAATTGGGCCATTCAAATTGCAAAATTGATCTAAAATTGAGCTCTACATGTTTGTTTATTTTTTATGTACTGTTTATTTGGTTTTTATTAGGGTTTTTCCTTTTTTTCGTGCCAACGTGTAGATCCGCCATTTCCGGAGTTCGCACTCGCGAGGAAAAGAGTCCAGAAGTTTGCTGGAGGACGCAAGGCAAGTCACACTTCCCTTGAAGCATATTGATCCTATTTTTATAAATGTTTTACGTTTGCGAATAAAATTGCATTGCTTTGCTAATTATATGAAATGATGGATTACCTATCTGCTTGTTTGAGCCTTATTTACTTGTTATCCGTCCTTTGTTAACCTTAGGTGTTATTTGACTAGCTTTAGTCACTGATGTTGATTCTAGCTAGAATTATATGCTTAGCCATGCTTAATTACCACTAGCTCACTAAATGGGATAATTACACTATTTATTCTAGTCTCTGATGAGCTGCAAGCTCGATACACCTGACCATGTCTTATTGGTCATAATTATCTCAACTAAAATGTGACTTAATGGTGGGCGGTGGGTGCATGGTTTTGATAGTCGCACCCATGACAATTAAGGACAGGTTCATGGGAAACCCTGGAAGGCATACCGTGCAAACCACAAGCCAGAATGGGCAACAGCTGGATCGGTAGTATAGCTTTCCCCTAGCCGACGTACCCTAGTGAGGGTGGCCGTGATGGAGTTGGGTCGGCCCCGGTTTTACGGGTTGATCGGCTACCGGATTCACCGCGGCACGAGAGGGGGCTGCCCGCTGCCCTGCGGGGAGTGGGGGCGAAACCTTGGTGTGGTACGCTTGGTTAGGGAGAGTTATGCGAAAGGTCTTGTCACGATTTCCCCCTTTGCAGCATCATGGTGGTACTTTGGGGCATGGTAACATGTGTGGGATCATGTCTTGTGGGTAAAGTTGCGCACCTCTGATCAGAGTAAAACTATTCGAATAGCCGTGCCCGCGGTTATGGGCGATCGACCAGATTCACTATGATTAGTCCCACTACTGAATAATTTGATTTAATGGAACTAGTTTAGTTCAGGTGGAATGGTTGGGCCTGTTCAACGTGGGGATAACGTTGTTCAATGAAAGATTAATATTGCCTTAATTACTCAACTGTTTTACTGTTTTTAAACAATTAAATGTTTGTAAACCGCATTTATGCAAAATATCCCCAAGCCACTCTTGTCTCCCCTTGCACGTCCGCATTTCTGGTGTGGCTTGTTGAGTACAGTGGTTATTCTCAGCCTTGCGATTTTTTCCCCTTTCAGAAGTGTAGTGCTTCTGAGTTGAAGATGGAGTTAGAAGACCAAGGCTCAAACCCCAGTTGAGTTTGCCTGTGGAGTGGAGCTGAAGCCCCGCTAGTGTCGTTTTTATTTTCCGCCGTAGTTTTTGGGTGTGAGTACTAAGTGCCTCTTCGTAAGTATTTTATTTTATGTTTTTTTATGTTTGGATCTGTGTATTAATTTGTCGTTTTGTGTACCCTAGTTGATTCCTGGACAGGGATTTAATACGCAAAATAGTCTGGAAATTTAGGATGAATTTTCGGGCGTGACAAAACCCTTGACTGATTTTCAGGGTGGTGGATGTCTAAGCTAATCTAATCTAATATAACGATTTAATCGGTATTGGCAAAAACCCTAAAGCAAGAAAAAATCGATAGAGCCAAATCGAGATACTAGGACTAGATTCAACAGAGACATATGATAAATAATTAGGCAAAGATGTTAACCGAATCAAAGCAATCCAAGAGGTCGAATGTACTGATGCAGCCTTGGATGACGCCAACATAGCCAACACGATTGCCTGAGTCGACGGGACCTTGGACTTACCCTTTCGCCGGAGATCGAAGCCGATGCAGCCCCGTGTCAGGTGCCAAGTTCCGCCAGATGATAAAGTAGAACAGATAAAAAAGGTGGCGATGCGCCGAATTGTATTGATCGAGAGATTGATTACATGAACTCTGAGCTTACATATTTATACCCACGGGCTAACAAAGATCCTCACAGATTACGACTCAATCTTTTCTAAAGATAAAAAGAAACAAACCGAGTCCTTATTGGACACTAACAAACTTCCCTAAAGATAAAATAGAAAGCTAACAAATTTTTTCTAATTAATAGATACAAGCCATATCCTTCTTGAACTCGGTGTCTTCTAGATAAGATCTTCCCAAACAGAATCTAATAAGAATCTGACTGCTGGAAATAACAGAAAAACCCCCAATCGGCTGATGCAGAACTCTAAGCCGATACTAGCTTTGAGCCGATTGAACCCACCGATTGGGACTCCGGCTTACCAAATTCGCGTTAACAACACCGCATACATTAAATAGAACTTTTAAAATAATTAATTAATTTTATGTTTACAACTTTAAAAGAACTTTATAAAATAATTCTAATTTTTTTAGCACAACACATTACGTATGTTGGATTAGTATATAATTATTGTCTGATTACATATATATATAATTATTGTAATAGTATTTAAATGGTCTGACTTTCATGGATTTTTCTTACGATCTTTGTGCATTCCATATAGATGGATCGGCAATGGATGTACAACGCGGATCGACGATCGACAGAGTTTATTCAAGGCATGCATTATTTTTTGAGTATGGCCGATGTCAACAAGCAGAAGGGTTTCATACGTTGTCCATGCAAAAAGTGCAAAAACGAGAAAGAATATTCTACATCAAGAATTATTCATGCCCACTTGTTTCAGTCGGGATTCATGCCTCACTACAATTGCTTGACATAGAGATGGCAATGGGTACCTGAAACCCGAGTACCCGATGGGTTTTACCCGATAAAGAAACGGGTATGGGAGGCATTTTCTATCCACGGGTACGTTTTTGGATGAAAACACATACCCATAGGGTATGTCGGGTGCGGGTATGGGTGTGTACTACCCGTACAAAAAGTCTAGATGCCCTCCCTTAGCCCATCTAGCCTCTATGGCCCATATGGCCCATAATCCCTCTCTTAGAAACCCTAGTCTCAACTTTCCTATCCATTCCAGCCGAGCCGCCACACACAGGCAGCCGCCACACCCTGGATCCCACCATCCCGTGCGCGCATCATCCATCCCGGCCATGGCGCCCCATGCAGGACGCGTCACCGCGGCGCCCCATCCGGTCCCGGCCGCAGCGCCTCATCACGCGCGCGCCGCCCCATCTGGCGGCGCACGGCCCATCCCGGCCGCGGGGCCCCATCTCGGTCCCGGCCGTGGCGCCCCATCCCAGCCGCGGCGCCCGCCCCATCCCGGCGGCGTCCTTCTCTGTCCGGCCGGCACCACACCCGCAGCCACGACGCAGTCCGCCACGCCACGATGTCGTCCGAGCAATGCCATCCGCCGTCACGCCGTCCCCACGACCGCGGCCACGCCATCCGCCGCCACACCGCCCGTCCCCACGATGTCCGCTGCCACGCCGATCTGCCGCTACGCCGTCCGACGCCACCGTAGGCTCGCATGTCTTCGCTGCCGGTAGCCATGGTGGAGAACTCGGGAATAGAAGATGATAGCCGGTGATGCTCTCCCTCATCCCTAACCCTAACCAGCTCTTCTTCATCTAGCCGTTTGCCCTGTTCTGATGCCACGCTGTCCCGAAGGGACGCCGTTCTACGAGCTTTGGATCCGGAGGAGACGAGGAAGAACGGAGCACCGGCTGCGCCAACGCCTGCGCCACTCCTCCTGCTGCCACCTCCTATGCGAGCTGCAGAAGCCGATCCTACTAAGCCAAAGGGCTTTCCTGTTGGTGGGACGGTCAAGAAGGCAGCGAGCAAGAAGGCAGCCGGCAAGAAGCCACCTGGTCGACCTCCCCTTTCTCCAACGAGTATGACAGCAGCTGCTCAAAAAGTGTGAAACCAACACCTGAAACATTCACTTGGGTAAGCAAAATAGAGCATGTGATTGTATGTATGCCTGTATTATTTCTTTTCTGATACATTTGTGTGAATTTGTTGTATGTATTTCTTTTCTGTAAGCATGATATATCTCCACTTGTGTGAAGCTGTTGTATGTATTCAGGTTTCAAGAAATCAAGAGTGTGTTATACTATATTAATTTTCCCTTGCTTATCCTTACTGAAATTTGTGTCCATTGTTTATGGTTCTAACCATATGAACCATATGCAAAAAGATAGAAAATTACATGTCTTAATTAAATTTAGCGTAATGTTTACCAACTAAATCATAAATATGGGTTAATTTTTTAGAACTGGTTTAAATCAATAAATATAACAAACAAAGTAGAGCTATAGAAGTAGGTAGGAAGAGAGATGCACAAGCACAACACCACAGCAGTATATATAGTTAGCACTGAAAGTAGCAGCCATCCAGTAATTAGTTTGAGATAGAGAAGTCCAGAGATGTCCAACAATTTTGTATTGAATGACTAAACCTGCTATGCATGTATGGTTTATTTAATTAGAGGAGGCCAACACACACATTGACATGTGTCTGTGAGGCCGAACATGACCGTGGGCAGATATTAGTAGACAACCAGTCAGTATGGATGGCAAGGCTATCGAATAAGCTAAGTTACCCCTTTTGTGAAACTCAATTGGATTTTGAATCTTTTTATAGGACTTGACTGATTTTTTTAGTCACTCATTGTCTATCTTCCGGAACAGAATAGAAACCTCCATTTTGGAACTCCAGTTTTATATTAGAAATTAACTGAAGCACTAAACCTCTCTCTTCTTTTTGTTAATACATATCCCCATTTATTTGATGTAACTAATTGCTCAATGTGCTTCTACAATCTACAGGCTGAATAATATGTCTACAGCTACTGCTAGTGTTGGGAGCAGCAACCCGCAATGTGGATCACAAGCATCACAAGTGCGATCAGATTCAATTCCAATCTCTGGATCACCTCAGCTTGAATCGACCAATGATTCACAGCCAATTGAGCTAGATGATGATGATGATGAAGAGGACGTCATAGTTGGTTCTAAGAGGAAGCTCACTTCGGCAGTTTGGAATGAATTCACAAAAGTGAAGGTTGGGTCCACTTATTATGCAAAGTGTAACTATTGTTCAAAGAAACTTTCTGGGGTGTCGAGAAATGGGACGAACCTCCTTTGAGCCCATTTGAAGTCTTGTAGTCTAAAGAGGATCAAGCTGAATACACACACAATGGTACAATCTAGTTTGAGATTTAATATGATAGATGCAGGCAAAGTCTCAGTGGAGAACTACACCTTTGATCAAGACATAGCTAGGAAAGAACTTACTGCCATGATAGTTCTTCATGAGTACCCTTTGAGTAGGGTTGACCATGTTGGCTTTCGAAGATTCATCGGTGCACTTCAACCATTGTTCAAAATTGGGGCAAGGAACACAATAAGGTATAAGATCTATAAGCCCACATCCTCTATCTGCCATTTCTCTGAGTTCATATCAAATTTCTAATATTTCTTGTTTTTTTTCAGATCTGATATTATGGGACAATATGAGTTGGAGAAGAAAAAAGCCATTGCATATATGGCTGGAATTCAGTCAAGAGCGGCCATCACTACTGATTTGTGGACATCTGACAACCAAAAGAGAGGTTACATGGCCATCATGGCACATTTTATTGA
This sequence comes from Oryza australiensis, assembly GCA_019925245.2. Classification (NCBI taxonomy): domain Eukaryota; kingdom Viridiplantae; phylum Streptophyta; class Magnoliopsida; order Poales; family Poaceae; genus Oryza; species Oryza australiensis. Next base: position 870,516 of record JAIFGZ020000516.1, read on the forward strand.
TGAATCTGGAGTCTTAGAAATATTCTCATGAGGTACTAAGCTTTATATCAGATCTGGTTGCATATCATGTTGTTTAGATCTGGTTTCATATCATGTTTCTTATTTTGTTTGTAACTATTGAATCACAGGTTCATTTATGTCCCTGCTCCTCACACTGCTGAAGTCATTGGTGAACAATTGTATGACAGCTTGGTTGAGTGGAATCTTGATGAGAAGATATCTACAATTACTCTTGATAACTGCACAACCAATGATGCTGTGATCCCTTTGCTTGTGAGAAATATTGGAAGACATAAGCTCTTGAATGATGGTAAGCTGTTGCATATGCGTTGTTCTGCTCATATTCTCAATCTAATAGTAAATGATGGGTTAGATGTGTTGAAAGATGCAATAGAAAACATTCGTGATAGTGTAGCGTATTGGACAGCTACACCGAAAAGAGTTGAAAAGTTTGAGGAGACTGCTAAGTTTGTTAAAGTGGAAGCCACAACTAAGATAATGCTTGACTGCAAGACTAGGTGGAACTCAACTTATACCATGCTTAGTCATGCCTTGCCATATAAGGCTGCTTTCATTAGGGCAAGCCGTGTAGACAGGTTGTACACTTCCTTGCCGTCTAAGGAAGAGTGGAAATTTGCTGAGGATATTGTAGAGAGGCTTAAATTGTTCAACGACATCACTAAAATGTTTTCTGGGACAGATTATGTAACAACTAACATATATTTCACTAGACTTGCTGAGGTTAGAAAGGAGATTAGAGAGTGGTCAGCTTTTGGGAATCCTTTAGTGCAAGCCATGTCAGCCAATATGGTAGCCAAATTTGACAAATATTGGACTGATATTCAAGGGTTCATGGGCATTGCAACTATTCTTGATCCTAGATTTAAGACCATAGTGTTGTTGATTTGTTTTGAGGATTTGCTTGGGACAACTGGTAGAGAGTGTGAGGATAGGGTTTAGGAGGTGAGGAATTTGTTGGCTGATTTGATGCTCGAGTACCGTGGGGAAGATGATGTGGGAACCAATGTTCCAGCATCAACTGCAGTAGGACATAGTGACGATTTCTTATCTTCCATGATGGCTCGTGTTGCTAGTAGAAGGCCAACAACAATGGGATTCAAAACTGAGTTAGATCGCTACTTGGATGAAGAGCTATTGGACATGCATGCTAAGAATTTCAAAGTTTTGGATTGGTAGAAGGTGGCTGGAACTCACTTCCCAACTTTGAGGGAGATTGCTAGGGACATATTTGCCATTCCTGTGACGATAGTTGCTTCAGAATCAGCTTTTAGCACTAGTGGTAGGGTTTTAAGTGAGCATTGCAGCAGGCTCACTTCCAAGATGTTGGAGGCCCTAATGTGCTCTCAAGATTGGTTGAGAAACAAGTACAAAGGTATATTTAACACTGCTCCTATGTCTATAAGCTTGTTGTAAATTTCCACAAATATTTATTGTTATTCTTGCAAACCAACTCATTTGGTCACTTATGTTTTGTAGTTGAGGAGAAAAATAAACAGCTTGCAACCTTTTGGTCATGTCTTCAGGACATACAAGAGGAGCTTCAGGTGATTTTCCATTCCTGAAATGTGTTTTGCTAATTTGTGAAGTCTTATACTAGATAGCTAAGTTCTAAATTGTAACATGTTTATCCTAATGTAGGAACTTACAATCTGAGGACAAGATGGTCTCATGGCAGTATGGCACCCTTTTGGTCATAGGAACAAGTCAAATGATGCAAGAATTGGATGAAGTGCATGTGCTTCCTTTTGATGCCTTGTCTGTTAATTGCATTTGTGAATTTTGAAACCTATGAACTATGAACTGTGTTCCTTTTGATGCCTTGTCTGTTAAGTCCCTTTTGAGAACTAGGTGAACTGTGAACTTTTAGTTGTCTGGATTAGTGGTTGAACTGTGAACTTTGAACTATGTGAACTGTGAAATTTGATGACTTGAACTGTGAATTGTGAACCTTGCTGTGGATTTGGAGGTTGAAATGGAAGGATTTGTTGTGTGGGATGACCTGCATGCACATAATGTGTGTGAACCTTGCTATCTTGCTGTGAATTTGGAGGTTGAAATGGAAGGATTTTGTGTGTCTTGCTACCTTGCTGTGAATTTTTAGGTTGAAATGGAAGGATTTTGTGTATCTTGCTACCTTGTTGTGAATTTTGAGGTTGAAACGAAAGGATTTTGTGTGTGGGATGACCTACATGTACATACTCTGTCGAGTGCGTTGACGGGTATGGGTAACTCGTTGGGTAGAATTACCCTTGCGGGTACGGGTATAGAAGTACTTTCTTACCCGCATGCGGGTACAGGTAACCCGACGGGTAAAATTTACCCTGGCGGGTACGGGTATGGGTGGGCACTACCCATCGGGTATATACCCGTTGCCATCTCTAGCTGGACATCGCACGGCGAGGTGGGGGTTTCAATGGAAGAAGATGAAGAAGACGACGATAACATTTCAGACTGTGGTCAATACGGTGGGTTTCAGGAGAATACAACAGGCGAGGCGGGCGGGGATGCTGAAGAAAACGACGGTTCCGATGACCTTGGTCAGATGTTGCACGACGTACATGAGGACTGCGAAGGTGAAAAGGAGGTGCAGAAATTGGAGCGTATGTTGGCGGACCACAAAACGTCCTTGTACCCAGGATGTGAACAGGGGCACAAAAAGTTGGATACCACGCTGGAATTCTTGTAATGGAAGGCTAAAAATGGTGTCAGTGATAAGGCATTTGGCGAGTTACTAAAACACATAAAGAACATTCTTCCAGAGGGAAACGAATTGCTGAAATCAATGTACGAGGCTAAGAAGTTAGTCTGCCCTCTAGGACTGGAGGTACAGAAGATACACGCATGTCCTAACAATTGTATCCTCTACAGCGGTGAGGAGTACAAGAACCTAGAAGCATGTCCGGTTTTTAAAGCACCTCGATACAAGATCAGACAAGATGATCCAGGCGAAGTTGACGGATGGCCTTCGAAGAAAAGGGTTCCTGTTAAGGTGATGTGGTATTTTCCTATAATACCACGGCTGAAGCGTCTGTTCAGGAACAAGGAGCATGAAGGATGATGCGGTGGCACGCGGAAGAACGCCTACAAGACGACATGCTAAGACATACCGCCGATGAGTCACAGTGGCGAAACATCGACAGAACATTTAAAGACTTCGGCGAGGATGCAAGATACCTAAGGTTCGGCTTAAGTACGGACGACATGAATCCTTTTGGAGATATAAGCAGCGGGCATAGCACTTGGCCTGTAACGATGTGTATCTACAACCTCCCGCCTTGGCTATGCATGAAGCGAAAGTACATTCAGATGCCGGTTATTATTCAAGGCCCGAAGCAACCTGGTAATGACATCGATGTGTACCTGAGACTGCTGATCGAAGATCTAATACTAATGTGGAAGCAAGAAGGTGTCCCCGTGTGGGATGAGGATAAACAGGAGCGGTTTAACCTACGAGGGTTGTTGTTTGTTACCATCAACGATTGAGCTGCACTTGGCAACCAATCCGAACAGTCAAACAAGGGGTACAACACTTGCACCCATTGTTTGGATGAGACCGAATGTACGTACCTGAAACACTGTAAGAAGGTAGTGTACATGTGCCATCGTCGCTTTCTTGTTGCAAGCCACCCTATCCGGAGAAAAGGCAAACATTTTGATCAAAAGGCAGACCATTGTACTAAGCCAAATCATCGCAACAAAAAGGCCATGTTTGCCATGATGAAAGACCTCAAAGTAGTATTTGGAAAGGGACCCAGCAACCAACCTATAGCAAGTGAAGGTGGTCACGCGGCGATGTGGAAGAAGAAGTCAATTTTTTGGGAGTTGCCCTATTGGGAAGTCTTGGACATCCGCCACGCAATCGACGTGATGCACCTCACTAAGAACCTTTGCGTAAACCTGTTGGGCTTCCTAGGTGTATATGGAAAATGAAAAGATACAATTAAGGCACGTAATGATCTAAAACATATGGCACAACGCGACGGCCTTCACCCGCAACCAAAGGAGAAAGGAGCCCACTACCTATGTCCAGGCAGCTACAATCTAAGCAAGGCAGAGAAGGAAATAATGTTTGAATGTCTGGAGAGCATCAAGGTACCGTCTGGATACTCCTCGAATATAAAGGGAATAATAAGCACGAAGGATAAGAAGTTCACAAATCTAAAGTCCCATGACTGCCATGTGCTGGACACAGCTACTTCCCATTATAATTTGGGGTATCCTTCCCGATAATATCCGGGCAACAATAACAAAGATATGTGCTTTCCTGAATACAATTTCACAAAAGATCATCGATCCAGACAGACTAGAAGACTTTCAAAATGATGTGGTCCAATGTCTAGTCAGCTTTGAGATGATTTTTTCGCCTTCCTTCTTCAATATCATGACACATCTCCTATGCCACCTTGTCAAAGAGATCCGTATCCTCGGTTCGGTATTCCTACACAACATGTTCCCTTTCGAGAGGTATATGGGCGTTCTAAAGAAGTACGTCAGTAACCGTTCTTGTCCGGAGGCCAGCATCGCCAAGGAATATGGAACAGAGGAGGTGATTGAGTTTTGTGTCGACTTTATTACAGACCTTTGTCCCATCGGAATGCCTGAATCAAGCCATGAAGGTAGACTACAGGGGAAGGGAACTCTTGGAAGGAAGGCAATAATGACCATAGACAATGACTTGTTCAGGAAAGCACATTGGACCGTGTTGCAACAATCTTCCTTGGTGGCTCCTTACATCGAGGAGCACTTGGAGATTGTTCGCTGGGAAAACATCGATAAGACGGATGCCTGGATTACACGCCATCACATTGATGCATTCTCTGCTTGGCTACGACAATGTCTCATGGGCAACGCGAGCATTGACCAAGAACTAGCATTCTTGGCGAGGGGACCATCTTGCTCGATCAACACATTCCAGGCATATGAAACCAATGGGTACACATTTTACACACGGGCTGCCTGCATCGATGCCGTGGGATACGATGGTATGGCTAGCGCATATTACGGTAGTATCGATGACATATGGAAGCTGGACTATGGACCTTTGAAGGTCCCTTTGTTTTGGTGCTAGTGGGTTAGGCTCAGTGGTGGAGGCGTAACCATTGATGCAAGTGGGATGACAACGGTCGACCTGAGCAAGGTTGGATACTCAGACGAACCCTTCGTCCTTGCCAATGATGTACGACAAGTTTTCTATGTTAAGGACATGGCTAGCAAAGCAAAGAAGGGGAAAGGGTCCGATGAGCCAAAGCGCCATGTGGTTCTCCCAGGCAAAAGGAAAATCATGGGAGTCGAGGATAGAATTGACGAAGATTACAATCAGTTTGACGAGCAACCTCCGTTCGTGGTGGCGGTTGACCCGAGCATCCTCCTATCAAATGAGGATACCCCTTACTCACGCAACGATCATAACGAAGGAACAATTGTGAGGAGAAAGTATGTGAGGACAACCATCACTTAGCTAAATTTTTATATGGACGATGTGAATTAGATTGAATTATTGAATTTATTGTAACCATTTGAATTTATTGTAAATTATAGATGATTCTTACAATTTAAAATACTTTATGTGAAGGGCAAATGTTAATTATATATTATTATTTAAATTTAAAATACTTTTGAATAGGTCAAACGTTAATTACATATGATTGTTAGAATTTAAAATAGTTTTGAATACGGCAAATGTTAATAACATATTATTATTTAAATTTAAAATATTTTCAAATAGGCCATATGTTAATTATATATGAATTTAAAATATTTTTGAATAAGGCAAATGTTAATTCTATATGCTTATTAGAATTAAAAATAGTTTTGAATAGGGCAAATGTTAATTATATATTATTTTTAAATTTAAAATACTTTTGAATAAGGCAAATGTTAATTACATATGATTGTTAGAATTTAAAAAAGTTTTGAAATAAGGAAAATGTTAATTATATATGAATTTAAAATATTTTTGAATAGGGCAAATGTTAATTTGAAATACATAATAATAGGACACTGTTTAAATAATTAATCCCGGTTTTTAACATAAACCGGGACAAAAAATTTGGAAAGGCAGGAAAACATCTTTAGTCCTGGTTGGAGCTACCAACCGGGACTAAAGATGCTCACCTACCAGGGGACACGTGGCTGCTTCGCCATCTTTAGTCCCGGTTGGTGGCTCCAACCGGAACTAAAGATATATCTTTTTTTTTGGTTGAAGCCACCAACCGGGACTAATATATCCTTAGTCCTGATTCATGGCTCCAACCGGGACCAAAGAGTCCTATATCTATTTATAGCAGGGGCCGCGGGGGGATCCAAACACTTAGCCATTTTCAAAACCTCTTCGCCTTCGTCGCCATTGCCGAAGAGCCCTAGAACGTCGTTGCGTTGTCGATTCTTCTCCAGCCACCGCCGTTGTCGTCGTCGGAGAGTAGCCGTCGCCGGAGCAGTCATCGCCAGCTGCCTCCACCGCAGGTTAGCCGCCACCACCCTTTTTTTCTTTCATGTGTGTGCCGCACACGCTTAATCGGGGTTTAGGCCGGCTCGGCGTCGCCATCGTCGCCGTCGTCCTCGCCGTCGCCGTCGCCGCCACGGTCGTCACCGCCGCCATAGTCGCCGCCGCTTCTTTAGAAGTCTCTTATAGGATTGAGAGAATTTGTGATTCTGAATCCTCTTTGTCATCAAAAGAAAATCATCATGGGCAATGGAGAACACAATGGCAATGGGCTCCATCGCCACTGTGTTCTCCATCGCCATGATGATTCCATATTCTTCTCTTTGTTCTTTCTCTATGTTTTTTCTAGGTAGACATACATGATTTAAGTGAATAATTGATACATGTATTAATTGAATAATTTTTTTCCTTGTCAGAATTCCTTGATTAAGTCCTCGAACTTACAACAATCAAATGGCTGATCGTGAGGACGAACAATTTCTCCTTGACGAGATCGCACAGGGTAGCAACCAATATTATATTGAGGAGGGGAACGAGGATCCAAATCAATACCTCAACGAGGAGAGGAACGAGTGGGGGAACGAGGAGGGGAACGTGGAGGGAAACGAGGAGGGGAATGAGGACACCCCAGCCATTGGAGAGAAGATGGCACACATGCAATGCGGTGTCAGCAAGCGAATTGAGGGTCGACATGTCATAACGGAAGTCACACCGGACGGTTGACCAAGTGCCCCAGCCGACGCCGCAAGGAAGTTTGTGGCACATAGTGGATGGGTGGTGAGGGATCACGTGCCTATCAGCGTTGTGAACTAGAGGCGATCAAGGACAGGAGGAGATGAGCAGAGCTATCTCCCGGACACAGAGAAAGAGATGCTGTGGACGACAATGCTGCAGACGTTCACCGGTCAAGGAATGGACGTTCAAGAAGATGGCTGAGCTCTTCAAGAACTATAAGAAGGAGTTACACAAGAAATACATCCTAAAGGGCCAGAACCCAGACTTTGACAAGTTTCCAAAGCTCAGAGATCACTGGGAGGCCTTTGTGCAACACAAGACTGGGGAGCAAGTGCAAGCCCTCATTGAAAAGAACAAGGCCAACACAACCAAGAAGAAATACCATCACAAGCTAGGGTCGGGCGGCTATCAAAAGGCAATGCAGAAATGGGAGAAGATGGAAGCCGACCTGGAAGCACGAGATATCATTCCGGGCACAGCCAACTTGCCGGAACGATCAAAACATTGGTTCTATGCTCACGGAGGATCGCTTAATCCCACATAAAGATGGCAACGGGCATGAAAAACCTGTGTACCCGCGGGCACCTGACCCGACGGGCGTGGATACGGGCATGAACTTGTGCCCATGGGCACGGGTGCGGGCATAGGGTTGTGCCCAATGGGTATTTTTATACGGGTAAAATTTGAGTATACCCATACCTGCAAACCTGCGTACCCACACTGACAAGTGGGACCATGAAAAAAGAGGTATATAAGTGCTCATTCTAGGGTTCCCATTTGACCATTCCCCACCCTTATCCTCCCGTTGTCATCCCGATCTATTTTGGTGCCAGTGAGCCGCCGCCTATGGATCCCGTCCCGATCTGTGACTGAGCCGCCTATGGATCTCGTCCCGTCCCGTCCTATGGCGCCCCTGCAGCTCCCTCGCCGGCGCCCCCTGCAGCTTCCTCGCCCGTCGCCCCCTGTAGCTCCCTCGCCGGCGCACCTGCAGGGCAGCGCCCTCGCTGGCCGCCGGTGTCCCCTGCAGCTCCCTCGCCGGCGCCCCCTGCAGCTCCCTCGTCGGCGCCCCCTGCAGCTCCCTTGCCGGCGGCCCCTTGCAGCTCCCTCGCCGGCCGCCCCCTGCAGCTCCCTCGTCGGTGTCCCCTCTCTCGCCGGCCGGTATGCGGGTATTCATGTGAGATGTTAGTATGCCGGTATGCTCGCGGGCATGTTTTGCCCGCAGATAGCAGCGCGGGCGAATGTTGCTACCCGTGGCGGGTAACGGGCGCGGGCGCGGCCACAAAATTTGTCTCGCGGGTACGGGTTTGAAATACAACCATCCGCGTGGATTTTACCCGTTGCCATCTTTAATCCCGCTGATGGATCAGTAATCTTTGGCGCTAAAATCCAAGAAGTCGGTAGAAGATTAGAAGAAGCGCTGGAGGCCTCTGCCTCGGGCTCGTTCAACCCCGACAGAGAGAAGGACAAGCTAACGCTCGCACTCCAGAACCCCGAGCATCCGGGACGAACACGAGGAAAAATTATAGTTCCATGGAAATACGGGTTTCAAGCGGACATCGACACATATAGGAGCCGCATGAGGACGAAGCGAGAGACAGATGCGAGGTTCACAGAAATGGAGATCCGTCTCTCGCAGATCGATCAAATAGTAGACCAAAAGGTGTCCGAAAGGATGGCAGTGGAGCGGAGCCACTGGGTTAGCCAACAGCTAGATCCAGCAACAACAGCTCAACTACAGCAGCAACGCAGCAGCTGCGCTTCAACGGGAAATGAAAGCAAATTGGCCCCACAAGCTCCAGTGTGTCCGCCATGCCCTTTTGATGATATCACGCAGCGAACACCATGTGAGCTACATATTCCACTCAAGAACATAACAATCAAGGTATGTTCGTAGTTTTATGTTAGTTATTTCTGTGAATAACTTGACAATCAAGGTTCATTACTAATTAATAAGCTATCTTCTCGAACAGGTGGCGTTGGGCATGGCGATTCCAATAGACCGAGACGACACCTACCACTGTAGGCCCGTTCCACCTGGGTTCTCAAAAGTCAAAATTGAACAGGTGGAACGAGAATACGAAGATCTCGAGCTGGATATCCTCGGAGGAGACGAGAGACGACGCTAGGAGAAACAACTGACGGGATATTTCTTTAGAGGAAGCCCTTCATCATATTTCCCGGGCGAGAAGCGACGCCTTTCGTTCCTCCACCGTCGCCTCCACGTGGACCGTCTCCTCTGCCTCCTTCGCCTCTTGCATCGCTGTTAACACCGAAATTCAGTAATTGAATCCCTAAGTCCTAGCAAGGGTGAAGCATAATCGGATCGGCTGGTTTGGCGGAGAAACAAAGGCCGCATCGGTTGAGAAGCGATCGGCTGCGAGGCCAGTCGGCTAAGGTTGAATCGGACAAGAGCGGCCGATAGCCGATTCTAGGTTTAGAGAAGATAAAACCATTTCTGGTGCAGCAGTTTGAAGATAAATAGAAGATTCGGTTATTAGATTGCACATTAAACGATATTGCCATCTATGTATAGAGTCCTGTAATGGTAATTGTATCTGTAATTTAGGAGTTTGTTTAAACTGTTCATTGTAATGCGACGTGGGTCCTTCCCGGGATAACATAGTGTTTTAAATAGTAGTTTAGATAGAGTCCAGGGTTTGTACAGATAATTTTATCTTGGGTATAAATAGGACCCGAGACCTCTTGTAAAACAATACAACACAATCAATCAAACCTTCGGCGCATCGCCAACCCTTTTTCTTCAGATGATCAATTGATTTGGCTACGGGCTGCATCGTTTCGATCCCCAAATCCAGGTAAATGCTTGTCATTAGTGGTATGATCTGCTGTTTTTAGTGCTTCCATCGTAATGACACATTAGATTCAGGGGTTCATACTGCGATATTTATCATATAGCGCATATAAATTAGATCAATGTTTAGATCTATTCTGCCATTGGCTAGTTTCCTTGAGAACCCGCAGCCAATAAAGCTAGATCTAAAGGTTGGCTGGTTTATATGTGGTATCCACCGTTTCGAGAGATATAAATCGGCTACAACAGATTGGGTTGTTCTTTTTATACTTAATGCTGCATCAAGGTTGAACTATTAAGTCGTTTTTAGAACTACCAATAATCTATTCGGCTAGATTTATATTGTTTAGAGATAGTGCCGGGGTTTCAGCTGGCCTTATCTACCCTGATATATTTCCTTTAATATATTTATTACTAGATTTATGTTAGGACCGCCTCTTATATTAAGATCTCATTCTTGTCGGACGTCATAAGCCGAAATCGGCCTGACATCAACAATCGACGGCCGATTTTATCGGAGTACTAGCCGATTCATTGTTAGCTTTCCAGTATCGGTTAGGTTATCTGAAGGGGTACGCGGAGGCTACGCTAGCCGAAAACAAAAACTTTTCTACCGCGCAAACCAGGAACACTTGCAAGTAAGGGCCGATAGATCGTTACCGATTGGAGTATGCAGCGGAAATAGCCAATCAGGACTATCCGATCTGAAACTGTGCTGGCCAATGACAGCCGGTTCCCACAAGCCGACAGTCGATTCCCAGGGACAGTCGATTCACCAATCAGCCGATTCGTAGCCGATCAACAGTGCACAACGTAGCAGCGCCTCTACCGGTATCCACACGTCCGGGAACAAACGCCGAACACTCGTGTGCTAGCACGCGATGCAAGGCTAGGGTTTGGCTCGAAGGTGGGGAGGGTTTCCGTGGAGATTGATCTCGGCGACTTCTGTTGCGGATTCGGTTCAATGTGATGCCGCAACTCTCCTCCCCTCGCCCTTTTATATAGAGTTGGCCGACTGGGACTAGTGGCCGATCAGGACTTTGTTTTGAATCAGATCTCATCCGAATCTCACAGACTTGGCCTTTCATACGTCGTAAGCCCATAGGACTCTATCCGATCGGATCCCTATCCGATCGAGCCGTATCCGAGTCCAACTCGAATTCCTGTTCTTATCCCCTTAAGCGTGCGACCCTGTAGGTTCAGGTATACTCGGTCTCGGCTATAGTCTAACTTAGCCGATCGTCGGCTCGAGTCCAACTCACCGAGCACAATAGCGGCTCCTAGCAGCACATATTGACACCATAGTATACAAGAATATAATATCGGCTCGAACCTGTAATGTGTACACAAATCCCTTTACCTCACGATACCGTTAAGCTATAGGCAAGATGTGTGCCATCCCTTCAATAGCTTAACCATTCACTCGAACCGTATTGGATTATCTGTCTGTTGATTGACTCCTCAATCAACTTAGCATGGCCATGCATTTCCACAATCCATTACCTCGAGGGCCCGAGATATCTCTCCCAAAGGAGGGGCAAATTCCATCTTGATCACTCACATCCCACTCCATGTTTCATAGCAAACCCGAAAACTACCTTTATAACTACCCGATTACGGAATAGCGTTTGGTAGTCCCAAAGTAGGCTACTACGGATGTTGGAATCCATGGTGATCTCAGGTCTAAGGACTTTGTACCAACACTACCCGAGACCAACTAATGACACATTAATTCCTGTAGTGTCTCATGGTGGGTCTATCCAACAATGTGTTCTCTAACACATATGTCCACGTTTATTGATTTTGTATCTCCATAGCCATGATCTATGAGACATGATCATCAATCAATAAACATTTCGATCTTAGAATCATATTAGTTCCAATAATATGACATATGATCGAGGATCATTTAGAAATAGATTCATACATATAGAGTCTCATAAATAAGTCACGTACTTATTGATCAATACAAGATGTCTATTTCATGGAACTGAATAACACTTTCTTCATGAATACATAAACATTGACAATGATATCCAACATCTCTATGTTGCCTCTAGGGCATATCACTAACATTATCAATACATGTATTTATTAACCTTTACTGTATTTGGGTTAAACGGCTGATGCTGTCTCGGTATAGCCGATCCATTCCAGTCGCTTGATTTAAATATATTTTAGGATAGCAAATATATGCTCATGGATTCCCTTAGTCGATCCAGTGGGGATCTAACCTAACACTTAACGCATATTTCCTTGTTTTTCTTGTTGGTTAACAGATCAAACCAACTGGCACGCCCTACACCGCACAGGCAGCCGAGAAGGACCTGCACTGGAGTCAAGCAGATCTCCCAGGCCAGCGCGTGAGAGAAATTTCTCATCAACACTCGCCTCCACAAGCACCGAATCCTAAACGGCCGTCTCCCACTCCCCAGCCTTCTCCGCCTCCTCCGTCGCTCAAGGAGAAGCAGATTCAGCTCCCTGAAAATCACGTGATCCCGTCGGCCAAGGAATTAAAGAAGAAGAAATATTGCAGGTTTCACAACTCCACATCCCATGCCACTAACGATTGCAAAGTCTTCAGACAGCAGATCCAGTCGGCAATCGAGGCCGGGAAATTGAAGTTTGCCGATTCAAATCGGCCGATGAAGGTAGACGGCAACCCTTTCCCGGTCAACACAGTTCAAGCCGGCCCCAGGCAAGCTGATCGACAGAACAGAATGGCGCACGGCTTAGTCAATACATCGATCGGGGCCAAAGCAGAAGACGAGCTGACTGGATATCACGCCGTGCCAATCAATATGGTGCGCCCAGTTATCAGATCGGCTGACCGACGATCGATCTATGAAGACAGCTGACACCACCCTTAGCACCGGTCTCGGCAGGAAGCCCGCAATGAAGCACCTCGTCGGCATGAACCGGAGATCCAGAGCCGCCGATACGAGGCAGACTGCAACAGTGCCGATCCGCATTGGCACTGTGATTTTTTCAGGTACTGCTGGGAATCCGGCATGAGACTGCCAACACTGGACGATTGCCCAGTGTGCAACGATCGCCGCGACGACGAGCACATGAGCTCATCGGCTGCAAGCCCAGCCCGGTTCGTCCCTAGAGCCGTTCAGCTAAACCAAAGGCTGCGGTCCGTCCATGATCGGCTCGGCCCGATCCACCAAGACTTCTTCATCGACGAAGACCGCAATGACAACAACCGCAATGATGAAGAGGCTGACGATGAGGACTCGGCCAATCCCCAATGGTGCCCGTCCTATCTCTTCACAAAGATGCAGAAAAGAAGGATTCAACGACTTAAGCGTGAAGGGAGAGAAGACGAGGTTCGGCAAATGATCCACGAACAGCGTCGTTGGCTGGGTAAGATTAAAAGGCAATGGGTTGCCAAAGAGAAAACCACCGCAGCCGACGAGGAGCAAGCCGAGGAGAGCCCAGCCGATCAAGCCAGGAGGGCAGCTAAAGGGAAAGGCAAAGTTTCTGCATCGGTTAACATGGTGTTCGTACTACCAGCCGAGTTTAGTGCTCCCGAAGCCGATGCAGACACCATCGAGGGCGACCTAGTTAAGCTAGCAATCTCACCGGACCAAGCTATCTTCGACAAACCCGAGGGGATAGAAAATTGGCACTTAAAGCCGTTGTACGTTAAAGGGTTCGTCAACGGCAAGCCGATTTCCAAGATGCTAGTTGATGGGGGAGCTGCAGTCAACCTCATGCCTTACGCAACATTCAGAAAACTAGGCAAGGGGGCCGAAGACCTGATAAAGACCAATATGATGCTCAAAGACTTCGGCGAAAACCCGTCAGAAACCAAGGGCGTCCTCAACGTCGAACTGACCATCGGCAATAAGACTGTGCCCACAACATTCTTTGTCGTCGACGGGAAGGGGTCTTACAGCCTGTTGCTCGGAAGGGACTGGATACACACTAACTGTTGTATTCCTTCTACGATGCATCAGAGCCTGATCCAATGGGATGGTGACAAGATCGAGATCGTACCAGCCGACAGGTCAGTCAGTGTCGTCAGTGCCGATTTGCCGCTTTGGGAAATCGAAGGCATCGATTGTTAGTCTGGGAAAATCTGGCAAGCCGATTTTCTAAATGTGTCCAATTCCACAATACAACCGATTGGAGATGACGAGCCGCAGCTGCTGCTTTGAACAAGACATGGTGGAGGGCTCAAGCGTCTTCGGCATGGACACCGCAAACGATGACGATGGCAAGCTCGGGCAAGGTTTCACGTCGGTCGACGAACTAGAGGAAATTGACATCGGCTCTGGTGACAAGCCGAGGCCGACGTATATTAGTAAAAATCTGTCTCCTCATTGTAGATCCCACCTTATTGATTTGTTAAAAGAATATAAAGATTGTTTTGCTTGGGAGTACTCCGAGATGCCCGGCCTCAACCGATCAATAGTGGTCCATCAACTGTCGATTAAGGCAGGCTATCAGCTGTTCAAACAGCCTCCCAGGAGGTTTAAGGCCGATATGTACGATGCAATTAAAGCCAAAATCACTCGGCTATACGATGCAGGATTCATTTGGCCTTGCCGATATGCCGAGTGGGTCTCAAACATTATCCCAGTGTGAAGAAAAACGGCAAACTTAGGGTGTGCATTGATTTCAGAGATCTAAACAAGGCCACCCCTAAGGATGAATACCCAATGCCGATATTCGATTTGCTTGTCGATGCTGCTTCGGGCCACAAAGTTATCAGTTTCATGGATGGCAATGCAGGGTATAATCAAATATTTATGGCCGACGAAGACATCCACAAGACTGCTTTTCGGTGTCCCGGCGCAATCAGCTTGTACGAATGGGTGGTAATGACGTTCGGCCTGAAGAATGCTGGGGCAACATATCAACGGGCCATGAACTACATTTTTCACGACATGATCGGCTCACTAGTAGAGATCTACATTGACGACGTGGTTGTCAAGTCCAGGGAGGTAGAGGGCCACATAGCCGATCTGAGACAAGTGTTAGAGCGGACGAGGAAGTATGGCCTGAAGATGAATCCGCTTAAGTGCACGTTCGGCGTATCGGCCGGGTAGTTCCTGGGATTTCTTGTTCATGAAAGAGGAATTGAGGTTACACCAAGAAGCATAAATGCTATCAAGACAATTCAGCCTCCGAAGGAGAAGAAACAACTCTAGTCATTGATCGGCAAAATAAATTTCATCAGGCGGTTCATAGCCAATCTCTCAGAGAAGATGGAGCCGTTCACACCATTGCTTCGGCTGAAAGCCGATCAAGCATTCACATGGGGGGCAGAGCATCAAAAGACTTTAGACAACATAAAAGATTATCTGAGTTCCCCTGCAGTTTTAATGCCTCCACAAAAAGAAATACCGTTTAAGCTGTACCTATCAGCCGATGACAAGTCAATTAGCTCTGTTTTAATCCAAGAGGTTGAGGGCAAAGAAAAAGCCATCTTCTATCTCAGCCGACGGTTGCTAGATGCGAAACAAGGTATTCACCTGTGGAGAAGCTATGCCTATGCCTGTATTTTTCATGTACGAAGTTAAGGCATTATCTGCACCCAACAAGTGCACAATAATCTGCCAAGCCGATGTAGTTAAGTACATGCTATCGGCTCCAGTGCTTAAAGGAAGAATTGGGAAGTGGATTTTCACGCTAACAGAGTTTGATTTGAGGTATCAGGCACCAATGGATGTCAAAGGACAAGCTATAGCTGATCTCATTGTGGAGCACAGAAATGATTTGATCGGCTCGGTGGAAATTATGCCTTGGACTTTGACGTTCGACGGCTCGGTTTGCACCAACGGCTGTGGCATCGGCTTAGTCATTATTTCACCCAGGGGGCAAGCTTTGAGTTTTCTTTCGCCATCAACCCTCACGCTACAAACAACCAAGCCGAATACGAAGCCGTCCTTAAAGGATTACATCTACTCAAGGAAGTCGAAGCCGACGCCATCGAAATAATGGGAGACTCATTGTTGGTCATCAGCCAATTATCAGGAGAATACGAATGCAAAAACGATACGCTGATGGTCTATTATCAGCAATGCCGGGAATTAATGGACGATTTTCGGCTAGTTACTTTGAGACATATCCCCAGAGAGCAGAACACAGAAGCTAATGATTTAGCTCAAGGGGCATCGGGCTATCGGCCGATGTCGAAAGAAATTGACATAGAAGTTGCCGCCATTACAACCGATGATTGGAGGTTTGAAGTTTACAGCTATCTCAAAAACCCCTCTCAATCGGGTACAAGGAAATTATGATACAAAGCGTAAAGATATGTGTTGCTCGATGAAGATCTATACTATCGGACGATTGATGGTGTGCTACTCAAGTGTTTGGGAGCCGATCAGGCTAAGGTGGCCATCGGAGAAGTGCATGAAGGGATCTGTGGCACGCATCAATCGACTCACAAAATGAAGTGGCTGCTTCGCCGAACAGGGTATTTCTGGCCGACGATGTTGGAGGATTGTAAGTATTACAAGGGCTGCCAGGATTGTCAGAAGTTTGGCGCCATACAACGAGCACCAGCGTCGGCTATTAACCCAATTATTAAGAATTGGCAGTTCAGAGGATGGAGCATCGATATGATCGGCCAGATCAATCCACCTTCAAGCAAAGGGCATAAATTTATTCAAGTGGCAACAGATTATTTCACAAAATGGGTGGAGGCGATTCCCCTGAGGAAAGTGGATTCTAAGGACGCAATCGAGTTTGTCAAAGAACATATTATCTAACAATTTGGCATTCCACAAACGATAACAACAGACAAGGGATCTATCTTCGTATCGAATGAGTTTGTTCAGTTTGCCGACGGCATGGGGATCAAGCTACTTAATTCTTCGCCGTACTACGCACAGGCCAAGGGACAAGCCGAAGCTTCAAATAAAAGTTTGATCAAATTGATTAAAAGAAAGATCTCTGAGTACCCCAAACAGTGGCACAGCTGATTAGCCGAATCACTGTGGGCGTATCGGATGGCATGCCACGGATCAATTCAAGTCCCTCCGTACAAGCTGGTCTACGGGCATGAGGCGGTGCTACCATGGGAAAACGTCGTCGGCTCAAGGCGCATTCAGCTACAGGATCAACTTACAGCCGACGATTATTATCACCTGATGGTGGACGAATCAGAAGACTTAGTTTTATCTCAGATGAGGGCCTTGGAAAAAGTTACAAAGGATAAAGAACGAGTAGCCAGACATTATAATAAAAAAGTAGTGCCCAAATCTTTCGAGGAAGGCGCACTCGTTTGGAAATTGATACTGCCGATTAGGTCTAGGGATAACAAATTCGGCAAGTGGTCACCAAATTTGGAAGGGCCTTTCAAGATCCACAAATGCGTCTCTAAAGGAGCTTACATGCTAGAAGGGCTAGATGGAGAAGTATTTGGAAGGGCTCTTAATGGAAAATACTTGAAGAAATACTACCCAAGTGTATGGATCAACTCATAATTCGGTTCTGGTTGCTTAGCCGATTTATGACAGCCGATGTCCTGCTTCAATAAGGCATCGCCTTTAGGCATTTTTATGCAACTTTTTTCCCTAAGTCTTCCACGATCGGCTAATGATTGGCCGATAGCGACGGTAATGATGCGCGAACGGCTCGAATTCACAATTTTGTCGACACCAAAGTTATCAACAAAATTTGGAGGGCATATACATACACGAGCCGATTGCAAAATTGGGCGTCAGGAAATTTTAAACTGTTTAAGCTCCATAATCGGCAGCCAAAGTAAAAGCGTTAGAAGTGATTTGGATCGACGACCGTGATTAAGTGTTAACATCGACGGTTGTGGTGTGGTTTTAAAATCAGCGAACGTGACGCGATAGGGATGGCTAGGGCCGATTTCAGCATAAGCAATTCAAGATACTACGTGCGGCCGAAGCCGATCTCATCCACAAGCACAGCTGCAAAAGATTGATAGACTGTACTACACAAAAGTTAAAGCCGATCACAAAGTTCAAGCAGTTGATTAGAGTTCAAGCCCGTTACATGAGTTTGACAAATATATTTCAGAATGTTAAAATGCTACAAGCTCATTGTTTCAAGAATCGGCTATGGCCGACAACGCCGTCCGCCTGATCTGGTCTATCTCCTCAATGGCCCTGACATCGTCGGCCTCACACCCGGCCACCGGCTGGATGCCCTTCACCAAGTCCCGTAGATGTGCCACAGCCACCTTGATACTTTGGCGTTGAGCTTCGATTTCGGCTGGCAAGCTGGCCATGTACTCCTTGTGGCCATCAATCTCGTTCGTGACTTGAACGAGATCGGCCATCAGCTGATCTTGGTGTGCGAGGAGTTGCTCAAGCTTGGCCCGGCTCAGTCTTCAGGTGGTCGAAGGCGGCTTTCCGGCTCTCAATGGCATCCTTGGTCGACTGGAGGGTGGCTGACCGCGCCTGGTTCTCGCGACGATCGGCTATCCGCTGCGGTGCCCGCTCGTACTTGAGTTGGTGGGCTTCCATGAAGGTAGCCGGCACGATGGCATCGGCTAGAGCTTCCGGCAGCTGGCCTTGAATTTCGTTGAAGCACGCGTGGATTGAACCGCTGTCGACCACCAGCGCATCAAGCGAGGCCTCCAGCCGGTTGCCGATGTCAGCCAGGGTCGCTCTCAAGTCCTCGGTCGGGGTCACCAACACCTCCTCGCCGATCTCCCCGGATTCCTCGAACTCTGACAAATCAAAGTTGAGGAGATCGGCTATGTTCTGCAAAAAGAGGAAGATGATCAGAAAATGTTGAGCTGGAAGAACCGATCATCAAATTCAGTCGGCTTACCATGGGCACCGGGGTCGGAGCGATCGGCTCGGCTGGTTCGCCGCCTGCGGCCATCGGGGCCTCTTCGTCGGCGTCGTTGCCACCGCCTGCGGCAGTCACAACGTGCTCGCTAGACGCCTGGGGGGCAGCCGACAGAGATCGTGGGGGCTGCAAAAGAAGAGTTAGTGGTCAAGTCGGCTAATTTCTGCAAATCAAGTTGCAAGAGACGATTACCGATAGCACGTAACGTGGAGTGCGGCCGGCCAATTTCTTGACCTGAGAAGAATCGTTCGATCAGATGCAAGTGATATTATCATAAAGCTGAATTTGATGAAGTGAGGGCTTACCGGCCGATTTTTCGCTGGGGGACTTGGGACCGGTGGGACGTCGGCTGGAGCATTGACAGACTCATGACTCGAGCTCCCGGGTTCGGCCGCCGCTCCAACAGCCGCCGGCATCTCCTCGCTGGCGACGGTGTCGAGGAACCGCGCGACGACCGGGTCCAAGGGGGAGGCTATCGGCCATGCCGCCGTTTTCTTCTCTTCACTTTCTTAAAGTGTGTGGCCGACGGCCGAATGAGTGGTGCAGCCCTTTTCTTCTGGGCAATCAGCTCGCGCACTTGCCCTGGCAGCAGTGACGCCAACTTCGACGCTCCCCAGCCGATCACCGACGGAGCGAGGCCGCCCTCGTCCAGAACACCTAGACGATATTCGATGGGGCGCCCGGAGTCGCTCACCGTCGGCCGCTCCGTCTTCGTCTCCTGCAAACCAAAGGGTGAATGTTAATCGGCTATATCAGCCGAAGATAAGAAGAAGAAAATCATTTGGAATTCAAAGCTTACCGAGGGGATCTCTTAAGACAGGAGTAGATCGACGTAATGAGATGACCGCTGGTGGAAGATGTGTCGTTTGATTTTGGCCCACCATTGGTCATAGGCCACGCTTTTCCTAAGCGCCAGGGTCATCTCGCCGATGCTACCGAGGGGAGGGCCGGCTATATTCAGCAGCCGATGCATTATCAGGTCTTGGCTTACCACTCCCCTCGTTTCAATCTTATCGGCATAATAGAAGCCGATGGGCAACTGCCCAAGACCGAACTGTCTCGCTGCCGACACCGGGTAGTAAAATTCATAGCTCTTGGCCACTAAGCGGCCCTGGTGGATTCCGGTCGGCAAGATGCAGGGGGATAGAGCGGCGACGAACAACTCCCTGCACCTCGGGTTGTCGGCCGAGTTGATGTCTTCCCAATTGAAGTCGGCCGGCAACTCGAACAGTCCCTGGTCCCGGTAAAAGTACCGGGCGTGGTTCTCGCGAGACAGCCCGTCATAGAGGGCAATGAACCATTCGGCCAGCAGGTCAGCCGATTGCCTTGAGCCCGCATGAGCAGCTGCTGCTTCTCCATAGCTCATGCATCTGGTGGTTGTGATCTGGTTACCATCTTCGTCTTCGATCGGCTCCAGCCTTGGGAATACTACTTCTGTCATAGGGAGCCGACCGGCTATCTTTTGGGTCGCTAGCACCAGTTAGATCTGTAAGAACCACTAGGGGCCGCCGGTGTTGATGGGGGCGTTGACGGCTATTTTTGCGGTGGCCTGATGCAGCATCTGATACAAGTAGCCGAGGAGGTACTTCCCCAGCGCAAGCTTGCCCCGGCCAGGATTTCGGCTACGACCTGCCAGTTGGCGGTCGGCCCACAGCTCGATCCACAAAATAAAAATTTCTCAAGCCACATCATCAGGAACGCGGCGTGCTCCCTGTGGCCGACTGATCCATCTTTCATGTTCTGAGCGATGAAGCCGCTCCACCCGCCGATGGCTTTGGTTTTGAACTGATGTTGCCCCTTTTGGCTCAGGTTGCTGGGGTTGGCCGACGCCTGGATGTCCAGCCTGGTCATCATGTACACGTCGGCCAGTGTGACTGTCATCGGCCCTTGCTGGAAGATGAAGGCGTTGAAGCTGTCATTCCAGAAATATGTCGCAGCCGACAGAAGTGGCTCATCCTTTTCCATGCTGGCAACGGACAGAGCCAAGCATTGGGCGATCCTAGTTTCCTCCCAATGAGTGTGTACTTGGCCGATCGTACCCTCTTGTACCATTCGATCCACGCTGCGTCGGTGGTCGACCATGATTTGAAAGTCCCATTCCAGTGGGCGAGGGATGGCTTATTGGTGTTGTAAGGGACCCTGTTGGTCTCGGCCATGATGACATCGGCTGGATCGGTGTTGCCGATGGGGCCAAGAAAGTATCGTCTTTCTTGGGTCAAATTGGGAATGACCACTTGATGCGACAAGTGTTACAGTGTGAAAGGAAGAAACGCTAATCAAGAATGGATAAATGCTACAGTTTGGATGCGGAAAAGTACTAATCGAGAACGGCTAAGAGCAAGATGAATGCAACAAGGCTGGAAGCATGGCTGGAAAAGTAAATCTGAAGAAAAGAAGTCCTGGATCGATGAGTGTACCTTAGGGAACTCGATAATGGCGCGACGTCCGTGCGGCGCAGAAGCGTGTGGCAGCGTAGGCTGAGGCGGCGCGCGGCCGGTGTGACGGAGGCCCTTGACACGGCGGCGGAGGAAGCCATTGGAGTTGTTGAGGGTGAGGATGAAGTCCGGTTCACGAAGGGCGCCGAGATTTGACGAAAGATGCCGATGAACCGCCGGAGAGGAGAGAGGAGAGGCTTGCTTGCGAAGTGTTAGTGGTTTTTGAAAGCGTAATCATTTTGGTTATAGCGAAGGGCTATTTAAAGGGCACTCAGGGCAGCCGAAGCAGTTTAGGTCAAGAAAAGAGCGGGAATTTGAACAGGCAAGCAAATCCGTAACACTTCGTATCACGGACTTGGGGGGCATGTGTTAACACCGAAATTTGGTAATTGAATCCCTAAGTCCTAGCAAGGGTAAGTAGAATCGGATCGGCTGGTTTGGCGGAGAAACAAAGGCCGCATCGGCTGAGAAGCGATCGGCTGCAAGGCCAGTCGGCTAAGGTTGAATCGGACAAGAGCGGCCGATAGCCGATTCTAGGTTTAGAGAAGATAAAACCGTTTCTGGTGCAGCAGTTTGAAGATAAATAGAAGATTCGTTTATTAGATTGCGCGTTAAATGATATTGCCATCTATGGATAGAGTCCTGTAATGGCAATTGTATCTGTAATTTAGGAGTTTGTTTAAACTGTTTATTGTAATGCAGCGTGGGTCCTTCCCGGGATAACGTCGTGTTTTAAATAGTAGTTTAGATAGAGTCCAGGGTTTGTACAGATAATTTTATCTTGGGTATAAATAGGACCCGAGACCTCTTGTAAAACAATACAACACAATCAATCAAACCTTTGGCGCATCGCCAACCCTTTTTCTTCAGACAATCAATTGATTTGGCTACGGGCTGCATCGTTTCGATCCCCAAATCCAGGTAAATGCTTGACATTAGTGGTATGATCTGCTGTTTCTAGTGCTTCCATCGTAATGACACATTAGATTCAGGGGTTCATACTGCGCTATTTATCATATAGTACATATAAATTAGATCAATGTTTAGATCTATCCTACCATTGGCCAGTTCCGTCGAGAACCCACAGCCAATAAAGCTAGATCTAAAGGTTCGCTGGTTTATATGTGGTATCCACCGTCTCGAGAGATATAAATCGGCTACAACAGATCGGGTTGTTCTTTTTATACTTAATGCTGCATCAAGGTTGAACTATTAAGTCGTTTTTAGAACTTCCAATGATCTGTTCGGCTAGATATATATTGTTTAGAGACAGTGCCGGGGTTTCAGCCGGCCTTATCTGCCCTGATATTTTTTTAATATATTTATTACTAGATTTATGTTAGGACCGCCTCTTATATTATGATCTCATTCTTGTCGGACGTCATAAGCCAAAATCGGCCTGACATCAACAGCCGACGGCCGATTTCTCGGGCTGACTGTATCTGGTTCAAGAATGATATCTTTTCATATGATTCATCGGAGTACTAGCTGATTCATTATTAGCTTTCTAGTATCGGTTAGGTTATCAATACATGTATTTATTATCCTTTACTGTATTTGGGTTAAACGGCTGATGCTGTCTCGGTATAGCCGATCCATTCCAGTCGCTTGATTTAAATATATTTTAGGATAGCAAATATATGCTTATGGATTCCCTTAGCCGATCCAGTGGGGATCTAACCTAACACTTAACGCATATTTCCTTGTTTTTCTTGTTGGTTAACAGATCAAACCAATTGGCACGCCACCGCACAGGCAGCCGAGAAGGACCTGCACTGGAGTCAAGCAGATCTCCCAGGCCAGCGCGTGAGAGAAATTTCTCATCAACAGTCGCCTCCACAAGCACCGAGTCCTAAACGGCCGTCTCCCACTCCCCAGCCTTCTCCGCCTCCTCGGTCGCCACAACGAGCACCGACTCCTAAATGGACTACCTCTCAGCCTCCTCCGCCTCCTCCATCGCCTCCTAAGCGCAGAGCTCGAGCCACGTGGTCAATGTCAACTAGTGGACCAAGAAGCAAGAGGCCTAAACTTGACCCGCTCCCGCTAGCCCCAAAGAAAACATCGTACAACATGACTCCCGAGGAGTTGCATGAGGCCGTCTGAGCCGAGGTCAAGGCATATTTCAAGAACAAGTCTCCTGAGGAGCCTCCTGAAATTGCCTCGGAGATAAAGGCCTTTTTTAAGGAGACGTACCTAACGCCACAGCCTAAACCGCAACCATAACCGCAGTTCGACTATGACAGGACTATCAGGAAGGCGCAAACAAAGGGCAAAGATGTACCACAGCTTGGCATGCAGCCTCAAAAACCCCTGGAGTTAAGCACGATTCCAACTGTTTGAACCGAGTTAAGACAATTTATGGAATCTGCTAGAATATCAATGGACCAATTATCCGGGCATGCACCCCTCGCGAAGGCTCCGCTGAAGTACAAGTTCAAACCAGGAAAGCCTCTTGTAAAACCGGATCAAGTTAAACATCTACCTACACAGATGCACCGCTTCCATAAGTGGTACATGCAAGAATCCAGCAGAGGTACAGAGATGGTCGTGGGCAAATACTCACTCGACTATTTCTTCGATGGAGGTGACCAATTCTTTATTCGATTCAAAGACATATTCGACCTGTACCAGCTGGATGCCCTCGACGTCTCTCTTCTAGCCACGCGGGTTTTGTAAGTATCGTTCAGTTATATTTATTTCGTTCCTTAGCTCCTTGTATTTAGCTGACTAAAATTCTTTTAACCATTGTAGAATGGCGATCCAATATTGCAACAAGTAAGAATCTCCCAAACATGGATTCATGGACCCATGAAAAATCAACACCGTGATGGTTGATCAATATCCGGAGCAAACAGAGGATAACATATACAATGCACTGGCGCAGCACCACTACTAAACATGAGTTTTTTCTACCTTTCGTACCAATTTCAATCCCGTGCATACATAAAGTTTCATATGTGTCATCTCACGCAATTTGTAGATTCCACTGGCTCTGTTCATAATTGACATGGATCACTCACGAATCCATGTCTTTGACTCAATGGATAAACTAGAGTCCACGTACGCAAAGATCTTTGAACTGTTAAATAGGTAATGTCATCTTACTTGTTATTGCATATATGTGGTTCTCGGATAATTACTAGCTAACTTTTAACTGCACGTAAGGCATGGGCATGACTCCGGGTGAATGTTTGCGGAAATTGGAAAGATAAGCTCACTGTGAGGATGAACTTTCCAGTGAGTAACATGCTCCAAAGTTGTATTGAATCATAATTTGTTCTAAAATATAAAATATATATTCAATCTGCCGTCGTTTCCCTTTAGTGTGCAAAACAGGCATAGGGGACCAACTTATGCGGCTACTACGTTTGCGACTATATTCACCGCTTCGTTACCGAAGTGACAAGTCTCGATGATATAGATGTACGTATAACAGCCATTCATACATTACGTCTTGATTTCTTATTCATTTCATATATTTATTTCTTGTTTATTCGAATTAATGACAATTTATGCAAGCAAATAGCAACCTCCCCCACGCGACTTTCATACAAGCTGCTCAAGAAGAATTGATGGGATTTATAAATGAGCAGATCATTGATCCCGTGGGAGAGTTCTACTTTAGTTTGAGTAACTTTACCACTGGATCCACAAAGTAGACATTTTTTTAACATACGAAATATATGTGGATATTGTATGTGTGTACATATGTTGGTAATATATATATATATATATATATCTCCTTTATTAAGTTCATTTATATGTGTGTAAAATATATATTTATACATATATATGCATGTTGCATATATATGTATAAATATATATGTTTGTAAAATATGTATGCATAATATATAATTAACAAGCTAGAAGCTAGCAGGAAAAACCTTTAAAAAAATAAAAAAACCTTAGTCCCGGTTGGTAACACTAACCGGGACTAAAGATGGCGTAGCCAGCCACGTGGCGCCGCCATCTTTAGTCCTGGTTGGTGTTACCAACCGGGACTAAAGATGTCGATCTTTAGTCCTGCTTTCGTAGTCCCGGTTCGAGAACCGGGACTATAGGGGGTTACGAACCGGGACTATTGTGGGGTTCTCTAGCAGTGGTACATACTCTCTGTTAGTTATAATAAATGAAATATTAACCAGGCAAATTAGTAAAGTATAATTAAGGTTCAAATCATTATTTGTAGTTTGCATTAGTTTTTCTCTCCAAAACAATAACTATGTAGTGTCAATTTGTTTACATCAATGATAAATAGTCTGTACATAGTTATACGGATTTGTGTATTTTTATCATCTATTATTAGACTTGAAGGGTTACGCGGAAGCTACGCTAGCCGAAAACAAAAACTTTCTACCGCGCAAACCAGGAACACTTGCAAGTAAGGGCCGATAGATCGTTACCGATTGGAGTATGCAGTGGAAATAGCCAATCAGGGCTACCCGATCTGGAAAAGTGCAGCCGATGACAGCCGATTCCCGCAAGCCGACAGCCGATTCCTGGGGACAGCCGATTCGCCAATCAGCCGATCCGTCGAGTCGTCCGGTTACGTTCTCGTGCCTCGCTCCAATGCGCCACAGCCGATAAAAACAGCGCGCAACGTAGCAGCGCCTCCACCGGTATCCACACGTCTGGGGACAGAACGCCGAACACCCGTGTGCTAGCACGCGATGCAAGGCTAGGGTTTGGCTCGAAGGTGGTGAGGGTTTCCGTGGAGTTTGATCTCGACGACTTCTAAAGCCGCGTGTGATCAGATTGATTTCGGCGCAATGCAAATCAATTGACGTGTAGCAGCTCTTCACCCCTCCCTCCTTTATATAGAGTTGGCCGACTGGGACTAGTGGCCAATCAGGACTCTATTTTGAATCGGATCCCATCCGAATCTCACAGAGTTGGCCGCCCATACGTCGTAAGCCCATAGGACTCTATCCGATCGGATCCCCATCCGATCGAGCCGTATTCGAGTCCAACTCGAATGCCTGTTCTTATCCCCTTAAGCGTGCGACCCTGTAGGTTCAGGTATACTCGGTTTCGGCTATAGCCTAACTTAGCCGATCGTTGGCTCGAGTCCAACTCAGCCGACCCGTCAACAAAGCGGCGTCTAGCAAGCACATATTGACACCATAGTATACAAGAATATAATATCGGCTCGAACCTGTAATGTGTACACAAATCCCTTTGCCTCACGATACCAATTAAGCTATAGGCAAGATGTCCGCCATCCCTTCAATAGCTTAACCATTCACTCGAACCGTATTGGATTATCTGTCTGTTGATTGACTCCTCAATCAACTTAGCATGGCCATGCATTTCCATAATCCATTACCTTGAGGGGCCCAGAGATATCTCTCCAAAGGAGGGGCAAATTCAATCTTGATCACTCACATCCCACTCCATGTTTCATAGCAAACCCGAAAACTACCTTTATAACTACCCAGTTACGGAATAACGTTTGGTAGTCCCAAAGCAGGCTACTACACATGTTGGAATCCATGGTGATCTCAGGTCTAAGGACTTTGTACCAACACTACCTGAGACCAACTAATGGCACATTAATTCTTGTAGTGTCTCATGGTGGGTCTATCCAACAATGTGTTCTCTAACACATGTGTCCACGCTTATTGATTTGGTATCTCCATACCATGATCTATGAGATATGATCATCAATCAATAGGCATGCCGATCTTTGAATCATATTTGTTCCAACAATATGACATATGATCAGGGATTGTTTAGAAATAGATTCATACATTAAGAGTCTCATAAATAAGTCACGTACTTATTGATCAATACAGGATGTCTATTTCATGGAACTGAATAACACTTTATTCATAAATACATAAACATTGACCATGATATCCAACATCTCCATGTTTCCTCTAGGGCATATCACTAACATAAACATTGTGCTAAACTTTGCATATACTTTCTGTTGTAGATCATGACAGCTAATACTACACCTAGTTCTTTTAATTTATGATCTATTCTTGAGAAAGAAAAGTTGAATGAGACAAACTTTATGGATTGGTATCGAAACTTGAGAATTGTTCTCAAGCAAGAGCGAAAGAAGTATGTTATTGAAGTTCCTTATCCTGATGATTTACCTGATAATGCTAATGCTGCTGCACAGAGGGCTTATGAGAAGCACAATAATAATTCCCTAGATATGAGCTGTCTCATGCTCGCCACGATGTCCTCTGAGCTTCAGAAGCAATATGAGAGCAGTGATGCTCATAGTATTATTGAGGGTCTTCGTGGTATGTTTGAGAATCAAGCTAGGGATGAGAGGTTCAATACTTCAAAGTCCTTGTTTGCGTGCAGGCTTGCAGAGGGGAATCCCGTCAGCCCTCATGTGATAAAGATGATTGGTTACATTGAGAGTCTGAAAAACCTTGGTTTTCCTCTTAGCCAAGAGTTGGCTACAGATGTGATTCTTCAGTCGCTCCCTCCGAGCTTTGAGCCATTCATATTATATAATCACATGAACAACATGAATAAGACTGTAACACCCTAAAAATCCGAAGGCATAGAATTCAAAATTTAAAATTCAAAACCTACAACACGTTTGAATTATTGCATCATGTTGTATTTATTTGCCTCTTATTTGCAAATCCTTGTTGCCAAAGTTTATAATAATATTTATTTAAAAAGGGAAAAATTCGATAGAGGATTTAAAACCCTAAAAGAAAAGAAAATAAAAATTTTCAAAATATAGAATAGAAATAAAATTATAAAAATAAAAGTTGGGTAAAAAACTAAAATTTAATAAAATTTATATTTCGACAAAATTATATTTAAATTCATGTGTGAAATGCAAAATATTTATTTATAAAAAATGG
Organism: Oryza australiensis; assembly: GCA_019925245.2. Classification (NCBI taxonomy): domain Eukaryota; kingdom Viridiplantae; phylum Streptophyta; class Magnoliopsida; order Poales; family Poaceae; genus Oryza; species Oryza australiensis. The sequence goes on from JAIFGZ020000516.1 coordinate 898,590, forward strand.
GAAAAATGAAAAATCGCACCGTTCATCGTCCCCGAGGTGTTCGGCTCGGCTCCATCTCCCTCGCGCCCCGCGCCGCCATGCCCCGCCGCGTCGCCATCCTATCGCCATGCCCCGCGCCCTCGCGCCGCGCGCCGCTCGCGCGTCCTGTTGCCAACCGTCGCGTCGCCATTCTCCTCGACCGCGCCTATAAAAGAGTCCTCCTCTCTCCCTTCCCACGCCATTTCCCCACTCTCTCTCTCCTACCTTCTCCCGCACCGTCACTGCGCCACCGCGCCAAAGCGCCACCGCCGTGCCACACTTGCCGCCCACCACAGCCAGTAAGCCCCTCCTCCCCTCCCCTTTGCCCCGTGCCACCGTGCAAGCGCGCCCATGTGTCGCCCAAGCAGAGAGGGGAAGGAAGGAGGAAGCACATAAAGGGAAGGAATAGGAATAAGAAAGGGAAAAAGGGAAAGAAAACGAAAGGAAGAAAAGAAAAGAAGAAAAAGAGGAAGAAAAGAAAAAAACAAAAATATTTAGGAAAAATTTAGAATAAAAATCTATTTTAAAATTCTAGGATAAAATTGTGAGGAGATAATTATAGGACAAATATTAATTATAAAATTAGGAATTTAATTATAATTTAATTTGTTAGTAAATCCAAATTTTATCGCACGGATTTACTAAAATTTAAGTTTTTAAATTATTAAATATAGTATTAGATTTTGGGTTGAATTATTTAGGATTAAATTAACGTTAACCCTAGGACTTGTCGGTCCAATAAAATTAGAATTTAATTAGAGTTAATAATTTCTTTTCTGGTATAATAATTCTTACTTGTCAATTGATGTTCATAAAATTAAAATAACTTAAACTAAAATATTACCACCTCATAGTTAATTAAATCGGTTTAAACATGAAATTTAACTCACTCATTTAAACCCGAATTTTAGCAAAACTTGAACCTAAATTCATCTAAAATCATAGTCTAGCTTTAGGACTACTTTTGCGATTTATTTGGCATTTTGATGATTTTATTTGAATTTGAATCGAATTCAATCGGATCTTTCGCACGTATTTATAGAGTCTGAGGGAGCCGTTGAGTGTACCGAAGATCCAGGACAACGAGGTTGCGAACAAGGCAAGTCATCACTACCTTTGAGCATGTTGAACCCCTTTGCGAACTTATGTTGTTTTCAAATCAAATATGCATGCTATATACATGAGAACTCCCCTACTTGTTATATGTCATGCCATGATATTAAATACTTGTATATTCCTTGTACCCTATATTATCGTGTGTCCATAGTCAATCTTTGACGATGCTTAGCCATGCTAAATTAGATTCATGCACATTCATATTTATCAAATGCTATATGCTTGGGCAACTACCTTGGGAAAGGTGGTTGACATATGGCATGTGAAGACATGAGCGCCACATTGCCATGACAATGATGAAATGGTTTATGTATGAAAACTAAACACCAAACAAAATGTTTTAGACTTGGGCGGCTAGATGATTTGGGTGGATTCCGGTTAAGGCTAGTGTCGTCCCTGGTCAATTAAGGACCGAGCCATGAGATAAACATGAAACGAGCTAGTACAGTCGTACTTCTCGATGGGGATAGATCTGGCGGAGTAAATAGCCGAACGGAGGCGGTACCCCTGCATAGTGGTTCACTTAGGTGTGTGAATAGGCGAGAAGCCTACAGGTGGGTAACCATCGATGGGTAACTAAGCTGAAACTAGACTTAATTACATTAAAGAATGAGTGAGTTTTTCCCTCTCGGGAGCGCCAGAACTCCTCCCACTGCTAGAAACTGTGTACGGCTAGAGTGCAGGAGGGCTCAAGTTCATGTGCGGGTACTGCCAAAGTGAGGTTATTGAAAGGCTTTGCCGTGACGCATCTTATTCGTTGGGACTTTGGATCATGTGTTGGGCAAGTCACGGAGTACAGGTAAAGTGTACATCCACTACAGTGTGAGTAAAGCAATCTATTCAAATAGCCTTGCTCGCGGATACGGAGTATCGGGACAAGTTTTTCGCTTGGCTAGACTCTAAATTTTTAAAATGATGGAAGGGGCATGCATAAAGATTTGTTTGTGCTGGTGGCTCAACTTCCTGGGAGGCGAGAAGAGGTAGACCCCAGAAAATCATGACGACCTAGTGGCGGGAAGCCATCGTTGGGATCACAATGTATGGTGGACAAAACCGTCGTCGATTAAACAAACTATGGAAATAAAACTTGAGCAGTCTTAGGTCTTAGGCTTGTGAAAAGAATTGCAAAATCTTGCTTTATGCAAAAGAACCACAGCCGTTCCTTGATTATCCCCTATCATATGCATCATTGTTATGGTGGCTTGCTGACTACTGTTGGTACTCACCCTTGCTTTGCGCAAAACATTCAGAGGTGGGCGATGAAAACCCTGAAGACCCGTACGAGTACTACCAGGAGGGTATGGAAGACGATGGCGCTCAGTAGGTCTTAGACTCGGTCATTGGCTGTGGCGATGGCATGCCGCTGCCTTATCTCCGCTGCCTTATCTATATTCTACTTTTGCCTGTATTCCGGACCATTTGGTCCTATGTTCTAGACAATGCCCTCGGGCACTATATTGTAATATTTCGCGTAAGATGATTGGTGTATTGCACACTTGATGATTTAGTAATGTTAATCGTGGGTACCAGACTACTCGATCCAGGGAAATGGTACTATGAACACGAATGTTTCCTGTTACAAAAACGGGGGTCCACAGAGTTGGTATCAGAGCGTGCGACTGTAGGATAAGACCAATGCCGCCCCACCCCCTTTATAGTTGGCTAAAGGGAGGAATCCTCATCTAGGATTATTTTGAAAATAAAAACATTATGTCGATAAAACAAAATGTGTTTTCCACTATACTCTCGTATCCTTGTATCTTTATAAAATTTGTTTTACTTCCACTTCTCCCTGACTCTGGTTTTCCTAGGTATAGATGGCAGGACAAGGTCAGAACGGAGTCTGGGAGGTTGAGGCTCCACGAGAGGATGGATATGTGTTGCACCTACAACAACTGATGTGGTGCTTGAGATACCCTAAGTTACCCACCTTGAGGAGGAGGAGGTTCGGTACTAGAGACCATCCCGAGTGGGAGGCTACCATGATAATCGAGTCACGCGTTTCTAGCGAGCCAGAGTTCCGCTTTAGGACGCACTACTGGCGTGACTCGGCAGAGGCTACAGTTCAGGACGCTGCCCGAGAGGCATTCCTCTGTCTTAACGTCGTCCACAGTGTTGAGTTGACAAGGACTGAGTTTGCCCATCACCCGTATCAGGAGGATGGCAACTCCGTCTGCACCGTGCAGGCTACCCCGTGCTGCTACAACCCCATGGTGACATGTCTGTCCTGGTGGGCTGAGGCCATAGACGACTGCTATGAGGAGGCACAAATGGAATTGACGAGCAGCAGAGACGCATGGGCAAGCTCGAGGAGGAGCACCACGCCTGTGGTAGCAAGGTTGACTCGCTGAAGACCCAACTCCTGGTTAACGGCACACAGTACGAGCAGCTCTCGGACCAGTACATCGCCCATGGCGAGGCCATGGCCACCCTCGAGGAGCAGCTGAGGAAGAGCCAGAGACAAGTCAGTCAGCTGGAGGAGCAGCTCCGTATAGTCTCGATTACCACTGCGGCTACCTCTACTTCCACCGCACCGCCACCACCTCCTGCATTGGCTCACGACCACTATTACTTCCTCACTCCGCCATGCCTGGCAACTTTCCACGCTTTACTGGAGGAGGTTGGCATGCTGAGCATAGAGTCCAGACTCTACCCGGTGGATCCCGCTGCGACACGCCGTCGCGAGACGGAGCCCACACCGATAGCCACAGCTACTTCGTCCGAGCCCGGTTCTGGAGTGGAGATCCCTATCCAGATCGACACCGACCCAGGGACTGAAATAGAGCCAGAGGAGGTCGAGAGAGAGCCCAGCATCACAAACCCGTCGGAGGACGAGGCTCCTGCTTATCGCATCACCTTTGCGGGAGGACCCAGCACTCGCAGGATGCTCGCAAGAGCACACGACCCAGGGGCAAGAAGCCCAAGACTGACCCTGAGGCGACCACTTCTAAGCCATGGGGACTCTGGTTCGCGTCCGCCAGGGACCACCCACTTCCTGCACCTGGTTCCTACGGCTGGCTGGACGACTAGACGAGAGGTCTGCACTGGCTTTGGTGTTGCTTTGGATGGCTTTTGGGACAGCAAGAACCACACCCCCCTTTAGTAGTTAATGATTGCATGACAGTAGTTCGATATTAGCTTTGCGTTGTACTTTGTTGGACTGCGTATATGTAGTCTATTGTATCAACTGTTGATGTGTTTATTAAGGATCTATGTAATGTTCTATGGTTATGTTATGAATGAGTTTATTCCACCATGCTTGCCCCATAAAAGATCACCTTAACCAACTCAAAATAAAAAGAGTAGGATTGTGACCTTAGTAGGTCAAGGCGCTTACTTATCTATGCTCTACATATGGTTTACTGACGTCGGGCAACGACCGCCAATAAAAACCCACTAGAGCACAACCCCGCCACTTTGGCTGAGGTCATGGCTGCACAAACCCAACTATTGCAGGCCATCGCCAACAACCAGGGAGGCCGTGGAGGCTCAAGTCTTGGCGAGTTTATGAGAGCCAAGCCACCCACCTTCGCTACGACAGAGGAACCTATGGATGCGAAGGATTGGCTGCGCATCATAGATGACACTTGTGCGTGTGTGCGAGGCCGACAAAGTGATCTTTGCCGCAAACCAACTGGAAGGTCCTGCTGGTGACTGGTGGGATACCTATAAGGAAACTCGAGCAGAGGATGCTGCGGAACCCACATGGGAGGAATTCACCACCGCCTTTCGCGAGAACTTCGTGCCTGCAGCAGTGATGCGTATGAAGAAGAATGAATTCAGGAGACTGCGACAAGGGAACACTACTATGCAAGAATACCTAAACCGGTTCACCCAGCTTGCCCGCTATGCAACTAGCGATTTAGTGGATGAGAATGAGAAGGTCGACAAGTTCATCGAGGGACTGAATGATGAATTGCGGGGGCCTATGATTGGGCAAGATCATGCCAACTTCCAGAGTTTAATCAACAAGGTTGTGAGGTTGGAGCATGTCATATACCCAAATTCTAGGGTCAACAAAATTTTTGTCAAATAAAATAAAGTAAAGTTTTCTCAATTTTGGGAGCCAAAAATGTTCTTTTACAAACCTAGGTGGGACTAACCTAGACTTATGTATGATAAATAAAATTTTGGAACAAATTAAAAACTTTTTCATTTACAACCCAGGACAAAAATGCAATCTCATGAAGAAGCATGCATGCTGACATAAAGCCCACTTTGACTTAGGTCATTTACGTATATTCGGACTTTCGAAAACGCATCTCATTATAGGTCATATAAGCATATCCTAAGGATTGAATTTACAGAGCAAGCCTACACTAGCCCTGGATAAAAATATGAGAGCTTGAAAACATAATCCAAAGCTCACCTCCTCATCCCTAAAGAAAAGTTAATATGAATCTGAAGAATAAAATAGTCATGTGCACCTAGCGTAGACGCCTAAACCTAGGAAGGCTACCGTAATTTTCTAGACTAAAACATATAGGATAAAACCATGGGAAAATTCATGAAGGCACTAAACATTATGTAAAACTCAACCTAATTTTTGGGTGATTTAACAACTATGTTTGATACCCCAAACAAATTAGACAAAACAACCCAATATTAGTCTAAATAATGTTATTAATCGGCTAAAGCAATAAGTTGCCTAAAAGACCATTAAAGTACACATAAGTATATACATGAAATAATTTAATAAAATACTATGTTAATTACCCTAATTAAATATAATTTTTCCAGAATTTTTCTTCTCTGATTAGGCCTCCTAAAAATTCAAACCAATTTCCAAATATCCTGTCTTTGTTGAATTACTGGGAACAACTACTTAATATTTTTGAGTGGAACAAAAAAATGGAATCTAGGGATGGTCAGCTACCCTCAGTAAAAATATCACGAATTTACCATGCCTATAGAATTAAATATGAAGCTCCAAAGTCTGGGAAAACAATTCGGAAAATAACCGAAAAGTCCAACTATACTCCTGTACTCATCCCTCTCACTCCCAGCCTTGCCCTCTTCGCCTTGACCCCACTGGCAGTCGCTCCAGCTAGCTCTACTCGAGTATGTAGCAGCCCACCACCTAGACCAAGCCTGCCCGACCAGGGAACATGAAGACAGTGAGCCAGGGCACCGGAGATCGAAGCCGTCGGCGTGCTCGACGCGTGTCCGACGTCGTGGCCGCGCCGAGCTCGCCTTAAAACCTCCAGAACACGTCGCCCATTCCACACTTCCCCCTAGAGACAAACAAAAACGAGAAAGGAAGCACTCTGCCCCGCCGTTGCCAACAATCTCACCGCCGGCCGTGTTGAAGACAACCGTCACCGCCACCGAGTGGGACAAGGTCATCTCTATATTTCTCGCGTTCCCTACTCTCCTCAATCTACCGACCACCTTTTAATTTGACACCTTCTCAACCCGTACAGCCGAGCAGCGGAAACGCGCCTCTCGCCACCGCTGCCGTGGACATGCCCCGACGCGCCGCCGCTCTGGACCCGACGCCGTTCCGGTCGACTCTGACCGGGGCAAGGCCGGAGCACCGCGTCACCATCTTTGCCTCCTTCCCGTCACCGTTTCCCCTCAAGATCCCGGCCAATGGCGCATTGAGCAGGGCGAATCGGGCGTTTCTTCCCCAACTCCGGCCAACCGTCGCCGCAAGCCGCCTCGTCCTCTCCGGTGAGACTCAGCCCGATTACTTGCGCATGGAGCATACCCGGGGCATCGCTAAACCATTCCACACATATTCGTAGCAGGAGAGCGGCCGAGCCGACCCGACACCGTGCGACCGGAGAGAAGCCGCCGTCGTCGGACCTCGTCCCCACACCGCCGCCATTGTCCCGGCTTCGCCAAGCTTCCCCAACCACTCGATGAGCCTCCTGAGTACTCAAACCCTCTCTTACATGCTCTACCTTGCTTTGATCCGAGCCGAAGTCCGTTGCGCGTCGTCACCCCGAAAACGGCTGCCGCTCGCAACAACCCCGCCACTGACTCCGGCCACCACAGCCGACGGGGAGACCACCAATGGCTTCGCCATCTTCTTCTCCACCTCTTCCGTTTTGGTTGCCCTCAGCCGGGCAGCCATTCACCGTCGACGCCGCCGTCAGTGCCCGCCGGCCGGCCGATGTGCTTTGGCCTGCTATGGCTTCCTCCTCCCTCGTGCAAATGGCAAGCCGGCCCCACATCGTTAGGCGCCTAAAACTTTAGTTAGCAAATATTTAAAAGATGTAAGGTTATTTTTATGAAGTGTTTCCCTATGACATGTGGACCCAGGGTCTACTTGTAAAATGTAAAAACGTCAAGGGCTCTTAATATAAATCAAATCAACACGTGCCAGGGACCTCGGGTTCTAATTCAAGACCAGGGGTTTTTCCGCAAAAGACCAGTGACTGACCTGTGGGACCAATGAATTTTCTGGGTTTAAATTTCAAAAGAAAATGGCCACAGCACTAACCCTTCAACAAGAAAAATTGTTAAACTTGGAAAATCTATATAAACTAAACTACAACACATTTTTGGATGGAACAAATTTCTGTAAACTCATAAAGATATGGATTTTATTTTAGAAACAAGAAACCTAGCACTCACAGTACTAGTTTTGTCCCCAAAATTCCTCTAAATTAAATCACACATAGAGCTAGCCTAAGCTTATAAAATTCATGGAAAATTTAATGTAACTTATTTTTGGGCAAACCAAAATTTCACAGATCCACCTACTTACGGACTTTATTTAGGAAAAATTAAAACATATAGTTACTCAGTACTAAATACCTCTAAAACTATTAGTATTAAAAAAGGGTATTATAGGCAGGCCGAACTTTGGAGATTTATATAAAATTCATTTTAACTCTTTTTAGTAAACTCAAGTTTCTGTAGATTCTCCAAAACACATATTTACAAGTTATAAAATAAAAACATATGCCTACTGTACAGTAACATCACTCATATATTTATATAAAGAATACACTTAGATATGCACTACCACTTGTGAAATTTGTGAAATTTGTAGTAAATTCACTTTTAATCCTTTTAAAGTAAACTAAATTTCTATTACACCAAAATTCACTTTTAATCCTTTTAAAGTAAACTAAATTTCTATTACACCAGCAACTAATGAACTTCAATTAGGATAAATAGAATATGGCAACTCATGCACTAAAAACATAGGAAAACCTCAAATAGTTAACCTAGTTAACCTAGGTACTAATCACAATAGATAGACTAAGCCCTATAAGTATATATGCATAGATATATGTATAAAATGTGCCTTAGCACAAAATAAATAAAGATAAAAGATGATGGACCAGTGAGACTTTAGGAAGTCCATCCCTAGTTACCAGAACATAGAACCCCTAGCTCACATAACACATCCTAGATTAATGTACTAGGGATAATAGATTAGAACACCGGCCCTTTAGCTTACAAAGTATGTGGTAGAATAATATAAACCCTAGAAAAATAAACTAAAGTTAGGTTGAGTGACTAAATTACATATTCTTCTATACCCCTAACAAATAAAATAAGTTCTGGACCTGAAACCCTATAGCCACACATACATAACACTATAGGTCTGAAACCCGACATAAATTTGTAAAACACCTAAGAAATTCACAATAGCCCTAAAAAATGTGAAACCAAAGATGTTAGCCTTAGAAAACCTATCTACACCCCTCTGTAAAATCAAATTAACCAAAAATCAAATTATAGAGCCCTGTCCAAACAGCGCCTAACCCGATAGCGACATATACCGATAGAACTTCAAAAATTCATAACTATTAATTGGGACAGGATAAATTATAAATTCTTTCACCTAAAATCATTAAAGACCAGTACCTACCTAATGAGCAAAAATCATGCATTTTAGAGCATTTTGGATTTTTCGCATATTTCGGTGTTTAATCGCATAACATGTATTTTGTATAGATAATTGCTTGAACGGTGAAGAAAAGATTAGGATGCTAACATTTCCATGAAAGTCCCACATCCCTCTCTTTGATCACCTTGAACCCATGTTTTGGAGGTTATTGAAAATGTTTGTAAATCTTACATGTTGATTGTACACTAAAAACTTAAAATCCCGAAACTTGTTAGACAAACTTCTATCACTTGCATATCACATTAGCCCCACATATATCCATAACCTTCATTCATAACCTTAGGGAAAATATGATTCAAACACCTTACAACATGAAGTTTTGATGTCAATAGAGTACTATATTGCTTAGCCATGCTTAAAATGTTTTCCTCCGACATTATGGGCTCATCACAAACATGAAAACTATTTTTCTTAATAATCTGGACAGAACTTGAATACTTGTGATTTTGACAAATAAAATGATGGAAAACATAGATTTTAGGTTTGGGCCACAAGTGGTGCACATATGGTGATTAGTTGTGCACCGATAGGGGAAGAGTGTGCCCAGACCGACTTAAGGACTTCACTCAACGTGTGTCCATTTCGTATACAGTACAACCACATGTGCCAGTATGGGATGGCCTAAGCCAAGTAAGCTAATTAGAGACTAGCCTTGCACTCTGGTAGGCCGGTGTGTATGGGTTCAGAATAACCCAGAGGAACTTCCTGTTTACCCTGTCATGGTAAAGGCGACTACGACTGTCCAATACAACGGTATCATATCACGTGGGTGGGTTCCCTGTCGTGTCCGCCACCACGTCGTTAAGTTAAGGCGTGGGCTCGCCACTTAACGGTTCTGGGTTATATTTCTAGTATGCCCAAGATGGGAGAAACACGTATCGTGCTGGTGCAAGGCTAGGAACTAAGTAGTGTAAAGGCTTCGTTGTGAACTCTAGTCTGTACTCGACATGTAGAGTATGGTGGTACCGACGGGTACCGAACAAAACTAGAGCGTATCACTCTATGTGAGTGATTCACATCATGTGGGTAAAGTGTACAAACTCTGCAGAGTCTAAACTAATCGATTAGCCGTGCTCACAGTCATGAGCGACGTGTGGATGTGTATTGAGTATAGACTCGTATTTTTCCTCATGAATGCTGAAATTTCCTTCCAATTATGTTGAATTTTGTCGGTGCTCCTTTCTTCCATGGAGGGCAAATGTGGAGTATATTTGTACATGACTAATGACTACTTTGATGCCCATATGCAAAGAATTTGCTTGTTGAAATTTCTTTTGAAAGTAAAACTGATTTTGACGATGTTTATGCAAATAAAACTTGCTTTATGCAAAAATGAGCCATAATATGCCTACCTTGATTATAAGTCGTACTTGATTATACGTCCATGTAGATCACGGTTTATATCTTATCTACTATTTACAATACAATAATATCCCGGGACGGGGTCCCATGCCGCGTTACAAAAGGAATCTTTACAAAATATCCTATGTTATAGATACAATTACCGTTATAGGACCTTATCCATAAATGGCAATATCTTTAACGTCCTTTGGAAACCGAATCCAATAATTATCTCTAAGCTTTCCTTCCGGGATTGGCTCCACCTTCGGTCTTCAATCGGAATCGGTTATCGGCTGTCCTACTCTGACTCGGACTCAGCCGACTGGCTCTGTAGTCGATTCGGACTTAGCCGATGCGGCCTCTGTTTCCGCAGATCACGCTTCTCCTCTGATTCTACTTCAATTCTTGCTTCAAACTCGGGAATTTGCTTACCAAATTCGGTCGTTAACAAGTACGAAAAAGGATTATATCGGATCGTGGTACTCAATTTATGTCCCATTTCTAGAGCAAAGTTCATGAGGCGCTTGGGAGTCACCTTGCCTTTAGTACCGCATACCAACCGCAGACCGACAGGCAGATTGAAAGGACAAATCAAGTTCTTGAGGACATGCTGAGAGCTTACGCGTTGGACTTCACCAAGGATTGGGAAAAATGTCTACCTTACGCTGAATTTTCCTACAACAACAGTTACCAAGCAAGTCTAAAGATGTCGCTAAATGAAGCCCTGTTTGGTCGGCGATGCCTAACCCCATCGATGTGGTCAGAAACCGGTGAACGAGCCATGTTTGAACCTGACATAATCAAAGAGGCTGAGGAAAAGGTCCATCTGATCCAAGATCGACTAAAGGTAGCCCAATCTCGATAGAAGAGCTATGCGGATACTCAACGAAGGGACTTGGAGTTTAATGTAGGCGACTATGTGTACCTAAAAGTCTCTCCACTACGAGGAACCGAGAGGTTCAATGTCAAAGGAAAGCTTGCGCCAAGATACGTGGGACCATTCTCGATAAACGCCAGAAGAGGCGAAGTGGCCTATCAGCTACAGCTACCAGAAAATATCGCTGATGTGCACCTAGTGTTCCATGTGTCACAATTGAAGAAGTGTCTGCGTGTGCTGGAAGAGCAAGCTCCCTTGGAAGATATCCATATCAACAGTGATCTCACATACCCTGAATATTTGGTAAAATTATTAGACGAGGCAGAGAAGAAAACCCGAACCAAGTCATAGCACATTTACAAAGTGCAATGGAGCAATCACACCGAAGAGGAGGCCACTTGGGAGAGCGAAGATTTTCTAAGGACCGAGTACCCACACCTCCTTGACAAGCGGTAAGAAATCTCGGGACGAGATTTATTTAAGGTGGGTAGGTTTGTAACACCCTAAAAATCCGAAGGCATAGAATTCAAAATTTAAAATTCGGAACATACAACATATTTGAATTGCATCATGTCGTATTTATTTGCCTCTTATTTGCAAATCCTTTGTTGCCAAAGTTTATAATAAAATTTATTTCAAAAGGGGAAAAAATCGATAGAGGATTTAAAACCCTAAAAGAAAAGAGAAAATAAAAATTTTCAAAATATATAATAGAAATAAAATTATAAAAATAAAAGTTAGGAAAAACTAAAATTTAATAAAATTTATATTTGGACAAAATTATATCTAAATTCATGTGTGAAATGCAAAATATTTATTTATAAAAAATGAGAAAAATGAAAAATTACACTGTTCATCGTCCCCGAGGTCTTCAGCCGGTTCCATCTCCCTCGCGCCGCGGCTCTCGTGCCCGCGCGCCGCGCGCCTACCGCGCCGCGCCCATCGCCGCTGCCACGCGCCTCGTGCCCCTGGCGCGCCCCTACCGCGCCGTCGTCCCATCGCGCGCCGCACGCCTCGCGCCCGCACCCTCGCGCGCGCGCGTCGCTCGCCCATCGCGTCGCGGCCGTCGCGTCGCCGTACTCCCCGCCGTGCCTATAAAAGAGCCCCCTCCTCTCTCCCTCCCCACGCCATTTCCACCCTCTACTCTCCTCTCTCTCCTTCTCCGCGTCGCCACCGCGCCACACTCGTCGCCCACCACCGCCGGTAGCCCTCCTCCTCTCCCCTTTGCCCCGTGCCGCGCACACGCGCTCCCATGTGTCGGCCAAGCGGAGAGAGGGAAGGAAGGAGGAAGCAGAGAGGGAAGGAACGGAAGAAGAAAGTGAAAAAAGGGAAAGAAAAAGAAAAGGAAGGAAAGAAAAGAAGAAAAGAGGAAGAAAAGAAAAAAGAAAAATATTTAGGAAAAATTTAGAATAAAAATATATTTTAAAATTTTAGGATAAAATTGTTAGGAGATAATTATAGGACAAATATTAATTATAAAATTAGGAATTTAATTATAATTTAATTCGTTAGTAAATCCTAATTTTATCGCATGGATTTATTAAAATTTAAGTTTTTAAATTATTAAATATAGTATTAGATTTTGGGTTGAACTATTTAGGATTTAATTAACGTTAACCCTAGGACTTGTCTTCGATAAAATTATAATTTAATTAGACTTAATAATTACTTTTCCAGTGTAATAATTTTTACCTGTCAATTGCTGTTTATAAAATTAAAATAACTTAAACTGAAATATTACCACCTCATAGTTAATTAAATCGGTTTAAGCGCGAAATTTAACTCACTCATTTAAACCTGAATTTTAGCAAAACTTGAACCTAAATTCATCTAAAATCGTAGTCTAGCTTTAGAAACTACTTTTGCGATTTATTTGGCATTTTGGTGATTTTATTTGAATTCGCATCGAATTCAATCGGATCTTTCGCACGTATTTATAAAGTCCAAGGGACCCATTGAGTGTACCGAAGATTCAGGACAACGAGGTTGCGAACAAGGCAAGTCATCACTACCTTTGAGCATGTTGAACCCCTTTTGCGAACTTATGTTGTTTTCAAATCAAATATGCATGCTATATACATGAGAACTCCCCTACTTGTTATATGTCATGCCATGAGATTAAATACTTGTATATTCCTTGTACCCTATACTATCGTGTGTCCGTAGTCAATCTTTGACGGTGCTTAGCCATGGTAAATTAGATTCATACACATTCATATTTATCGAATGCTATATGCTTGGGCAACTACCTTAGGGAAGGTGGTTGACATACACATGTGGAGACATGAGCGCCACATTACCATGACAATGATGAAATGGTTTATGTATGAAAACTAAACACCAAACAAATGTTTTAGACTAGGGCGGCTGGATGATTTGGGTGGAATCTGGTTAAGGCTAGTCTCGTCCCTGGTCAATTAAGGACCGAGCCATAAGATAAACATGAAACGAGCTAGTACAGCCGTACTTCTCGATGGGGATAGATCTGGCGGAGTAAATAGCCGAACGGAGGCGGTACCCCTGCATAGTGGTTCACTTTGGTCTGTGAATAGGCGGGAAGCCTACAGGTGGGTAACCATCGGTGGGTAACTGAGCTGAAACTGGACTTAATTACAACTTAAAGAATGAGTGAGTTTTTCCCTCTCGGGAGCGCCAGAACTCCTCCCACTGCTAGAAACCGTGTACGGCTAGAGTGTAGGAGGGCTCAAGCTCATGAGCGGGTACTGCCAAAGTGAGGTTATTGAAAGGCTTTGCCATGATGCGTCTCATTCGTTGGGACTTTGGCTCATCTGTTGGGCAAGTCACGGAGTACGGGTAAAGTGTACATCCACTGCAGTGTGAGTAAAGCAATCTATTCGAATAGCCGTGCTCGTGGATACGGAGCAACGGGACAAGTTTTTCACTTGGCTAGACTCTAAATTTTTAAAATGATGGGAAGGGCATGCATAAAAGATTTGTTTGTGCTGCTGGCTCAACTTCCCGGGAGGTGAGAAGGGGTAGACCCCAGAAAATCATGACGACCCAGTGGCGGGAAGCCATCCTTGGATCACAATGGATGGTGGATAAAACCGTCGCCGATTAAACGAACTATGAAAATAAAACTTGAGCAGTCTTAGGTCTTAGGCTTGTGAAAAGAATTGCAAAAACTAGCTTTATGCAAAAGAACCACAGTCGTTCCTTGATTATCCCCTATCATATGCATCGTTGTTGTGGTGGCTTGCTAAGTACAGTTGGTACTCACCTTGCTTTGTGCAAAACATTTAGAGGTGGGCGATGAAGACCCTGAAGACCCGTACGAGTACTACCAGGAGGGTATGGAAGACGATGGCGCTCAATAGGTCTTAGACTCGGTCGTCGATGGCATGTTGCTGCCTTATCTCCGCTGGCTTATCTATATTCTACTTTTGCCTGTATTCTGAACCGTTTGGTCATATGTTCTAGACAATGCCCTCGGGTGCTATATTGTAATATTTCGCGTAAGACGATTGGTGTATTGCACGCTTGATGATTCAATAATGTAATCATGGGTACCAGACTACTCGATCCAGGGAAATGGTACTATGAACACGAATGATTCCTGTTACAAAAATGGGGTCCACAAAGACCTTGGCTGAATTGCATGGGATGCTAAAGAGTGCTGAGGACAGTCTCCAGAAAAACAGTCATCGTGTGATGATGATGCAGAAAGCTAAGCGCAAACCCCTTGTCAAGAAACTTTGCACCAAATGGAAGTTAACTCTTGATGAGACCACGAGTGCTTCCATGGAAAAGAAGGGCAAGAAGGGGTCTGTGACTACAGATGTTGTTTGCTTCTATTGCAAGGAGACAAGTCATTGGAAGAGAAACTGCAAGAATTACTTGGAGGATCTTAAAAAGAAGCAAAGTACGACTTCTGTTTCAAGTATTAATGATATAAAAATCAATCTTGCTACTTCATCTACTCACTCTTGGGTATTTGATACTGGATCAGTAGCTTATATATGCAAATCATTGCAGGATCTAAGAAGAAGTAGAAGTTTGAGAAGGGGTGAGGTGAATCTTCAGGTCGGCACTGGAGCAAGAGTTGCTACAGTCGCCATTGGCACTATGCCACTTCATTTAGTTTTGAAATTAAATAATTATTACTGTGTTCCAACTCTATATCAAAACGTTATTTCCGCTTCATGTTTGCAAGTGGAAGGATATGATATTAGATATGTGAACAATGGTTGTTCAATTTATCTTAAAGATATATTCTATTTTCATGCTCCATTGGTGAATGGATTATATGTTTTGGATCTTGATGCGTCTCCCATCTATAACATTGATGCAAAAAGGCTACACCCAAATGATTTAAACCCCATATTTATTTGGCGTTGTCGCCTGGGCCATATAAATGAAAAGCGCATGGAGAAGCTCCATAAAGATGGTCTTTTGCATTCATTTGATTTTGAATCATTTGAGACATGCGAGTCTTCTCTACTTGGCAAGATGACAAGGACACCTTTCACGGGTCAAAGTGGGAGAGCAACTGACTTATGGCACTCGTACATGCTGATGTATGTGGACCAAAGAGTTCAACAACCAGAGGTGAGTTTCAGTACTTCATTACTTTTACCGACGACTTTAGTAGATATGGCTATATCTACTTAATGAGGCATAAGTTCGAATCCTTTGAAAAGTTCAAAGAATTCTAGAATGAAGTACAAAATCATTTAGGTAAAACAATTAAGTTTCTACGATCAGATCGTGATGGTGAATACTTAAGCCTAGAATTTGGTAATCATCCAAAAAATTGTGGAATCGTTCCACAGTTGACTCCGCCAAGAACTCCTTAATGGAATGAGGCGTCTTAATGGAATGAGGTGTTGGATATGGTACGTTCGATGATGAGCCAATGTGATCTTCCATTATCCTTCTGAGGATATGCTCTTGAAACAACATTCACACTGAATAGAGTCTCATCTAAATCAGTGGGAAAGATACCATATAAAATAATGACAGGGCAGCACCCTAGTTTGTCTTTTCTCAAAATTTGAGGATGTGAAGCTTATGTAAAATGTTTACAATCCGACAAGCTTACACCCAAATCTGACAAATACTTCTTCGTGGTGTATTCTAAGGAAACAAAAGGATATTATTTTTATAATCGAGAACAAAGCAAAGTGTTTGTCGTCCGACATGGTGTCTTCTTAGAGAAAACGTTTCTTTCAAGAAGGGTCAGTGGGAGCACGGTGCATTTTGAAGAAATTCAAGTAACACCAGAAAATGTTTCCACTACCACTAGACCACAACAGGACGAACAAGATGATGTACCATCTGTTGTAGATATACCAGTCCCACGTAGGTCTGAAAGGTCACGTCGTGCGCCTGAAAGGTACACAGGTGCGGAACAACGTGATATATAATTGTTATAAAACGATGAACCTAAGACCTATGAAGAAGCGATGGTGGGACCAGATTCTAACAAATGGCTTGGAGCCACGAAAACCAAAATAGAATTCATGTATGATAATCAAGTTTGGAACTTGGTTGATCCACCTGATGGTGTTAAAACTATTGAGTATAAATGGGTTTTAAAGAAAAAGGCACACATGGATGGAAATGTTCACATCTATAAAGCGTGATTGGTGGCGCAAGGTTTTAAGTAGATTCAAGGAGTTGATTATGATGAAACCTTCTCACCCCTCACAATGCTAAAGTCTATTCGGATTATTCTAGCGATTGCTGCATATTTCAATTATGAGATATGGTAGATGGATGTCAAAACGACTTTCCTAAATGGAAACCTAAGCGAGGATGTGTATATGATAAAGCCTAAAGGTTTTGTCGATCCACAATCGCCTAGAAAGATATGCAAGCTACAGAAATTCATTTATAGATTGAAGCAAGCATCTCGAAGTTGAAATATTCGTTTTGATTTATAGGTAATCAAAGGGTTTGGTTTCATCAAAAATGAAGAGGAGGTCCGTGTTTACAAAAAGACCAGTGGGAGTGTACTTGTATTTCTAATCTTATATGTGGATGACATATTGTTGATCGGAAATGATATCCCTATGCTAGAATCCGTCAAGTCTTTGTTAAAAAATAGTTTTTCCATGAAATACTTAGGGAAGACAACATACATTTTGGGCATTAAGATCTACAGAGATAAATCCAACAGGCTAATTGGATCAAGCCAAAGTACATACATTGACAAAGTGTTGAAGAAGTTCAACATGCATGAATCCAAGAAAATTTTTTTGCCAATGTCACATGGTATTAATCTCACCAAGAATCAGTGTCCTAGGACACCTGATGAGCAGAGTAAAATGAATATGGTTTCATATGCTTTGGCAATTGGATCCATCATGTATGCTATGCTTTGTACATGTTCAGATGTATCATACGCTTTAAGTGCTACAAGTAGATACCAATCAGATCCAGGTGAAGATCACTGTATGGGTGTAAAGAATATTATTAAGTACTTAAGAAGAACTAAGGATATGTTCCTAGTCTATGGAGGTGAAGAAGAGCTTGTTGTAAATGGTTACACCGATGCTAGCTTTCAAACAGACAAAGATGACTATAGATCACAATCTGGGTTTGTGTTTTGCCTAAATGGAGACGCAGTCAACTGAAAGAGTTCCAATCAGGACACTGTTGTTGATTCTACAATGGAGGTTGAGTACATCGCTGCTTCTGAAGCTGCAAAGGAAGCTATTTGGATCAAGAAATTTGTTTCTGAGGCTACTGGTCCAATGTCCCTTTATTGTGATAATAGTAGTGCCATTGCGCAGGCTAAGGAGCCTAGGTCACATCAGAAGTCCAAACACATTCTTTTGTGATACCATATCATCCGCGAGATAGTGGACAGAGGTGATGTAAAGATATGCAAAGTGCACACGGATCTAAATATTGCTGATACATTGACAATGCCACTCCCTCAGCCTAAACATGAGGCACATAGCAGAGAAATGAGTATTAGATACTTACATGATTGACTCAAGTGCAAGTGAGAGACTGTTAGTAATTTATCCTAGAGGCAACATAGATATGCCGGATATCATAGTCAATGTTTATGTATTAATGAATAAATGTTATTCCGTTCCATAAAACAGACAACTTGTATTGATCAATAAGTATGTGACTTATTTATGAGACTTTATATGAATCAGTAAGTATTGATCAATGGTTTGGAGGTGAGGTATAGGGGCTTGACAATGATAGCAACAGAAGGCAAGGCGAACAAGCTCGACGACGATAACCACTACGATGGGGTTTGCCTTAGTACTGTATGGTATCAGGTTATACTAGATCCTGGTACTTACTTACAGGTATCAACATAGCATCATTCATTTGAAACATGATGACATGGTATATCTATTAGTGATATGTTCTAGAGGTAACATGGATATGTTGGATATCATAGTCAATATTCATGTATTAATGAATAAAGTATTATTTTGTTTCATGAAATAGACAACTTGTATTGATCAATAAGTATATGACTTATTCATGAGACTCTTTGTATGAATCTATTTCTAAATGATCCCAGATCATATATATCATATATATGGAACGAATATGATTCTAAGATCAGCACGTGTATTGATTGATGATCATGTCTCATCGATCATGGTATAAAGATACCAAATCAATAAACGTGAAGACATGTTAGAGAACATGTTGTTCGATAGACCCACCTTGAAACACTACAGGGAATTAATGTGTCATTAGTTGATCTCAAGTTGTGTTGATGCAAAGTTCTTAGACCTGAGGTCATCGTGGATTTCAACATGTGTAATGGCTTACTTAGGGACTACCAAACGCTACACCGTAACTAGGTAGTTATAAAATTAGTTTTTGGGTTTGCTATGAAACATGTAATGGGATATGAATGATAAAGATGGAATTTGCCCCTCCTATGGGAGAGATATCTCTGGGCCCCTTAATATAATGGATTATGGAAATGCATGGCCATGCTGAGTTGATTGAGGAGTCAATCAACAGATAGATAATCCAATACAATATCGAGTGAATGATTAAGCTATTGATAGGATGACACGTGTCTTGTATATAGCTTAGTTGGTATCATGAGGCAAAGGGATTTGTGCACACATTACAGGTTCAATCGATATGATCTTTGTGTATACTTTAGTGTCAATACGTTCTGCTAGGGGCCGTTGTTGACAGGTTGGCCGAGAAGTGTTCTTAGGTCGTAACCAAGTATACATGAACATACAGGGTCACACACTTAACGGGTTGGAACAGATATTCGAGTTTGACTCGAATAAGGCTCAGTTCGGATAGGGATCAGATGAGGTATAGAGTCCCGATGGGCCCTCTAGGCCCAGTCGGCTAACTCTATAAATAAAGGGGCAACGGGTGGAGATCGTGGTTGGACAAGCTATTCACATTAGACTCGAATCGAGATCTTCCACGAGCAAACCCTAGTCGCTACCTTCAAGCCAAACCCTAGCTGTGCGTGAAGTGTCAGCACACAGGCGTTCGGCGTTCCACCCCAGGATGTGTGGATACCGGTAAAGACACTGCTATGTTACAGTGTTGGTTGTTGATTGTGGTCGATGACGTGGTCGGCGAGGTGGTCGGGCGGTCGGTTCGTGGTCGGCAAGACGGTCAAGCGGTCTGACTGTGGTGATCGGCTACTTCCGCAATCTCCCTAACGTGCGTACGTTGGACCGACTTCTCCAACGTAGTCTTCCACTACTCTGCACATCAATTGGTAACAATCTATAAACCCTTTCTCACATGTTTTTTCTGAAGTGTGTGGTAGAAAAATTTTTATTTTATGCTATCATAGCCTACGCGTATTCCTACAATATCAGCGTCTTCATTAAATCCCGTCATGGACACTGTGTTACGCGATATGAGGATGCGAATACGGCAATACGACGATACAAAATTTTTTAAAAAATAGCAATATGGAGATACGTTAAGGTAAAATTTTAATTATCATGATGGATTAGATAAAAGCAAATCAACCAGACACAATTCATCATTAACATAATTTACTATCGTGCATATATATGTGCCTGAACTCAGAATTGCTGCCCCCAAATACTCTGGTTAATCATTGATATCAATTATGGAAGACTAGCTAGTGACCTAGTGTAGATATCACCAAAATATATTAGCCAACACGTAATTAGCCAAATAATTAATACTAATAAGCATGATCATTAACCAAAAGCCTCCACTACGGTATATATCAAGCGTGCAAACAGCAACCTCTTGTCCTCTCTTCCCCACCCACTTGCATTTGCTCCCAGGATGGATGTGTGAAAAAAAAGAGAAAAAGAAACAGACGAAAAGAAGAAAAGTACTAGTAGTACCAGCCGGTAAGTACTACTACCAGTAGAAAGGAGATTACCAAGCCAAGCAGTACTAGTAGTACCACTAGAACAGGGCCGGTTATCTCTAACGGACTTAAAGCACCATCTCTATCGGGCAGGGCCCCCGTCACTGACCAAAGGTCAGTGATGTGAGAAAATATCTCAATCGAGCATCCGCCCGTCACGGATGACTTTCATCTCTGGTGGGTCTAGATTACAGTCCGTCACGGATGACTCTCATCTCTGACGGGCCTAGATTACAGTCCGTCACAGATGACTCTCATCTCTGACAAGCCTAGATTATAAACCCGTCATGGATGAGTATAATTAAAAAAATAAATTTCGTTTTTTGGGTTAGCCTCTAGCCTTTGCCCTCACTCGTGTGCCTTCCCGATAGGTCACCCATCCTGAATGCCCTCACTCGTGTGCCTTCCCAATAGGTCACGCATCCTTAAATTGCACAAGGGCCAGCACAATTAACCTCATAGTTCTTTGGAGATTGGCTTCTAAGAAAGAAATCATAGTTCTTTGGAGATTGGCTTCCAAGAAAGAAATTGTAGTTTGTTGGTATAAGTATTCTATTAATCCTATTAACTCGTGGACCACGATGTCACACCCTAGCATCCCCAATTCATATATATTCATTCACATACACAACCATCAATATATTTAACACAATCACATTTATATAACATCCATTTTGATCACATATTGAACTATATAAAATTTAAATTTTAAAATATAAGAAATTCAAATATTTTTTTGGGTAGTAAATGATTTCAAATTGAAAAATTATCAACAACAAGTTGTATGACTAATCAAGATCTATAACTTTTACTTTGGTCTTTTTGCCATATAACATTTTTTTGAACAATTTGAATTTGAATTTAAAAATATGACAACTTCAAATAATATTTTCAAATACTAAATAATTTCAACTGAAAAAGTTATCAACAACAAAGTTGTATAACTCATCAATATCTATAACTTTTATTTTGTTCATTTTTCTATACAACATTTTTTGAATAGTTTGAATTTGAATTTGAAAATATGACAACTTCAAACAATATTTTGAAATACTAAATGATTTTAACTGAAAATGTCATCACAACAAAGATGTATAACTCATCAAGATCTATAACTTTTATTTTGGTCTTTTCTTCATCCGGCAAGTGATGATGTAACATTGTTCATAAAATTCACATATCTCTCATCTCGGTTTTATAAACTATAAACACGATATGTAAATTTTGTGAACAATGTTACTAACACTTTGTCGGATGAAGAAATGACAAACATAAAAGTTATAGATCTTGATGAGTTATACAACTTTGTTGTTGATGACTTTTTTAGTTGAAATCATTAGTATTTCAAAATATTGTTTGAAGTTGTCATATTTTCAAATTCAAATTCAAACCATTTAAAAAAGTTGTATAGAAAAATGACCAAAATAAAAGTTATAGATCTTGATAAGTTATAAAACTTTGTTGTTGATGACTTTTTCAGTTGAAATCGTTTAGTATTTGAAAATGTTGTTTTGAAGTTGTCATATTTTCAAATTCAAATTCAAATTGTTCAAAAAATACGTTATATAGAAAAATACGTACGTAACACCCTCCAGCCTGTTGGGCTGCCGGCGAGCCTCGGTCGTGAGCAGAGCAGTCCCTCCCCAGCCTCCTCATCGCCGCCTTCATTGCCTTTGCCTCCGTCTCCTCCGCCTCAACGCCCACCGATTCGCCTTCCTCGGCGCGCTCCTCGGCCCCAACCACTGCGGCAAGCTTCTCGACCCCGACCTCCACGGCATGCTATGCCTCCATCTCCTCCTTCGTGTTAACCACCACCCAACGTCGTATCCCGACTTATCCTCATATCCTTGTATCCCATACGGGGATAAGACGAAGGTTTCCGTATCGGTGCAACGGAGCATGGACATATAGAGATTTTGTAATGTTTAATATTAAAATTAGTAATAATTTGAGAGTAAAACCTCCATTCTAATTAATAGTGTTGCAATGTGTGATTTTGAACCTCAAAGTGTTAATTAATTAATATGTGTATTAATATTTAGCTTCGATAGGTTTAAATGATATTACTAGATTTATCATGAAAAATGCTTTCATTTAATTATATTTTGAATTTTATGAATATTTTTTGTTACAAAAGGCGATGATGAAATATTGTATTGGAGACTAATAAATCAATGTCCTAAATCCAAAACGAGGAGCGAAAAAAAATGCGGGATTACTTGAGCATTCAGATGTCATCTATTGACCTAATGTTTTTTGCTAAGAAATAAACTATGAGGTGCGTATAGAAGAATATTTTCTTTGTATGCAAGTGAGATTAGATCTTATATGGCATATTGTTTGTTACACTGCCAGAGAATAGCACATTTGTCCCGGTTGACAACCCCCTGTGGTCTTGGTTGTCAAACCGGGACTACGAATTCGGTACTAAAGATCGCTATTTTTAGTCCCGGTTCAAATAATCGGGACTAAAGATGCATCTTTAGTCCCGGTTAGGCTCCAACCGGGACTAAAGTTTTTTAAAATTTGTTTAATTTGCTCCTGCTATTAACTTGCTCCTGCTTGTTTATACACACATATATATACATATATATGCAAATATGCATATATATGTGTAAATACATAACACACACATATATATATATAACACATAACATACATATATATGCAAACAACATCGAAATTATTTTTTTCAACGATCGAATACAACAAAATGCAACAATAAAATTCACACATATATACAATAAATTGTCCACAAATTTGTTCACATATATATACAACAAAATCATCCACACTAGATATACAACAAAATACAACAACAACATCAATTTTTCGCTCGCCGTTGCCGCCGGCTCCCGCTCGCCGTTGTCGCCGGCTCCTGCTCGCCGCTGCCACCTTTGTCCCACTCGTCGCCGGTGAGGAGATGGCGTCCCGCTAGGGGTGAAAATGGATCGAATACGGTCGGAAACTAGCGATACCGTATTTGTTTTCATATTTTTTTGGAATCGGATTCGGAATCGGAAACCTCGGATACGAAAACGGAAACAAATACTATCGGAAACAAATACGGAACGGATATGAATCGAAACAAATACGGTAACGGATATTGATCGGATATTTCATGACCTCAAATATCATTATAAACAAATATTGTAATTTTAGACATCCATAATAAAAAATAATTTACTCACATGAGTGATGAGTGTATTCCGTTCCATAATTTAAGTAGTTTATCACAAAATAGTTCATCAACATGGTCCATAATTTCACATATCACAAACTCACAAATAGTTCATAAGTTATAACATATTGAACGTAACATTCACACCCACGGACTCAACCAATATAGTCACAAGCACAACTCATATCACAATATTACATAAACTTAGGTCATCTCAACATGCATAGTTCATGACAAACATATTTTAAAATTTTGGGACAACAAACAAATTTAATTCAGCAACATTTTCCATCAAATATCCTCAATCCTCATCATCAAAATACTTCGCATCACCATCTTCCTTATTTGTATCTCCAACCTGTAAAAAAATATTGTTCATGATTCATATATTAGTGCAAGTACGAAAATAAAGTAATTAATTTTGAGCAAATAATAGAATCACAAACCGTAGTCAACAAGGTAGTAAAGGTTCGCTCAAGGCTATCCATGTCAATCTCATTGATGATAGACCCAATCATATTTCCACCTAAGTGTTCACAATCACATAATTACTTAAAATTAGCATATTTGCTTGCTGAAATGTAGGGCACAATTGTACAAACAACCTAAAATTACCTTTTCTTGATGCTGCAGTCCATTGTTTGGTGCAAATCAAAGTTTGCACAATTTCAGGATCTAAACGACTACGAAATGGATCAACAACACGTCCACCGTCACTAAAAGCTGACTGAAGCTACAGTTGATACCTGAATAGATAGCACATCGCGAGCAAGCCGAGAAAGAATAGGAAGCTCATGTTGTTTTACTGACCACCAATTCAAAACATCAAATGTTTTGTCTGATATGTCCCATTCCACTAATGGTTGATCCATATACACTTCCAACTCAGTTTTAGTACCTTCTCCATGGGCAGTTCTCCCACGCAAAAATTTCACAACATCAGCATCAAGCTCATCATCGCTCTCCCCATTCTTATCCTTGCTAACTATAGAATCTTTTTGCACATTTGTAGCTGCTACATTCTTTGAATTTGATGGACTAGTCACATAAGCTTTAAATAGTTGGTTGACAACATCCATAAAGTTCTGAATTTGTTCTGCACATTTGTCACCATATATCTTATCTCGCATAATACTCTACAAGTCGTGTCTTAAACCTAGGATCAAGAAAGCAAGCTACGAAAGAGCCATATTAGACTTTTCCCAGTACTTATCATATTTAACTTGCATTTTGAAGCCCATAGATGATATAATTGGATCACGACTATTGCACCATTCAGATATTGCAAGCTTAATTTGACAGAACTTAGAAAAAAACATATTTACTGTTGGGTATGCACTGCCAGAAAAGATCAAAGTAGTATCATAAAATCTCTTCAAACATGAACACAATGATTTTGCCACAGTCCAATCATTAGCTGTTGGTGCACAATGAATATACTTGAGCTTATGACAAAGAAAAAGCCTCTCAAAAGCTGGCCTATAATAAGTAGCTTGCTTTAACATGAGATAAGTGGAGTTCCACCTTATTGGAACATCTAAAGACAGACCATTATTGGTATCTAAACCATCACATTCTGAGGCATATTTCATAAATTCTTACCATTGCAAGGTGGAATTCTTCACAATTGTAATTGTGTTTCTGATATTTGAAACAGCTGATGCAATTTGTTTCAGACCATCTTGAGCAACAAGATTAAAAATATGATTCAAACATCTCACATGAAAAAATGCTCCATTGCAGATCAAGGGTGATATCTTGTTGAGCTTTACTACTAACCCCTTAGCACATACATCATTGGCTGATGCATTATCCAAAGTAAGTGCAAGCAATTTTATATCAAGGTTCCAATCCAATATGTTATCATAAAATTCCTTGCACAAGTTTTTCCCTGAATGATGGCCCTCTACATGCATAAACTTGATAATCCTTTTTTGCATGCACCAAGTATCATCTATCCAATGCACAGTGATGCACATATAACCTTTATTTTGGTTTGAGGTCCACATGTCCATGGTTGTGCTAAAACGGCATGAAAGTGTTTTGAAGTAGTCATACAATTTTTTCTTTTCCTCCACAAACATATTCAATATATCTTTCCTAATAGTTATACGACTTTTGATTGGAAAAGTAGGGCGCAAGGATTTAATAAAATCCACAAAATACTCATGCTCAACAATATTGAAGGGATACTCATGCATAATGATTGCCAAATAAAATTTCTTCAAGCTACTAGGCTCATCATACCTGTAAGTCTCAATTGTTGTAGTTTCACTGCGTCTCTCATTCTTTTTAAGGTTTAGAAGCTGCTGGCCACTTTTGATTTGGTGCTTGTGAGACATGTGATTCCAAAATACCGATGTGCCTCTATTAGTCTCACGACGAGATTTATAGCTGCATTTCTTACACTTAGCCCACAACTCTACAATCTCTGTTCCATCATCTTGTGATATCTTTTTCTCAAACTTATCAAAGTGTTGCCAAACCTCAGAACTACACTTCTTTGTCTTTTTTGCAGGAGGAATATCTTGATTAGCAGTGGCATCCTGTAACATCCTAAAAATCGGAGAACCGAAATCGGAACGTAAAATCGGAACTTTCAAAAACCTTGGCTTATTGCTTCTTCTCGGGTTTGTTGCTTCTTATTTGCCAGCTCGGTTGCATAAATTTGGACATGGTTAATTCCCTTTTTGGTGTATTTGGAGGTTTCGGAGTTGTCGAAACGGAGTGCGAAAGCCGCATCGGGGGTTTAAAAGGAATTCGAGGGAAAGTGCGGATTTGTGAAACGCGTTTCGGGTAATATAAAGTAAAATTTTTGGTGGGGAGAAGATAAATCAAGACACAAAATGAACAATAAAATTCTCGGGAGGCGTACTCGAAATTTGGGAAATTTATTTTTTAAAATGGGTAACTTATGAAAATTAGGAAAAACGAATTTAAATGAATATGTAAAATAATTATGGAAAAAATAAAAGTCAAGAAAAAGTTTAAAATATAATGTTAAAAATTATTTTTGGAATATTAGGATTTATTTTGGGATTTTTAGAAGGAAAGAAAATAGAAAATGGGAAAAGAAAATAGAAAATCGGGAAAATCAAAAGGTCACTATTCCTCTTGCGCCAGGTGTTCGACGCCGTACGGCCCGCCGCGGGCGCACGCCATGCGCCGCGCCGCGCGCGCGCGCGGCCTACCTACGCGCGCGCCACGCGCCGCCGCGCGCGCGCCGCGCCGGACCCCGACCGCCGCGCCCGCCGCGCGCGCCGGCCCGCCGCGCGCGCGCGCGCGCCCCGCGCCCCGCCGCCGTAGGCCCCACGCCGCGCCGCGCGCGCGCTGCGCCACGCGCCCGCCGCCGCCCGCCCCGCCCCCGCGCCGCTCGCTTGCGCCACGCGCCCGCCGCCGTGCACGCCCGCACCGCGCGCGCGCGCTGCGCCACGCGCCCGCCGCCGCCGCGCCCCGCCCGCTCGCTCGCACCCTCGCGCCGCGCCGCGCCGTCGGACCCGCTCGCATCCCGCTCGCCGCACCACGTCGCAAACGCCGCGCCGGCCGGCCTTCCGCGCCGCCCCGCGTGGAGACCGCCGTCTGGCCCTCCCGAAGCTGCGCCGCGCACGCCCGAGCCGGCCCCTCCCCTCTCCACTCGTGCCCGCGCCGCGCCGCGCCTATAAAAGGGCCGCGCCCGCGCCACCATTTCGCCGCACCGCCACCGCCCTTCTCCTCTCCGGCGCCGCCGCCGCCGTTTAGCCGTCGCCGCCGTGCGCAAGTCCCTCTCCGTGCCCCATTGCTCCTCCCCGAGCCCGCCGTCGCGTAAGCCCCCTTGCGCCGCCCTTGTTCCTCACGCCGCCGCCTGTTTTGAAGTCCCGGTCCAGCACCTTGCGAGCGATGAATAGTGCATGAGAAAAAGAAAAAAAAAAAAAGAAAAATAGGGAAAAATTTGGGAAAAATTTTGGAAAATTTGGAAAATATTTTGGGATGACTTGAGTAAAATTTTGGGCAAAAATAAATTATTTTTCGCATATTTTCTCGGTGCAAAGTTTGAAAAATCGGAATCGGACGTTTTCCGAATTTCATTTCGCATCGTTTTTAAGTCCGGATTCCGCTTAATTCTTTTCCGCCATTGAAATAGGATTCGCTTTTGTGCTCAAACCCTCAAATTTTGAGCACGAATTTTCTTCGCTGATATTTTCAAACGTAATTTCCCAATTTATTGCGATCGCCGACTTTGCGAAAACCCTAGGTCATCAACTCGATTCCAAAACCCGGATTTTCCTCGCAACCCTTGTTCTAACTCGAGTAGAATTTTCGGCAAAACTTTTGGAGTTGTTTTCATGGCTTTTATGGTTCTTTTCGATCTCTCGGTATTTTATTGAATTCTAACGGAATTCAATTGATCTTTCGCACGTACGGGTAGCGTCGAAGAAACCGGCATCGACCCCGCTGAAGATCCCACCCCTCAAGTGTGCGAGCAAGGCAAGTCTTCACACCCTTCGAACATATCAATCCCAATTGTGAAATGATGTTATTTTAAACTCTAAATATGCATGCTTTATAGAGTTACCTATACTTGTTATGCCATACCTTGCTATTGATTACCTTTAGAATTACTCCTTGTAACTCGCGATGTGATACAAACAACCGAAGAATAACTTCGGTAAACTGCTTAGCCATGCTACACTTAGATTTATGCATACTCATGACTTTATGAAAAAGCTTTGTGCACGGGCAACTACCTTAGGGAAGGTAGTTGAGATACGGCATGTGGAGACATGAGCGCCACATGGCCATGATAATGATGAACTAAGTTTTGATGAAAATTGAAAGTACCATACAAATGTTTTAGGCTGGGCGGTGGATGATTCGGGTGGATTCCGGAAAAGGCAAGTGCCGACCCGGTCAATTAAGGACCGAGCCATGAAATAGCCGGAAACGAACCAGAAACCGTACTTCTCGAATGGGTATAGACCTAGCCGACTAGATAGCCGAGCGAGGCGGTATCCTTGCATAGATGGTTCTCTATGATGTGGTTATGGGATGAGAATGAGGCTGCGGCCTTTGTTATGAGTGGTGGAATTAAACCGATGTTAATTAAACTTAAAGATTTGGAAAGTTTTCCCTTACCCGGGTGCGCCTGAACTCCTCTCCTTTGCTAGAAAAGGACGGCTAGAGTGTATGAGGGCTTAAGTTCATGGAGCGGGTACGCAAAGCAAGGTTATCAAAAGGCTTTGCCGTGACCGTCTCATGTGTTGAGGCGTAGGCTCATTTGTTGGGCGTCGCGGAGTACGGGTAAAGTGTACATCCACCGGTGTGAATGAATCAATCTATTCGAATAGCCGTGCTCGCGGATAATGAGCATCGTGACAAGACTTTCGCTTGGCTAGACTTTGAACTTAAAAATGCTTGGGATGGGTTTGCATGATGATTTTATTATTTGGTGGATCAACTTCTCGAGATGCGAGAAGGGTGGACTCCCAAAATCATGACGAACCGGAGGCGGGAAGCCATCTTTGGAATCACGATGGATGGCGAGAAACCGTCGCCGGATTAATGAACTATGAAATTAAAACTTGATTTGGCTAGTCGATAGGTTTGTGAAAAGAATTGTGCGGCTTTACGCAAAAATAACCCTAGCCATATTCTTTGAATAACCCTATCATATGCATCAATTCTGTGTTGGCTTGCTGAGTACGGTTGGTACTCACCCTTGCTATACGCACAAACCTCCAGCCGATGGAAATGAAGAGCCAGAAGACCCCTTCGCGTATTACCAGGAGGGCGAAGGAACTGACGGCGCATACTAGACCTTAGCTCGGTCGTTGCTGTGGCAATTGACAAGCCGCCTCCTCTTCCATTGCCTTATCTAAATTCGTTTTTATGTTGTATTCGGACCATAAGGTCCTATGGATTGAACATTGCCTTCGGGCCTATTGATGTAATAATGGTAATGTAAGACTATTCGTGCATGTGCACTTGATTATCCAGTACTGTATACGTGGGTACCACCTACTCGATCCAGGGAAATGGTACTATGAACACGAAAGATTCCCGCCTCAAAAACGGGGGTCTACACATCCCCCGTCAAATCCACATCAACTCTAGCTGCTGCTGTTGGGGTGGTTGCAACAATCACTTGTCGATTCTCATTAGAGTCCCCCATTATCGTGGTTGGTTCTGATGATTGCAAAGCTACTACACTAGCACTCCACGCAGTTGCGCTGCTACTACTGGCATGAGATGAATCCATGACCTAAGATTTAGATAGAACAAACATATGGTAGATGCAAACTGAAACAAAGTTGTTATTATTTTAATCATGAAAAAATGTGCGGATTGACTGCAGAAAAAAATGAAGGGCTAAGAATCACAAATACATTAATCAGGAAAATACAAATAAGATGCGTAGTAAGAGTAAATGATCAAACAAATAAAAAATGCTAGCAACACCATGATAGTACAATGCCAGTACTAGAAAGGAATTAAACATTGACAGAGTTATCAACACTAATATCTCTCATTGCACTCAATAGGTTAAGATACTGTTTAGCATCTTAAAATGCAGACAAAATGGACAAGATATCAGCTGTGGACAAATGAACTACTACTACTACTACTAGATCAAAAAAGTTCTGGGCAATGAAGGATAGTCGTGCTAATTTCGGCTAGTAAAGTTTATCGGTACAAATTGCTGCTAGTGCTACCTAAGGTCATATCTTTTGGCTCAACAAGCAGTTGAGAATTGAGATTGCAAGTGCACCTCTTGAGTGGATCCAGTACTGCCTCGTACCTCTTGCGTGGTGCACTGGTGCGGGCATCGTGCGGGCAGGTGCGGGCGTCGTGCAGGCAGCGGCGGGAGGCGACGCCGACGGGGGCCGTCGGGCGGGCAGCGGCAGTAGGCGACGCCGACGGGGGCGTCGTGCGGGTGGCGGCGGAGGCGACACCGCCGGAGGCGTCGGGCAAGCGACGGCGGAGGCGGCGCCGAGACGGGGCGCCGGGCGGGCCAAGGCTGGATGGAGCCGGCCAAGGCTGGATGGCGGCGCGCCCCGTGCCGCGGCCCTTCTGTTGGAGCCGACCAAGGCCGGATGGCGGCGGCGCCACCGTGTCGCCCGTGGAAGCTGGGAGGAGAGAGTGAGAATGGAGTGGTGGAGAGGATTAGGGTTTTGATTTTTTTGTTGGGTTGGGCTTTTGGAGAGTTATGGGCCGACTGGGCCAGGCTCCTAAGGTCCGGATATTATCCGGCGAGATATCCGGATATTATCCGACCATATCCACTATCCGCCGGATAACACCTCTACCGTATCCGTATTCGTACCCGAAAAATATTATCCGTTTTCATTTTTGAATCCGAAATTATCTGAAAATTATCCGAAAATTATTAGCCGTATCCGATTTTTCGAACGGAACGCGGATATTATCCGTACCGTTTTCATCCCTACGCCCGCCGCCGCCACCTCCTCCCCGCCGCCGCCATCTCCTCCCATTTCTTGCCGAGGGGAGAGGAAGAGGGAGAGGGAGAGGGAAAGAGAGGGAGAGGGAGAGAGGCGGGGAGAGAGTGAGGGAGAGAGATCGAAAAATGTGCTAAGTGTTGGATCGGTGGAGAAGACGATGCGCGTTGGGGATATATATAGCCCTAAATTTTTAGTCTGGTTGGTGTCACCAACCGGGACTAAAGATAATTTCTCGTTATTTTCAATTCATCTTTAGTCCCGGTTGGTGTCACCAACTAGGACTAAAGGTAATTTCCCGTTATTTTCAATTCACCTTTAGACCCGGTTGGTGGCATCAACCGGGACTAAAGATAATTTTTCGCTATTTCTAATTCATCTTTAGTCCCGATTGGTGCCACCAACTAGGACTAAAGATAATTTCCCGCTATTTTCCAAATTTATTTGGTCCCGGCTAGGATTAACAAATAAATAATTAGTAAATAGGGCCAAATTAAATTCATTAAATATAGGTTTAAAATAATAATATTAAAATTTAATCAAACATAGATAATCCTAGACATTAATGTGCTCTTCTAGAGATTGTTCCTCTTTTGCCCCTCTCTATTTTTCATATTCATCTGAAGTTGTTGTTTTTTGGAAATTTTTGACTTTTTTGTTTTATTTTTTTATATTTTTTATGGACTTAGGAGCACACGAGAGGTAAATACAAAAAATTTGAGCGTAAACAAGCAAAAGACGTGGCCTATGAAAATTCGGAAGACACGCTCGAATCGAAAAACTTCCGCGCTCGAAAAGGCAACCTTCTAAGGCTTTTTGGGCAAAATAAAATCGCCGAACGCGGAGTCGGTATGCGAAAGTTATGACCGTTTTAAAAACCGACTCCGAGTTAGAGGACGAAACGGGAACAATGCACGTAAAACTTGTTACACGCGCATAAACTAGACGTGACGGCCAGAGTTTGAATGTTTTTATCAATATTGTACATCCCTCCGATTTGTATATTATCACCAAAATAATTTTAGAAAAAAATTATATATTGAGAATCATTAGTTAATAACGATATGATGATATGTAATTACAATGTAATGATTAAATTAAAGCTTCCTTCTATCTTTAATCACCCACCCCTACACAGCACCACACTCTCTGAAATTACAGATCTTCTCAAATTAATTTTAGGCCATTTGAATCATATAGCAAAATTTGTATATTTTTATTTAAGTTCAGTTAAAAAATAAGCACATTCACTTTTGTCTCGGTTGGTGTTACAAACCGGGACTAAAGATCTAAATGATCTTTAGTCTCGGTTCGTAACACCAACCATGACAAAAAATAGGACACAAAATGATGCTACAAACCAGGACTAAAGATAGCTGTCGGCCTGACAGATTCTGACAAGAATCTAACCGTGACTAAAGACGATCTTTAGTGCCGGTTTGTAACCCGAACCGGGACTAAAGGTCATAGAGATTCATTGTCTTTTTAAATCGGGACTAAAGATGATCTTTAGTCTCGGGTACAATTCAAACCAGAACTATTGTGGATTTTAGCACTTCAATCGAAAATGGTTTCTCCAGTAATGTTAAGAGATAATGTACGTACGTATGAATCCAAAAGCCATTTTTTGACCTACAATGTTTAGAGAAATGTTCAATTTGGAGAGAACTTTAAATATGAAACTTGTGGTGAAACTGGATTCTTTTTAAATTTGATATGACTAATTATTTTTTAGTGATAGATAATACACTTGTCAATAATAAAATATGTGTGTTGACTTCGTTAATTTTAGATATTATTTATCGTTTTCTAAACAGCTTTGCGGCAGGTATATCCTACAATGTTTGTGTTCACGTGTTCCAGTATGTATTTTTTGCATAATTTTTAAAAAAGAATGATGTTTTTAGCATCATTTTGAGGAAACATGAGGTTGTTTGTTTGATGCCTTGAGCCAAATCTGCCGATCCAGGCACCTCTACGAGAACTACCAGTGACTTTTGGGAAGCTTGATGCTACGCTGTGATGTTGCTAGTATATTATCTGTGACAAAGCTAACCTTCCAAAGTGGGTCGCTTGACTCTGACTTTGAGCTGGTTGGTTCAGTTTCTTGGTGGTTTCTTATCCAGAGAAGTCGAGAACTGAAAAACAGTTCAGACGAAAAACAGTTCAGTTCTAAATAAGTTAACTCAAAAGGTAACTTCCGAATGTAACTTCCGAATAACCTTTAGCTTTTAAAAAAAGAATAAACAGAGCCTTATTATAAGCCTTATTATAAAAAACAATAATCTCTCTCACACGCATATATATATATATAAATATACAAATATATATATATATATATATATATATGGATGCGATAGAACATATTTATTGAAGTCATGGTAACCAATTTTAGTATGTTCGTGAGTTAAATTTTATGATTAGTTCTCTAAACTGCTGAGTGAAATATATTGTTATACTGTGGTAATGTTTTTATTTTTAATAGTAACATTTTTTCTGTCATGTATTTTTGTAATTTTAATCATATGTGTCCATTCATTAGTAATATTTTTACCTATGGTTTTTAATAAACATGTGAAACTAAATGTTTTACATAATATGAGAATGGTAATATTTTCACAATCAACCTAAGTGGCATGACTAAAAATACATGAGTATCATAAGAGAAAGAAATTAGCAGGATGTGTGGAATAACTATGTACTCCATGACAAAGTGTGAAATAATTCAAATAATTTTTTTACATTTTCTTGATATAAACACAGTAGGATCCTTCGAGAAAAAACTCAAGGCCCCTGTCAATAATGAGAGTGCGACTGAGGATGGATCCAGTTGCCACCGCCGGTGGTGTCCTTCCATCGTAACCAATAGCACCACGCAGGTGCCCGTAGCACAGTTCATTACCGCCACTCCTTGATGCCGTTGTCGGTGCTACTTGCTCAACGCCATTGTCATCATTCAGCTACTCCACCGAGCCGCCGACGTCTTGGCCTTAGATGGCACACCTCCAACGCCTAAGTCCTGCCTCTCAATATAAAAAAGTTGAAGAGGGAAAAATGAAATTCATATAGAAAAACAAAACATATTTCAGATAGGCTGAGAACAAAATGACATTTCATAATTGATATTTATATATCTCTATTCACCAAAAAACAATATTTTATCAGCATATTTAAAGAAATGCAGGCACATTAACCTTGAAAAAAAGCACAGGTACATTACATAAAAAGGAGATTTCATTTTTGAATATCAATTGTTTAGGAAAATCTAGGTACTATATACTCCAGTCAAGCCAATTAGCTTATCCAGATTTTGGTAGGTAGAAGCTGTAAAATACACATCAAAATTCTATCTACACATCAACATTCTATCTACATACTGATATTCTTTGTAGAAATGATATATCTTCATTCAGCAAAAATAATATTTACGAACTTAAATATGACCTATTATTTGTGTGCTGACCATTTTTATTTTTAGAGATATAAAAAAGATGGGCAGATGGCACAGTTCTAGAAGGTTTAAAACTAGAGGGTGAGCATTTCAGCAAAAACAAATAGATCCATCTAGAAAAAAGATAAATTCTTATATCATGAATCATGATGCATCTATAAATAGCATTTAAAAATACATTTCTCTAAATCAGATTTTACTTATGATAGATTTTTAATTGACATTCAGAGCATGATGTTTCTAAGCCTCATAATTTTCACAACATTTCACAGCTTTAACACCAACAAAGTCCAGCCGACCAAAATAAAAATTTTAAATATGATTGCACTAAACCGAGAGAACAAATCAATGTAAAATCAAGGGCCAAACTAATGTTAATGCAACGGTGCTATTATTTCCTTTACATTATATATTTTAAGATAAATTCTCAGATCATGAATCATGATATATCTGTAAATGGCACTTGAAAAATTCATTTATCTAAATCAGATTTTATGAATGATAGATTCTAATTGACATTCAGAGCCAACAAACCTTGCAGCTAGCCCCCCGCCCCTGCCCATGATGGATAGATGCCATCGACGTGGCTGACCCATTGCGCCGCCCAGACAACATCGCGCCATCTCTCACGTAGTCAGCAAGGCCGACGCTAGGATGATGGATGTACTTGACAAACAAATAAAATTTCTATAGAAAAACATGCATATACTGCTTGTCTTGTGCAGTAGATTGGATTTGACAAACAACTAACAATTCTGTCCACACACACATTTGCTAGAGCACAGTACATGTTAAGACAACTCAACATTGATCAAATAAATTTATTCAACTGACTTTTGCAGCTGCTAAGTGCTGCCTGCCTAGTCTAGACATGCAGATTTTGCTAGTTTGTAGAACCTGAAGACAGAAATGCAGAACACATGCCAGAGGTTGTTACTATAAAGGACAAGGCAAATTTACTGATATATGTTCAGTGAAAGCTGTAAGCTGCGGCAAGGCTAGCCCGATTACGATAAATTCTCCTTCCAAGTAAACGTCGCTAACTGGGTACACAAACAAATGGCTACCAACAGACTTGACAACTTCGAAACCTCACAAACAAAATTTTGGGGACGTCCAGCAATCAAACATCATATATGAATTTGTGCTTACCTTTCCTAATGGGGAAATCCCTCAGTGATGAAGGGGAGATGGGCGTACCGAGAACAGCATATGGCCGGCGGGTGGCATTAGGGTGTGGCACAAAAGGGATCACGGTGGAGATCGATCTAGAGGCGACGTTGCCGATGGAGATGAGCGGATCCAGACGCGGCGTCGATTGTTGACTGCTGCTGTGGACGTTTTTCAGCTTGGCTGGCAACAAAATCATGAGAACAATTCCAGTTGAACAAAGTCACGAGAACAAAATTGATTTCGGATGGACGCTCTCAGGCGGCAGATGTGCAGGCGCCTAAGGAACAAATATAACTCTGCTGATATTTTGTTTAAAAAATTAGAACTATACCTATTTAATGGGAGCGTAAGCACATTGACCTATGTTAATGCCTCACTGTTTCCTCTAAATTCAGGTCGGGAATTGAAGACAGTGATTCTCACCAGAAAAATAATGCCTCGCTGCTTGATCTAAATTCAGGTTGGAAGTTGAAGAAAGTGATTCTCACCAGAAAATTCAGGTTGGCATTTGTGCTAGTAGACTGAACACTGAGGGTCTCAATGTACATCGCTGCCAGTATAATCCTTATTTGCACTGATGCTGCATCCGGATTCTGCACTCTGCCCCTGCGAAAAAATAGGCATATCTCGGCTTTAGTCCTGTCTAGTTATAAACACTAAACTAAAACCTGGGAAAATTCCAACCAGAAAGTAGAGTAGATTGAATCGAGAAAAAAATCACTATGAATCCAAACAGCATAGGGAAAAAGGCCTGATCACCAATCATGCAAACAGGAAAAAAACAAAAGCGAGAAAAAGGAAAGGGAATAGATCGGATTGGCATGGCAGCACCAAAGACGCTATCCTTCTCATGGGCGGATGCGGATCTCAATCACGCAGGCAAGTTCGGGGTTGTCGACGGGGCGGCTTGGGAAGGAAACGCAGATGGCGCCGGCCCTCGTCCAACTTCGCCCCACCAGAAACTTATTATGCAAATCTAGATGCTGCTGCTACACCTCCTCAGCCTCCTCACCGCACGCGTCGCTCTCCACGTACGGCGGACGAGGGCAGCGGGCGAGGGCAACGGTCGCGGTCTGGCGTCCGCGCCGCGAGCAGACAAAGGCGATTAAAACGGGCGATGCAGGCGGAACGGCGGCCGCCGATGAGGGCAAAGGACGTTGGCTCCTCCGTGTAGCCATCAGCTTCTCATTCCTGGAAACCATCGCCTCCTATCTCTAGATCCGAAAAAATTGGGGGAAAATGGTTGGTTAGTTATGGCCTGGGAACCAAGTGGATAATTGTGTATAGTAAAAGGTTTACTTCAGATGAGGGGATTGTCAGGGGTTGGGACGTGGGGTGGGTGGGGTGTTTGGGTTGGGTGGGTCATCTGTACTATACACACACTATACAACGCAGATGGATTGCCTTCTAGCTAAAACATAACCCACTCCGTTCGATTCCTCAGTGTCACATACTACCGCACCAAACTAAACCATCAGTAATAATCTATTTACTCGTCTATTATACATATTAGTTTATCCGTACTAACGTCACAACTTCATTTCAGAAAAGCAAGTCGAAACAACCAATAATGATAATTTTTTCTGTAATTTAGGTTTTATGCAATTTTATATGATCATGTATATGATCCGGAAAATAGCAGAAGCAGCAGGAAAGAAGCAAGTTAATCAACTCGACAAAATCAGTAACCGGCCATTTGACCACGTCGAGCAGTTTGAATGTTGAAAGAGCATTTAGATTACTTTAACATGTTGTCTTAGCTCCATTTAGATATCAAATATCTATATAGCATAAACGGAATCACTACAGAGTCATATCTGTTGACTGACAGCTAAGGCAAAAATTTATATATACGCTATACTCTTCATTTGATTTTGAATCTGATAGTGAAGATGTTGCCTTGCCACTGTTGATGAAACTTGATGATGACAACCTTGCAGTGAAGACCAACATCAGTAGTAGAACACTAACAAGTTGCTCAGCAACAAAATAACCTTCAGTTGATTCAGTAAAGTACAAAAAAGTGCATCTGTGGTGCTGACCAAAATAGTGTGGCCATCAAGACCGACATCACACTTATTAAGTCCTATAAAAAATAGTTCAGAAATAGTTTGAATGGTGAACTGTTGACAATTTAGAAATAGTTTTGACTAAAAAATAAAGATTCACAACACTAACAAGTTTTTTTATATGAGCCGACAAACTAACATTACTTTTATATCAGAGCTGACATTCTTCTTACTGCAATAATCATTGATGTAGAAAACACACATATTATACAACATTGATTTCAATTAGATACGCCAAATTAGGTGTCTTCTTTTTGATGTTTTGGCACAATGAAAATCATATTATTATGTTCATATTCATAAGGTATGTATCAGTTACTCAATACTTGTAACCTAACACTTGCTGGAAGAGACAAGGATTTCAGATGATAGCTGCAAGTCAAGTACTCACCGGCACGTGCTTGACCTCAAAGCCCTGGCAGAACATCTCAATGTCCCGCAGCTTGGAGAAGTAGAAACCTCTTGGAGCATCTAGTAAGTATTAACCTAAACAAGAAAAACTATTTTACTACAAAGTATAACAACCTAACTCATGATTTGGATATTTTCCAATGAGGCCAACAAAATGATGCAGATTGCAGAGTGTTTCATTGTTCTCGTCAGATTCTAAAGAAACCAAACAACACAAAGTGCAAAAATTAGAGCACAGTGAGTATGGCGTCATCAAACTGCTTCGAATTAGCAAAGGAATCGAGAAAAATTAGGATCCTACAAGGCCTTAACACCGCTGTATGACAAATTCTTGCCCAGAAATTGAAGCTACTGCATGACATGTCCACATGTCACATCACACAACTGGAATCAACTCTCATCAGCACTAAACATTTAGAGCTCGAAACACAAGGGCAGCAAACTGCTTCAATTGATTTCAGGAAA
This sequence comes from Oryza australiensis, assembly GCA_019925245.2. Classification (NCBI taxonomy): domain Eukaryota; kingdom Viridiplantae; phylum Streptophyta; class Magnoliopsida; order Poales; family Poaceae; genus Oryza; species Oryza australiensis. The sequence goes on from JAIFGZ020000516.1 coordinate 937,335, forward strand.
AAAAATCCTCATGTGGGGCGGCACAAGGCAAGGGAGAGAAACCAAGCCATGTCTCACCTTAGTGATCTTGAGCTTGTTGAACACATCCTGCAGGACCTTGTAATTCTGGATCATGTGCATCGGCACAGCACCGGGATGTGCCGCATCAATCAGTTTGCACGTAACTGCGCCTGATTCCGCCTGCAGACCATATGTGCACCGTGATTTTTCCAAATCATAGTGTCTCCCATCATCTTATGTCCATGCTACTTAAATATAATTAAATACTTAAGTTTGAGGACATTTCGACATGATAGGCTTGTGTCAGACCAACCGTTAGAAACAATTCCATAGAAGTTTACATTGACGAACAATGAATTTAAATAGAACACAAAAGTGTGTATAAGATGCCTGGTCTAAGGATGGTGGTCAATAGAGGGATCACTCCACTGGAGCCTAGAGGGTACAATATGGATGGCAGGGGAAGGTCACAGTATTGCAGAGACAACATGTCATGCTTATCCTGCCACTCATATCAAGATAACATATGTTTCCAGCCTTAGTATCCATAGAGAAATTTGTGATTTGATTGAAAACCCTTAGAAAGTTCTAGTAATCATGCACATGCAATGCACATCATGATCTATATTAAAATTGTATTCTTTCAAAAATCAAATTCATAGTAGTATCTAATCAAAAGCTAGGACACACATTTAAACAATCAATATACTTTCACTTTTAAGATTAACATAACATAGCTAATTAACCTTTTTTTGCTACTTAGTACTATGGAAATCCTCCCAATCATGCACTGTGATACTTTTCTATGAATAGGGAAAGCAGGTGGTTTAACAAAAAAAATGTAGTATGCACGTGGCACTTCAGATGGGCTAGTAACGAGTGAAGACAGGCCGCATGCAGAAGACGATCACCAGCAGGCAGCGAGGGGAGGTGGAGGCCGGTGCGTGTGTGGAAGCAATTTGGCTGAACTGCATGTGGTGTCGCCTGAACATAAGCTATAATAAGGCATCACTTCAGCTGTAATAAGTACCACCAATTTGGCAATATTCTGAAGCATAACCTAACCTACTTGTTCAAGTAATAATACAGAATACCTAAAGACATATATATGAAGTGAACAATTAGGCAGAAAGGAAAGCAGTTGTTCGGCAGCCAGAAAATTTCGATTGATCAATATTCGGTAGCAGGAAGTCCGTTATTTGAGAAGTCAATTGATCAATGTTTCGATGGAATGGGATGGGATCGAAGACAACTGCTCCTTTTTATATTAGTTTGCAAGAACTTTAAAACCTCAATTTTCCAAGAACTTTAAAACCCCAACCAATGAAACAATTTATCGAGCAACTATTGAACTTGGGAGAAGCACATCAAAAGGCAGAAGAAGCAAATCACAGCTAGAAGTAGATCGAATGAGAGTTGGACGATGAACAAGAAATAGAGAAAAGGTGTGTAAAGAATAACAGTTGTCTTATTCATGTATATTTTAGGAGGGCACATATATCAAAGAACTAACCCAATTAAAGATTTACTTCAGAATCAATGTGCATTTGTATGGGTGAGAGTCTCTTCGAAAGAAGTAGTCCAGCGTGAATCAGGCTCATGATGTTCATCACACATCAACTCAAAGACTGGCCTTATGGCTTTTGTATGCCTCCTCGACAAAAGTTCTGCCTAAAGAAACACAATCTAGGAAGGGCGCCCAACCACTATGGTTAATTGAAAAAAAATATAGCATAGGTACTGTTGATAGTTTTCATTGCAAAGGAGAGGGTAAAAGACTTCAATGATAGAAGGATGGTATGAGACCACGCTGGATCAAAAAATTACCTTTGATGATTTGGCATATTATGTTGTAGACCATGTGTGGTATGAAAAGTTCCATCAGGACAACAATATGACTACTTTGTGTATAAGTCATGGGGAATTAATTTTTCATCGCCTGCAAGAAGAAAAATATTAGTAGATAAATGGAAGGCAGAGCAATAAAAGAAGACCACTCCACAGGAGCAACATTTTACTGATCAGGCATTAAAAGACATTCATAGCGCATACAATGGCACACCCCTTATGAGTTCCAAACTGTACCTCCTGATGACATAATTTGGCCAATGGCACTCTCATTCCAGGCTTCGATATCAAGATTTAGTTTCAGAGCATCTTGAAGAGTAAAATAGTAACAAGAGATTTCATCGTTACTTTTTTATCATATCATTGTTGTTTTTACTGCATACATCAAATTGCTGGAAATGTATATGTCCATGTAAACAGAAACAGAAGAAAGAGCTCTACTGTTTCATAAGGAACTAATATGCATGATGGAATCACAAAATATTTTGTCAACTCTCAATTTTTTGAAACTCTTGTAGGAAATCAAATCAAGGAGTACTCTCCATCTAAACTTAGTGGGAGCCTGGGAGGTACAAAATCAATTCAACACACCCAGACCTTGAAAATAGAATCTTTGAGGCATTTTGTCAAAAAGTTCATGAGCGATTGAGCACCAAAGTGTCTTTCAACACCATAAACAGACAGCAAATACCGAATACCCATCCTTATTCTAGTTCTATTCCAGAAAAGTAGCAGACTAAGATGCTCCCCGGCAAACATAAATATATTGGACCACAAAGATATGGATGGGACTTCAATCTAACTCTAAAACTTCAATGGTACCTGTAGGGAATGGATTATTTGTAGCATGCAAACACTGGATTGATGAAGCTCTGATGCTTTGATGTAGGCGCAAAGTGTATTTTGGTCGAGACGCTGAATGATAGCTGACACATGTCTTCAGAGCACAAATATTTCTCATATTACATATCAGCCTCAGAAACTACCAATACAAATTGGAAAAATTAGGAAAGCATAAAAATGGAAAGACAATATGTTCACCTGCTTGTTGATAAGCTTGTGTAGTCGGCGAACTCATTGCTTCAGTTAAGTTCAGGTCGAAGACCACCAACGGCAGCCGCATTGCCAATCACCACAGCCACCTCATGCTCCTCCCACAGATTGGCAAGCGCCTCATCCTCACCAAGCAAGTTAGGGCTCGGGAGTGCACGAAACAAATATACCCGTCCACCGGAGCAGCAGAAGGGGCTTAACGGCGAATATCTTATAGATGCTGTAATCACCCCTTTTCCCTTCTAGACTCCGGCGATGGGCTCTCTGCGAGAGAGAGGAGGGCGGCGGATGGGGGCGACGGCACGCGGCTGGGCGCGGCGAGGACTGGAGGGCGCAGCGGCGGCGTGGGCTCGCGCGCGAGGGCTAACAGCGGCGGCGCGGCGCGCAACGTCGGCAGATGGGGGCGGCGGCGCGCGCGGCAGTGGATGGGCGCGATGGATGACTGCGAGAGAGAGGAGGGCGGTGGATTGGGGCGGCGACGCGCGCGGCGGCGGATGTGGGCGGCGCGACGCGATAGATGGCAATGGCGCGGGGGCGCGGGAATGGCGCACGAAAATAGAGGCGGCGAGAGCGGCGGATGCGCGGGTGGCGGACGGGGATGGCGTGCGGGGCGGAAGACAGGGATGATGGCGCGCCGCGAGCGGCGGATGAAGGCGGCGAGAGCGGTGGATGGAGGCGGTGGAGCGGAGGCTCGGGTAGCGGACGGGGATGGGAAGGAACCGTGGCGCCCACACGATTGCGATGGAACGGAGAGGGTGACGGACGGGATGGCGCCCGCGCGATTGCGATGGAAAGGAGAGGGTGGCGGACGGGGATGGCGCGCGCGAGAAGGATGATGTGCCGCGTGATGGGAGCGTTTGATGTGTATCTGTATTATAAATGGTTGGTAAAGGTTTATATTAGAGTATTTTTAAGAGGAGTTTTAAACGGTTTTTTAAATCTGTTTTTTATATTTTACTTGAAAAAACTGTTCCACAGAGTTTATATATAGATTCGTAAAGAAAGAGGTTCTCTAAAATTAATTTTTTGTTCCCGAAACTAGAAAGAACAGATCTATTCTCAAAACATTTCAGCGTGAGTTCTTTTTACTTTTTAGCGCGCGCCAGGCCCTCTCCCGCGCCAGGACATTCTAAGCATGTTTGTGAACTTTTTCAGATCAGCATAGTAAATGATTACTTCTCTGATTACATCAACAAAAAGTTCTACAATGAATCAGGTAGCTCTCTGTTTGAAGCTGCGTGCTGCGTCTTGCCTGACGAGAGACTGAAGAACGACGCACCGATCTGGATGTCGCAGAAGAGCCCTGATATGCACGTCGCCGAGGCGCTAGCCAAATCACATCACCGATCTTTGAACGAAGGTGTCGCAACCTTCGATCATGCAGAACAGATCACGACCTTGGACCTAGCGAGCGCCTACACCTGGAGATCGCGGTTGATCGCGCGACGAGCGAGCACCTTGACCTGGAGATCGTGCACGCCTGACTGACGATCGTAGCGGAGATCATGCGAGCGCAAAACAACGATCATTTTTCTCGTGACCCATTTAGTTATCAAATAGAGATGTTTTTAGAGAATCTGCTAAATATTTTGAGGATTCTCAATATACTCTTTTTCAGAAACCAACTTATAAGATCCTGTTGAAGATGCTCTTAGAATGTAACGGACGACAGGTGATGGGCGGCGTCCTCTCATCCCATCCCCATCCACGCCAACCCTGTCCGTATCGATGGATTCAACGCCCCGCGCCGTCGCCATCACCTCCGATGGCCGACGAGGAGAGGAGCAAGTCAGCGTCAACGGTTCCCCGTCCCTATCACCGATTGTTGCTGACAGCGAGGGAAGGATGAGGCCGCGTTGGTACGAGGGGCTTGCCGTTCAATGGCAGTTTGTGGGCGCAAGGGTATCGGTCACCGACAGCGGATATGCCCACACGTCACAGCAGCACTAGATCGATGCCAGGGCACCTCGCTACCTCCTTCCCACAGCGGCAACATCACTGATTTGCGATGCGCGATGGTAACGAGGGTAAGTAGTTGAATACATGGAGTTCTGAACTTTTTTTTACTTTACATCTTCGTCATTTTGCTGATTTGCTGCTGCAGTTCTGCTAATCTGCTCATGTATTCTTCTTCTTTCACACTTTGTCGTTTGCACTCGTGTCGATCGGCAGCGGACGCTGGAGGCCTTGGCCAGGCAAAGCAGGCACGGCGCGTGACCCCCGGTCGGCAGGTGTGAATCCGCTATCTTCTTGGAAAATGCTTCACGCTGACACAACAGATCCATCACACGTTCGTATGAATTTCAAATTACAAATAATTTTTTCTCTTAAATTATTTATCAAAATTTCAAACTAATATTATCATTGAATTCGTTACAATTAAATCTTTATAACATGATATCACATAACTCTATTCCGACGACTTTTTATACTAAAGCATCTAGAGAAAAGTAAAATACCTTAAACATTTTTATTAAAATAATTTTTAGCAAGAGGTGAAACATTCCTCAATAACACGATGTAACACCGTTTGACGATTTGCACCAAATCGGACGTCCGATCCGTATCTCCTTTAAAAACGCTTCAATCCGGACGGGCGATCCAATGAAAAAAATCAAACAACAATCAGACGCTCGCATGTTTTCTCCTCAAGTATTATGCATACATGAAAAGTTATTATTAAACTTCAAAACAAATTTCCTCTCAAACTACATATCCAATTTATGATTCAATCGTACCATTGTATTAATATCAATTAAATCTTTAAAACAAGATATCACATGACTATATTTCGATGAATTTTTTTACTGAAACATTTTTCTTTGATAAGTGAAACATCTAAAACATTTTTGTTGAAATATTTTTTCTAAGCGGTGAAACATGTTTTACCGAATGTTGGAACATCCGAAACATTTTTACTAGAACATTTTTTATTGAGCAGTGAAACATCTGAAACATTTCTATATATGGAATGAAACATCATTCGATAATTTATAAATTATCTGATGTCCGGGGCGTAGTCCTCTCCTATCTTCTTACCCCTAGCCCGACATACTGTTTATCTCTATGTTCCCCATCTTCTTACCAAAAAATGTTGTGACTCAAGTGTCCATTTGTGATCTTTGTTGGCATCACCAGATACTTCAGCTTGGGAGGTGTGGGGGTGTTACCCTGGGATAGCTCACAGAGCGGAGTCAAGGTCAGTTGAAGTCGGACCAGGGATCCTCGGGACAGGGTCGGCAGCCCGACCTCCTCTTAGGGTCGGTTGCCCCGACCTCCCCTCAGGTTCGACTTCAGTGTTCCTTCTTGACTTCGACTCATCGGCCCGACCTCGGATCTCCTTGGGAAGGAAGGCTTGCCTTGCAAGGTTCGCAGAGGAGGCAAAGAGGGGACAACCCAGTAGAAGATGACGTCACCCGACAAAACTATGTAGATAGTACCTACGGAAGGTGGATCCCAAGGCAGGATAAGACACAAAATGCCCATGGCGTGCAAGACCCGAGGGGACCTCTATGTACTTTTTAGATATTGTTTGTTCTTGTTTTTTAGTCTTTAGTCTTAGCTTTCTTAGCCCCTAAGTCCTCTTATAACTGTCCCCTTGAGCTAGAGGGTGAACGGCCAGGGGATCAACTTTCGGATCACTTCTTGATCGCTAGAACACCCAAGAACTCTCTTCATTGTAATCCTAGTTCATACATCACCCCAATGAAGATCACTAGACGTAGGTGTAGGATCGAGATGTCGACTAGAGGAAGGGTGAATAGGCGATTTAAAACTAAGTGACACTAATTCGAAACTAACCTAAGTTGCTAGGCTTGGTGGGAGAAGAGTCTAACTAAGCAACAAGTTAAGTTTTGCAATCCTAGGGTGATAGTGACTCAATTATGTCTCTACAAATGTAATTGCATAAAAGTAAATGCAATAAGTAAATGAGACAAGATACAAGGAGTTTTTCGCCGAGGTTCGAAAACTCGCTGGTTTCCTAGTCCCCGTTGAGGCGAGCCCAACTCCACCGCTCAATCACGAAGCCACCGCACGCCCACTTCGTCAAGGGGTGGGCAAGGTGGGAGCCGGCCCACGGAGAGGACTACCCAAGCCTCGATCACTAGGGTAGTTCTTCCTTCGCTCCGAAGATGGTGAACTCCAAACCACTCACAATCCGGCACCGGGCCTCCTCCACAATCTTCTCAGAGAGGTCACCGGGCAACTCCTCCACAAGCCGTCTAGGAGGCAACAATCTTCAATACTAACAAGTAATCTCGCGGCTTGGAGATGATCAAGTGCCACACTAGCTCTATAATGAAGCAATGCACTTGGCTCTTGGCTAAATCAATTCTCAAACACACCAAGTGGATGAACACAAAGCTCAAATGAGTGTGAGAGAAGTGCAAGGGTGTATGCAATTGAAGAGAGTGCCAAGAAGAAGTCCCTTGCAGCCACAGGGGGTTATTTATACCCCACACCAAGTAAAATAGCCATTGGGTAAGCCCCGGAGCCCGAATCGGCTAAGGTGTCATTCGGCTGATACCGAATCAGACAAAGTAAGCCGATGTAGCCGATTCCGGTATGACAACATTGGAGACACCATTGGATCAAGATATGTGCTTCATGAGGATTGTCATATAAGGAATAGAGTCCTAAAAAGGCAATTGTATTCTATTAATTAGAAAAAGTTTGTTAGTTTCCTATTTTATCTTTAGGAAAGTGTGTTACTATCCGGTAAGGATTCGGTTTGTTTCCATTTATCTTTAGGAAAGTTTGGATTTATAATTTGTTAGGATCTTTGTTTCTCTATTAACTGACGGGTATAAATATGTAAGCCCGGGGTTCATGTAATTCATGTCTCGATCAATACAACTTCAGCGCATCGCCCCCTTTTACCTTTTCTACTTTGTTCATCATCCGGCGAGACTTGGCACCCGATGCGGGGCTGCATCGGCTTCCATCTCTGGCGAAGGGGTAAGTCCAAGGTCCTCCCGGCCCAGGTATATCGTATCTATCTTTAGTTTCATTACCGTTCATAGATACATCGGCTTCGTTAGGACTTTCTCAGTTAGGTTCGATATTCTGAATAAGTCAATGTTTCTGTAAACGTAATGTCGCTTTAGGTAGATTTGTTATATCCATCACATTAGACAGATCTATCAGCTCATCGAGCATTAGATTATCATATACAATCTCGTGCTGCATCGGTTAGGTCCAACCTAATAATTGTTATCGATAATCTTAGTCTTGTTAAGCCGATAGGTTCATGCTAATGTTTCACCGGAGGGTTAGCCGGTCTTATCACATGTCTCGGTTAATCTAGCCCTAGTATCTCGATTTGGTTTTATCGGCTATCTCTCGCTTTAGGGTTTCTACCAATATCGACTAAATCGTTATATTAGATTAGATTAGCTTAGGCATCTACCACCCTGAAAATTAGTCAAAGGCTTGATTGTCTATATATTGCGTTTCTTTTCATACTTAGTGCTGCATCAATTCAGTTTGACTTGCTATGTCGTGATTAGAACCGTAGTCTCTAGCCGATAAGGGTTTTGTCGGGGTTTCAGCCGATGAGTTATCTGGACTTCGACATCGGCTGGAATCACACAATCGGCTTTCAACGGATCATTGTTTTGATTATCGGTCTATCGGTCGATATGATTTATGCTCTACTATTTTGCATATCTTGTTAGTGGCGGGATCAAACCGCGGCACACCCGCGCTTCATCTCGTCAACACATTTTTGGCACGCCCAATGGGACCAAGTGCAGACTTTTGAGTTCAACACAATGTCCAGCGACAAGAACCCAAAAATCAACGAGGAAAACGTCATCCCGGTGAAGATTGAACAACTGTCAGCTGAACAACTAGCCGAGCTACAAACGGATGGTCGAGCAAGCTGCGGGGTAATTCTGCAGTCCTTCACCCAGAACCAGATCTCGGGGCCGTCCTCCAGTTTAAGTTCAAGCTCGAAGACCTCAACATGTCCTCCGAGGAGGACGGAAGGAAGAAGAAAATGGAGGATGTTAAACAAGAACAAGACAATTTGGGACTTCACACTCTACAGGACCGAATCGACTCGGCTGTGCACCGCACTCTCATCAATCAAAGTGGCATACTGGTCAATACCCTCAACAATATGATAGCCACTATGGTCGACTCGAGGATAGCCAAGCAACTGCCAAGGGGGCCGACTTATTTCACTAACAACAAGTTCCGGGTACAGGACGCCGTCAACTCAAGGCTTGCCAATCCTGCGCAGGCGCAGAGATCCTCAAAGTGCGGCTCCGATTCAACCAAGCGCGCAGGCATCGATGTCAGAGCCGCATCCCAGGATCCTGGTCCGACAGCAGGCTCAACATCAGGGCCATGGTGGCCCGATAGTGACACAGGAGCAAGTGGAAAATATGTTCAACACCAGTCGGCGGCCAATCATGCCCAATGAGCCGATTGGCAGTATTCCCCCGGCTCCACATCATAGCCCTATCAGAAGTCGGCTACCCCCTGAGCAGTCACCGCCGATCATGTTTCGGCCACCCCTCGTTGGGAAACACTTTCAATACCAACATCTGGGAGGCCAATATAATCAGCAATATCGGCCACAGATGCCACCGTCACTTCAGTATCGGCAATGACCTATATCGTACGAACAATACGAGCCGATACCCCAAGCTCAAGACAACAGACCCTGGGCCGACCTGATTGCCGATGTGATGCGTGATCAGTTCGGCCTCAAGCTAAAGGACTCCGGCCATATGTACCGGTACCCGTATCCATAGCACTTCGAGAGGGTGCCACTTCCAAACCGGTACAAAGTGCCAGACTTCTCCAAGTTCTCGGGGCAAGACAATGTGTCTACCTACGAGCACGTCAGTCGATTCCTGGCTCAATGCGGGGAAGCATCAGCTATAGACGCACTCAGGGTTCGCATATTCCCGCTATCGTTATCAGGATCGGCCTTCACCTAGTTTTCATCGCTGCCATGCAACTCGATACAGAGCTGGGCCGATCTTGAGAAACAATTCCACCACTATTTCTACTCCGACAACCATGAGATGAAACTGTCGGACTTAACCAGCATCAAACAAAAGCACGAAGAATCGGTCCAAGATTATATTCAACATTTCAGAGAAATGAGGAACCGATGCTGCAGTCTGATTCTATCGGACTCTCAGCTAGCCGATCTGGCGTTTCACGGCCTTCTGCCGCCAATCTGTGAAAGATTTTCGGCTCAAGACTTCGAGATCAGAGATTTCAAGAATCTAAGAAGGCCTTCAAAAAAGTCACCCACGTCGCCTACGCAATAGACACAGACTCAAGCGACAGTGATGCGGAGGTGGCAGCAGCCGAGTGGACCAGGAACAAGAAAGCAATAACCTGCCAATGGTTAAAAAGGTCGGCCAAGGAAGAGAAATATGACTTTGATATCACTAAAGCCGACAGGATCTTCGATCTGCTCTTGAAGGAGAAGCAAATTCGACTGCCAGACAATCATGTTATCCCATCAGCCGATGAGCTCAAAAAGAAAAAGTATTGCAAGTGGCACAACACCACCTCCCACAGCACGAACGATTGCAAGGTATTCAGGTAGCAAATCCAATCGGCCATTGAAGCCGGGAAGATAAAGTTCAAACAATCGGCTAAGCCGATGAAGGTTGACTGCAACCCTTTCCTGGTCAACATGGTCCAAACTGGCCACAGGTGAGCTGATCGGCAGCACCGAATGACATACAACTTAGCCGAAACGCTAAAATCAGTTAGCACCGACTCAGGGCCACCACAGAGAGCCAATTGGAGATATGACTGCGTCAATCAATATGGTGCACACCAATGCACGATCGGCCCATCGTTGGCCCAGGCAGGACAGCCGGCTGTGATTCCAACGTAGGATCTAGGAGTAAGAAGAAAGCCGGCGCGACAAGCTATACCAGAGGGCGCCTGATCAACTGGGCGTGGCATACTACCGCCGCCACGACGGTTGTGACTCGCATTGGCATTGCGAGTTCTTTAGGTTCTGCTGGGAGCAAGGAATGAGGTTGCCAACCCTCGAAAATTGCCCAGCGTGCAGTGATTACAGAGAGGACGAATACATGGGACCACAACGAGAGAGTTCTAGCCGATTCGTCCCTCGAGCCGTTTAGCCTAACCGACATAAACCTTCTGTTCATGATCGGCTTGGCCCCATCCACCAAGACTTCTTCTAGGAAGAAGATCAAGAAGAAGCCAATGACAAGCAATCGGCCAACCCCCCAAGGTGCCCTTCGGACCTCTTCACCAAAACACAAAAGAGAAAAATTCAGCGGCTCAAGAGCGAGGGGCAGGAGGAAGAAGTGCGGCAGATGATCCAACAACAACAACGTCGGCAGGGCACAAGGCGATGGCACGCCAAGAAACAAGCGGCCCCAGCCGATGAAAGTCCAGCCAACGAAAGCCCAGTCGACAAAGCCAGAAGGGCGGCAAAAGGCAAAGCAGTAGTCTCGGCATCACTCAACATGGTCTTCATTCTACCAGCCGAGTTTGAGGCTGCCGAGGCTGACACAGACACAGTGGAAGAGACCATGGCTAGACTAGTTTTGTCCCTAGAACAAGCTATTTTTGAAAAACCTGAGGGGACTGAGAATCGGCACCTAAAGCCACTATACGTTAAAGGATTCGTCAATGGCAAGCCGATGTCTAAGATGCTGGTTGATGGAGGAGTTGCTTTCAATCTAATGCCCTATGCAACTTTTAGGAAGCTGGGGAGGAGCCAAAGACCTGATCAAGACAAACATGATTCTCAAAGACTTCGGCGGCAACCCTTCAGAGGCCAAGGGAGTTTTGAATGTTGAGCTGACCGTCGGCAACAAGACCATGCCCACTACGTTTTTCGTCATCGACGGGAAGGGGTCATATAGCCTGCTACTAGGAAGGGGTTGGATTCACGCCAACTGCTGTATCCCTTCTACAATGCACCATAGTCTGATCCAGTGGCAAGGCGACAAGATAGAGATCATGCCAGCTAACAGGTCAGTTAACGTTGCTAATGCCGATTTGCCACTCTGGGAAATCGATGGTATTGATCGTCTGTTCGGCAAAATCTGGCAAGCTGATTTTCTAAAGGTGTCCGATTCTGATTACAGGCCATTGGAGACGACGAGCCTCAGTTACTACTTTGAAGGCATCGTGGAGGGCTCGAGCGTCTACAGCGAGGACACCGTGGACGACAACGACGGGAAACTTTGGCAAGGTTTTATGTCGGCCGACGAGCTAGAAGAAGTTGACATAGGAGCAGGAGACAGGCCTAGGCCGACATACATTAGCAAAAATCTGTCTTCTCATTGTAAGACTAAGCTAATCAATTTATTAAAAGAATACAAAGACTGCTTTGCTTGGGATTATTGTGAGATGCCTGGTCTTAGCCCATCCATTGTCGTGCATCGGCTGCCTATAAAGCCTGGATATTGGCAGTACAAACAACCTCCCAAGAGGTTTAAAGCCGATATGTATGATGCAATTAAAGTCGAAATCACTCGGCTGTACGATGCTGGATTTATTCGGCCTTGCTGATATGCAGAGTGGGTGTCCAACATAGTTCTAGTGCTAAAGAAAAACGACAAGCTTAGGGTGTGTATCGACTTCAGAGACTTAAACAAGGCTACCCCTAAGGATGAATACCCAATGCCTATAGCCAATTTGCTCGTGGATGCCGCCTCTGGCCACAAGATCATAAGCTTCATGGATGGCAACGCAGGTTACAACCAAATATTCATGGCCGAAGAAGACATTCACAAGACAGCCTTCAGATGCCCAGGAGCAATCGGCCTGTATGAATGGGTCGTCATGACGATCGGCTTGAAAAACGCTAGAGCTACGTATCAAAGGGCCATGAACTATATTTTCCATGATATGATTGGCTCCCTGGTAGAAATTTACATTGATGACGTCGTCGTTAAATCCAGGGAAGCGAAAGACCATATAGCCGATCTAAGACAGGTTTTGGAGAGAACGAGAAAATATGGCCTGAAGATGAACCCCTTGAAATACGCGTTCGGCGTATCGGCCAGACAATTTTTAGGATTTCTTATTCACGAAAGAGGAATTGAAGTTACACCAAGGAGCCTTAACGCAATCAAGACCATTCAGCCTCCAAAGAACAAGAAGGATCTACAGTCTATGATCGGCAAAATTAATTTCATCAGGCGATTCATAGCCAATCTTTTAGAAAAGATGGAGCCGTTCACACCTCTGCTTCGGCTAAAGGCCGATCAAGCATTCACCTGGGGGCAGAGCAGCAGAAAGCACTGGACAATATCAAGGACTATCTAAGTTCACCCCCAGTCTTAATTTCTTGGCCGTTCAGAGGTTGGGGAATCGACATGATCGGCCAGATCAATCCACCCTCAAGCAAAGGACACAATTTTATATTGATGGCTACCGATAAGGGTTTCGTCAGGGTTTCAGCCGACGAGTTATCTGGACTTCGGCATCGGTTGGAATCACACAATCGGCTGTCAACAAATCAGCTATTTTGATTATTGGTCTATTGGCCGATATGATTTATGCTCTGCTATTTTGCATATCTTGTCAGTGGCATGATCAAACTGACTGGCACGCCTGCGCTTCATCGATTCTAGGACCTGCACTGGAGCTAAGCAGATCTCCCAGACTAGCGTGTTGATTTTTCTCCTAAACAGATACCTGAGTCGACCATCGGATCCATCGATTAGACACCCTGACCACTTTCTTTTACCTCCTTGGGTAGCCTCCTCGGAGGACTGCCGACCATCCCGTCGACAGTTGGCGCGCCAGGTAGGGGCGCTTCTTCGCTGTTTCAAGCGATCCGATGGTTGTTGTCTTCTCCACCGACTTCACGGTGCCTGTCGGGACGACATTCGTCTTCGGGAGCCTAGTCTTCTGTGCCGACGACTTTAGCCGCCTCACCCTCTCTCAGGAGACCTCTGGTGAGATGGGGTGCATTTGTGCGCATGAAAAGATCATGTAGATTCTACTTTTGAACAGCTAATGTGGACCCCCGTTTTCGAAACGGGAATCTTTTGTGTTCATAGTACCATTTCCCTGGATCGAATAGTTTGGTACCCACGAAATACAGTACTGAATTATCAGGTGCAAATGCACGAATAGTCTTACACCAAAAGTATTACAATATAGGCCTGAAGGCAATATCCAACATATAGGACCTCATGGTCCAGATACAACCAAAAGCAGAAATTAGGTAAGACAGCGGAATGGAAGGCAGCGGCTTGTCGATTGCCACAGGCAACGACCGGAGACTAAGACCTAGCAAGCACCATCGTCTTCTTCATCCTCCTAGCAGTAGGCATATGGATCCTCCAAGTCTTCATTCCCACTATCTGAAAGTTTGTGCGTATAGCAAGGGTGAGTACCAACCGTACTGAGCAAGCCAACACGGAAAGATGCACATGATAGGGGATTCTCAAGGAATGGTTGTGGTTTATTTGCACAAAGCTAGTTTTGTAAATCTTTCACAAACCTATCATCTAGCCAAGTCAAGTTTTAGTTTCATAGTTCATTAAGTTGGCGATGGTTCTGTCCACCATCCATTGTGATACCAAGGATTGCTTCCCGCCACCGGATCGTCATGTTTTTCTGAGGAGTCTACCTCTTTTCGCATATCGAGAAGTTGATCCACCAGCATAAGAAATCATCATGCACACCATCCCATCATTTTAAAACTTATGAGTCTAGCCACGAGAGAAACTTGTCATGCCGCTCATTATTCGTGAGCACGGCTATTCGAATAGATTGATTTACTCACACTGCAGTGGATGTACACTTTACCCGTACTCCGTGACTGCCCAACAAATGAGCCTACGTCCCAACACATGAGACGGTCATAGAAATGCTTTTCGATAACCTCACTTTGGCATTACCCACTGCATGAACTTAAATCCTCTTGCACTCTAGCCGTCCTTTCCTAGCAGCGAGAGGAGTTCTGGCACTACCGGGGTAAGGGAAAACTTCATTCTTTAAGTTGTAATTAATTTCAATTTTCAATCCTCCATTCTTAGCCTCAATTCTCATCCTCATCTCATATATAAGAACCACTATGCAGGGGTACTGCCTCCGCTCGGCTATCTACTCTGCTAGGTCTATACCCATTCGAGAAGTACGGTTGTACTGGCTCGTTCCATGTTATAAGTCTCATGGCTCGGTCCTTAATTGACCAGGGTCGGCACTTGCCTTTTCCAGAATCCACCCAAATCATCCAGCCGCCCCAGTCTAAAACATTAGTTTTGTATTTTCAATTTTCATCAAAACTCTTTTCATCATTCTCAAGGCAATGTGGCGCTCATGTCTCCACCTGCCGTATCTCAACTACCTTCCCTAAGGTAGTTGCCCAAGCATATAGCTCTTTGTGAAAACATGAGTATGCAAGAATCTAGTATAAGCATGGCTAAGCATTTTACTGAAGATTTCCTTCGGACATGTCATATCGAGGGTTACAAAGAATATATCTAAAAGTAAACAATATCAAGGCATCGCATATCAAGCATAGGTATTTTCTTGTGTAAAGCATGCATATTTGTATTTTAAATCAACATCATTTCACAAATAGGATCAACATGTTCAAAGGGAGTGATGACTTGCCTTTCTCGCACACTTGTTGGCTGGGGTCTTCCGCGTAATCAGCTGCTTCCTCGGATGCTAACCGTACGTGCGAGGGAAAGGATTGAATTCGATTAGAATTTAGTAAAATCCCATAAAAGCTAAATGAAAGCATAAAAATGACGCCTAATAATCTAATATGGTCTTGAACGTCATTAGGTTCGATAAAACCGAATTTGTAAATGAGAGGGAGTGAGAAAGAGTTATAGTGATTTGAAAATCCGATGATACAACCGATTCAAAAAGTATATTTAAACATAGCAAGCACAATATCCAAGTTAAAATACTTTTGTGTCGTAGGCATACAAAAATCCTAAAATTTATTGAAGTGGTAACCCGAGGGTTAAATGAGATTTTTGGAATTAACTATTCTAAGATTTTGTATAAAAATAATTTCGGCAACCACACTCTGGAGTTTAGGATATATGGCAAAGATCAGTGGAGTCGTAGGTTAGGTTGTACTGGATTGGAACTTAACTAGGTTGAATCACCTGAGAGAAGGAGGGAATGAGTGCTCGTAACACCGGAACTTTCGACGTGTTCGATCAGAACTTCCGGTTGCTCCGATTTCTGACAAAGAGATTTGACCGGTACTTCCGCCGCTTCACCGGAACTTCCAGGTGAGCACTTGGCACCTATGGCGCGGCGGCGCGGCGGTGCTTAGCGAGGCGAGAGGAGGAGGCGGAAGTGGTGCGGGGTGGCAGGGGAAGCCGGGGCCTATTTATAGGCACGACGCGGGCTCGAAGCGGCGCTGTGGCTTACGCGCGCGGCGTGGCTGACGCCGACGTGGCGCGGCCACAGTGCGCCCGACGCGACGGCGCGGCGCGGCTGACGGTGGCGCGGTGTGGGAATAGCGGCGGCGACAGGACACGGGGGGCCGCGGGTACGCTGACGCGACGACGAGGTGATGGCGGGCGCACTGGCGCGCGTGGGCGCGGCGCGTGCGGCACGTCGGCGGCGTGGGGCACGGCGTGGCTAATGCGAGCATAGGGTGGCGATGCGGCTGCAGTGCACGGACGCGACGGTGGGCGTTGACGCCGGGGACGGCCTGGCACGCGCGTGCGTACGGCGGCGACGTGCACGACATGCGTGATGTGATGGCGCCGGTTGACCAGTGACCGGAACTTTCAGTCGGTCTGGCCCGAAACTTCCGGTCAGACAAGACTAAGGATAATTTTCCTACTTGATCCTAAACCTAATCTTGTATAAATATTTTCCCAAAATAGTTTTTGGTCTTACAAATTCCTTTTCACAATTACTAAGGTTTTCCCATATATATATATATATTTATATTGAATATTTGGCAAAATCATTTTATTTCAAGAGGTCAAAATCATTTCAAATTTTCCTTTCCAATTACCAAATAAATAACTCAAGCAATAGAACTCTCGAATAAGAAGCGATAAGATCCAATAGAAAGCAATGACGCAAAAGTTTTTGTGGATTCCGAATTTTAGTTTTCGATTTTTAAGTTCCTGATTTCCGGGTGTTACAGCTAAGTACTCTTCACTTAGCTCTTTTTATAAAGCAGCTTCGATATCTCTCCTTTTATCGCTTGTTGCTTTCTATCCCGTCGCCAAGCAGACCATGTATACTCAATAACTTTCGTGCTATGCTTACGGTCAGCCTTAAGCCATGCGGCCCCGACCCACAATAGTCGGGATTCCCTGGTAGGATGTTATTGAGTACTCTCAAGTTGCTTGGGGGCTTGACGGATTCTCCCGATCATCGGGTAGCATTCATTCGCCCGATAACTTTCGCGTTGCACTTATGATCTGCTCTGAGCTGCATGGCCCTGACCCGTTATGGTCAGGGTTCCTCGGATCGTGCCGACGAGGTGCTTCGTCGTAGATTTCCTCACGCCGAGACCGATATTGACGGTGGTATCTGCTTCGTTCGTGGATCGGCTGTCGGCTGACCGATCTGATAACTGGGCTCACCATGTTGATCTGTGCGGTGGGGTTTCCTATCTGGCCCTCTCCTGTTTCGGCCTTGATCACCGTACCGGCTAAGCCGTACGTCGTTCTGTCCTGCCGATCAACTCGTCCGAGGCCGGCATGGACTGTGTTGACCGGGAACGGATTGCCGTCTACTTTCATGGGCGGACTTGAGTCGCAAACTTCAACTTCCCGCCTCGATGGCCAATTGGATCTATTTGTCGAAGACTTTGCAATCGTTCGTGGCATGAGATGTGGAGATGTGGCGTGAGATGTGAGGCGTGAGTTGTGGCGTGAGATGTGGCGTGAGATGTGGCGTGACATGTGGAGATGTGGAGATGTGGAGTATTTCTTCTTTTTCAACTCTTCGGCCGACGGGATCACATGATTTTCAGGCAACTGAATCTGTTTCTCTTTGAGTAGTAAATCGAAGATCTTGTCGGCTTTAGTGATGTCAAAATCGTATTTCTCTTCTTTAGCCGTCTTCAGCAGCCACTGGCAGACGATGGCCTTCTTGTTCTTAGCCCATTCGGCTGCCGCCACTTCCATTTCGTCGTCGTCGGATCCATAATCTGAGTCGACGAAGACTTGTGTTATGGTTTTGATGGCCTTCCTAGTTTCTTGGAAACGTTGTTCATGGGCCGTTACCCTCTGTGCCAGGTGGGCTAGACTTTCGAAGTCCTGCGCAGAGAATCTTTCCCTGATTGGCGCGATCGACCATGGAAGGCTAAATCGGCCACGTGGGCGCCCGATAGCACCAGTGTAGCATCGGTTTCTCATTTCTCGAAGCGTTGAATGTAGTCTGGACCGATTCATTATGTTTTTGCACGAGTGGTGAGGTCGACAACTTCATTTCATGGTTGCGAATAAAAATAGCTATGCTGTTTCTCAAGATCGGCCCAACTCGAATCGAGTTGTAAGGCAACGAGGAGAACCAAGTGAAGGCCGATCTGAAAGAGAAAGGGGAAATAGCCGAACTCTCAAGGGTCGTAGCCGATGCTTCACCACATTGTGCTAAGAATCGGTGATATGCTCGTAAGTAGATACGTTGTCTTGTCCCGAGAACTTAGAGAAATCCGGGATTTTGTACCGGTTGGGCAATGGAATTCTTTCGAAATGCTCGGAAAGGGTACCGGTACATATTCCACGAGTCTTTTGGTTTGAGGCCGAACCGATCTCGCATAACGTGCGATTAGCTCGGCCGGTCCTATTATCTTCTGTATCGGCTCGTATGGGTTATATGGCATACGTGCTCGATACACTGTGGCGGTGTCTCGAGGCCGGTAATGATGATCCCGACGACCCCCTTGGTATTGGTAGCGATGATCGCGGGTGGCCGCGGGATTCCGGTGGTGGTGTTGGCGGGTGCGGAAGCATTGTCGGCCCCGACATTCTGCTCGCCATGATCAATCGGCTCGTGCCGATTATGATGAAATATGTCGAATTGACCTTGGGGCGGCGGCTGTTGTCGGTTTAAAATAGTGACCGCTGGTTTCACAGCCGTCCCGCTTGGGCTCAAGTGGCTGACTCGTCCTGGCGGGTTGGGCTGCGCTATAAGTGGAAGCGGCCGGTCTTGGGTGATTAGTGTCCTGTAATCGGGAAACTTGCCATCCGTGAAATATGTAGGGCCCCTTTGCATTTGCTCGGCCACCTTGGCATCAACCACATGAGAAATCATATTGTTGAGGGTGTTGACCAGGATCTTTGCTCCGGTTGACCAACGCGTGATGGACGGCGAGTCGATCCGATCTTGCAAAGAGTACATGGCACGATCATCCCGCACTTGAGTTGGTTCTTCCACTTTTTGCTTGCCCTTCGCATCACTCGACGAGGATGCTATGGTATCGTTGAGGCTGAACTTGTACTTTTGGTGGACCGTTCCAGACCTTGTTTGGGTGAAGGATTGGAGATAATTGTTCGGAGTTCCTCCACCATCCTCTTATACTCGGCTTCTTTGTTCAGCCGATAGTTGATCTATTTTTACAAGTACGACATTGTCTGTGTGATGCCGGGGATCTTGGAGTCGACCATCTTGCGGTGAGTCTATTCGTCCGAGTCGAGCCGACAAAGATAGTCCCACGGCGTGCCAAGAAGCGTGTTGACGAGAAATCTCTCTCATGCGCTGGCACAGGAGATCCGCTTGAGTCCAGTGCATGTCCTTCTTAGTGCCTACAATGTGTAGAGCGTGCCGGTTGATTTGATCGCAATCAACAAGAGAAAATACAAGAAAATATTCGTTAAGCGTTAGGTCAAACCCCGCGGGATCGGCCGAGGAACTCCATGAACGTATACATGCTATTCTGGCCATATTTGGGCCAAGCGGCGAAGCGCATTGGCTACGCCAAGGCGATCGTCGGCCATCCGATCCAAATATGACGAAGAATAACAAATATACAGATCAATAAACCACGACGCCGGGAAACTGACATTAAATTGGCTGATGCTCCAATGAATCTCGTGCAAGCGTAACATTCCTAGATTAGGGACGTAAGCAAGCACAATCTAGACACGAAATACGGCCCTACCGCAGATCTGATAACAATTATATTAAAAGAACACATTAAGATAAATAAGGTTGGCTGAAACCCCGACACTATCCCCAGATAATATAAGTCCAAAAGAATAGATTGCCAACGATTCTAAAGACGACTCAACAGTTCAGTCTTGATGCAGCATTAAGTATCAAAAGAAGCATTCAATCTATTACTTTCGACTTACACTCCGTAAGATGGTAGATACTGCATACGAATCAACCAGCCCTTAAACCTAGCCTCGCTGACCACACATCCTCGAATAGATGAGTCAACTACAAGATAGATCTAAACACCGGGTTGGTTCATATACACTATATGATATATGGCGTAGCAAAACTACTGAATCCAATGTGTCATTGCGATGGAAGCATCAGAAACAAGTAATCTCACCACTAACGACAAACATCTACCTGAGTTTGGGGATCGAGACGATGCAGCCCAAAGCCAAACAGGGTGTTCATCCAAAAGGAAAAGGATGGCGATGCGCCGAAGATTAGATTGATTGTATCGTCCTTATACACAGGGTCTCGGGTCCTATTTATACCCGAGATACAAATATTTGTAACAACTTCGGACTCTATCTAAACTACTTTTTGAAACATCATAACATCCCTAACGAGATCCATTACAACTAACAATTTAACAAACTCCTAAATTACAGATACAACCGCCATTACAGGACTCTATCCATAGGTGGCAATATCTTTAAACGCGCAATTAACATCTGAATCCCCTCTTATCTTCAAGTTTCTGCATTGGACACGGTTTTATCTCTTCTAAACCCGGAATCGGCTGTCGGTTGTTCCATTCAACCCATTCCCAGCCGACCAGCCCTGCAGCCGATTACTCTTTTAGCCGATACAGCCCCTGACCTCAGCCGATATGTTTTAGCCAAATTCCAGTGTTAACACATGCCCCCCATGTCCGTAACATAAAGTGTTGCGGATTTGTTTATCTACTCAAACTCCTATTTTAGCCGATATGTTTTAGCCAAATTCCTAGCTGACCTCTTTTAGCCAAATTCCAGTGTTAACACATGCCCCCCAAGTCCGTAACATAAAGTGTTGCGGATTTGTTTATCTACTCAAACTCCTATTCCCTTCTTGGCCCGAATCGTCTCGGCTTCTCCCAAGGGCTCTTTAAATATCCACTTTCCTCGGGCGAGCCACCCACGCTCCCATTGTGCGCTCGGCTTCCTTCTCAAACAAACCTCCCGCCCTTCTCTCTCTCCTCCCGGCGACTCCATCGGCGTTCGACACTTTCCACATTCTTCGAGCCCCATCTTCGTCTCCGACCTCCCGATGGCCTCCGCTGCGACCTCAAGCACCTCCAACTCGCCGGCCACCGTCGCGCCTACCGCGACCACAACATCGCCTGCCGCCGCCACTGGAACTGCCCCAGCCACCACCACGAACGAATTCCCTTAGGTATTTCCCTTCTCTTTTTTTTTACTTTATAATCTTACCCTCAACTCGTTCCTCCAAACACCCTCATACCAAAAGTTTGCTTGGTAACTTTCAATATCACCTCATCCCGCATTCTTACTAATTAATACTTTTCTTATTCCAAACTATAAACACCGTTACCTCTAATTAGTATTTTTTTTCCTCCTCCTTCGAATTGCAGCATCTCTCTCACCAAGTGCTCATCCCCAATTTAACACAAGAGGGAAAATACTTCCTTGAGCCTATCGGCGATCTGACCAACCGACGTGATCATAGCCGAAACCAACCGCATGCCCTTCAACACCGCCAAACCATCTCTTTCACCTTTGGAGCAGGACTTTCAAGGCTTGGCCATCTACCGACACGGACTGGACCGAATGGTACAAGAGGATACAATCGGCTAAGTACACCCAATGGGAAGAAAGAAAGCTTGCCCAATGCTTGGAACTGTCCATCGCCAGCATGGAAAAAGACGAACCACTCCTTTCAGCGGCGGCCTACTTTTGGAACGACAGTTTCAATGCCTTCCTCTTCGAGCAAGGGTCGATGACCATCACACTAGCCGATGTGCATATGACAACCGGGATGGACATCGAATCATCGGCTAATCCATGTGTCTTGAACTCGAAAAGGCCAACACCAATTTAAAACCAAAGCCATCGGTGGGTGGAGTGGTTTTATTGCCCAAAACATGAAAGATGGAGCGATCGAGCCCACCGGAATACTGCGCTTCCCGATGATGTGGTTAGAAAAATTTGTGTTCTGCGGATCGAGCTGTGGGCTGACCGCTAATTGGCAAATAATGGCCGAAATCCTAGCCGATGGGACAGAGTTCGCATTGGGAAAATACCTCCTCGGCTACACATATCAAATGCTGCATCAAGCCGCCACAAAAATAGCCGCCAACGCCCCAGTCAACACCGGCGGCCCCTGGTGGTTCCTCCAAATCTGGCCGGTGTTGGCCACCCAAAACGTGGCGGTCGGCCCCGCCTGCGGCACGCGAGATTCCCAAGGCGGAGCCAATCGAAGATGAAGAAGGCGACCAAATCATCACCAGGCGATGCACCAACTATGGAGAAGCAGCCGCCGCCCATACAGGTTCAAGGCAATTGGCTGAGCTGTTGGCCGATTGGTTCGTAGCTTTCTACGATGGGTTATCCCGCAACAACCTGTAACATCCCGAAAATCGAAGGAGTAGAATTCGGGACGTGAAAATCGAGAACTCATAAAAACTTTTGGAATCATTGCTTCTTATCGTATTTATCGTTCCTATTTGCCAAGCTCTCTTGCATAAGAGTTTTTTTTGAATTGCTTTGATGCGAAGTTGGATAAAAACCCTAAGCTTTGATATCCTAGGTGAGAGTAATAATTCAAAATGTATATATTTGGAGAAGGATAAATAACTAATTTTGTGGATTTACAAAAGATTCTTGAAAAGAATATATTTTGGTTTAAACCCTAACTGGTGGAAGAAAAATAATAAATATTTGGATTTGGATGATAAAAATATTTTGAAAAGGAAATATGAATTTAGAAATTAATTAAAGACCCCAATTTATTGATTTTAAAAGAAGAAATAAAAATATGAAAAATATATTTTGAAAAATAAAAAGTGGGGGAAAAGTTTGAAAATATAATCTCAAAGTTATTTTGGGAATAATAGAATTCATTTAGAATTTTTAGGGATAAAAGAAATGGAAATGGAAAATAGGATTTTAAAATCGGGATAAATGAAAAAGTGCACTTGTTCATTAGCTCGGCAGTGTTCGACCGAGTACCGCCCGTTCGCAGCCGCCGCGTGTCACCCGCCGTGCCGAGACCTCGCGCGTGCATGTTCCCAGCGTCATCGGCTCCGGTCACGCACGGTGGTCGCCGTCAGTCGCGCCATGCCGAATGTCCCCAAAGTCGCCGCCGTACACGCTCGCCATGCCGCTCGCGCTGTCGGCGCCGCGCGCACACGATCCGCACCACGCCGTCCTTTGCCGCGGCGCTGCCCTCCCGCTCTCGCGCACGCCTCACCGCGCTCGCCGTACTCGCATGCGTTAGCTGCAGCTGCCGACGTCGCCGCGACGTGCACGCGCTCGTCGCCCATCACGCACCTGGGCGCCCGAACCACCTCGCCGTCGACCGCCTATAAATCGGCCTCCTCGGACCCAGCCCCCAACACCGAAAATCCTCCCTGTGCTTGCTCGTGCTTTCCCCCAATTTCCCCAAGGATTAGCCACTACATTGCGCGAATTTTGGGAAAGATCGGAGCTCGGCGGAAGAACCCTAATTCGACCGCCCGTGCGACACTCCGAAATTCGTCACCTCGGCCGATTTCTTCCCGAATTAAAGGTACCATCATCATCCCCGTGCTCTAGGTATTAATTCCCCTAAGCTCCCGAGCCAATTGGCCGCGGAAAATCGCCGGCGACGAACCCCTAGAACTCCTCTGTTTCGGCCGCCGAACCACCTCGCCGTCGCCGGCCCTGCAGTGCCTCTCCGGCCGAACCAACCCCACCGTTAGCATCCCCGGGTTCGCTGAAGCTCGTAGACCCCTCACTTTAGCCGGGCTTCGCCGGATTTTGCCGCCGACGAGCGCCACCGCCGCCGAACCACCTCGCCGTCGCCGGCTCTTTCCGCCGCTTCCGGTCTCGGCCGTGTGAGGAAATGGGACCCTTGTGGTCTCGGGATGGTGTAGCGCCCCTCCTTTCCCTAGCTCCGGCCCTCCCTCGCCGCCGGCACACCCTCCCTCACCGTCGGCCGCCGGAGAAACGAGCGAAACGAGAGGAAGAGGAGGAAAGAAAGGGAAAAGAGAAAGGAGGGGGAAAAGAAAAAAAAGGGAAATAGAAAAAGAAAAATAGTGAAGAAAATTTGGGTAAAATATTTTGAAATGTTTTGGAAATATTTTAGGATAAAAAGATAGGGTTTTTGAAATATTATTGTCTAGGAGTGAGTATTATATTCTTTTTCCTTCCAAAAAGAAATATTTGGAGAAAGTAATTTCTAGATTAAAATTTGTCCTTTTTATGAATTCAAATATTGTCCGACCTCTAATTTGTTATCGAAGTTTACATGAGTTTTTTTAAAGATTTGTTAAGCATGAATGTCGTTATTCGGCCGTTGGAATTTCAAAACCCTAGCAAATATAATTGCAATATTAAAGACCAATTATTGAAGATATGGAAATTAGGAATCTAATTATTTTAGGATATCTTCAAATTTAGGAACAAAATATACATTTATTACGATGGTTCGCTCGGTTTAACTGGACTTCTTTCCGTTGATTCAACTATTAAAATTTACGGAGTTTGAGGTTGTGTTTGGAATCCGTTTTTCCGCGGTCATTTTGAGATCTCTTTCTCTTCGTTGATATTGTTGGATTTTAATTGGATTCAACCTTTCTTTTCGCACGTACGGATAGCGTCAGAAGAAGTGAACGCGACTACGCGGAAGACCCCACTCAACCGGCGTGCGAGCAAGGCAAGTCTTCACACCCTTTGAACATATTGATCCCAATTGCGAAATGATGTTACTTTAAAACTTTAAACATGCATGCTTTACCGAGTTACCTATGCTTGTTATGCCATACCTTGCTATTGTTTACCTTTAGAATTACTCCTTGTAACTCGCGAGGTGATACAAATAACCGAAGCATAACTTGTAAACCGCTTAGCCATGCTATACTTAGATTTATGCATACTCATGACTTTATGAAAAAGCTTTGTGCTTGGGCAACTACCTTAGGGAAGGTAGTTGAGATTCGGCATGTGGAGACATGAGCGCCACATGACCATGATGAATTAAGTTTGATGAAAATTGAAAGTACTATACAAATGTTTTAGACTAGGCGGCTGGAAGAATTGGGTGGATTCCGGAAAAGGCAAGTGCCGACCTGGTCAATTAAGGACCGAGCCATGAGATAGCCGGAAACGAGCCGGTACAACCGTACTTCTCGAATGGGTATAGACCTAGCCGACTAGATAGCCGAGCGGAGGCGAGTATCCTTGCATAGATGGTTCTCTATGATGTGGTTATGGGATGAGGATGAGGCTGCGGCCCTTGTTATAAATGGTGGAATTAAACTACGTTAATTAAACTTAAAGATTGGAAATGTCTTCCCTTACCGGGTGCGCGAACTCCTCTCACTTGCTAGAAAAGGACGGCTAGAGTGCATGAGGGCATAAGTTCATGGAGCGGTGCGCCAAAGTGAGGTTATCGAAAGGCTTTGCCGTGACCGTCTCATGTGTTGAGGCGTAGGCTCATGTGTTGGGCTGTCGCGGAGTACGGGTAAAGTGTACATCCTTGCGGTGTGAATGAATCAATCTATTCGAATAGCCGTGCTCGCGGATATTGAGCATCGTGACAAGACTTTCGCTTGGCTAGACTTTGAACCTAAAATTCTGGGATGGGTTTGCATGATGATGATTTTATTTGGTGGATCAACTTCTCGAGGATACGAGAAGGGGTGGACTCCCGAAAATCATGACGAACCGGAGGCGGGAAGCCATCCTTGGAATCACGATGGATGGTAGACGAACCGTCGCCGGGTTAATGAACTATGAACTTAAAACTTGTTTTGGCTAGACGATAGGCTTGTGAAAAGAATTGTGAAAAGCGGCTTTACGCAAAAGTAACCCTAGCCATGTTCTTTGAATAACCCTATCATATGCATAAATTCTGTGTTGGCTTTGAGTACGGTTGGTACTCACCCTTGCTATACGCACAAACCTCCGGTGATGGAGTTGAAGAGCCGAAGATCCATACGCTTATCACCGGGAGGACGAGGGGCGACGGCGCATATTAGGCTTTAGCTCCGGTCGTTGCTGTGGCAATGGACAAGCGTGCCTCTTTCCTTGCCTTATCTAAACTCGTTTTTATATTGTATTCGGACCATAAGGTCTGTGGGATGAACAATGCCTTCGGGCCTATTTATGTAATAATGGTATTGTAAGACTATTCGTGCATGCGCACTTGATTATCGATCGCATTCGTGGGTACCAACTACTTGATCCAGGGAAATGGTACTATGAACACGAAAGATTCCCGACTCAAAATCGGGGTCCACAGAGCTGGTATCGAGCCATGCGACCGTAGGCTAAGACCAAATGGCGCCCTACCCTAACCGGATGGCCAAAGGGAAATATCCCTACGGTAGGATCAGTTTTAAACTATTATTTCCGAAAATGCAAATATATCCTTTCTACATCGTATCTTATTTTTAACAAATGATTATGATAGCTCCCTCCCGCTAACCCTAAGTTGCCCGTAAAGCGAGATGTCAAACCACGACGGAACTTGGGAAGTCAGCATTCGCGACGAGGGGTTCGTGGTCCAACTCCGGTCCCTACTATGGTGCTTGAGATACCGGAACCGCCCACTTATCACACCAAAAGACATGGCTCGAAGAGTATCCAGCTGGGAGGCAGTATCCATAGAAGCCCGCATGGGAAGCGAGACATCTTACGCTTCCATACCCACTACCACCGGGACCTCGCAGAGGGCTATTCGGGATGCGCTCACGAGGCCTTCCT
The DNA here is from genome assembly GCA_019925245.2 of Oryza australiensis. Taxonomy (NCBI): domain Eukaryota; kingdom Viridiplantae; phylum Streptophyta; class Magnoliopsida; order Poales; family Poaceae; genus Oryza; species Oryza australiensis. The sequence goes on from JAIFGZ020000516.1 coordinate 964,280, forward strand.
TCGCCTTAATGCGGAACACCGTGCCGAACTCACAATGACAGAGTTCGTGCATCATCCTTACCGCGAAGAGGGCAACCGTGCTGCACCGTGGAGGCTACCCCCCGCTGTTACAACCCGATGGTCACGCGTCTATCGCGTTGGGCGGAGACAGACGAGCGCTACGAGGAGGCTCCTACTCGAGATCAACGATCAAGCGTTCACGCCTCAATGATCTGGGTCAACAGCCACCAAGGAGGCTGTGGAGACCAGATAGCATGCTCAGTCCAGCAGCCAATGGTGCTCAGTATGAGCAACTCTCGGACCGCTACATGGCCCGAGGGGAGGCTCTGGTAGAGCTGGAAGAGCAGCTCAGGAAGAGCAAGCAGCAGATCAACCAGCTAGAGGAACAGTGCGCACTCGTCCCTGTCTACGCTGCGCAGTACTTCCACCGAGCACGTACCATCACCTCCCGCCCCCTGTGCCCGACCACTATTACCATATGACTCCAGCAAGCTTAGATACTTTTCAAGCTATGATGGAGCAAGCTTTCATGTTGAGCACGAGCCCGCACTGCACAGTCGACCCCACTGCTTTGCTACATCCATGGGACCCACCCGGAGCTCCGTGCCGGTACCATCCGAGCCGGGATCAGGAGAGGGTAACCCCATCCAGATCTACACCGATACGGAGTCTGAGGCAGAGCCCATGGAGATCAAATGGGAGTCGAGCGACACCGACTCAATGGAGGAGGAAGTTCCCCCTCGTCGCCTGACTCACACGGGAGGCCCCTCACCCGCCGCATCGCTTCGCAAGAGTACGCGGCCACCGAGTCGGAAGATTCGACGTGACTCCGAGGCCACCACCTCCGAGCCGTGGGGACTTCGGTATTGCTTCGAGCAGCAGACCACCCACTTCCGGCGCCTGGCTCTTGCGGATGGATGGAGGACTAGGTGGGAGGACCTTCCCAGCTCGGTAGCACTTCCTATTTACCCTTAATTAGTCGATCTAGTTGGACGATATAATTATTATTGATATCCTGGCATGAAGGATCGTGTATGTACGGTCCATGTACCCCCTTTATGTAATATGATGAACTGGGCATCGCCTTGCGACGTCTTAATTCGTATGCTTATTATTATTTCACCTTGTCTCGTTGATTGAAGATTATTCGAAAGAGCTTGAGGAAAAATTTCCGTGCACTATAACCTAAACTAGTCCGATCTCTTGATTCATCTCCCTCCTTTTAGATGGCACATCGCCGCAGGCCGCAGCGACCAACGAGAACCCGCGAACCCAACCCTCCACCCGGCGGAGGTCATGGCTATGCGGACCCGGCTTCTCCAAGCGATTGCTAATAATCAAGGAGGTCGAGGAGGATCGAGTGCGGGAGAATTCATGAGAGCTAAGCCGCCCACTTTTTCCACGGCCGAAGAGCCTATGGATGCCAAAGATTGGCTAAGAGTAATAGAGAAGAAGCTAACTCTTGTCAAAATCCGAGAAGCGAGATAGAGTTATCTTCGCTACTAACCAGTGGAGGGTCCCGCGAGTGACGGTGGGACACCTACAAGGAGACACGAGTGAAGACGCCGTGAACCAACATGGGAGGAATTCACGGCTGCGTTTCGTGAGAATTTCGTGCCACTGCGGTGATGAGGATGAAGAAAACGAGTTCCGCGGGCGTCAAGGGAACACCTCGGTACAAGAATATCTGAACAAGTTCACCCAGCTTGCCCGTTATGCCACCAGTGACCTGGCAGACGAGGAAGAAAAGATAGACAAATTCATTGAAGGACTAAATGACGAACCGAGGGGACCAATGATCGGGCGGGATCACGCCGGTTTCCAAAGCCTCATCAACAAGGTCGTCCGACTTGAGCATGACCAAAAGGTGGTAGACAATAACCGCAAGAGGAGGCTCGCTATGGCTCGCCCATTGCGGGGACGCCACAACGCCCCAAAGGAGCCACTCCGTCTGGATGGAAGCCAAACGTTCCGGCAACCGGACGTCCTTCCGCTTCCGACCATGTCAACAGGTCAGCTACACCTCAGTTTCGTACGCCCACACCAACCCTAGCTGCTCCAGGAAGAAGGAATGTGAGCTGTTTTAATTGCGGAGAATTCGGGCACTACTCCAATAGCTGCCCAAAACCACGCAACGCCCCGTACGCACCGGCGCCAATGCAACACCCGTCCGAGGAACCCCACCCCCGCGGCAGACGAGGTCTGCTCAGACCCCGCTACCCAACGAGGCCGCCATGGGTTTCGACGTGGTCGGGTGAATCATGTGCGGGCGGAAGAAGCTCGGGAGGACCGAGCGTATTGATGGGTATGTTCTCTATCAACTCGCACCAGTTAAAGTTTTATTCGATTCGGAGCCTCGCATTCATTCATATCTTCCCAAGTAAGCAAACAACACCACCTACACCAAGTAGCACTTAAGAGGCCGATGTTGGTACACTCACCGGGGGGAGACATAACCGTACCCCATGCCTGCATTAATGTGCCCATACGGATTAGAGACGTGGTGTTTCTCTCAAACCTCATGGTGTTATCTCCCAAACCATAGATGTCATACTCGGAATGGATTGGTTGACCAAAAATAATGGAATCATAGACTGCAGTGAAGGGAAGTCACGGTATCCACCCCGTGGGGATCACCGATGAGCATAACTATGGATCAAAACCCAAAGCTATGTGAGCAAGCTGCGGGAGTGTTCACCATGCTACCCTTAGGAGGGATGCCCGTAGTACAAGAATACTCGGATGTATTTCCCGAGGAATTACCGGAATGCCCCGGATCACGATGTAGAGTTTATCATCGACTTAATGCCCGGTACGCCCCCATATCCAAGAGACCTTATCGAATGCCGGCCAACGAGTTAGAGGAACTCAAGAAGCAGATAGGGAACTACAAGAGAAGGGATTTGTACGCCCAGACTCTTCTCCCGGGAGCCCCGTACTCTTCGTCAAAAAGAAGGATGGGAGTATGAGAATGTGTGTGGATTACCGATCGCTGAATGAAGTAACTATCAAGAACAAGTACCCGCTACCTCGAATCGATGACCTATTCGATCAACTTAAAGGTGCGCGGTGTTCTCCAAGATTGATCTACGGTCGGGATATCATCAGTTAAAGATTAGAGCCGGAGACATTCCTAAGACGGCGTTCTCTACACGTTACGGCTTATACGAGTTCACAGTGATGTCCTTTGGATTAACCAATGCCCCTGCGTACTTTATGAACTGATGAACAAGGTATTCATGGAATACCTGGACAAATTCGTGGTGGTGTTCATCGACGATATACTTATCTACTCCAAGAATGATGAGGAACACGCGGAGCATCTACGACTAGTACTTGGAAAAGCTACGAGAGCACCAAAGTATGCAAAGTTCAAGCAAATGTGAGTTCGGCTCAAGGAAGTCGCTTTTCTTGGTCACGTGGTTTCAGCCGGAGGAGTAGCCGTAGACCCCCCAAGGTCGAAGCCGTTACGGGATGGAAGGCACCCAAGTCAGTGACAGAAGTTCGGAGTTTCTTGGGCTTGGCCGGTTATTACCGACGGTTTATCGAAGGGTTTTCCACTGTAGCCCGACCTATGACTCAACTTCGAAGAAGGAAAAGAAGTTTGAATGGAATGAGAAGTGCCAAAAAGCCTTCGACCAATTAAAAGAAAAGTTAACCACCGCCCGTCTTGACCTTACCCGACAACCTGAAGGACTTCGTGATGTCTTGTGATGCATCCCGGCAAGGATTGGGAGGAGTATTGATGCAGGATGGGAAGGTCGTAGCGTATGCCTCTCGGCAGTTACGACCCCACGAAGAGAATTATCCCACACACGACCTGGAATTAGCCGCAGCTTGTACACGCATTGAAGATTTGGAGGCACTATCTCGATCGGGAACCACCGTGATGTGTATACCGATCACAAGAGCCTAAAATATTTCTTTACTTAGCCTCGATCTCAATCTACGACGAGGCGATGGTGGAGTTGATCAAGGATTACAGTCTAGGAATCCATTATCATCCCGGCAAGGCAAATGTAGTGGCCGATGCGCGAGCCGCAAAGCCCAATGCAATCACATGGAATTAGGAGGTATGGCCGCGAACTTCAAGAAGAAATGGCCGACTCAATCGCACCCGATTCCTCACGGAGAAGTGAACTCATTGGAAATCCAACCCCTACGAGAACTCAAATAGAGGAAGCCCAAAAAGGGAATGAGGAAACCCAGAAATCAAGGAACGCATGGCCGCTGGACGCGCTCGGGAGTTTTCGTGGATGACAAGGGAATCTGTGGTACAAGAAACGGATCGTGTGCCCGAACGAGGCGGTTTGAGGGGATTGATCTTAAAGGAAGCCCACGAATCGGCATATTCGTTACATCCGGAAGCACGAAAATGTACCAAGACTTGAAAGGAGAATATTGGTGGCCCAATATGAAGAGAGATGTAGCCGAATACGTAGCCGTGTGCGATGTGTGCCAAAGGGTGAAAGCCGAGCATCAACGGCCACCGGCTTGCTGCAGCCACTCAAGATTCCCGAATGGAAATGGGACGAGTTAGGCATGGATTTCATAGTGGGACTACCCAAAACTACGGCGCTACGATTCCATTTGGGTAATAGTAGATCGGCTCACCAAGACTGCCAGATTTATACCAGTGAAAACTAACTACAACAGCGCCAAGCTAGCGGAACTATATATGAGTAGGATTGTATGTCTTCACGGTGTACCAAAGAGGATCATATCGGATCGTGGTACCCAATTCACATCTCATTTTTGGAGCAAAGTCCACGAGGCACTCGGAAGTCATCTCGCTTTCGCACCGCCTACCATCCCTGCACCGATGGGCGGGCGAAAGGACGAACCAAGTCTTGGAAGATATGCCGAGAGCTCGTGCATTGGATTTCACCAAGGATTGGGAGAAATGCTTACCGTACGCCGAGTTCTCTTATAATAATAGCTATCAAGCCAGTTTGAAGATGTCGCCAAACGAAGCTCTATTTGGTCGCCGATGTCGAACCCCATTGATGTGGTCAGAAACCGGTGAACGAACCGTATTCGGGCCTGACATAATCAAGGAGGCTGAGGAAAAGGTTCGCCTGATTCGGGACCGACTACAAGCTGCTCAATCACGGCAAAAGAGCTACGCGGATACTCGACGAAGAGAATTGGAATTCAAAGAGGGTGACTACGTGTATCTAAAGGTCTCACCACTACGGGGAACACAGAGGTTCAAAGTCAAGGGGAAACTCGCACCACGATACGTGGGCCCATTCCTGATAAGCGCTAGGAAGGGAGAAGTGGCTTATCAATTGAAACTGCCTGAGAATCTCTCCGATGTCCACCCAGTATTCCACGTATCGCAGTGAAGAAATGTCTACGGGTAGGAAGAGCAAACCTCGTTAGAAACCATCCATGTCCACGTGATCTTACCTACCGGAGCATCCAATCAAGATACTAGATGAAGCGAAAAGAAGACACGAACCAAGTCGTGGCGCATGTACAAAGTACAATGGAGCAATCACACCGAAGAACAAGCTACCCGGGAGAGCGAAGAATTCCGAGGACAGAACATCCACACCTATTTAGCAACCGGTAAGAAAATCTCGGGACGAGATTTATTGTTAGGGGGTAGGTTTGTAACATCCCGAAAATCGAAGGAGTAGAATTCGGGACGTGAAAATCGGAACTCATAAAAACTTTTGGAATCATTGCTTCTTATCGTATTTATCGTTCCTATTTGCCAAGCTCGTTGCATAAGAGTTCTTTTGAATTGCTTTGATGCGAAGTTGGATAAAACCCTAAGCTTTGATATCCTAGGTGAGAGTAATAATTCAAAATGTATATATTTGGAGAAGGATAAATAACTAATTTTGTGGATTTACAAAAGATTCTTGAAAAGAATATATTTTGGTTTAAACCCTAACTGGTGGAAGAAAAATAATAAATATTTGGATTTGGATGATAAAAATATTTTGAAAAGGAAATATGAATTTAGAAATTAATTAAAGACCCCAATTTATTGATTTTAAAAGAAGAAATAAAAATATGAAAAATATATTTTGAAAAATAAAAAGTGGGGGAAAAGTTTGAAAATATAATCTCAAAGTTATTTTGGGAATAATAGAATTCATTTAGAATTTTTAGGGATAAAAGAAATGGAAATGGAAAATAGGATTTTAAAATCGGGATAAATGAAAAAGTGCACTGTTCATTAGCTCGGCAGTGTTCGACCGAGTACACCGCCCGTTCGCAGCCGCCGCGCGTCACCCGCCGTACCCGAGACCTCGCGTGTGCATGTTCCGCGTCATCGGCCCGGTCACGCACGGTGGTCGCCGGCCGCGCCATGCCGAATGTCCCCAAAGTCGCCGCCGTACACGCTCGCCATGCCGCTCGCGTCGCGCGCCCGCGCGTACACGTCCGCACCACGCCGTCCTTTGCCACGGCGCTGCCTCCCGCTCTCGCGCCTTGCCTCACCGCGCTCGCCGTACTCGCATGCGTTAGCTGCGGTTGCCGCACGTCGCCGCGACGTGCGCGCGCGTCGCGCCCATCACCGCACCGGGGCGCCCGAACCACCTCGCCGTCGACCGCCTATAAATCGGCCTCCTCGGACCCAGCCCCCAACACCGAAAATCCTCCCCTGTGCTCGCTCGTGCTTTCCCCCAATTTCCCCAAGGATTAGCCACTACATTGCGCGAATTTTGGGAAAGATCGGAGCTCGGCGGAAGAACCCTAATTCGACCGCCCGTGCGACACTCCGAAATTCGTCACCCTCGGCCGATTTCTTCCCGAATTAAAGGTACCATCATCATCCCCGTGCTCTAGGTATTAATTCCCCTAAGCTCCCGAGCCAATTGGCCGCCGAAAAATCGCCGGCGACGAACCCCTAGAACTCCTCCGTTTCGGCCGCCGAACCACCTCGCCGTCGCCCGGCCGCAGTGCCTCTCCGGCCGAACCAACCCCACCGTTAGCATCCCCGGGTTCGCGAAGCTCGTAGACCCCTCACTTTAGCCGGGCTTCGCCGGATTTTGCCGCCGACGAGCGCCACGCCGCCGAACCACCTCGCCGTCGCCGCTCTTTCCGCCGCTTCCCGGTCTCGGCCGTGTGAGGAAATGGGACCCTTGTGGTCTCGGGATGGTGTAGCGCCCGTCCTTTCCCTAGCTCCGGCCCTCCCTCGCCGCCGCACACCCTCCCTCACCGTCGGCACGGAGGGAAACAGACAAGCGAAAGAGGAAGAGGAGGAAAGAAAGGGAAAAAGAGAAAGGAGGGGGAAAAGAAAAAAAGGGAAATAGAAAAAGAAAAATAGTGAAGAAAATTTGGGTAAAATATTTTGAAATGTTTTGGAAATATTTTAGGATAAAAAGATAGGGTTTTTGAAATATTATTGTCTAGGAGTGAGTATTATATTCTTTTTCCTTCCAAAAAGAAATATTTGGAGAAAGTAATTTCTAGATTAAAATTTGTCCTTTTTATGAATTCAAATATTGTCCGACCTCTAATTTGTTATCGAAGTTTACATGAGTTTTTTTAAAGATTTGTTAAGCATGAATGTCGTTATTCGGCCGTTGGAATTTCAAAACCCTAGCAAATATAATTGCAATATTAAAGACCAATTATTGAAGATATGGAAATTAGGAATCTAATTATTTTAGGATATCTTCAAATTTAGGAACAAAATATACATTTATTACGATGGTTCGCTCGGTTTAACTGGACTTCTTTCCGTTGATTCAACTATTAAAATTTACGGAGTTTGAGGTTGTGTTTGGAATCCGTTTTTCCGCGGTCATTTCGAGATCTCTTTCTCTTCGTTGATATTGTTGGATTTTAATTGGATTCAACCTTTCTTTTCGCACGTACGGATAGCGTCCGAAGAAGTGAACGCCGACTACGCGGAAGACCCCACTCAACCGGCGTGCGAGCAAGGCAAGTCTTCACACCCTTTGAACATATTGATCCCAATTGCGAAATGATGTTACTTTAAAACTTTAAACATGCATGCTTTACCGAGTTACCTATGCTTGTTATGCCATACCTTGCTATTGTTTACCTTTAGAATTACTCCTTGTAACTCGCGAGGTGATATAAATAACCGAAGCATAACTTCGTAAGCTTAGCCATGCTATACTTAGATTTATGCATACTCATGACTTTATGAAAAAGCTTTGTGCTTGGGCAACTACCTTAGGGAAGGTAGTTGAGATTCGGCATGTGGAGACATGAGCGCCACATGACCATGATGAATTAAGTTTGATGAAAATTGAAAGTACTATACAAATGTTTTAGGCTGGGCGCTGGAAGAATTGGGTGGATTCCGAAAAGGCAAGTGCCGACCACTGGTCAATTAAGGACCGAGCCATGAGATAGCCGGGAAACGAGCCGGTACAACCGTACTTCTCGAATGGGTATAGACCTAGCCGACTAGATAGCCGAGCGGAGGCGGTATCCTTGCATAGATGGTTCTCTATGATGTGGTTATGGGATGAGGATGAGGCTGCGGCCCTTGTTATAAATGGTGGAATTAAAACTACGTTAATTAAACTTAAAGATTGGAAATGTCTTCCCTTACCCCGGTGCGCGAACTCCTCTCACTTGCTAGAAAAGGACGGCTAGAGTGCATGAGGGCATAAGTTCATGGAGCGTGCACGCCAAAGTGAGGTTATCGAAAGGCTTTGCCGTGACCGTCTCATGTGTTGAGGCGTAGGCTCATGTGTTGGGTGTCGCGGAGTACGGGTAAAGTGTACATCCACTTTGCAGTGTGAATGAATCAATCTATTCGAATAGCCGTGCTCGCGGATATTGAGCATCGTGACAAGACTTTCGCTTGGCTAGACTTTGAACCTAAAATTACTGGGATGGGTTTGCATGATGATGATTTTATTTTTGGTGGATCAACTTCTCGAGGATACGAAGGGGTGGACTCCCGAAAATCATGACGAACCGGAGGCGGGAAGCCATCCTTGGAATCATGATGGATGGTAGACGAACCGTCGCCGGGTTAATGAACTATGAACTTAAAACTTGTTTTGGCTAGACGATAGGCTTGTGAAAAGAATTGTGAAAACTGGCTTTACGCAAAAGTAACCCTAGCCATGTTCTTTGAATAACCCTATCATATGCATAAATTCTGTGTTGGCTTGCTGAGTACGGTTGGTACTCACCCTTGCTATACGCACAAACCTCCAGCTGATGGAGTTGAAGAGCCGGAAGATCCATACGCTTATCACCAGGAGGACGAGGGAACTGACGGCACATATTAGGCTTTAGCTCCGGTCGTTGCCTGTGGAATGGACAAGCCGCTGCCTCTTTCCGCTGCCTTATCTAAACTCTGTTTTTATATTGTATTCGGACCATAAGGTCCTGTGGGATGAACAATGCCTTCGGGCCTATTTATGTAATAATGGTATTGTAAGACTATTCGTGCATGCGCACTTGATTATCCAAGATCTGCATTCGTGGGTACCAACTACTTGATCCAGGGAAATGGTACTATGAACACGAAAGATTCCCGACTCAAAATCGGGGGTCCACACAACCGCACCTGGTACTTCTACTCCGACCAAGGATCTTTCGAGCTGCCGATCGATTTCAGATGGGACGACCTCAACTCAGCCGACAGTCCAAGGTGTAGAAAATTGTTCTTCGCCTCTTTATCTCCCTGCATTCTACCGACCGGGGTTCATCAAGGCTGATCAACAGCTCGGAGCTATGAATTTTACTACCCAGCATCGGCAGCGAGGCAATTTGGCCTCGGGCAACTTCCCATCGGCTTCTTTTATGCCGATAAGATCGAGACCGAGGAGCGGTCGGCCAAGATCCGATGATGAACTCGCCGCTGAACATAGCCGAGTCCTACCTTCGGCGATGCCGCGGAATCACCTGTCGACAAGAAGAAGCGCCGCTTACGACCGATGGTGGTTCGAACTTAGATGCCACATTTTTCACCAACGGCCGTCTTGCTACATTGACTTGCTCCTGCCGGACGAGATTCCCTCGGTATATTTCTACTCACAGCTAATTATTCCCTTCCTGCGATCCATTCACCGACCGTGTCAGCCGTTTTAACATTCATGCTTTGACTTCGCAGGAAACGAAACGGAGCGGCCGACGGTAGCGACTCGGCGCCCTATTGAATACAAACCGGCGTTTTGGACACGGGGGCCTTGCTCCGTCGGCCATCGGCTGGGGGGCGCCCAAGCTTTCGTCTTTGTTGCGAGGGCAGGTGCGCCATCCGATCGCACCAAAAAGGAAGACGGCGCCACCGCCGCGTCCATCGGCTGCGCCTGCCCCCAAAAGGGCAAAAAAAGAACTGATCATCTCGGCCGACAGCCCCCCTCCTCTAGATCCGGCCGTCGAGCGGTTCCTCAACGCTGCTGCCGACGAAGAGGCGCCAGTAGCCGTCCGGGCAACGGTCGAAACCAGGCTTCGAGTCCTGAATCGGTAAATGCCCCAACCGATGCTCCGCCGCCCCAAGCCCGCCGATGAGACGTCCTCCCGTAAGTTTTTACTTCCTGTTCTCGGCCTTGCGATGTCCACCCGTATCTGATTTGTCTGTTCCCGTAGTTCAAGAAACGCCGGTCGCGCCCCTCGCCCTGCTCTACCGGTAATCGGCTCCTATCCCTTTGTCTGTGACAATCAATTAATTCATCTGCTAATCCCGTTTCCCTTTTGCAGCTTCCGCGGTCTTCGCCGGCCGCTCCCGTGCACCGAGCGAATGTACCGCGCCGTTGGGGCGGCGACGACGTCACAGTGCGGGAAAGCCGATGGCCGCGGGGATGATCCAGCCGAACCGGTAATCTCGACGGCGGCGCCGACGGTAAGTCGACCGGCCCCGACCATTGGTTTTGCCATGCCCTCGACCCGTTCTTTCTTCTACGCACGCGTGGTCGATCTTCTCAACTTCGACTTGTCGGAGTTCGAGGAGCCCGGCAATGCTGACGAGGAAACGCTTGCCGCGTCGGCTGAGAACCTGAAGGCCACCCTGGCTGATATCAGCAACCGACTGGACGCCTCACTAGATGCATTGGTGGTCGACTGCGGCTCCATACGCGCACGGTTCAGGGATATCCAAGACCAGCTGCCGGATGCTGTAGCTGAAGCCATCGCGCCGGCGACCTTCATGGAAGCCTACCAGCTAAAATACGAACGAGCCCGACAGCAAGTCATCGATCGGCGTGAGAGTCAGGCACGATCGGCCGCCATCCAATCGACCAAAGACACCATTGAAGCCCAAAAAACCGCCTTCGACCGCCTAAAAACCGAGCCGGTAGCCAAGCTTGAACAACTTCGTGCCCGCCGGGACCAACTGGTAGCCGATCTTGTTCAGATTACCAACGAGATCGATGTCCATGAAGAGTATATGGCCGATTTGCCGGCCAGGGTTGAAGCTGAGCGTAGAAGCATCGGGGCGGCCGTTGCGCATTTACGGGGCTTGGTGCAGAGTGCTCGATCGGTGGTGGGGTCTGAGGCCGACGACTTCAGGGCAATCGGCGAGATCGACCAGGTTAGGCTGACAGCTCTATCGACGATAGCCGATTTTCTAAAGAAATGAAGATTGTAAAATGTCCGACCCTGCAAGGTCGGCTCGTTTTTCTCTGACATGTGCTTTGTGATGTAACCAGACAGCCTGTATGAAACGTGCTCGTATCGTTTAGTTCGAAATTGCTCCGAAGTGACGCCCCAACGCTCAGCGTCCGTCTTACGGTTATTCGATTCTCTAGCCATCGGCTGATAATATCCGATTACGTCGTCGCCCTGTTTTCGTAGGCCGACCCTCTCGAATCTGTACCCCGGGAACCCGTGAACCCGGGTGACGGGCATCCATACCGCGCAATCGCTGGTTTTCAACGATTCCCGACGCCCTTAATAATGATCTCTTTGACTCCGGGTTGGCGCGACCTTTCATATCTAAGAATCATATCTTTTCTTTACGTAAATGGGCTTCCCGGCTCTTCGAATAACTCACGGCCGAAAGCGACGAACTTCCAATAGTGAAACACCTAGTCCTTTGATTCTGCGGCCAGGCTTATCATGGCGTCTTCTAGTTCGTCGGTGAACCAGGTGGTACCTCAACTCTTGTACTCTCACCGATTTCTATTTTCGAAAACTCAGGGACGGAATCCATTGTAGCCGCCGCACCCGCTTCGGGTGATCCAGGGAATCATGGAGACGTCGTACGAGCTGTCGGTCAGCCAGGACCGACGGGTGAGGGCGTAGCTAAAGCGCTTTAGGGAGTTGGAGGCTCGCCACCCGGCGGCCAGGCCGCCTTTCCACCTCGGTGGCATTCCGGCTGCTGCCCCCATGGCGTACCCGATGCTCGCGCGCCTCGATCGGCTGGAGGGGAGGCAGGCCCAACTCGCGAACGAGTTGTTGATCACCACTACCAACATAAGGGTCACTCGGTTGGAGCATCTGATCCTGGATGCTCTGGAAATGGAAACTGCAGAGCCCTTTGAGCGAGCCCTGGCGACCATTAGGGAGTACCTGGCAAACATGTAATCCAAGACGGCCTTGCGCCGACTCTGAATAAAACGCGTTTTAATGTTCCTGGGTTCCTTCTGACTTGAGGTTTCCTCAACTCCTTGGCTTGATTGGTCAAAAGTTGGCTTTTCCAACCATGCGCATTGTCTGATTGTCTCACGCATGTGTAGCGTATGTGTATGCCCCCCAAGTTTTGGTGATAGCTTCGATGTCGACGAAACTTGTTGATAGTAGTCATGTTGATCGCTGCTGGGGGTCATGGGGCGTGGGAGGGGAAAGCGAATGCCTAAAGGCGATGCCCCATAAGGCATCGGCTGTCGTGAGTCGGCCTATTGTGGCGATAGCCGACTCACGCGTTGATCCACACGCTCGGGTAGTATTTCTTCACATATTTTCCGTTGAGGGCCCTTCCGAATACCTCCCCATCTAGTCCTTTCAGCATGTAGGCTCCTTTGGATACGCATTTGTGGACCTTGAAAGGCCCCTCCCAATTCGGCGACCATTTGCCGAATTTGTTATCTCGGATCCGATTGGGAGTATGAGCTTCCAAACGAGCTCGCCTTCCTCAAATGATTTAGGGACGACCTTTTATTGTAATGTCGGCTACCGTTCCTTATCTCTTGTTACTTTTTCTAAAGCTTTCATTCTGGATAAGGCAAGATCCTCCGATTCGTCTATCATGAGATTGTAGTAGTCGTCGGCTGTGAGTTGGTCTTGCAACTGAATGCATCTTGAGCCAATTACGCTTTCCCATGGAAGTACCGCTTCGTGTCCATAGACCAGTTTGTATGGCGGAACTTGGATGGACCCATGACATGCCATCCGATAGGCCCACAAAGCTTCGGCCAATCGGGTGTGCCATTGTTTGGGATGCTCAGATATCTTTCTTTTGATCAGCTTGATTAAGCTTTTGTTTGACGCTTCGGCCTGACCGTTGGCTTGTGCGTAATACGGCGAAGAGTTAAGCAGCTTGATTCCCATGCCGTCGGCGAACTGGATGAATTCGTCCAAGACAAAGATGGACCCTTGGTCGGTCGTTATCGTTTGCGGAATGCCGAACTTGTAGATGATGTGTTCCTTGATGAACTCGATTGCGTCTTTAGAATCCACCTTTCGGAGGGGAATCGCTTCTACCCATTTTGTGAAATAATCTGTGACCGCTAGTATAAACTTGTGCCCCTTACTTGAAGGTGGATTGATTTGGCCGATCATGTCCATGCCCCACCCTCTGAAAGGCCATGGTTTAATGATCGGGTTCATGACCGACGCCGGGGCTCGTTGCACCGTGCCAAATTTTTGGTAGTCTTGGCATCCTTTATAGTATTTAAAACAATCTTCTAGCATTGTCGGCCAGAAATACCCGGCTCGGCGAAGTAGCCACTTCATTTTGTGTGCCGACTGATGTGTGCCGCAGATTCCTTCGTGTACCTCTCCGATGGCCACTGTGGCTTGATCGGCGCTCAAACACTTGGGCAGTATGCCATCGATTGTCCGATAGTATAAATCTTCGTCGAGCAACACGTACTGCAACGCCTTGTACCGTAGCTTCCTTGTGGCCGATTGAGAAGGGTTTTTGAGGTAATTGTAGGCGTCGAATCTCCAATCGTCGGTCGTGATGGTGGCGACGCCTATGTCGACGTCTCTTAGCATCGGCCGATAGCCTGATGCCCTTTGAGCCAGGTCATTGGCCTCCGTGTTCTGCTCCCTGGGAATATGCTTCAAAGTGACTAGCCGAAATCGTTCCATTAACTCCCGGCACCGTTGATGATAGATCATCAGTGCGTCGTTTTTGCACTCATACTCTCCTGACAATTGACTAATGACGAGCAACGAGTCTCCCATTATCTCGACCGCGTCAGCCTCCATTTCTCTAAGTAGGAGTAGCCCCTTGAGGACGGCTTCATACTCGGCTTGGTTATTCGTAACGTGGGGGTCGATGGCGAAGGCGAACTCGAAGCTTGCCCCTTGGGTGAGATAAGAACTAAGCCGATTCCACAGCCGTTGGTACATCGAGCCATCGAAAGTCGGGGTCCAAGGCGTGATCTCTACGGAGCCGATTGAGTCGTTTCTATGTTCCACAATGAGATCGGCCAGGGCCTGTCCTTTTACTGCCCTTGGGGCCTGATACCTCAGATCGAACTCGGTCAGCGCGAATATCCACTTTCCGATCCTCCCTTTGAGCACTGGAGCCGATAGCATGTACTTGACTACGTCGGCTTTGCAAGTTACGGTGCATTCATTGGACAGCAGATAGTGCCTTAATTTTGTGCATGAGAAATAGAGGCACAGACATAGTTTTTCAACGGGTGAATATCTAGTCTCTGCATTTAGCAGCCGCCGGCTAAGATAGAAAATGGCCCTTTCCTTGCCATCGACTTCTTGGATCAGAACGGAGCCGATTGACTTGTCGTCGGCAGGCAGTGAGTACAGCTTGAATGGCATTCCTTTCGCGGGGGCATTAGAGCGGGGAGAGCTTAAATAATTTTTTATGTCGTCTAACGCCTTCTGTTGCTCTGCCCCCCATGTGAATATCTGATCGGCCTTAAGCCGAAGCAATGGTGTGAACGGTTCCATTTTCTCTGAAAGGTTAGCTATGAACCGTCTAATGAAGTTTATCTTTCCGATCAATGATTGGAGTTGTCTTTTATCCTTAGGGGGTTAGATTGTCTTAATGGCATTAATGCTCCTTGGTGTTACTTCGATTCCTCTTTCATGAACGAGGAACCCTAAGAACTGCCCGGCCAACACGCCGAACGCACACTTGAGCGGATTCATCTTCAATCCATATTTCCTCGTCCGTTCAAGCACCTGCCTCAGATCTGCAATGTGGCTTTCTATCTCTCTTGATTTGACGACGACATCGTCGATGTATATCTCTACTAGTGCACCGATCATGTCGTGAAAAATATAATTCATTGCTCTTTGATATGTTGCCCCAGCATTCTTTAGGCTGAACGTCATCACCACCCACTCGTAGAGGCCGATCGCACCTGGGCATCGAAAAGCTGTCTTATGGACGTCCTCTTCGGCCATGAATATCTAGTTGTACCCTGCATTGCCGTCCATGAAGTTGATGATTTTGTGGCCTGAGGCGGCGTCGACAAGCAGGTCGGCTATTGGCATTGGGTATTCGTCTTTTGGAGTTGCCTTATTTAGGTCTCTGAAGTCGATGCATACTCGAAGTTTGCCGTTCTTCTTTAATACGGGGACGATATTAGAGACCCATTCGGCATATCGGCAAGGCCGAATGAACCCTGCGTCGTATAGCCGAGTGATTTCGACTTTAATTGCGTTGTACATGTCGGCTTTGAACCTCCTGGGAGGTTGTTTGAATGGCCGATATCCTGCCTTGATTGGCAGCTGATGGACCACTATCGATCGGCTTAGACCGGGCATTTCGAAGTATTCCCACGCGAAGCAATCTTTATATTCTTTTAATAATTCAATAAGTTGGGATCTACAAAGAGGAGATAAATTTTTACTAATGTACGTCGGCCTTGGCTTGTCGCCAGATCCGATGTCGATCTCTTCTAACTCGTCGACCGACGTGAAGCCTTGTCCTAACTTGCCATCGTCTTCGTCCGCGGTGGCTACGCCGAGCACGCTGGATCCCTCCACCATGTCTTGTTCGAAGCAGCAGCTGCGGCTCATCGCTTCCGATGGGCTGTATTGTTGAATTGGACACGTTTAGAAAATCGGCTTGCCAGACTTTCCCAGATAAACATTCGATGCCTTTGATTTCCCAAAGCGGCAAATCGGCACTAACGATACTAACTGACCTGTCGGCTGGCACGATCTCGATCTTATTGCCGTCCCACTTGGATGAGGCTCGGTGCATTGTAGAAGGGATGCAGCAGTTAGCGTGGATCCAGTCCCTTCCCGAGCAAGAGCCGTAAGACCCCTTCCCGTCGATGACAAAAACGTCGTGGGCACAGTTTTGTTGCCGATGGTCGCTCGACGTTGAGAACGCCTTTGGTCTCGATGGGTTGCCGCCGAAGTCCTTGAGTACCATGTTGGTTTTGATCAGGTCTTCGGCTCCTTTTCCAAGCTTTCTGAAAGTTGCGTAAGGCATGAGGTTGACTGCCGCTCCCCCATCGACTAGCATTTTGGAAATCGGCTTGCCATTGACGAACCCTTTAACGTACAACGGCTTCAGATGTCGATTTTTGGTCCCTTCCGGCTTGTCGAAGATGGCCTGGTCTAGCGAGATCATTAGTTTTGCCGGGTCATCTTCGATAGTATCTGCGTCGGCTTCGTGGCGCTGAATTCGGCGGGCAACACGAAGACCATGTTGACCGATGCGGTAGCTTTACCTTTCCCCTTGGCTGCCCTTCTGGCTCGGTCGGCGGGGCTTTCTTGTCCTTGCTCTTTGGTGGCCGTAGCGTTCTCCTGCTTGGGTACCCACCGTCTCTTAATCTTGCCCAGCCGACGGCGTTGTTCGTATATCATTTGTGCCACCTCGTCCTCTCTCCCTTCACGCTTAAGCCGCTGAATTCTCCTTTTCTGGGTCTTCGTAAATAGATCGGACGGGCACCACTGGGGATTGGCCGATCCCTCCTCGTCGGCCTCCTCGTTATTGCGATCGTCCCCATCCCGATTCTTGTCGACGAAGAGGTCCTGATGGACCGGGCCGAGCCGATCGTGGACCGGTCGCCGTCTCCGGTTTAGTTGGACGGCTCTGGGAATGAACCGGTCTGGACTTGCCGATGACGAGCTCCTGTGTTCTCATGACTGTGATGGTCGTTACATGCCAGGCAGTCTTCCATTGTTGGTAGTCTCATGCCGGATTCCTAGCAATGCCTGAAGAAGCCGCAATGCCAATGTGGATCATCATGGCTTGCTATGTTCCGCCGGCTTTGGACTCTTGGATCGTGCCGGCGAGGTGCTTCGTCGTAGATTTCCTCACGCCGAGACCGATATTGACGGTGGTATCTGCTTCGTTCGTGGATCGGCTGTGGGCCGACCGATCTGATAACTGGGCGCACCATGTTGATCTGTGCGGTGGGGTTTCCTATCTGGCCCTCTCCTGTTTCGGCCTTGATCACCGTACTGCTAAGCCGTACGTCGTTACCCCCGCCGATCAACTCGTCCGAGGCCGGCATGGACTGTGTTGACGGGAACGGATTGCCGTCTACTTTCATGGGCCGACTTGAGTTAGCAAACTTCAACTTCCTGGCCTCGATGGCCGATTGGATCGCTGTCGAAGACTTTGCAATCATTCGTGGCGTGAGATGTGGAGTTGTGCCACTTGCGTATTTCTTCTTTTTCAACTCTTATGACGGGATCACATGATTTCGAGCAACTGAATCTGTTTCTCTTTGAGTAGTAAATCGAAGATCTTGTCGGCTTTATTGATGTCAAAATCGTATTTCTCTTCTTTAGCCGTCTTGGCAGCCACGGCGGACGATGGCCTTCTTGTTCTTAGCCCATTTTGCCGCCACTTCCGTTTCGTCGTCGTCGGATCCATAATCCGAGTCGACGACGACTTGTGTTATGGTTTTGACGGCCTTCCGGTTTCTTGGAAACGTTGTTCATGGGCCGTTACCTCTGCGCCAGTGGGCTAGACTTTCGAAGTCTGCGCGAGAATCTTTCCCCGATTGGCGCGATCGGACCATGGAAGGCTAAATCAGTCAGCTGGTCGTCTGATAGCACCAGGCTATAGCATCGGTTTCTCATTTCTCTGAAGCGCTGAATGTAGTCCTGGACCGATTCATTATGTTTTTGCCTGACGCTGGTGAGGTCTGACAACTTCATTTCATGGTTGCCAGAATAAAAATAGCTATGAAACTGTTTCTCAAGATCGGCCCAACTCAGAATCAAGTTGTAAGGCAACGAGGAGAACCAAGTGAAGGCCGATCCTGAAAGAGAAAGGGGAAATAGCCGAACTCTCAAGGGGTCAGTAGCCGATGCTTCACCACATTGTGCTAAGAATCGGCTGATATGCTCGTAACTAGATACGTTGTCTTGTCCTGAGAACTTAGAGAAATCCGGGATTTTGTACCGGTTGGGCAATGGAATTCTTTCGAAATGCTCCGGGTAAGGGTACCGGTACATATTCCCTGAGTCTTTTGGTTTGAGGCCGAACTGATCTCGCATAACGTCTGCGATTAGCTCGGCCCAGGTCCTATTATCTTGCTGTATCGGCTCGTATGGGTCATATGGCATACGTGCCTGCCGATACAGCTGTGGCGGTGTCTGAGGCCGGTAATGATGATCTTCACGACCCCCTTGGTATTGGTAGCGATGATTAGCGAGTGGCGGCCGGGATTTCGGTGGTGGCGTTGGCGGGTCTGGAAACAGCTGTCGGCCCCCGACATTCTGCTGTCTGCCATGATCAATCGGGCTCCGCGCCGATTATGATGAAATATGTCGAATTGACCTTGGGGCAGCGGCTGTTGTCGGTTTAAAATAGTGACCGCTGGTTTCACACCCGTCCCGCTTGGGCTCAAGTGGTGACTCCTCTGTCGGGTTGGGCTGCGCTATTAGTGGAAGCGGCCGGTCTTGGGTGATTAGTGTCCTGTAATCAGGAAACTTGCCATCCGTGAAATATGTAGGGCCCCTTTGCAGCTGCTCGGCCACCTTGGCATCAACCACATGAGAAATCATATTGTTGAGGGTGTTGACCGATGCTTGCTCCGGTTGACCAACGCGTGATGGACGGCCGAGTCGATCCGATCTTGCAAAGAGTACATGGCCCGATCATCCCGCACTTGAGTTGGTTCTTCCACTTTCTGCTTGCCCTTCGCATCACTCGACGAGGATGCTATGGTATCGTTGAGGCTGAACTTGTACTTTTGGTGGACCGTTCCAGACCTTGTTTGGGTGAAGGATTGGAGATAATTGTTCTGGAGTTCCTCCACCATCCTCTTATACTCGGCTTGCTGTTCAGCCGATAGTTGATCCATTTTTACAGGTACGACATTGTCCTGTGTGATGCCAGGGATCTTGGAGTCGACCATCTTGCCGACTGAGTCTATTCGTCCGAGTCGAGCCGACAAAGATAGTCCCACTGGGCATGCCAAGAAGCGTGTTGACGAGAAATCTCTCTCACGCGCTGGCCTGGGAGATCTGCTTGACTCCAGTGCAGGTCCTTCTTAGCTGCCTACAATGTGTAGAGCGTGCCAGTTGATTTGATCTGCCGATCAACAAGAGAAAATGCAAGAAAATATTCGTTAAGCGTTAGGTCAAACCCCCGTGGGATCGGCCGAGGAACTCCATGAACGTATACATGCTATTCCCGGCCATATTTGGGCCAAGCAACCGAAGCGCATTGGCTACGCCAAGGCGATCATCAGCCATCCGATCCAAATATGACGAAGAATAACAAATATACAGATCAATAAACCAGCCGACGCCGGGAAACTGACATTAAATCGGCTGATGCTCCAATAAATCTCGTGCAAGCGTAACATTCCTAAATTAGGGACGTAAGCAAGCACAATCTAGACACGAAATACGGCCCTACCGCAGATCTGATAACAATTATATTAAAAGAACACATTAAGATAAATAAGGTTGGCTGAAACCCCGACACTATCCCCAGATAATATAAGTCCAAAAGAAGAGATTGCCAACGATTCTAAAGACGACTCAACAGTTATCTTGATGCAGCATTAAGTATCAAAAGAAGCATTCAATCTATTACTTTCGACTTACACTCCGTAAGATGGTAGATACGCATACGAATCAACCAGCCCTTAAACCTAGCCTCGCTGACCACACATCCTCGAAAAGATGAGTCAACTACAAGATAGATCTAAACACCGGGTTGGTTCATATACACTATATGATATATGGCGTAGCAAAACTACTGAATCCAATGTGTCATTGCGATGGAAGCATCAGAAACAAGTAATCTCACCACTAACGACAAACATCTACCTGAGTTTGGGGATCGAGACGATGCAACCCAAAGCCAAACAGGGTGTTCGTCCAAAAGGAAAAGGATGGCGATGCGCCGAAGATTAGATTGATTGTATCGTCCTTATACACAGGGTCTCGGGTCCTATTTATACCTGAGATACAAATATTTGTAACAACTTCGGACTCTATCTAAACTACTTTTTAAAACATCATAACATCCCTAACGAGATCCATTACAACTAACAATTTAACAAACTCCTAAATTACAGATACAACCGCCATTACAGGACTCTATCCATAGGTGGCAATATCTTTAAACGCGCAATTAACATTCGAATCCCCTCTTATCTTCAAGTTTCGCATTGGACACGGTTTTATCTCTTCTAAACCCGGAATCGGTGTCGGCTGTCCATTCAACCCATTCCCACCGACCAACCCTGCCGATTACTCTTTTAGCCGATACAGCCCCTGACCTCAGCCGATATGATTCCACCTTGCTTTCTTAGGACTTAGGAACCTCATTACCAAATTCCAGTGTTAACAGATAGGGCTAGATATCAACATTGACCTAGGTTATATTGTGTATCCACCATCTTGAAAGGCTTTTATCGACTTGTTTAGATCTTATGCTTCTCTTTATACTCAATGCTGCATCGGTTAAGTCTGACCTATTAAGTATTATCTAGAATCATAAGATCTATCTTGTTCTACGATTGCTCTTAGAGATAGTATCGGGGTTTCAACCAATCTTACCTGGTTTAGCTATCCTGTTTCCTACATGCTTACTTGATATGCTAAATCTGCCCTTTATACTGAGATCTCACTGTGGTAAACTATGTTAAGCTTGTTATCAATCTGTTAGGTTATCTTAACACTTGATTGGTTCTTGTTTAATCTATTTAATCTATATTGATATCTTAGTATAAAGTGGTATCGGAGTACCAGCCGATACGTGTTAGATTTATTACATCGGCTACGCTATAAATACATGTAATCTCTGTCTTAAGGTACGTTTAAACATAAGTGATTTATACTATCTCGGCATGCTGCCGATTTATCCCAGTCACTTGGTTTAAATATATTTTGATACCTAGATTATGTATTATTGATATCCACAACCGATCTAGTAAATCTAATTTTCCCTTTGGCGATCCTATGCATATTGCATCGGCTCAATATTGAACGATACGTCATCGGCCACTACCCGATCGGTTATCGTTTATGGATTTAACCTTGTTTTCTTTCATTAGTTTCTTGTTGGTTGGATGATCAAACCAATTGGCACGCCCTTGAACCCAAAAGCAAGATTTAGGTCCTGCACTAGAGTTAAGCAGATCTCTCAGGCCAGTGTGTGTTTTTCGCATCGACAAGCTTTTGGCATGCCTGATAGGACACGATTAGAAGTCAAGACATCATGGTGGTTCTCAATTCAACCGATATTGACCCAAAGAACATTATTCCCATGACAATGGACAAACTGACGACAGAACAGAAGGCGGAGTTTGAAGAGATGATGAATAAATTGCAGAGTCAATTTTTGCATTCGTTTGTTCAGACTCACTCGAGCACGGTGGTTTAGAGGTAAAAGGTAGCTTTGCCAAGCAATGATGAGCCCGAAACAAGTTTTGGCAAAGAGGGTAAAACTCAGGATGTCAAGCAAGATGAAGGCCCTACAGAGTTCAACAATCTACAAGATCGGATTAATTATGCTGTGCATCATGCTTTGGTCAACTAGTCAGGAATTCTTGTTAACACTTTAAACAACATGATCAATTCTATGGTTGATAGTAGGTTTGCTGAGCATCAAGCCAAGGGGCCAGTGTTTTTTCCTGAGGGCAATTTCCCACAACACAGGACTATGGTTACCAACAAACAACAACCTGTTTCAGGGGTGATCCCAGAACAGCCGATGGCATCAGCATCGGCACCTAGAAGGCAGATTGGCATCATCATCGGCACAGAAGCAACCAGGGTTCAATCCTCTGCTTTTGGTCAAACAGCAACCTCAACACATAGGACATAACATCCCTCAGGTTACTCAAGATCAAGTTGCGGCTGTGTTCAGAACAAACCAGTCGGTTGTTGAGCCGATTTCGTAGATACCGATGAGGCAGTAGACACTGATTTCACAACAACATCAGTGTCACATACCCAAATTCTAGGGTCAACGGAATTTTGTCCAAATAAAATAGAAGAAAAGTTTTTCAATTTTGTGAACCAAAAATTTTCTTTTTCTAAATTGGGTTGAAGGATTTCAACCTAGGCCTTGCATGATGACCTAAATTTTAGAATGAATTAAAACCTTTTTCATTTATAACCTAGGAACAAAAATGCAAACTCATACGAAGGCATGCAGACCATCATTTGCGTGTTTTGACTTG
The DNA here is from genome assembly GCA_019925245.2 of Oryza australiensis. Classification (NCBI taxonomy): domain Eukaryota; kingdom Viridiplantae; phylum Streptophyta; class Magnoliopsida; order Poales; family Poaceae; genus Oryza; species Oryza australiensis. Next base: position 986,983 of record JAIFGZ020000516.1, read on the forward strand.
AGTCACTCACGTGTATTTGGATTTTCGAGACGCATTTTATTATAGGTCATATAAGCATTGCCTAAACGATTTAAATTTCAAGAGCAAGCCTACACTAGCCTTGGATAATAATATGAGAGCATGAAAATTTAATTTAAAGGTCACCTCCTCAGCCCAATAGGAAAGTTGATACGAATCCGAAGAAATAAAATAGTCGCATGCATATAGGGTAGACGCATAAACCTAGAGAGACTACCTTAATTTTCTAGATTAAACCAAATAAGATAAATTAATGGAAAAATTCATGTAGGTGCCAGATTATGATTAACTCAAACATAAATTTTTTGTAATTTGATAACTAGGTTTGATGCCCCAAATGAATTACACAAAACAGTCCCATACTAGGCTAATTAGTAGCTTTATTCGGCTAAAATGCCAACTCACCCAAAAGATCATTAAAATGCACATATGTATATACATAAAATAATTTATTCAAATACTAGGTTAATTAACATAAATAAATATGATTTTTTTAGAATTTTTCTCCTCAGCTTAGGCCCTCTAAAAAATTCAAATAAGCCTTCAAATACCCTGAATTTGATTAATTCCTGAGGACAAACCACAAATTATTTTTGAGCGAAACTAAAAGAAAATGGAACCTAGGGATAATCAACTTCTCCCAGTAAAAATTTCATGAATTTACCACAGCCACATATTAAACTGTGAAGCTATCAAGATTGGAGGTTAAGAAATAATATGAAAATCAACCTTAAACCATTTACACATGTGTTTCTACCCATACCTCTCTTCCCTGCCTTACCCTCTTTGCCCTGACCCCACCTGACAGCCTCTAAAGCTTGCTTCACCTATTGTGCAGAATACTCCACCGCTTAAGGAGATACCAGGAAGGAAGAGAGGAGGAGGAACGTGTTGGCGCCATCTCCTTCCACCTCGCCACACCACCGCCAGCTCAACTCGCACCATTTGAAAAACCCCTTCACTACTATGATCTCCATCACTCCCACATCGTGTTCCATGCAGAAACCAAGCGAGATCGTCTCGGGATCGCCTAGAAACAACTCCATTTACCTCTCGCCCGCAGGTGTTCGATCCATGTTACATCCTCTCTGGTGAGCTTCATTGCAACCTAATCTCTGGAACACAATCTTCTCCCTATACCTGATCCATCCGTGCATTTTGTCTCCCATGTCATGAGGATCGGGATCACCGGAGCATGGCCCACGCTGACCGAAGCGCTGCCACTTCGGATTCGATGCCGTTCCGGCAAACTCCGGCCAATCCCGGCCGGCACCTTGCACCAACAACATCGCCACATCCCCAAGCACCAGCCCCCAGAAGGAATCGAACCAGGAGACCGTCGTTTGCGAGATCGGCATCATCCTCCCAACCTCGGCCGCCGAGCGCCATCTCCGATTCCGGCCAACCCTGTGAGTTAGCGTCCGATTCCTCGCACTCACAGCATCCTCAAAGCATCCTTGAGCCATCCCGCACCTTTTCCCGGCAGATCGAAGACCGGATAGAGCTATCGCCGTTCACCCTGAAGAACCCTGCCGCGTCGCCAAGTCCATCCCGCGCCAAGATAATGTTGAGCCTCTACAAGCCGCGGCTACGTTTGGGTAAGTTTCCATGAGCTCTGTAGAGCATATTCGTGCACTCACACTGCAGAGAACTAGCCTCCAACGCAACTTGCACCGGCCACCCGAAGGCCACCGCCACCCGCGCCGTCGCCAACTTGGATTCCGGCCACCTCAGCCCACGGGGAGACCACCACTAGGTTCACCATTCCTCCGTGTACATTTTTGGTTTTTAGCGTTTCCCCATTCAAGCCGCCGTTGGCCGTTGGCGAGGACGGAAAGCATCTCCGGCCGTCGGAGCTTTGCTTCCTCCCTTGCCATTCCGCTGCCAACCGGGCCCCACGCCACTTAGCGCTAAGAATACCGGTTAGCGAAGGTTAAAAACTTGCGAGGTCTTGGATGCAAAACATGTAAGGCTTACCTGTGGGACCAAGGACTCATTAGCAAATAAATTAAAACCCAGGGGCTCTTAAAGAACATGGCATTCACCACGTGTTAGGGACCGCGGGGCCTAAATGCTGGAAGCCCAGGGGCCTTTTTGCAAAATAACCATTCTATGACCCGTGGGCCCCTATGCAGTAAGTCTTGAAAAAAATATATATAAAAGAAAAAGAGCAGTAGGCTATGCACTTTTACAGAAAGTTAAAGGCACTTATAAAATTCATACAAAATTCATTTGAACATAGTTTGAGATGGGGAAAATTTATGTAGATTCTTTAGTAAGTGAACTTTAATATGGAACCATAAAACAGGGCCCTCACTGTACAAACTTTACCCCAAAAATTTAAATAAGACAGACCACACCTACCCCAAATTCAAATTTGTAAAATCCCTATAAAATTCAAATTAGCTCCAAATTAGGCAAACCCAGATACTATAGATTCATCATCTCACCCTCTCTAACCTGAGAGAATAAAATGGTATACTTTCCTTAAGTTAAAAAGTAGGTAAAACTAATTTTAGGAAAAAGATATACTATAGGACAGTCAACCTTTCGGGATTTATTTAAAATTTATTTTACCATATTTTGACTCTCCCAAACATGTACTTTTACAATGTAAAATAAAAATGTATGACTTCTGTATAGACTAATCCCTCTAGGGAATTATAAAAGAAACTAATAGTTTACTACACCCCTCACCCTACAAGATTTATATAAAAATTATTTTAAATCCATTTTAGGAAAACTAAGTTTCTTTAGGACCAACAAAGGAGAAACTTTAAATAGGTAAAATAAAATGTACCAATTTACACACCAAACATATAGGGAAAACTCTAAATAAATAGCCTAGAAGCTAAACAAGTAAATATCATATGTATGTACATGTATAATTCCTACAGGAAACAAATTTGATCCTAGCCCGGCCAAACATTTGAATAGGGTATGGTGGGCCAGTAGAGACGTATTTCCAACTCAAAAATTACTAAAGACTTAGCACCATTAACCCCTATGGGCAAGACATAGGTTAATATCTTAGACATCTACCATAGTAACCTCCCTTAGTATGGAAGACATACTTAGAGAAGCAATTTAGACCGCAAAAGTCCTTACCATTAGGATTAGATTTATTAGCTAGATAATCCACCTTCAAACCCCAATAGCAAAATAAACAAGATCTGGACCTAAAACCATATGACACCTTGCTAGCACGCTATAGGCCTAAGGACACGTTATAGGTTCGTAAACTATATAATAAATTATTAAAGCTCTAAAAATTATGAAATAAATTGAATTAGCCCTAGAAAACATTCTCTCCACCTATGGAAAGTTAAGGTTAGTAAAAAATCCAAGGAAAAAATATTTTTAGGGCGATACCCGAATAAAACCCTACGCTATACCGATAAAACTTCTAAAAATCATAACTCCCAAATAGAATAAGATAAATTAGATATTCTTTCACCTAAATTTACTTTACACCAGTACCTACTCAATGTAGAAAAATCATGCATTTTAGAGCATTTTTTATTTTTCGCATATTTCGATGTTTAATTGCATATCGTGTATTGTGTTTGTTTAGATGATTACGTAAACGGTGAAGGAGTGGATGGTGTGCTAACATTTCTCTAGACCAAGGCAAGTTTTTGCCCCTCCTTTGAACACATTGAACCCATGTTTTCGGGCAATGTATTTTGTTTGTGAAATTCTTGCATGCGTATTTTCTCGTAACGTTACTTTTAAGATAAGTTTGGTAGAGATATCCTTAAAATTTGCATGTAACCTTTTAAAAATACTCCCTTGCTGTTTTGAACCTGTTTTGAACCCTAGGAAATAAATTAAAGTACTCATATGAAAATACGCTATGCTTTATGAAAGTGATATGTTTAGCCTTGCTTAGTGATAAACGAAACATGGTCATGGATTTTATCGCTAAACTCTTTATAAATCTTTTTGGACATTTTGAACCAGAGGTAAACCTCTTAATATTTGTGAAATAAAATTTAAATAAAATGTGATTTTAGACTTGGGTGGTAAGTGGTATGTGATTGATGTATTCGTATACCGATAGGGGGAGTGTTTGCCCGAGTCGACTGAGGACTGAACTACATGTCATTCATTGTGTATACCATACATCCACGTGTGCTAGTATGGGATAGCCTTAGCCGAATAATCTATTTAGCACCTAGCCTTGCATTATGGTAGGCCGAAGTGTATGGGTTTAAATAACCGAGAGGAACTTCCTATTTATCCCGTCGTGGTAGTTTAAGCGACTCAGTCTGTCCAATACAATGATATCGTGCCACGTGGGTGGGTTCCTATCATGTCCGCCACCACGGCGTTATGTATAAGGCCTGGGCTCACCACTTAACGGTTCTAGGTCACATTTCCAGTATGACCTAGGATGGAGGAAACACATATCGTGCTGGTGCAAGGCTAGGGACTAAGTAGTGTAAAGACTACGTTATGACCTCTAGACCACACTCAACATGAAGAGTGCGGTAGAGTCTTGCAAACTCAAAACAAACTAGAGTGTTCATATCATGTGGGTAAAGCTGTACAAACTCTGCAGAGTTAATAAAACTAATCGATTAGCCGTGCTCATGGTCATGAGCGACATAATGAAATGCTATGGGTATAAATCTTGAATTTTGTGACTTCCAAAAATGTTCTTGAAATAAATGTCTTGCGCTGAATAAGATGTTGACATTTTTGAATGGGGCAAATTTCTGTAGACTCCTAAAGAGGTAGACTTTAATATAAGACCATAAAACATGGGCCTCACTACACTAGATTTATCCCAAAAATTTAGATAAGACAGACCACATATACACTTTGTAAAAATTTGTAAAACCCCTAGGAAATTCAAATTAACCTCAAATTAGACAAACTGAAATCCCATAGACTCCTCATCTTACCCTCTCTAAGTAGGAAAATAAAAAGGTATACATTCTTTGGGTCAAATGCTTATCAAACTAATTTAGAGGAAATACTACCTTTTAGGGCAGGCAACCTTAAGGGATTTATTTAAAAATTCATCCTAACTCCTTTTTGAACAAACTTAAGTTCTGTAGATTCACCAAAGCCTATATTTTCAAAAGGTAAAATAAAAACATATGCCTACTGTAAAATAATATCACCTAAATAATTATATAGGGAATAAACAACTTAGATGTACACTATAACTTGTAAATTTATAGAGAATTCATTTCTAATCCATTTGAAGTAGACTAAGTTTCTATAGAACCAGCAACTAATGGACTCCAATTAGGAGAGATAAAATATGGCAACACATGTACTAAAATATAGGAAGACCTTAAATAGTCAACCTAGATAGTTAACCTAGGTGCTAATCACAATAGATAGATTAAGCACTATATGTATATATGCATAGATGTATGTATAAATTGTACCCTAGCTCTAAATAAATGCAAATAAAACATGATGGACCAGTGGAGCCTTAAGATCCATCCCTAATTGCCAAGACATACACCTAGCTCATATATCACTTCTTGGGTTAATATGTTAAAGGAATTAACTTAGAGCCCTCTCTAGCCTATACAATAAATGGTAGATTAACATAAACCCTAAAATCATGAACTAAGGTTAAATGGGTTAACTAGATGATCCAAATAAAACATGTTCTGGACCCAAAACCCTACAGCCATATATATATAACACTATAGGCCTAGAACCCGTCGTAAATGTGTAAAAAGACCAAAGAAAATCATAGTAACTCTAAAAATTATGAAATCAATTGTATTAGTCTTAGAAAACCTATCTCCACACCTCTGTAAAGTCAAATTAGTAAAATCAAAGTTTATAAACACTGTCCAAACAACACCTAAACTTATCTCGGTACTACTCGATAAAACTTCTAAAATACGTAACTCCTAAACGAGATAAGATAAATTGAAAATTATTTCACCTGAATTCCTTTTAGATCAGTACCTACTCAATGCATAAAAATCATGCATTTTAGAGCATTTTGGATTTTCGCTTGCTTTCGGTATTTTGACTCCATACCGTATATTTTGTTTAGATGACTGCGTAGTCGGTGAAGGAGTTGATTAGGTGCTGACATTGCTCAATCAAGGCAAGTTCTTCCCCTCTTCTTTTTGAACACCTTGAATTCAATGTTTTGGGGGATAAAATTTATTTGTTTGCAAACTTGCATTAGAACTTAGACTATATTGGTACTTAAAACTTGGCTATGGTAGTTATAACCAATTTGCTGCATTTCCTACCTTGAATATTTGAAACCATTGCTGTTTGTAACCCTAAAGATGGTTAGAGTACTTACTTTGTGCTCGAATGGGTTTAATCCTGTTTTCTAAAATACTTGCTTAGTCCTGCCTAGAAATTTTGCAAATACTCGTTCCATCTATAAACATTATGTGTGAACTTTGTTAAAATGAACCTTTGCTGGAATGGGTTGAATTTGATGATTATTTGTGAACTAAAATGTGTAAAAATGAAATTTAGACTTGGGCGGCAAGTGGCGTGCAATTGATGTATTTGCATTTGCCGATAGGGGGAGTGTTTGCCCGAGTCCATAAGGACCGAACTTGTGTCACCAACTTAAAGATACCGTACATCCACATGTGCTAGTATGGGATAGCCTTAACCAAGTAATCTATTTAGCACCTAGCCTTGCATTATGGTAGGCCGAAGTGTATGGGTTCGGATAACCCAGAGGAACTTCCTATTTACCCCGATGTGGTAGTTTAGGTGACTCAGTCTGTCCAATACAATGATATTGTGCCACGTGGGTGGGTTCCTGTCATGTCCACCCCCACGGCGTTAAGGCATGGGCCCGCCACTTAACAGTTCTAGGTCACATTTCCAGTATGACCTAGGATGGAGGAAACACGTATTGTGCTGGTGGAAGGCTAGGGACTAAGTAGTGTAAAGGCTTCGTGGTGACCTCTAGACTATACTTAAAGTGTAAAGTATGGTGGTACCGACGGGTACCGAATAAACTATAGAAATTCACTTCATGTGGGTAAAGCTGTACAAACTCTGTAGAGTTAATAAAACTAATCGATTAGCCATGCTCACGGTCATGAGCGCTTTGGTGAAGTGTCATGAGTATAGACTCAATTGTTTTAAAATTGTGATTATGTGTTTTCAACAAAAAGTGTTGAGTTATGTGAGTGTGATGATACAATGTGACTTGTTGTCATGGAGGATGACAAGATACTGATTATGATGGAACCAAAACAAAATTAATGATGAAGCTAAAATGACTGTTTTGTTAATTAAATTGTCAACTCCTTTTCAAATGGTTTGCGAACTAAAACCTGCTTTAGGCTGAAATCAAACTACTCATATAGCCCTTCTTTGATTATGTGCTTATCATGTAGTATGTTAGGTTTATCTAGTGCTTGCCTTAATGTACTGACTCTTGTTGATTGGAATATCCATTTTGTTTGCAGGTTTAGTTTTAGTTCTTTAGTGATGCGGATTCCCGATTTGCTTCTTCTAAGATTTGAACTTAACGGGGTAAACCCCTAGTCAATATGCTTGTGGAATGGGTAGTTAAGCTAGTGTTGTTCGCTGTACTCTGATTATATTTATTTGGTCGGTCGGCCTACGTACTTAACTAAGTGACATAATCTTTTGAGTTTTGTTCAATTTAAATGTATTCACTATGTATATTCATGCTTGTGATGAAAGTGTGAATCTAGCACACATCTTGGGGGCTAGATTCATATGTGTATGAGTTAGGAATACTTGGGACGTTGTAGATCTTTAGCCATTTTGTCAAGTCTCCTGAGTATGTAACACATCTGGTCGTCACGTTCGAGTGGTTTGACGGGCACACTTCAGGTTGAAGTTGACTGGCAGGCTCAAGGCCCAGCAATGTCTCACTTATCCCTCTCTTGGGACAACGGATGTTTCGTTATACTTGTTAGATGAGCTGAAGCATTTCAACTCATCTAGCAAATACAATGGAAGGTTCCGGGCGTCTCTGACACGGTGGCAGGCGGTGACAGGGGCGACGGCAAACGGCGAGAGGAGGGACGGCGGCAGGCGGCGGGAAAAGGGGCGACGGGAGGAGGGACGGCAGCAGGCGGCGAGGGGAGACGGTGACGGCGGTGGAGGAGCCCTCCCTCCGCCGGATCTAGCGAGGGGAGGCGGCGACGGCGACGGAGGTGGCCTGCGTTAGGTGCTTCCACGGGCGGCGCATGGCGGGGCCGGGCGGCGAAGCTACAAGAAGAGGAGGAAATCGCCAGAGGTAGGGGAGGAGGAGTAGATTGGAGAGGGGTGATGCCACCAGATGATTAGATTCTTGCTTGTGCAGTTGGTGTTCATCCTACTTGTGTCGTTCTTGATTGTTGTTGTTAATCTTTGAATGATTGTTGTTGTTGATCTGTGAATATTTTTTTAAGAACGATGAGGATTATTGTTGTTGATATGTGAAATGGATGGAGAATATTGTTGCTGATCTCTGAAATATTGGATGGGGAATATTGTTCTGATTAGGGGCGGCAGGGAATATTGTGGATGGATTTATCGGCTTGGCTTGCATCGAGCCGGATTTTTTTTATCCCTGAAACCTAATAGGTGTCGGTTCTTAAACCGACATCTATTTCTCTTCAAATAGGTGCCAACAAATAGGTGCCGGTTGGGAAAATCGACACCTAAGGTGGTTTTCCAACTAGCACCTATTCACTTTTTTTGTTGTAGTGATGCTAACATCTGGTGATGAATGAGTATCTAGGTAAAAAATCATGAATTTCTGATTAGAATGTATTTAGACTTGTAGATGTAAATTTATTGGATACATTATGTTAATATTTTCTAAATCTTCATTATAACTATTTAATAGGGACATTTTTAGGAGCATCCTATGACATATACCAATTTTTCTCTCTCTTGCAATACCAACACAACATTAATTCCCTCTCCTGAAGTTCTATCCGAACAAAACCCAAATGTATGTGTGTTTCTATCGGCCTAATCACAACTCTTAGTTTACACTATTCTCAAAAGTAAAAACAGATCAACTGCAATATAGATTTGGGCTAACCAATCAGCACAATATATCAAATAAGACGATCATATGCACCTCGGGAAGATAAGTACAAGCTATGCTTATGTTTGTGTGATGGCGTGTAATCCAGGCATCCGTCTTACCGATGTTTTTCGAGCGAACAATCACCAAGTGCTCCTCGATGTAAGGAGCCACCAAGAAAGGTTGTTGCAACACGGTCCAATGAGCTTTCCTGTACAAGTCATTGTCTATGTTCATTACTGCCTTCCTTCCAAGAGTTCCCTTCCCCCGTAGTCTACCTTCATGGCTTGATTCAGGCACCCCGATGGGACAAAGGTCTTCAATAAAGTTGATGCAAAACTCAATCACCTCCTCTGTTCTATATCCATTGGCGATGCTGGCCTTCGGACGCAAACGGTTACGAACATACTTCTTTAGAATGCCCATATACCTCTCAAAGGGGAACATGTTGTGTAAGAATACCGGACCGAGGATACGGATCTCTTTGACAAGGTGGCATAGGAGATGCGTCATGATATTGAAGAAGGAAGGTGGAAAGATCATCTCAAAGCTGACAAGACATTGTCCATATCATTTTGAAAGTCTTCTAGTCTGTCTGGATCGATGATCTTTTGTGAAATTGTGTTCAGGAAAGCACATAGCTTTGTTATTGTTACCCGGACATTATCGGGAAGGATACCCCGAATTATAACGAAAGCAGCTGTGTCATCAGCACGTGGCAGTCATGGGACTTTAGATTTATGAACTTCTTATCCTTCGTGCTTATTATTCCCTTTATATTCGAGGAGTATCCAGACGGTACCTTGATGCTCTCCAGGCATTTAAACATTATTTTCTTCTCTCCCTGCTCAGTGTGTAGCTGGCTGGACTTAGGTATTGGGCTCCTTTTTTCCTTTGGTTGCGGGTGAAGGCCGTCGTGTTGTGCCATATGTTTTAGATCGTTACATGCCTCAAGTGTATCTTTTGATTTTCCGTATACACCTAGGAAGCCAAGCAAGTTTACGCAAAGGTTCTTGGTGAGGTGCATCACGTCAATTGCATGGCGGACGTCCAAGACTTCCCAGTAGGGCAACTCCCAAAAAATTGACTTCTTCTTCCACATCGCCGTGTGACCACCTTCACTTGCTATAGATTGGTTGCCGGGTCCCTTTCCAAATACTACTTTGAGGTCTTTCACCATGGCAAACATGGCCTTTCCGTTGCGATGCTTTGGTTTAGTACGATGGTCTGCCTTTTGATCAAACTGTTTGCCTCTTCTGTGGACAGGGTGGCTTGCAGCAAGAAAGCGACGATGGCCCATGTAAACTACCTTCTTACAATGTTTCAGGTACGTACACTCAGTCTCATCCATACAGTGGGTGCAAACGTTGTACCCCTTGTTTGACTGTCCGGATAGGTTGCCAAGTGCAGGCCAATCATTGATGGTAACAAACAGCAACCCTCGTAGGTTAAACTGTTCCTGTTTACTTCATCCCACACGGGAACACCTTCTTTCTTCCATAGCAGTTTTAGATCTTCGATCAGCGGTCTCAGGTACACATCGATGTCGTTACAAGGTTGCTTCGGGCCTTGAATAATAACCGGCATCTGAATGTACTTTTGCTTCATGCATAGCCAAGGCGAGAGGTTGTAGATACACATCGTCACAGGCCAAGTGCTATGCCCGCTGCTCATCTCTCCAAAAGGATTCATTCCGTCCGTGCTTAAGCCGAACCTTAGGTTTCTTGCATCCTCGCCGAAGTCTTCAAATGTTCTGTCGATGTTTTGCCACTGTGACCCATCGGCGGGATGTCTCAGCATGCCGTCTTGTAGGCGTTCTTCAGTGTACCAACGCATCATTCTTGCATGCTCCTTGTTCCTGAACAGATGCTTCAGCCGCGGTATTATAGGAAAATACCACATCACATTAGCAGGAACCCTTTTCTTCGAGGGCCGTCCGTCAACTTTGCCTGGATCATCTCGTCTGATCTTGTATCGAAGTGCTTTACAAATCGGACATGCTTCTAGGTTTTCGTACTCCTCACCGCGGTAGAGGGTACAATCGTTAGGACATGCGTGTATCTTCTATAACTCCAGTCCTAGAGGGCAAACTAACTTCTTAGCCTCGTACGTTGATTCCGGCAATTCGTTTCCCTCTGGAAGAATGTCCTTCACGAGTTTTAGTAACTCGCCAAATGCCTTGTCACTGACACCATTTTTGGCCTTCTATTGTAAGAATTCAGTGTGGTACCCAACTTTTTATGCCCCTGTTCACAGCCTGGGTACATGGACCTTTTGTGGTCCGCCAACATACGCTCCAATTTCTGCACTTCCTTTACGCCTTCGTAGTGTCCCTGTACGTCGCGCAACATCTGACCAAGGTCATCGGCACCGTCATTTTCTTCAGCATCCCCGCCCGTCTCGCCCACTGTATTCTCTTCAAACCCACCGTATTGACCACAGTCTGGAATGTTGTCGTCGTCTTCTTCATCTTCTTTCATTGCAACCCTCACCTCTCCGTGCGATTTCCAGCAATTGTAGTGAGGCATGAATCCCGACTGAAACAAGTGGGTATGAATAATTCTTGATGTAGAATATTCCTTCTCGGTTTTGCACTTTTTACATGGACAACGTATGAAACCCTTATGCTTGTTGGCATTGGCCACACTCAAAAAATAATGCACGCCTTGAATAAACTCTCTCGACCGTCGATCCGCGTTGTACATCCATTGCCGATCCATCTACATGGAATGCACAAAAATCGTAAGAAAATTCCATGAAATTCAAATCATTTAAATATTATTACAATAATTATATATATATATAATCGACTATTATTATATACTAATACAACATACGTAATGTGTTGTTCTAAAAAATTAGAATTATTTTTAAAAGGTGTGATAAACATAAAATTAATTAATTATTTTGCATCTATTTTAAAAGGTCCTTTGTCATCTATTTTATAACTTTTTTGTCCAAAAGATTCTCTCTCATCATTTTCCATAAATATTTTTGAGATAAAATTGTACGCACTAAATTCCTATAAATGTTACGTGCTAAGCATACTTTTCTTCCTCTTTATTTTCCCTAACTTTTTTCTCAACACAATATAATGTGCTTAGACAAATAATTAGTCCAAACAAATTTTCTCTCTCCTTATGTTTACAAAAAATCTAGAGATGAAAATGTATAGAAAACAACCGTAAAATACGAAGTGCTAAGCATAGATCATAAGAGGCAGAAGTTGCTAACCTTGTAGATAGCAAAGATTTGTGTATTATCACCAAAGCAAAATTACAAAAAATTTTGGCAGAACCTCCCCTCTGGAGAAAAATTTTGAAGACAAGTATAGCTGGCTCGGGCTGGAGGAAGAAGAAGGAGTTTAAAAAGAAACCCCATATTTAGTCCCGGTTGGTGTTACCAACCGGCACTAAAGATCATCTTTAGTACCGGTTGGTGTTACCAACCGGGACTAAAGATGATGCCAGAGGCTATCAGAACCTGTCAGAGCATCGGGCATCTTTAGTCCCGGTTGGTAACACCAACCGAGACAAAATATAGCATCTGTAGTCTCGGTTGGTGTTACCAACCGGGACTAAAGATGCTCGGCGCTCTGACACGCTCTGACAACATTTGAACCGGAACTAGAGGTGATCTTTAGTCCCGGTTCGTGTGACATGAACCGGGACTAAAGTTCCTAGAGAGCCGTTGAATTTTTAAACCGGGACTAGAGATCATCTCTAGTTCCGGGTGCAACTAAACCGGAACTATTGTAATTTTTGCCACTTCAACCAATGATGATCTCTTTAGTAGTGTATGCTTATGTTTGTGTAAATGAAATACAAGCTCAGAATCTAACTCAATTTGACTCCAGAAATGATATATCAAGGTTCAGTTCACATTACCTATCCAATAACACTAGACGATCCATTTATGCACCAAAGAAAACACCGTCAGAGATAAGGGAAACTATTCAATCCTCCAAGGCACGTTCCCAAGAAAATTAACTTTGATATATATAGTGCCTCCTCACAGCAAATCAATGGTTGATCTAGCGGCACAGCGGCATTCTAGCATGCCCAAAAAATTACACTGTGTATGCCAACACAATCAGTGAGAAAACATCATGGTTTATAATATATAGTGTACTCATAGAGTAAAAAAATTAATAAAAACACAAAATATTGACAGTACGATTTGAAATACAAAACAATTCCCAAATAATTATGGGATAGATATCTCATAATCATATATTTCTCTAGAGAAAAGGCCACCAAGGCCCAGCTTTTTAATAATCATATATAGTTTGAACTTATTCCAAAATATTTGAAGAAAATTATGATTTAACTTTGAAAAATATTAAAATCAAACCAATTTCTTAGATTACTCTTCAGATAATTAATCGAAGGAAGACTCTAACACTAACCCTAACCGGAATCAATTTAGCATCTAATTAAAATAATAGGAAATAGTTGAGGCATTCACAAGTAATTGTTGCCTTGTGTTGTGGCCTGAGACTGGCAGAGTGGTAGGGGCGTTGCTGCCTCGCGAGGAGCAAAAGGGATCGAGCCAAAGACCGGACGGGATGCCTGGGCGGAGCTTCAAACCAGAGATGCGGACGCGCTGAATCGACCGTCGGCGATGGCTAGATGCGTCAGTGCAGAGGCTGCCAAGTATCAGAGATCGAGTAGCGCTGTTCTGCCTCCTCTTACCGTCATAGCAATTTTCAGGTTTTGATTTTTTTTATTTTTGCTCTCTCTTTTATCTTAGCATAAGTCCTTTTTTATTTTAACATAAGATAAGTTGGTCTGACTGATTATGACTGATTACGTTATGTATGTAAATTTTTTTAATATATTAACATATAATTTTTTATGTGTTTAAAAAAAAGAGGTCGCACGAAACTAAAGAGGAGACGCCGCCAAATAGCAACGGACGCGCGTTGGTGGATGGCGGCTGAGGGGCAGGGCCTTTGGCCGTTGCGGTGTTGCCCGCCATCAACAGACCTACGGCGTCGTCATAATCTGATCTGATCGGGAGATCCATGCCCTGAAAAGGAGGAAATAAAAAAGAAATTCGACAGACCTACAGTAATCGTTCTTAAATACATCTAATAATTCTCTAACAAATTCTTTATCACTAATACAGATCCTATCATCTGTGACGGGCTCAATTATACCTGGACTATTTGAACCGTCAGAACGAAGTCATCTCAATCGGACCTAATTTTACATCGTTGTAGATGTATTCGTACAATCATGCTTTAGACTCCAGTACATATAGCCTGTCACCGGTGACACTCATCTGTGACGGGCTCATATTTAGGACTGATTGAGATGACCTAGCATATCTCAATCGGGCCCACCTAACGAGCCCGTCAGAGATGAGGATCATCGGTGACGGGCTCAAAATATGGCCCGATTGAGATGACTTTAAAGCCCGTCACCGATGACTCATATTGGTGTCGGGCTTTTATTGATGCCCATTAGAGATAACTGTGCGCATGTTAGAGATGTCATTTCATTGGCCCGATTGAGATATATTTTGCACACTATAAAAAGACCACCGCCTGTTGTCTCAAGGTATCCCACTGTTCACTATTTTGGTGGGAGGTTGTAGGGGGCGAATTTTTGTTATTTTTTTCAAAGAAAAACAGGAAAATATTAGAAGTAAGTAAAAAGGTTGTAATATTTTTTTAATTTAGTAGTATGTTAACTAATATTTTATTAAATTTTGCAACGATGGATCGAAGTTGGATGAGTGCGACAACTTTGAAGCGTCATTGGAAGGAGTATAGAGATAGCGTTTTAAGTTTTATGAACATTACAGAGGAGAATAGGAGAAGAAGAAATAACAAATACATGTGTTGTCCATGTAGAGATTGCAACAATGAGATTATGTTTAGCGGAGAGGAGGTACACTCTCACTTGATACAACGAGGATTCATGAAGGACTACGCATGTTGGATGAAGCATGAAGAGCAAGAATCGGGTAGCGGTGCAGCTGCAGACAGAATTGGTGCACACAATCACAAAGATGAAAATGAGCATGACATGTTTATACCATATCCATTGGGCAGTGAAATGGTTGATGTGGATCTTGATATGCTGCAAGAGATGCTACGTGACGTTGAGGAGCAAGCTCACAACGAGAGAGATTACATAAAGTTCAGCAGGTTGGTCAGTGACTCTGAGACACCTCTATACGCCGGATGCAAGGCAAAGCACACCAAATTGTCAGCTAATGAAGCTGAAGGCAAGTAGTGGATGGACTCACAAGAGTTTTATAGAACTTTTGGGAATATTGAAGGCCATGCTTCCTGAAGAGAACAGATTGCCCGAGATGACATATGAAGTAAAACAGGTTCTGTGTCCCCTGGGGTTAGAGGTCTGTAGAATTCATGCTTGTCCAAATGAATGCATATTATACCACAAGCAATATACAGACCTAGATGCTTGTCTTGTATGCAAGGCTTCTCGATACAAGCGAAAGAAAAGTGCGGGGAAGGGAAAGAAGTCAAAGCGGGGTGGTCCTGTGATGGTTGTGTGGTATCTACCTATCATTGATCGCTTCAATAGAATATTTGCCAACCCCAAGAAAGTAAAGTTAGTGCGTTGGCATGCCGAAGAGAGAAGGAACGACGGTTTGCTAAGGTACCCTGCTGATTCAATTCAATGGAGGAATATCGATCGAATGCATAAAGACTTTGCTGCCGATCCCAGAAACATGAGGATTTGTCTGTGTACGGATGGCATGAATCCTTTCGGAGATATGAGCAGTTCTCATAGCACTTGGCCCGTTCTTATTGTGAACTATAACGTCCCGCCATGGTTGTGCTTCAAAAGAAAATATATTATGTTGTGCTTGTTAATCCAAGGTTCAAAACAACCGGGCAATGATATCGATGTTTTCTTGAAGCCTGTTATCGATGATCTTGAAATTCTTTGGAAAGAAGGTGTGGACACTTAGGATGCATATGGTCAGGAGAACTTCAAGCTACGAGTTCTATTGTTCTGCACCATTAATGACTATCCTGCACTAGGTAATCTTTTTGGAGAAACCATGAAAGGAAAGAAGTCTTGTTATGAATGTATGGA
Organism: Oryza australiensis; assembly: GCA_019925245.2. NCBI lineage: Eukaryota > Viridiplantae > Streptophyta > Magnoliopsida > Poales > Poaceae > Oryza > Oryza australiensis. The sequence continues at coordinate 1,003,093 of JAIFGZ020000516.1, forward strand.
ACATACACACAGTAGGTGGCTGAAGAAATCAAGAAAGATGGTTTACATGGGTCATAGGAGATGGCTCCCGCTACGCCACGCCTTTAGAAGAAAGAAGAAAATTTTCAATGGTAGGAGAGAACTTGGAACTGCTCCCAAGGATTTGTCTGGAGATGAGGTCCACGACATGGTCAAAGACATAACTAATGAGTTTGGGAAGAAAAGAAAACGTGGCAAGAAAAATAATAAGGGTATGTGGAAGAAAAAATCCATATTTTGGCTGCTACCATACTGGAAAGACCTTGAGGTCCGGCATTGCATTGATCTAATGCACGTAGAAAAGAACTGTTGTGATAGTTTACTTGGGCTACTCCTTAATATGTCTGGAAAGACAAAGGACGAGTTGAATGCTTGCCTAGATCTGTAGGAATTGAACATTCGCAGTGAGCTTCAGCCTGTTACAGATGAAGAGATAGGAAAAGTGTACCTCCCACCAGCTTGCCACACATTATTGAAGAATGAGAAGATCGTAATGCTATCATGCCTGGCTGATATTAAGGTTCCTTTGGGAAATTAAGCAAGAATCAGTAAGTACATTAAATTGGAGGATCTAAAACTGGATGGAATGAAGTCTCACGATTGCCACGTGCTGATCACATAGATCTTACCAGTTGCTATCAGATGCATTCTACCACCCAAAGTCCATCACACAATCCAACGACTTTGTGCCTTCTTCAATGTAATCGGTTAGAAGATTATAGATTCGGAAGATCTAGATGAGATGCATGCTGATATTGTCAATACCTTGTGTCACTTGAAGATGTATTTCCACTGTCTTTCTTCGATATCATGGTTCATCTCCCTGTTCATCTAGTGAAGCAAACAAAAATATGTGGCCCAGCTTTTCTAAGGGAGATGTACCCGTTCGAGAGGTATATGGGAGTTCTTAAATCGTACGTTCGAAATAGAGCAAAACCGGAGGGAAGCATCATTGAAGGGTACACGACGGAAAAGGTTATTGAGTTCTGCATTGATTACATGGCCGAGACTGATCCTATTGGAGTCCCTACGTCTCGCCATGGAGGAAGGTTGGCAGGCCTTGGTACAATAGGCAGAAAAAGAATTGTTCCGATCAAGGTTCCTATGCGCAGACTCATTTCGCTGTGCTACAACATATGGCTGAAGTAACTCCATACTTTGAGGAGCATCTAGCAAAGGTCCGACAAGAGAACATGGGTCGATCAGATATGTGGATCAACAGAGAACATAGTACTCACTTCAACGAATGGTTCAAGGATCGTATCGCACGGTCGACCGATGGCCCAAGTGAGATAATACGAAGGTTGGCAAGGGGCCCAAGCTGGGATGTTGACACATGGCAAGGGTACGAAATCAATGGATACACATTCTACATTGTCACACAAGATGACAAAAGCACAGTGCAGAATAGTGGATTCCGTATAGATGCATATCAAGATAAAGCTGGATTGAACACATACTATGGCCGTATAGAGCAGATATGGGAGATGAACTACATGAGCTTCAAAGTCCCTTTGTTTCGTTGAAGCTGGGTGAATATCCGCACTGGTGTTAAAGTCAGCAAGGATGGATTCACTTTAGTGTACCTGCCAAGGTTGGATACACGGACGAACCATTCGTCCTAGTGAAACAGGTCGAGCAAATTTTATATATAAAAGACCCCGCAAACAAGAAGCTGCACGTCGTTAGGGATGGCAAACGAAGAATTGTTGGGGTTGACAACATCGTCGATGAAGAAGAATACAACCAGAATCTGTAGGATAGAATACTCAAAGTAATGCCAACCAGAGGGGGGAGGTGAATAGTTGATGTACCCCAAAAACAAGTTTTAGCAGAAATAAAACTTACCCTCTGATCTGGAACAAGTCGGTCTGACCGAAAGTGTGCTGCCGTCTGACCGCCCTGTAGAGCCGGTCTGACCGCCATATATACGCCGGTCTGACCGCTCGTGTAGCCGATCGCCGTGCCTTAGCTGATTCCCCGAATGCAGCCGATCGCCAATGAAGCCCGGTCTAACCACAGTCGTGCGTGCGGTCTGACCGGTGAGTTGAGTCGGTCTAACCACCGTTTTAGACCGCCGCACCGAGGAAGAAGAAAACACAAAGAATTCTCCAAGAAGATTGATCTTTATTGAATCTTTCTGTGTTTACAAAGTGCAAACAAAACACTCCTCAGAAAATCTCAAGCTAAACTTGAAACACTAACTCGAAACTCTCTAAAACTTGAATCCAAAGCGATACCAAGAGGCCACGCCTCCCCTAACTATTTATACACAAGACCTGCAGCCAAAAGCCACGAATCCAACTCATATATAAAGTCCTAAACACCTAGGAAACCTTCCCATATAAGTACAAACTTGATATAAACCAACCGTCACAATCTCGGTCTTTCCAAAGCCGAAATTCCGCTTTCCATACGCACACAATATCTCCATCGTATGCCACATGGAAACTTCACCAATTATGTGCACTAATCTCTACCCTTCAGCATCCCGCATGATCTCCATCTTGGACATCACCTTATCTCCAAGTTGACTCCACCTCGATCACCGACAACACTTTTTTGAGGCGTAAATATTACCTGCACACAATTAAACAAAGAATACCATATCCGAGTACAAGCTATCTCCAACTTGACTCATTGTTAGCATAAATGAACATACACGTGCATAGGAACACGAAACTCCCATGTATATGCAAGGAAACAAACCGAAACCAAAACCAAATCGAAACCGGCAACCAGTCGGACTGACTCCATCGGTCTGACCGCAGTTGCCTGCCCGGTCTGACCGCATGAACACCTCGAGTCGGACCGGCGATAAGCCCTGGGCGACCGGTTGTGCAGCTAACGAACACTTGTTCATGTTCCAAAATTCAACTATCTCCAAAACCACTTTGTCAATAAATCTCCAAATAACAAAACACACAAAGCAATAATCCCAGATGCCAATCGTTCATCATCAAATAAAGAATCAAACACACTTTAATTTTACAATCTCTCCCTTGATGAACACATTGGCAAACAAAAATAAAAAGTGTTGTTTTGGTCTTTGGAAAATTAAAAAATGATAAAAAGCATTTGAGTGCTCAAAAATCAAAGAAAATTTCTCCCCTTTTGAAAAGAAAGAAAATCCCTTGACCCCAAAAAAACTTGCACTTTGTCTTTGTGACTGTTATTCTCCCATGAAAAAATCTTGCCTGTTCTACCCCATGTGACATTTAATCAAAAATAACATTTGTTCTCCCCCTTTTGACAATGAATTCATCAAGCATAGGAATTATGTTTATAAATGTTCAAGAGCTTAGCACATACATAGAGCAAGTCATGTCATGTGTTGCAATAATAAGAATATGAACTTATCAATTATATAGCAAATATGCACTAGAGTATAATCATGAATCAAATATTTTATAATTAAGATCAATAATGCAATAGTAAAGCATGAATTCAAACGAATTATAATGCAACATTTTTACAAGCACATAGGTTGTAAAATAAACCCAAATATATATACCTATTGAAAGCATTACTCTTTCTCAAATTTACCTTTTTGCACACATAATTCAAGAAAAAAATATTTCATATTGATTTGAGCCATATTTGTTGCTCATATTTTTTCTCTCAATTATTCCGGATACGTCCTTGTCGTCAAGACTGTTTCCAAGGATTCGACACCCATTATTTTTGCTCACATCGAATACGTCCTTGTCGTCAAGACTGTTTCCAAGGATTCAGTTTTCATTTTTTCTCTCATAGATAACATTTTAGTCTCTTTTCACAACGAGCAAATTTAAAGTAATATGAGGAATAATAGTTCAACATAATATATATATATATATAAGCATTTATAATCCAACACAAGCACTAGTATCAACATTGCATATTTCTTTAATTCAAGCGTGACATTAAAGTGTCATGCATTATTTCACTTAAAAATAAAATCGAGATCATATAAAAATACTAGAACACATATAAGCTATGCTAGTGACAAATAAATCTTCATAATATTGCTAGCATGCACATGAACAACGATATGTATGGATAAAGCTCTCCTTTTCAATTTATTTCATTCAAATATTGCTTGATAAAAACAAGAGCACAAATCTCCCCCTCAAAACATGCCAAAAGTATGAATGATTCCCAATTCCCCTCGAAGAAAAGCAAAGCGAGAAGAATCCAATGGTTTTGTGAAAATATCAGCAAGTTGTAATTTTGTGTCCAAAAATTTCAATTCAACATCCTTCTTCTCAACATGATCCCGTAACAAGTGAAAACGAATATCAATGTGCTTAGTGCATGAGTGTTGAACAGGATTCTTAGCAATGTTTATGGCACTTGTATTATCACAATAAAGAGGCACTTTTTCAAAAATAAGACCATAATCTTTCAAGCTAGAAATAAGCCAAAGAATCTGTGAACAACAACTAGCAGCAGCAACATATTCAGATTCACCAGTGGATTGAGCTATACTAGATCGTTTCCTAGAGGACCATGCAATCAATGAAGTTCCAAGAAAATGACATGTTCCACTAGTATTGTTTCTATCAATTCTACAACCCGTAAAATTAGCATCGGAATATCCACTTAAGCAAATAGAAGATGAACTAGAATACCAAATTCCAAACTCAAGTGTATGATTCAAATACCTCATAATGCGCTTGACCGCTTGACGATGTGAAGCACGAGGAGAAGCTTGAAAGCGTGCACACAAACACACATTAAACTGTATGTCTGATCTAGAAGCAGTTAGATACAACAAAGATCCAATCATGCTTCTATACTGCTTTTGATCCACAACTTCACCATCTTCATCGGGATCAAGAACAGCAGTAGAACCAATAGGTGTAGATATTGGCTTACAGCTCTTCACCTTAAACTTGCGCAAAAGATCTTTGCTGTACTTTGTTTGATGGACAAACGTACCCTAAGGTGTTTGCTTAATTTGCAATCCCAAAAAGTATGACAGTTCACCCATCATGCTCATTTCAAATTTCTTGCGCATAGTCTCGGCAAATTCTACAACCAATGAGTGAGTTGAACAACCAAATATGATATCATCAACATAAATCTGAACGAAAAGTTGATTTTCACCATGCTTAAGAACAAAAAGCGTTTTGTCAATTTTTCCCATTTGAAAACCTTTTTCAAGCAAAAAGTTCTTAAGTCTATCATACCATGCTCTAGGTGCTTGTTTCAAATCATACAAGGTTTTTGACAATTTAAAAATATGATTGGGAAAATCAGGATTTTCAAAACACGGTGGTTGTTTAACATAAACTTTCTCCTGTATAAAGTCATTAAGAAAAGCACTTTTAACATCCATTTGATACAATTTAAAACCTTTGGAAGCAGCAAAAGCTAGCAAAAGTCTAATTGCTTCAATCCTAGCAACAGGAGCAAAAGTTTCTTCAAAATCCAAACCCTCCACCTGAGTAAAACCTTGAGGAACAAGTCTAGCCTTATTTCGAACAATCAAACCATCCTTATTTTGTTTATTTTTGAAAACCTGCTTGGTTCCAATAACATTATGTCTAAAAGGAGGTTCAACTAAAGACCAAACTTTGTTTCTTTCAAAATTTTCAAGTTCTTCATGTGTGGAGTTAATCCATGATTCGTCAGTTAATGCATGAGTAACATCTTTGGGTTCAAAAGAAGCAACAAAAGCAGAATTAGCAAAATCATGCATAGTTACCTTAGATCTCGTCGTCCGCTCATGTAAATTACCTATTATTTGTTCTGGCGGATGTTGTCGCTGAATGTGCAAAGGTGCAGTGATATCAGAAATTGATTCATGTTCTGGTTCAGCACTGGTCGTAGTCCCCGACGAATCCTCTTGATTGGAATCAACAGAATCCGAAGCAGTCGGCCCCTGTTGGTCTGACCGGGCCTTTGGCCGGTCTGACCGGGCAGCCTCCTCCGGTCTGACCGGCGGCACTCGGCCGGTCTGACCGGGCAGGTCGACTTTGTCGTCTTCGTCATCGCTTTCGTCTTCGAAGATGCGACCATCCTCCCCCTGAGCCTGTGGCAATGTACCTGAAAATTCTGGTCTAGTACCGGGACTAGCCTCATCAAAAGTGACTTCACAAGTCTCAACAATTTTGTTAGTCTCCAAAATAAGTACACGATAGCCATGAGTGTGTGCGGGGTATCCAAGAAATAAACCATCAGTTGAACGTGATTCAAACTTGTCCAAATTTCCAGATTTTAAAACAAAGCACTTAAAACCAAAAACACACAAATGTGAAACTTTGGGCTGACGACCAAATCGAAGCTCACAAGGAGTTTTGTCAAGTTTAGATCGCAAGAAAATACAATTAGAAACATAGCAAGCAGTGTTAATAGCTTTGGCCCAAAATTTTCTAGGAGTATGATATCATCTAGCATTGTCCTAGCCATCTCAACCAAAGAGCGATTTTTTCTTTCAACAACGCCATTTTGTTGAGGAACACGAGAAGAAGAAAATTGATGTTCAAAACCTTTTTCATTGCAAAATTGTTTAAAATAAGCATTTTTAAATTCACCACCATTATCGCTTCTAATTGTTTTCAAAGAATTGGGAAATTCACAATTTAAGCGAAGAACCAAACTCCGAAAGTGTCCAAAGGCCTCATTCTTGGTTGCCATGAAGAAAACCCAAGAATATCGAGAAAAGTCATCAACCACAACCAACACATACCATTTTCCTTCGACAGATTGCACTCTAGCTGGACCAACAGTGTCCATGTGTAAAAGTTATCCCGGTGCATCCGTCATCACAAAAAGAATCGGTGTGTGTGAAGAAGCAACCATTTTACCATGACGACATGGTGCACAAACCAAATCACAATCCCTTTTGAGTTTAGGCAAACCATGAACAAGATCCAAACCACTTAATCGAGTTAAATGATCAAAACCAACATGCCCAAGTCTACGATGCCAAAACATCAAATCTTTGTTGAATTTCGCAACTAAGCATGTTACAACAGGAGAAACAGGGTTTTCAAAATCAGCTTTAAAAACTCTCCCATAACGAGAAATGTTCAAAACAGAATCACCGCAAGAATCAAATATTTTACTTCTAGTTTTCTTGAAATGAACTTCAAAGTTTTTATCAACAATTTGTGAAAGTGAAAGTAAATTGTACTTTAAATCCTCGACCAAAGCTACCTCTTTTAATTCAAATTTGTCACTTACCTTGATGGATCGGGTAGCAAGAACGACACTTGTTGAAACATCCTCAAAGATTATCGATTCCGTCTTAGATGCCATCTTGAGGGAGGAGAACCAATTTTATCTCCGGTCATGTGCCACGAACAACCGGAGTCCATGATCCACACGTTCTCCTTCCTCGCTACGAATGCCTACACAACAAAAGATATCGAAGCCTTAGTACTGGGGTTAGTCAAAAGAAATTTAGTAATCCAGTACTGAGACACATGACCAACAGATCCAATAGGCACAAATCCATGAGCAAAAACAATTTTGGAATTTTCAGAAAAATTCCTTGGGGCCGGCTCATTCTGGGAAGTCTTGCCGGTCGGCCAGGCGCCATCACCGTCGACCAGAGGCGTGCGAAACGGTCTGGCCAGGTGCCACGGCGGTCTAACCGGTGGACCAACTGCGAAATGACCGGCCTTCCCGAGGGAAACCCAGACTTTTGCCACTTTGATTTTGCAAAATTATTGTCTCTTTCTTTTTTTGTTTTCGTGCTAATCTGAAACAAAAACCAACAAGATGATCATCTTTACCACAAAAAGAGCAAGAAAACTTTCTTTAGTGGTAGATGGTTTTGAAAAATTAGGTTTAGTTTCTTTTAGATAAACAGAAAGAGATGGCAAATTTCCCGCAGAATTAAAAACTGTTTTCATGGTATTAGGTTTTGTCAAGATTTCACCATTTTCAGTCATTCTTAAAACATTTGGAGGATTTTTGGTGAAATAGTCATGAGCATCAAAACCTATTCCCTTATTGTCGCTACAGTTTAGATTTGTCCAAAATCATGTTAAGTTGTTTCTTACCGTCGAAAATTTTTGCAAAGAACTTTTCAAGTAAAAACTTCTTTTTCAAGATTAACACAATTTTCACAACCAATAATGATATCTTTACCTTTGTGACATTTAGAGCAAGAAGCTACCTCATCTTGTTTAATTATATCTTCCATGTGCTTAACACAAGCTAAAGCATCTGTTAATTTCAATTCATTAGCATCACAAGTTAAACAAGGTTTAGTAGCCAAATCATGTGAATCTCTAATTTTTGAAATCTCAAGCATTAAAACCTCACAATTTTTGCAATCATCATCATTAGGAATAAGAGATTTCAATCTAGCAATTTCAGCATTCAAAGATTCTATCACAAATTCTTGTTTTTTAAACATCTTTTCACATTTTTAATTCTTTGCACTTAAAACAAGAATTGCTTCCTCAAGCGAGCTTACCTCATGTCTTCCTCTTCAGAATCTTTATCTCCACGTGTCATGAGACAAACGTCGGAGATGTTCTTGCCCTTCTCTTCTTCGCTATCGGAGTCTATGTCGCTTAGTGGTTCAAAAGCGGCATAGACTTGGCTCAACACCTTCTTGATCATCTCCTTCGAGCGCTATCGGAGTCTATGTCGCTCTTGTCCTCCTTTTTGCTTCTCCCAAGCTTGGGGCAGTTGGAGCGGATGTGGTCTAAAGCGCCGAATTCAAAGCACCGAGCTGGTCATCCTCTTTTCCTGAACCTGACTTTGTTCATAGCTGTGGACCCCCGTTTTCGGAACCGGAATCATTCGTGTTCATAGTACCATTTTCCTTGATCGAGTAGTTTGGTACCCTCGAATACAGTACTATATTATCAGGTGCAAAGTGCACGGATAGTCTTACACCAAAAGTATTACAATATTAGGCCCGAAGGCAATATCCAATACATATAGGACCTACCGGTCCGGATACAACCAAAAACAGAAATTAGATAAGATAGCAGACGGAAGGCAGCAACATGTCGATCGCCTACACGCAACGACTAGGGACTAAGACCTATTACGCTCCATTGTCTTCATTCATCCTGGTAGTATGCGTACGGGTCCTCCAGATCTTTCATGCCTACATCTATAGGTTTGTGCATATAGCAAGGATGAGTACCCAACGTACTCAGCAAGCCAACACGGAATGATGCACATGATAGGGTCATTCAAAGGGTGGCTGAGGTTTATTTGCGTAAAGCCAATTTTCATAAATCATTTCACAAGCCTAACATCTAGCCAAGTCAAGTTTTAGTTCCAGGGTATATTAAGTCGGTGATGGTTCTGTCTACCATCCATCGTGATACCAAGGATGGCTTCCCGCCTCCGGATCGTTATGGTTTTCTGGGGAATCTACCCCTTCTCGCATTTTGAGAAGTTGAGTCCACCAGCACACAAAATCATTATGCATACCAACCCATCATTTTAAAATTTATGAGTCTAGCCACAAGAGAAACTTGTCACGCCGTTCATTATCCATGAGCACGGCTATTCGAATAGATTGATTTACTCACACTGCAGTGGATGTACACTTTACCTGTACTCCACAACTGCTCATTGAATGAGCCTATATCCCTCTATATGGGATGGTCACAGCAAAGCTTTTTGATAACCTTACTTTGGCAGTACCCGCTCCATGAACTTAAGTCCTCATGCACTCTAACCGTCGTTTCCTAGCAGTGAGAGGAGTTCTGGCGTTCCCGTGGTAAGGGGGAAAACTCACTTAATCTTTAAGTCATCGTTAAGTTCAGTTTATTATTCACATAAAGGCCTCTTGTCTTGTCACAATCACGGGCACTCTACCATTGGTAGGCCCAGGACACTCTACCTATTGGTAGGTCCTTAACTCAACACCTACACCTGAACCACTATGCAGGGATACAGCCTCCACTCGGCTATCTACTCCGCTAGGTCTATACCATTCGAGAAGTACGGTTGTACTGGCTCGGTCCTTAATTGACCAGGGACGGTACTAGCCTTTGCCGAAATCCACCCAAATCCATCCATCCGCCCCAGTCTAAAACATTGGCTTTTTTCATTTTTGGTTTTCATAAAAACTCATTTCATCATGTTCTAGGCAATGTGGCGCTCATGTCTCCACATGTTGTATTCCAACTATCTTTCCTAAGGTAGCTGCCCAAGCATATAGCTCTTTGTAAAAGTATGAGTATGCAAGATTCTAGTATAAGCATGGCTAAGCATTTTACCGAAGATATCCTCCGGTTATATCACATCGAGGGTTACAAAGATTATATCTAGAGGTAAGCAATATCAAGGCATGTTATTCAAGCATAGGTATTTTGTGTATAGCATGCATGTTTGAAGTTTAAATCAACATCATTTCGCAAAATAGGATCAATATGTTCAAAGGGGAGTGTTGACTTGTCTTACTCGCGACCTTCTTGACTTGTGTTTTCAGCATACTCAACGGTTCCCTCGGACTCTATGTATATATACACGTGCGAAAGTTCCAATTGAATTTGATCAGAATTGAAATAAAAACCATCAAAACCAAATAAATCACAATAACGGTCTTTACGATGGTTCTATGGTTGGATATGTATCTATGTTCGGGCTTTGCGTAAGTCTGAGTCAATGTGTGAAAGTTGCATCATCTAGCGTCTTCTCTAGTTCGACTTACGATGGGGAGGCCTTATCCCAATTAATTTAGAGTGGTGGTAAAGTGATGTCGCTAAGGATCTAGGGTCACTTGTTTGGGTTAGGGTCAACTTAGAGTGTTTACGTCGGACTCCCGGTCGATCTCTAATTTCTTAGGTGGGCTTAGGTGTCGTGGTCTATCGATAAATGGGTTGGGAAGGATTTATGGAGCGAAATTAAATATAAAACATATATGTATGTATATATATATATAGGGAAGGGTTGATTAGGAATTATAAAGATAGTTTATAATCCTTGGAAAGTTCTTGATTTGTGAATATAAACTGAGTGAATGAATGAGCCTCTCAAAGATATATAAATATTTTGGAAATTTAATAGATTAAAAGTTTGAAGTCTAAGTAAATATAAACTTCATAATTATTTGCAAAGCAATTTAAAAGTAAATAAATAAGCTCCTTTAAAAGATGTAAAATCTTTGCAAATAGTGTTTAGAAGAGTTAAAAGAGTTTAAATATTTTTCTAGGATTTTTACTAAGCTTATTCTTATTTTTAATCCCTTAAAAAATTTAAAATAAAAATTTTCAAAAATTTTGCTTCGGCCGGGAATCGAACACGCGACCTCACTGTCACTCGGCTCGGCTCAATTCAGTGAGTCACGGCGTGGTTCTCGCCTCCCTCTCTTCTTCTCTTTTCTTTTCTTCCTTCTTTCCTCTCCCTCTTCTTCCCCGGCGAGCCCGGCGGCGGAGAACGGCCGAACGGCAGCAACCGCGACCGGAGCTTGACAACTATTGAGTCCTATACCATCTATGTGATGTGGGGACCCTATTCCGAGGCACGGCTGGGCCAGGGAGGCAGTGAAGACGTCCGGCGACGGTGGCCTAGCCGTGGCGGCGACGGCGCACGACGACGGCGAGCTCCGGCGGAGTTCTGGCCGAACTAGTGGGTCTTAGAGCATCTATGGGACACGGGGAAGCTATCTAGGGGCTTGGATCGGCCGGAAAGAGATGGTGGTGGCCTGGCGACGTGCGCACGGCGACGGCCGGAGCAGAGTGCTCGGCGGCGCTCGTTGCCGGCGAGTTCCGGCGAGAGTTAGGCTTAACCAAGCTAGGGGAAATGTAGCTTATGACATGTATATCGTGAATGTACCTTCTATTTGCCAAGAAATTGATCGAAGATGACGAATTTCTAACTTTTGCTTTGGGCGGCCAGCGTTAGGGTTCTTCGGTGTTTCTTGAAATTTTTGAGTTGTGGTCTTTGGCCGCGGGGTGCTATTTATAGCGGTCCGCACGAGCTCACGCTCGGCGGCTATGGCGGGCGGTGCTAGGGGTGACGGCATGCGTGGGTAGGGGGAGGGGAGGCCGACGCACAGCGGGCATGGCTACAGCGCGGGCGGAATGGGCACGCAGACGATGCGGCGTGGGGGCGCGCGCGGCTACAAGCGGCGAATGTTGACGCGGGCGCGCGTGGGGTACGGCGACGCGACGGCATGGGCGCGGCGTATGGCACGGCGTGGGCTCGGTACGGCGGCGTGGGCGCGCGTGGCGTGGCCACGGTGCGGCGGCGTGGGCGCGGTACGGCGAGACCGGCGTCGAACACCTGGCGGACGATGAACAGTGTGTTTTCCGATTTTCTGTGATTTTCCCTTTTTTTCTTTCTTTTCTTCAATTCTCTTTTATTTATTCCATTTTACATTTCACTCATAATTTAAGAATATAGTTTTGGCCTCAATTATAAACTTAATTTAATTCTAAACTTTTAATCTTTTACTGAACTTTATAATTATATATTATCTTATATATTTTTATATATACCCTTTTATTTACACTCTTACATATTACTTTATTTCATTATATAAATATTTTTGTATTTTCCAAAAATACAGTTTTTAGTCCAAAATAAATTCTTATCAACCTTAGCTTTTCCAATTGTATATTTATAATTCTTATTTTATTTCTATTATTTATTTTGCACTTTCATTTCCTTTTATGGTTTCGAAACTTTTTCGACTTTTTTGACTTTCAAATAAATATTCCTTTATTTATAACACACAAAAACTTGCAAATAAGAGCCAAACAGCACGACAAGATGCAACAACCCAAAAGTTTTTGTAAGTTCCAATTTTTGGATTTTGATTTTTAAATCTCGATTTTCGTGGTGTTAAAGTATCTCGAGAAAGTTTGTTAGCGGCAAGAGCCAAATCCTCCTCCTCGAATTGCTCGAGTTGTTCATCAGACATGGCATTAATCAAAGCAAGAGCACTTGGAGATGATGAAGATGCAACATCAGAAGAAGTTGAAGAAGAAGAAACCAAAGCATTTGACTTGGACTCAATTTTTCGAGAAAGAATATTCATCTCATGAGTTTTGAGTTTAGTGTAAAGAGAATCCAAAGTCAAAGTAGCCATATTGATAGATTCTTGAATTGAAGTCACTTTAATCTCCCAAATGGACATGTCAAGACCATTCAAAATGTGACGAGAAATCTCAGATTATGGATAATTAGTGTCATAAGAAGAATCAACAGATCTAAGACTGCTCAAGATTTTATTAAACCTACCAAGATAGTCATCCAAAGCTTCAGCAGGTTTCATCTCAAATTTTATGTATTCCTTTTTAAAAAGGTCTCGACAAAGTTCTTTTAAATTAGTAGTTCCTTGATGTAAGTTTTTCAAAGCATTCCAAATCTCGTTTGCAGTTTGGAGATGTGAAACGCGATCAAAATCCGAACGAGAAATCCTATTTAACAAAATATTGCGAGCTTTGCAATTATTATTAAACTCAGTTTTCAAAGCATCAGAATTAATCGCTTCGGGAATAGTGTAGGCCCGCAGCCAAAAGCCACGAATCCAACTCATATAGAAAGTCCTAAACACCTAGGAAACCTTCCCATATAAGTACAAACTTGATATAAACCAACCGTCACAATCTCGGTCTTTCCAAAACCGAAATTCCGCTTTCCATACGCACACAATATCTCCATCGTATGCCATATGGAAACTTCACCAATTATGTGCACTAATCTGTACCCTTCAGCATCCCGCATGATCTCCATCTTGGACGTCACCTTATCTCCAAGTTGACTCCAATTCGATCACCGGCAACACTTTCCCGAGGCGTAAAGATTACCCGCACACAATTAAACAGAGAATACCATATCTGAGCACAAGCTATCTCCAACTTGACTCATTGTTAGCATAAATGAACATACACGTGCATAGGAACACGAAACTCCCATGTATATGCAAGGAAACAAACCGAAAACAAAACCAAATCGAAATCGGCAACCAGTCGGACTGACTCGACCGGACTGACCGCAGTTGCCTGCCCGGTCTGACCGCACGAACACCTCCGGTGAGACCGGCAAGTACAAGCCTGCCGACGTCGACTGTGACTGATCGAACATTGTTCATTGTCCGAAAATTCAACTATCTCCAAAACCACTTTGTCAATAAATCTCCAAATAACAAAACACACAAAGCAATAATCCCAGATGCCAATCGTTCATATCAAATAAAGAATCAAACACACTTTGATTTTACAGAATCTTCATGTGAGACCTCAAATCGACCTTGACGATGATCCCGAAGACGAAGTGGCATATGCTCGCTCAGACCATTCGGAAGGCATATTCTTGTAAATAGAGTTTTTGTAGTAATATAATTTGCAAATTGATATAAGTAATGAAGTATTTTGTACCGGTGCCTTAATGAATGATCGCATATATTTTAATTTCATATGTTTGTTGAAATTTAATGGCAAATTTACACTATTTAAATAATGCATATGTTAATTATAATATTTTTTAAAATTTAATAACAATTGTAAACTAATTTAATAAAACATATTTTAATTTCATATGGTTTTTGAAATTTAATGGCAAATTTACACTATTTAAATAATAAATATTTTAATTTCATATGGTTTTTGAAATTTCCATCTCTATCGGGCCTAGTGTTAATGCCCGATGCGGATGACACTCATCCGTATCGGGCTTATTGCAAGTGCCCGTCATTGATTGGTGTCATCCGCATCGGGCCTTAGTATTATGCCCGTCGAGAGATGAGAGATTGACTAGGGTTACTTAGTCAATCCCTCAATCTCTTAGATCCGAGATCCACCGCCTCTTCCTCCACACCTCCTCCTTCACGCCGCCACCTCCTCCATGCCTCCTCCTCCACGCCGCCTTCTCGCTGAGCCCGGCCGCCTCCTCGTCGAGCCCGGCCGCCTCCACGTTGACCTTGAGGCCGCCTCCGCCGAGCCCAGCCTCGCCTCCTCGCCAAGCCCGCCCGCGTCCTCGCCGAGCCCGGCCGCCTCCACGTCGACCCCGAGGCCACCTCCTGGCCGAGCCTGGCCGCCTCCTCGCCGAGCCCGGCCGCCTCCTCGCCGAGCTCGACCGCCTCCACGTCGACCTCGAGGCCGCCTCCTCGCCGAGCCCGACCGCCTCCACGTCGACCCCGAGGCTGCCTCCTCGCCGAGACCGGCCGCCTCCTCGTCGAGCCCGAGGCCGCCGTCGCCGCCGCCTCCCTTCACGCCGGCCACGTCGACCCCGGTTAGTACACCTATCTACTCTCCACGCGGCCTCCCTCCTCGCCGGCCGCTGCCTCCTCCCTCTAAGATCCTCACTGGTTAGTTGCTCTTCCATTGCTTAGGGCTCTTCCATGTTTACTTTAGTGTTTCTGTGATTTACATTGCTCAAGGTATCATGTGATTTCCATTGCTCAAAGTATCATATGGCTATTTTTGGTGCTGATATGATGATTGCAGCTATTTTTGGTGCTAATAGGGCTGAGGTGAACCTAATAGAATGTATCCAAGTTAATGTCAAGCATG
Source organism: Oryza australiensis (assembly GCA_019925245.2). NCBI lineage: Eukaryota > Viridiplantae > Streptophyta > Magnoliopsida > Poales > Poaceae > Oryza > Oryza australiensis. The sequence goes on from JAIFGZ020000516.1 coordinate 1,018,539, forward strand.
TGTGATGGCTTTGCATTCTTCTTTTTATATTTGCATCGGCCTGCTTTTCTTAGTATTGCTTTCTTATATGTGTGATGGCAGATCTGGCTATGTTTCGACCCCCTGGCTATTTTTAATGTTATCATTTATTTTACCTGCTAGCAGTGTTATTCATAGCACAACAATGCTGATGTTTTTTTTCTAATCTGAAATTAATCCTGACTAATAGGTAGGTTTAGGTTTCTGAACTGAACATAAGCATGTGTGATGGATTTTCATTTTTCTTTTTATATATGCATTAGACAGCAACTCCTTTAATTAGTCATTTAGTTGTGTGGGTATAAAAGGGATCACACAGTGAACTGAACTGAACCTAAGCATGTTGGAATGGCATTGGATAGTGATGTACTTGTGATGTTGGGGAGGTTAACAGAATAAGTATTAGTAGTAGAGGCCAAGGAGAGGGGGTGGTGCTGTCTTTTCAAGTGCTGTTCATTAACTCACCTTTCTTCTCCCCACTCCCCTGGATTAATTAGATTTGGATTAGGACTTGACTAAGATTTTCAGGTCTTGAATTAGGGAGAGTTCATGATGTCCTCTTCGTGCCACTATTACCCTGTCCTGCTTTGTTCTCTTCTTGCCACTATTACCCTGTTCTGCTTTTTCCTCTTCCTGCCACTATTATCCTGTGATGATTGCTTGATAAATGGCCAGTAATGAATGCTCAAGAATAGACTATAAGAACATACCATCTACACTTGTTCCTTTTTTTAGGGCACTTCACTTGTTTTTTTTTGCATAAGAACAGACCATCTACACTTGTTCTTTTTATTTGGGGGGCACTACACTTTCTCTTTTTTGCATAAGAACAGTCCATCGACACTTGTTCTTTTTTTGGGAACTATACTTATTCTTTTTTCATAAGAACATACCATCTACACTTGTTCTTTTTTTAAGGCACTTCACTTGTTCTTTTTGCATAAGAACATTACCAGCTACACTTGTTATTTTTATTTGGGGGGCACTACACTTTCTCTCTTTTGCATAAGAACAGCTCATCGACACTTGTTCTTTTTTTTGGGAACTACACTTGTTCTTTTTTGCATAAGAACATACCATCTCCACTTGTTATTTTTTTGGGGGGCACTTCACTTGTTCTTTTTGCATAAGAACAGACCAGCTACACTTGTTCTTTTTTTGCGGGGCACTACACTTGCTCTTTTTTGCATAAGAACAGACTATCTACACTTGTTCTTTTTTTGGGGTGCACTTCACTTGTTCTTTTTGCATAAGAACAGACCATCTGCACTTGTTCTTTTTTTGGGGCACTACACTTGCTTTTTTTTGCATAAGAACAGACCATCTACACTTGTTCTTTTCTTTGGGGAACTACACTTGCAAATGATTGTAATTGATGCACAATTTCTGAGCAAAACTGAGGCCATATCTTAATACTTTCAGAGTGGGTTCTTTCCAAAATCTGGTGCATATTGATGTTTGGTCGGGAATCCTTAGGTTATCAATATGTAAAAGTTTAGTAATGTATTTTTCTTTGATAAAAAATGTCGGCGACTACTATTGGGACAACAACGAGCCGGGCTCCAAGGTCCCAGAATAAGGTTCCTAAGGAAGTGTACAAAATAACAGAGGTGGACGATCAGGGATTTCCGACGGCTCCTGCGAAAGCTATCAAAAAGTTCGCAATGATCTACGGAATCCTAGGGAGGCGGGACTTCACAATTCTGGTTGACCACATCGATCTGGTCCCACAGGCAGAAAAAGATGAGGCCTGGAAGGAGTTCAAGGAGAGCTTCGGGTACCTGTTGATGAGAAATTCGATTCCCACGCACTGGCCTGAGAGATTTGCTTTACTCTAGTGCAGGTCCACGTTGGTCACCTTTGATGAAGTTTGGGCATGCCAGTTGGTTCGATCCTGTAACCAACAAGAAAACAAGAAATATGCGTTTTGGTTAAGATTAGATCCTACTCGATCGGCTAAAGCAATCAATAAATATGTAATCGCTATCCCAAAGCATATTTAGACTAAGTGATTGGGATAGATCGGTAGTATACCGAGACAGTATAAATCACTTAGATCCAAAAGTGTATTAGGATAAAGATTATATGCATTCATAACCAGCCGATGTCACAGATCTAATGTAAATCGGCTAGTACTCCGATAAGTTTTATAAAAAGATATCAATCTGAATTAAATGCGATAAACCTACATCAATTGGCTGTTGATATTACTCAACAGATTGATACTGGTTTAGGGCATTTGAATAGATTGATTTCTTAATATAAAAGGTAGATCTAATACATCTCATAGAAATTAATACTAAAAAAATGATTAAAACAGGTAAGGCCGGCTGAAACCCCGGCACTGTCTCTAATGTAAAACATTATGTCGAACAGATCTATATATCTCTAAAAGTGACTTAACAGGTTGATTTGATGCAACATTAAGTACAAAAAGAGACACTAGATCTATGAGCCAATGAGAACCCCTCGAGATGGTAGACACGCTATATAATCTAAATCAATGCCTAGATCTAGCTCTAGCGGCTACCGTCTTCAGAGAGAACTCAGCCGACTGCGAGATAGATCTAGACATTGTTCTAGATTATATGTCGCGTATGATAATTTAAGCAGTTCATAGCATCGAAATTAGAGTATCATGACGATGGAAGCACTAACCCCGACGATACAAGCCACTTGTAACAAGGAATTACCTCGTTCGGAGATCGATGTCGATGCAGCCCGAGCAAAAGCAAGAACTTGTCAAGAAAAAGTAAAACGAAAAGGTTGGCGATACGTCGAGGTTGTATTGATTGTGTGATAATATATGTTTTACAAGTCCTCGGGTCTTATTTATACCCAGATACATAATGAGCCTGTGACGGACACGATTGCTATTACAGATTAGATTACAAGTACTTCTAAACAAACCATTATTATCATGAAAGGAAACTAAACAAAATATCCTAATTTAAAGATACAATTACCGTTACAGGATATTATCCACAGATGGCAATATCTTTAACGTACTTTGGAAACCGAATCCAATACTTTATCCTCAAGCTTTTTCCTTTCAGGATTGGCTTCACTTCTATCTTCAATCGGAATCGGCTATCGGCTTTTCTATTCGACTCGAACACGCCGACCGGCTCGCACCGATTCGGACTTAGCCGATGCGACCTCTGTTCTTTCGCAGATCACGTTTCTCCGATTCTGCTTCAATCTTAGCTCTAAACTTGGGGATTTGCTTACCAAATTTGGTCGTTAACACATGCCCCCAAGTCCGTGATATTTTATAATATCGCGGATTTTGCGCAATCTCATCCTCGTAAAAAACCTAGAGCGTTTCCGTTTCGGCCGTTATCACACCTCTTTAAATAACACCTAGGTGCTCCGAAACACTTACGCTGTTATTTGCGCACTCAACACCCTCAGCCAAAAAATCCCTAAAACTTCCTCGCCGATCTCCTCGGAGCTCCCAGCAAGCCTACGACAATTTTCCTTCCCGGCGACGAGCTCGTCCCCATTAATGGTGTCATCTTCTCCTTTCGACACCTCATCGGCCGAGTTCGCCGAGGTAAGTCTCATCAACTGAATCCCCTCTTTTCCGCCCTTACTCGTAAATCTGAACCCCAGGTTTCAATAATCTTAATTTCGCTTTCTTTTCATCTGTAGCATCTTTCTCAACAAATAGACATCCCCAGTCTGATCAATGAAAAAAGATACTACCTTGGGCCCATTGTTAACACTGGAATTTGGTGATGGGGTCCCTAAGTCCTGAAAGGCAAAATGGAATCGGATCGGCCGAAGGCAGGGGTCATATCGGCTAAAAGACTGATCGGCTGCAGGACTAGTCGGCGAGGATGGGTTGAATGGGAACGCCGACGCCGATTCGAGTTCGAAGAGATGAAACCGTGTTTAACGCGAAGCTTGAAGATAAGTGGAAGATTCGTTGCTAATTGCGCGTTTAAAGATATTGCCACTTATGGATAAAGTCCTGCAACGGCAATTGTATCTGTAATCTAGAAATTCGTTAAATTGTTAGTTATAATACATTATGGATCCCGCTAGGGATGATATAATGTTTTAAACAGTAATTTAGAAAGAGTCCAAAGTTGTTACAAATATTTGTATCTCGGGTATAAATAGGACCCGAGACCCTCTGTATCAGGACGATTCAATCAATCTAATCTTCGGCGCATCGCCATCCTTTTCCTTTTGGGCGAACACCCTGTTTGGCTTTGGGCTGCATCGTCTCGATCCCCAAACTCAGGTACATGTTTGTCATTGGTGGTGAGATTACTTGTTTCTAATGCTTCCATCGCAATGATACATTAGATTCAATAGTTTTACTGCGACATATATCATATGGTGCATATGAATTAATTCGATGCTTAGATCTATCTTGTAGTTGGCTCATCTCGTCGAGAGTATGTGGTCAGCAAGGCTAGATTTAAGGGTTGGTTGGTTCATATGTAGTATCTACCATCTCATAGAGTGTAGGTCGGAGGTAATAGATTGGATGTTTCTTTTGATACTTAATGCTGCATCAAAATTGAACTATTGAGTTGTCTTTAGAACCATCAGTGATCTATTCTTTTGGATTACATTATCGTCGGGGTTTCAGCCGACCTTATTCACCCTAACGAGTTTCTTTTAACGTGATTGTTATTAGATCTGTACCAGGGCTATCTTTTATGTCTAGATCGTGCTTGTTTATATCTTTGATCTAGGAATATTATGTCTACACGAGATTCTCTGGAATACCAGCCGATTTGATTAGTTTCCCAGCATGGGCTAGTCTGTTGATCCGTATATTTATTATTCTTCGTTATTTTGGATCGGATGACTGATAATCGTCTCGGTATGGCCGATACGTTCTGGTCGCTTGGCCCAAATATGGTCTGGAATAACATATATACGTTCATGGATTTCCTTGGTCGATCTCGCGGGGGCTTGGCCTAACGCTTAACGAATACTTCCTCTTTTTCTTTCTTGTTGATTGTCAGATCAAATCAACTGGCACGCTCTACACGCTATAGGCAGCTGAGAAGGACCTGCACTGGAGTCAAGCAGATCTCCCAGGCCAGCGCGTGAGAGAGATTTCTCGTCAACACGTTTCTTCGCATGCCCAGTGGGACTGTCTTTGTCGGCTCGACTCGGACGAATAGACTCTGCCGGTAAGATGGTCGATTCCAAGATCCCTGGCATCGTACCTGTAAAGATGGATCAACTATCGGCTGAACAGCAAGCCGAGTATAAGAAGATGGTGGAGGAACTCTAGAATAATTATCTTCAATCCTTCACCCAAACGAGGTCTAGAACTGTGCACCAAAAATACAAGTTCAGCCTCAACGATACCAAGGCATCCTCATCAAGTGATACGAAATGCAAACAGAAAGTGGAAGAGCCGACTCAAGTGCAGGATGATCAAACCGTGTTCTCTTTGCAAGATCGGATCGACTCGGCTCTCCATCACGCGCTGGTCAACCAGAGCAGCATCTTGGTCAACACCCTCAATAATATGATTTCTCACGTGGTTGATGCCAAGGTGGCCGAGCAGCTGCAACGGGGCCCCACATATTTCACGGATGGCTAGTTTCCTGGTTACAGGACACTAGTCACCCAAGATCGGCCGCTTCCACTAATAGTGCAACCCAACCCACCAGGAGGAGTCGGCCATTTGAGTCCAAGCGAGACGGCCGTGAGACTAGCGGTCACTATTTTAAACCGACAACAGCCGTTGCCTCAAGGTCAACTCGACAACATGTTCCATAATATTCGGCAGCCAGAGCCGATTGATCATGGCAGACGGCAGAATGTCGGGGGCCGACAGCTGTTCCCAGACCCGCCAACGCCACAACAGGAACCTCGGCTGCCGCCCGCTGATCATCGCTATCAGTACCAAGGGGGCCGTCAGGATCACCATTACCGACCTCAGACACCGCCACAGATGTATCGGCAAGCACACATGTCGTATGACCCATACGAGCCGATACAGAAAGATAATAGGGCCTGGGCCGAACTAATCGCAGATGTTATGCAGGATCAGTTTGGCCTCAAACCAAAAGATTCAGGGAATATGTATCGGTACCCCTATCCGGAACATTTCGAAAGGGTCCCGCTGCCCAACTGATACAAAATCCCGGACTTCTCCAAATTCTCAGGACAAGACAACGTCTCTACCTATGAGCATGTCCCGATTCTTGGCACGGTGTGGTGAAGCATCGGCTCGACCCTTGAGAGTTCGGCTATTTCCCTTTCTCTTTCGGATCGGCCTTCACTTGGTTCTCCTCGTTGCCTTACAACTCAATTCAGAGTTGGGCCGATCTTGAGAAACAGTTTCACAGCTATTTTTATTCCGACAACCATGAAATGAAGTTGTCGGACCTCACCGGCGTCAGGCAGAAACACAATGAATTGGTCCAGGACTACATCCAACGCTTCAGAGAAATGAGAAACTGATGCTACAGCCTGGTACTATCAGACGCCCAGCTGGCCGATTTAGCCTTCCATGGTTTGTTCGCGCCGATTAGGGAACGATTCTCTGCGCAGGACTTCGATAGTCTAGCCCACCTGGCGCAGAAGGTAACAGCCCATGAGCAACGTTTCCAAGAAACCAGGAAGGCCGTCAAAACCATAACGCAAGTCATCGTCGATTTAGATTATGGGTCCGACGACGATGAAACGGAAGTGGCGGCAGCCGAATGGGCTAAGAACAAGAAGGCCATCGTCTGCTAGTGGCTGCTGAAGACGGCTAAAGAAGAAAAATACGATTTTGACATCACTAAAGCCGACAAGATCTTTGATTTACTCCTCAAGGAGAAACAGATTCAGTTGCCCGAAAATCATGTAATCCCGTCGGCCGAAGAATTGAAAAATAAGAAGTACTGCAAGTGGCACAACACATCTCACGCCACGAACGATTGCAAAGTCTTCAGGCAGCAAATCCAGTCGGCCATCGAGGCCGGGAAGTTAAAGTTTGCTGACTCAAGTCGGTCCATGAAAGTAGACGGCAATCCGTTTCCGGTCAACACAGTCCATGCCGGCCCCGGGCGAGCTGATCGACAGGACAGAATGGCGCACGGCTTAGCCGATATGTTGATCGAGGGCGAAAAAGGAGAGGACCAGACTGGAAACCACACTGCACAGATTAACATGGTGCGCCCAGTCATCAGATCAGCTGGCCGACAGCCGATCCACGAACGAAGCCGATATCACCATCAATATCGATCTCGGCGTGATTAAATTTAGGATGAAGCACCTCGTCGGCACGCACCAAGAGTCCAGAGCCGACAGAACATGGTGAGCCATGATGATCCACATTGGCATTGCGGCTTCTTTAGGCATTGCTGGGAATCCGGCATGAGACTACCAACACTGAAAGATTGCCCAGCATGTAACGATCACCATAACGATGACAAACGCGAGAGTTCGTCGTCTACAAGCCCAGTCCGGTTCGTCCCCAGAGCCGTCCAACTAAACCAAAGACGGCGACCTGTCCACGATCGGCTCGGTCCGATCCATCAAGACTTCTTCATCGACGAGAACCAGGATGGAGACAATCGCGATGACGAAGAAGCCGACGATGAGGGATCGGACAACCCCCAATGGTGCCCGTCCGATCTATTTACAAAGACCCAGAAGAGGAGAATTCAACGGCTCAAGCGTGAAGGAAGAGAGGACGAGGGGAGACAAATGATATACGAACAACGCCGTCGGCTAGGCAAGATCAAGAGACGGTGGGTACCCAAGCAGGAGAACGCTATGGCCACGAAGAACAAGCGAGGAAAGTCCAGCCACCGAGCCGGAAGGGCAGCCAAAGGGGAAAGTAAAGCTACCGCATCGGTTAACATGGTCTTCGTATTGCCGGCCGAGTTCAGCGCCCCCGAAGCCGACGCAGGTGCTATCGAAGATGACCCGACAAAACTAACAATCTTGCCGGACCATGCTATCTTCGACAAGCCCGAAGGAACCGAAAATCAGCATCTGAAACCATTATACGTTAAAGGATTCGTTAACGGCAAGCCAATCTCCAAAATGCTGGTCGATGGGGGAGCAGCAGTCAACCTCATGCCTTACGCAACTTTCAGAAAACTTGGAAAAGGGGCCGAAGACCTGATAAAAACCAACATGGTACTCAAGGACTTCGGCGGCAACCCATCGGAGACCAAAGGCGTTCTCAACGTCGAACTGACCATCGACAACAAAACTATGCCCACAACGTTTTTTGTCATCGACGAGAAGGGGTCTTACAGCCTGCTGCTCGGAAGGGACTGGATCCACGCTAACTGCTGCATCCCTTCTACAATGCACCAGATTCTCATCCAGTGGGACGGCGACAAGATCGAGATCGTACCAGCCGACAGGTCAGTTAGTATCGTCAGTGCCGATTTGCCACTTTGGGAAATCGAAGGCATCGAATGTTTATCTGGGAAAATCTGGCAAGCCGATTTTCTAAACGTGTCCAATTCAACAATACAGCCCATCGGAAGCGACGAGCCACAGCTGCTGCTTTGAACAAGACATGGTGGAGGGCTCCAGCGTGCTCGGCATAGCCACCGCGGACGAAGACAATGGCAAGTTAGGACAAGGCTTCACGTCGGCCGACGAGTTAGAAGAAATCGACATCGGCTCTAGTGATAAGCCAAGGCCAATGTACATTAGTAAAAATTTATCCCCTCATTGTAGATCCCAGCTTATTGATTTATTAAAAGAATATAAAGATTGTTTCGCTTGGGAATACTTTGAGATGCCTGGTCTTGGCTGATCGATAGTGGTCCATCAGCTGCCAATCAAGGCAGGATATCGGCCATTCAAACAACCTCCCAGGAGGTTCAAGGCCGACATGTACGACGCAATTAAAGCCGAAATCACTCCGCTATACAACGCAGGATTCATTCGGCCTTGCCGATACGCCGAATGGGTCTCTAATATCGTCCCGGTATTGAAGAAGAACGGCAAACTTCGGGTATGCATCGACTTCAGAGACCTAAACAAGGCGACCCCAAAAGACGAATATCCAATGCCAACAACCGACCTGCTTGTCGATGCTGCCTCAGGCCACAAAATCATCAGCTTCATGGACGACAACGCGGGATACAACCAGATATTCATGGCCGAGGAGGATGTCCACAAGACAGCTTTTCGATGCCCCGGTGCGATCGGCCTCTACGAGTGGGTGGTAATGACGTTCGGCTTAAAGAACGCTGGGGCAACATATCAAAGAGTGATGAATTACATCTTCCACGACATGATCGGCGCGCTAGTAGAGATATACATTGACGACGTCATCGTCAAGTCAAGAGAAACAGAAAGCCACATTGCAGATCTGAGGCAGGTGCTTGAGCGGACGAGAAAATATGGATGGAAGATGAATCCACTTAAATGTGCGTTCGGCGTGTCGGCTGGGCAATTCTTAGGGTTCCTCGTTCATGAAAGAGGAATTGAAGTCACACCAAGGAGCGTTAATGCCATTAAGACAATTCAACCCCCTAAGGATAAAAGACAACTCCAGTCATTAATCGGAAAGATAAACTTCATCAGACGGTTCATAGTTAACCTCTCAGAAAAAATGGAGCCGTTCACACCATTGCTTCGGCTTAAGGCTGATCAGACATTCACATGGGGGGCAGAGAAACAGAAGGCGTTAGACGACATAAAAGATTATCTAAGTTCCCCTCCAGTTCTAATGGCCCCACAAAAAGGAATGCCATTCAAGCTGTACCTGTCCGACGACGACAAGTCAATCAGCTCCGTTTTGATCCAAGAAGTCGACGGCAAGGAAAGGGTCATTTTCTATATCAGCCGGCGGCTACTAGATGGAGAGACCAGGTATTCACCCGTCAAAAAATTATGTCTGTGCCTCTATTTCTCATGCACAAAGTTAAGGCACTATCTGCTTTCCAATGAATGCACTGTAACTTGCAAAGCCGATGTAGTCAAGTACATGCTATCGGCTCCAGTGCTCAAAGGAGGATCGGAAAGTGGATCTTCGCGGCGGCTGAATTCGATCGAGGTATCGGGCTCCAAGAGCAGTAAAAGGACAGGCCCTGGCCGATCTCATTGTGGAGCATAGAAACGATTCGATCGGCTCCGTGGAAATTACGCCTTGGACTTTGACTTTTGATGGCTCAGTGTGCACCAACGGCTGTGGTATTGGCTTAGTTCTTATCTCACCCAGGGGGGCAAGCTTTGAGTTCGCTTTCGCCATCGACCCCCATGCTACGAATAACCAAGCCGAGTATGAAGCCGTTCTCAAGGGGCTAACTCTGCTTAGGGAGATGGAAGCTGACGCGGTCGAGATAATGGGAGACTCGTTGCTCGTCATCAGTCAATTATCAGGAGAATATGAGTGCAAAAACGACGCACTGATGATCTATCATTGACGGTGCCGGGAGTTAATGGAAGGCTTCCGGCTAGTCACTTTGAAGCATATTCCCAGGGAGCAGAACACGGAGGCCAATGATTTGGCTCAAGGGGCATCAGGCTACCGACCGATGCTGAGAAACATCGACATAGGTGTCGCCACCATCACAACCGACGATTGGAGATTCGACGTCTACAATTATCTGAAATACCCTTCTCAGTCGACCACAAGGAAACTACGATACAAGGCACTACGGTACGTATTGCTCGACGAAGATTTATACTATCGGACAATCGATGGCATGCTACTCAATTGTTTGGGAGCCGATCAAGCCACAGTGGCCATCGGGGAAGTACACGAAGGAATCTGTGGCACGCATCAGTCGGCACACAAAATGAAATGGCTACTTCGCCGAGCCGGGTATTTCTGGCCGACAATGCTAGAAGATTGTTTTAAATACTATAAAGGATGCCAAGACTGCCAAAAGTTTGGCACAGTACAACGAGCTCCGGCGTCGGCCATGAACCCAATCATTAAGCCGTGGCCCTTCAGGGGGTGGGGCATTGATATGATCGGCCAGATCAATCCACCTTCAAGCAAGGGGCACAAGTTTATCCTAGTGGCCACAGATTATTTCACAAAATGGGTGGAAGCGATCCCCCTCAGAAAAGTGGATTCTAAAGACGCAATCGAGTTTGTCAAAGAACACATCATCTATCGATTCGGCATTCCGCAAACGATAACGACCGACCAGGGGTCCATCTTTGTTTTGGACGAGTTCATTCAGTTTGCCGACGGCATGGGGATCAAGCTACTTAACTCTTCGCCGTATTACGCGCAAGCCAACGGTCAGGCCGAAGCTTCAAAAAAAAGCTTGATCAAGCTGATCAAAAGAAAGATATCTGAGCATCCTAAGCAATGGCATACCCGATTGGCCGAATCATTATGGGCGTATCGGATGGCATGTCACTGGTCCACCCAAGTCCCCCATACAAACTGGTCTATGGACACGAAGCAGTACTTCCATGGGAAAGCGTCATTGGCTCAAGGCAAATTCAGCTACAAGACCAACTCACAGCCGACGACTATTATAACCTCATGATAGACGAGTCGGAGGATCTCGCTTTATCCAGAATGAGAGCTTTAGAAAAAGTAACAAAAGATAAGGAACGGGTAGCCAGACATTACAACAAAAAGGTCATCCCTAAGTCATTTGAGGAAGGCGAACTCGTTTGGAAGCTTATACTCCCAATCGGATCCAGAGATTAGAAATTTAGCAAATGGTCACCAAATTGGGAGGGGCCTTTCAAGATCCACAAATGCGTCTCCAAAGGAGCTTACTGTTAGTGATATGCCCTAGAGGCAACATGGAGATGTTGGATATCACGTCAATGTTTATGTATTTATGAATAAAGTGTTATTCAGTTCCATGAAATAGACATGTTGTATTGATCAATAAGTATGTGACTTATTTATGAGACTCTTTATGTATGAATCTATTTTTAAACAATCCCTGATCATATGTCATATTGTTGGAACTAATATGATTCTAAGATCGGCATGTTTATTGATTGATGATCATGTCTCATAGATCATGGGTATGGAGATACCAAATCAATAAATATGGACATATGTGTTAGAGAACACATTGTTGGATAGACCCACCATGAGACACTACAGGAATCAATGTGCCATTAGTTGGTCTCAGGTAGTGTTGGTACAAAGTCCTTAGACCTGAGATCACCATGGATTCCAACATGTGTAGTAGCCTACTTTGGGACTACCAAACACTATTCCATAACTAGGTAGTTATAAAGGTAGTTTTCGGGTTTGCTATGAAACATGGAGTGGGATGTGAGTGATCAAGATGGAATTTGCCCCTCCTTTGGAGAGACATCTCTGGGCCCCTCGAGGTAATGGATTATGGAAATGCATGGCCATGCTAAGTTGATTGAGGAGTCAATCAACAGACAGATAATCCAATACGGTTCGAGTGAATGGTTAAGCTATTGAAGGGATGGCACACATCTTGCCTATAGCTTAAATGGTATCGTGAGGCAAAGGGATTTGTGTACACATTACAGTTCAGAGCCGATATTATATTATTGTATACTATGGTGTCAATATGTGCTGCTAGGCGCTGCTGTTGACAGGTCGGCTGAGTTGGACTCGAGCCGACGATTGGCTAAGTTAGACTATAGCCAAAACCGAGTATACCTGAACCTACAGGGTCGCACGCTTAAGGGGATGAGAACAGGCATTCGAGTTGGACATAAATACGGCTCGATCGGATAGGGATCCGATCGGATAGAGTCCTATGGGCTTACGACGTATGGGCGGCCAACTCTATGAGATTCGGATGGGATCCGATTCAAAATAGAGTCCGATCGGCCACGAGTCCCGTCGGCCAACTCTATATAAAGGGGTGAGGGTGGAGAGCTGAGTAGTACATCAAGTCAATTACATCGCGTGCAACAGAAGTCGCCGAGATCAATCTCCACGGAAACCCTCCCCACTTTCGAGCCAAACCCTAGCCTTGCATCGCGTTCTAGCACACGGGTGTTCGGCGTTCTGTCCCCGGACGTGTGGATACCGGTAGAGGCGCTGCTACGTTGCACGCTATTGATCGGCTTCGGATCAGCTGCAATCGGAGCGATTGGCTGATTGTGAATCGGCTGTCCCCGGTATCGGCTGTCGGCTTGCGGGAATCGCGGCACGAGTTCCGATCGGATAGCCACGATTGGTGTTTCCGCTGCACACTCCAATCGGTAACGATCTGTCGGCCCTTACTTGCAAGTGTTCCTGGTTTGCGCGGTAAAAAGTTTTTGTTTTTGGCTAGCGTAGCCTCCGCATAACCCTTCACTTACATGCTAAAAGGGCTGGATGGGGAGATATTCGGAAGGGCCCTCAATGGAAAATATCTAAAGAAATACTACCCGAGCGTGTGGATCAATGCGTGAGTCGGTTATCATCACAATAGGCCGACCCACGACAGCCGATGCCTTACAAGGCATCGCCTTTAGACACTCGCATACACCCTCCCACGCCCCATGATCGGCTCAGGACCCCCGGCAGAGATCCGAATGAATGAACGCGTCGGACTCACAAATTTTGTTGACATCAAAGCTATCAACAAAACTTGGGGGCATGCACACGCTAAGTTGAAAAAACCCCAAGTCAGACGGAACCAGGAACTTTAAAACGAGCTTTATTCAGAATCGGCGTGAAGCCATCTTTGATTACATGTTTGCCAGGTACTCCCTAATGGCCGCCAGGGCTCGTTCGATGGGCTCCGTAGTCTCCATCTCTAGAGCATCCAGGATCAGGTGCTCCAACCGGGTGACCCTTATGTCGGTGGTCGTGGTCAGTAGCTCGTTGGCAAGTTGGGCTTGCCTACCCTCCAGCCGGTCGAGGCGCGCGAGCGTCGAAGACGCCATGGGGGTAGCAGCCGGAATGCCACCAAGATGGAAAGGAGGCCTGGCCGCCGGGTGACGAGTCTCCAACTCCCTGAAGCGCTTCAAGTGCGCCCTCACTCATCGGTCCTGGCTGACCGACAGCTCGTACGGTGTCTCCATGATTTCCAGGATCACCCGAAGCGGGTGAGGCGGCTGCAAGGAAATTCGTCCCTGAGTATTCGAAGAAAGAAAATGGTGAGAGTAGATGAGTTGAGAAACCACCTGGTTCACCGACGAGCTCGAAGACGCCATGAGAAGCCTAGCCGAAGACTTAAAGGACTAGGTGTTCTACTATTGAAAGTTCGTCGCCTTCGGCCGTGAGTTATTCGGAAGAGCCGGGGGAACCCATTTATAGAAAGAAAAGATACGGTTCTCAGATATGAAAGGTCACTGCCAACCCGAGAGTCAAAGAGATTATCATTATAAGCGTTGGGAATCATTGAAAAAACAGCGACTGTGCAAGTCTGGATACCTATCGCCCAGGACTCACGGGTTCCCGGAGTACAGATTCGAGGAGGTCGACTTACGAAGACAGGTCGGCGACGTAATCGGGTATTGCCGGCCGATAGCTAGCAAGTCGAATGACCGAGAAATAAACGTTGAAGGTCGGGGCGTTACTTCAGAGTAATTTTTAACTAAACAAGTCAAGACGCCGCGCACAGCCAAGGGGCAATCCTACGTACAAACATAGCCGAATGTATCTGCAAGCACGAATAATACAGGCTATCCGATTACATCGCAAAAACACAAGTACGTTGCAGAAACACAAGCCGATCTCACGAGGTCCGACATCTTAAACTCATTTCTTCAGGAAATCGGCTATGGCCGACAGAGTTGTCCGTCTAACCTGGTCGACCTCGCCGATTGCCCTAACGTCGTCAGCCTCGGACCCAGCCACCGGTCCAGCGCTCTGCACCAAGCCCCGCAAATGCGCAACGGCCGCCCTGATGCTTTGGCACTCAGCTTCAACCCTGGCCGGCAGATCAGCCATATACTCCTCATGGACGTCGATTTTGTTTGTAATCTGAACACGGTCGGCCACCAGTTGATCCCGGCGGACACGGAGTTGCTCGAGCTTAGCCGCCGGCTCTGTTTTCAGGCGATCGAAGGCGGTCTTCCGGGCTTCAATGGCTTCTTTGGTCGATTGGATGGCAGCCGACCGCGCCTGACTCTCACGACGATCAATGACTCACTGCCGGGCTCGTTCATATTTTAACTGGTAGGCTTCCATGGAGGTCGTTGGTACGATGGCTTCAGCTACAGCATCTGGCAGCTGGTCTTGGATATCTCTGAACCGTGCGCGTATCAAGCCGCAGTCGACCACCAGCGCATCCAATGAGGCTTCCAGCCGGTTGCCGATATCGGCCAAAGTGGCCCTCAGGTCCTCAGCCGACACCGCAAGCGCTTCTTTGCCGGCATCACCGGGTTCCTCGAACTCCGACATGTCAAAGTTGAGGAGATCGGCCACATGCTGTAGGGGGAGAAAGGATCAGGGGCATGACAAAACCAATGGTTGGGGCCAGTCAGCTTACCGTCGGCGTCGTCGTCAGGACTGTTGGTTCGGCTGGATCATTGCCCACGGCCGTCTGGCTTTCTTTGCCAGTGTTATCATCACCACCCCCAACAAGCGCAGTACATTCGCCCGACGCCTGGGGAGCAGCCGGTGGAGATCGCGGGAGCTGCAAAGAGGAAAAAGGGATTAGCAGACGAACTGATCGATTATCACAGACAAAGGGGTGAGAATCGATTACCGGCGTTGCAGAGCGAGGAACGCGACCGGCCAATTTCTTGAACTGCGAGAACAGACGAGTCAGGTATGGGCGATCGTCGCGAAACCAGGACCAATGAAGTAAAAACTTACGGGAGGACATTTGGTCGGAGGACTTGGGGCTGGCGGAGCGTCGGTTGGAGCATTTACCGACTCGGGACTCAAAGCCCCGGTTTCGGCCGTCGCCTGGACAGCTGTTGGTGCTTCCTCACCAACAGCAGTATCGAGGAATTGCTCGATGGCTGGATCTAAGGGGGGAAGGCTGTCGGCCGAGGCGATCAATTGTGTTTTTTTTCACCTTTTTGGGGGCAGGCGCAGCCGACGAGCGCGGTGGTGGTGCTGTTTTCCTTTTTGGCGCGATCGGATGACGCACCTGCCCTCGCAGCAAAGATGATAGTTTGGGCGCCCCCCAGCCGATGGCCGACGGAGCAAGGCCCCCCACGTCCAGAACGCCTGGGTTATATTTGATGGGGCGTCCGGAGTCGCTTACCATCGGCCGCTCCGTTTCTGTTTCCTGCAAAGTCGGAGCACGAATGTTAAATCGGCTGATGCGGCCGATGAATGAATCATAGGAAATGAATCATCAGCTGTAAGCAGAGATATACCGAGGGGATCTCATCCGGCAGAAGCAAATCGATGTAGCAGGACGGCCGTTGGTGAAAATATAGCGTCTAAGTTCGGACCACCATCGGTCATATGCAACGCTTCTCCTCATCGACAGGGTGATCGTGTTGGCGTCGCCGAAGGGGGGACCGGCTATGTTCAGCAGCCAGTTCATCATCAAATCTTGGCCGACCGCTCCTCTGGTTTTGACCTTATCGGCAAAAAAGAAGCCGATGGGTAGTTGCCCAAGACCGAACTGTCTCGCCGCCGACACTGGGTAGTAGAATTCATTACTCCGGGCTGTTGATCGGCCTTGGTGAACCCCGGTCGGCAGAATGCAGGGAGACAGAGAGGCGAAGAACAACTTTCTACACCTTGGGCTGTCGGCTGAGTTGCGGTCATCCCATTTGAAGTCGATCGGCAGCTCAAAAGATCCTTGGTCGGGATAGAAATACCAAGTACGGTTGTCGCGGGATAGCCCATCGTAAAATGCTATGAACCAATCGGCCAATAACTCGGCCGATTGCCGTGAACCTGCATGGGCGGCGGCTGCTTCTCCATAGTTCGTGCATCGCCTGGTGGTAATCTGATTACCTTCTTCATCTTCAATTGGCTCTAGCCTTGGGAATCCGGCGTCTGTCAGGCGGGGCCGACCGGCTACGTTATGGGTGGCCAACACCAGCCAGATTTGGAGAAACCACCAGGGGCCACCGGTGTTGACTGGGGCATTGGCGGCTATTTTCGTGGCGGCTTGATGTAGCATTTGATATGTGTAGCCGAGGAGGTATTTTCCCAATGCAAACTCCGTTCCGTCGGCTAAGATTTCGGCCATGATTTGCCAATTAGCAGTCGACCCACAGCTCGATCCGCAGAATACAAATTTTTCCAGCCACATCATCAGAAAGGCGGTGTATTCCCGGTGGCCGACTGTTCCATTTTTCATGTTTTGGGTGATGAAGCCGCTCCATCCACCGATGGCCTTGGTTTTGAACTGATGTTGGCCTTTTCGGTTCAAAACGCAGGGATTAGCCGATGATTCGATGTCCAGCCCAGTTGTCATATGTACATCGGCTAGCGTGATGGTCATCGACCCTTGCCTAAAGAGGAAGGCGTTGAAACTGTCGTTCCAAAAGTAGGTCGCAGCCGATAGAAGTGGCTCATCCTTTTCCATGCCAGCGATGGACAGTTCCAAGCATTGGGCGAGTTTCCTTTCTTCCCATTGGGTGTACTTGGCCGATTGTATCCTTTTATACCATTCGGTCTAGGCTGCGTCGGTAGACGGCCAAGCTTTGAATGTCCCGTTCCAATGGGAAAGAGATGGTTTGGCGGTGTTGAAAGGCATGCGGTTGGTTTCGGCTACGATTACATCAGTTGGGTCTGTGTTGCCAATAGGCCCAAGGAAGTACCTCTCCACTTGTGTCAGATTGGGGATGAGTATTTGATGAGGCAGGTGCTACAGTTTGAAGAAGGGGAGAAAAGTACTAGTCAGGAATGGTGGTGTTTTATAGTTCGGAATGAGAAAAGTATTAGTTAGTAAGGGTATGGGATAAAATACTATTGAAAATTACCGAACGGATCATTGGAATAAAGATATCTGGAGAAGCGAGTTGGGCATAAAATTATAGAGCGAAAGAGAATACCTGAGGAAACTCGTTCGTAGCGGCGACTGGAGCAGTTCTGGTGGCGGCGGCAGATGGTGTTGCGGTTGCGGTTGGCGCGATGGTGGTGGCCCGCGAGTTGGAGGTGCTTGAAGTAGCGGCGGAGGCCATCGGGAAGTTCGGACACGAAGATGGCGTTCGAAGAGCATGGAAAAGGTGTCGAACGCCGATGGAGTCGCCAGAGGGGAGAGAGAAGGGCAGGAAGTTTGTTTGAGAAGAAAGCTGAGCGCACAATGAGGGCGTAGTTGATTCGACCGAGGAAGGTGGATATTTAAAGAGCCCTTGAGGAGAAGCCGAGACGATTTGGGCCAAGAAGGGAGCAAGAGTTTGAATAGGTGAACAAATCCGCAACACTTCGTGTTACGGACTTGGGGGGCATGTGTTAACACTGGAATTTGGTGATGGGGTCCCTAAGTCCTGAAAGGCAAAATGGAATCGGATCGGAGAAGGCGGGGTCGTATCGGCTAAAAGGCGATCGAGCTGCGGGACTAGTCGGCTCGGGATGGGTTGAATGGGAGCAGTGACAGCCGATTCGAGTTCGAAGAGATGAAATCGTGTTTAACGCGAAGCTTGAAGATAAGTGGAAGATTCGTTGCTAATTGCGCGTTTAAAGATATTGCCACTTATGGATAAAGTCCTGCAACGGCAATTGTATTTGTAATCTAGAAATTCGTTAAATTGTTAGTTATAATACATTATGGATCCCGCTAGGGATGATATAATGTTTTAAATAGTAATTTAGATAGAGTCCAAAGTTGTTACAAATATTTGTATCTCGGGTATAAATAGGACCCGAGACCCTCTGTATCAGGACGATTCAATCAATCTAATCTTCGGCGCATCGCCATCCTTTTCCTTTTGGGCGAACACCCTGTTTGGCTTTGGGCGCATCGTCTCGATCCCCAAACTCAGGTACATGTTTGTCATTGGTGGTGAGATTACTTGTTTCTAATGCTTCCATCGCAATGATACATTAGATTCAATAGTTTTACTGCGACATATATCATATGGTGCATATGAATTAATTCGATGCTTAGATCTATCTTGTAGTTGGCTCATCTCGTCGAGAGTATGTGGTCAGCAAGGCTAGATTTAAGGGTTGGTTGGTTCGTATGTAGTATCTACCATCTCATAGAGTGTAGGTCGGAGGTAATAGATTGGATGTTTCTTTTGATACTTAATGCTGCATCAAAATTGAACTATTGAGTCGTCTTTAGAACCATCAGTGATCTATTCTTTTGGATTACATTATCTGGAGATAGCGTCGGGGTTTCAGCCGACCTTATTCACCCTAACGAGTTTCTTTTAACGTGATTGTTATTAGATCTGTACCAGGGCTATCTTTTATGTCTAGATCGTGCTTGTTTATATCTTTGATCTAGGAATATTATGTCTACACGAGATTCTCTGGAATACCAGCCGATTTGATTAGTTTCCCAGCATCGGCTAGTCTGTTGATCCGTATATTTATTATTCTTCGTTATATTTGGATCGGATGACTGATAATCGTCTCGGTATGGCCGATACGTTCTGGTCGCTTGGCCCAAATATGGTCTGGAATAACATATATACGTTCATGGATTTCCTTGGTCAATCTCGCGGGGGCTTGGCCTAACGCTTAACGAATACTTCCTTATTTTCTTTCTTGTTGATTGTCGATCAAATCAGCGGCACGCTCTACACGCGTAGGCGGTTGAGAAGGACACCGCCTGGAGTCAAGCGGATCTCCCGGGCCGGCGCGTGAGAGATTTCTCGTCAACACGCTTCTTGGCACGCCGTGGGGTTTGTCTTTGTCGGCTCGACTCGGACGAATAGACTCTGCCAGCAAGATGGTCGATTCCAAGTTCCCTGGCATCACACAGGACAATGTCGTACCTGTAAAGATGGATCAACTATCGGCTGAACAGCAAGCCGAGTATAAGAAGATGGTGGAGAAACTCCAGAATAATTATCTTCAATCCTTCACCCAAACGAGGTCTGGAACTGTGCACCAAAAATACAAGTTCAGCCTCAACGATACCAAGGCATCCTCATCAAGTGATGCGAAAGGCAAACAGAAAGTGGAAGAGCCGACTCAAGTGCAGGATGATCAAACCGTGTACTCTTTGCAAGATCGGATCGACTCGGCTGTCCATCACGCACTGGTCAACCAGAGCAGCATCTTGGTCAACACCCTCAATAATATGATTTCTCATGTGGTTGATGCCAAGGTGGCCGAGCAGCTGCAACGGGGCCCCACATATTTCACGGATGGCCAGTTTCCTGGTTACAGGACACTAGTCACCCAAGATCGGCCACTTCCACTAATAGCGCAACCCAACCCACCAGGAGGAGTCGGCCATTTGAGTCCAAGCGAGACGGCCGTGAGACCAGCGGTCACTATTTTAAACCGACAACAGCCGTTGCCTCAAGGTCAACTTGACAACATGTTCCATAATATTCGGCAGCGAGAGCCGATTGATCATGGCAGACGGCAGAATGTCGGGGGCCGACAGCTGTTCCCAGACCCGCCAACGCCACAATAGGAACCTCGGCTGCCGCCCGCTGATCATCGCTATCAGTACCAAGGGGGCCGTCAGGATCACCATTACCAACCTCAGACACCGCCACAGATGTATCGGCAAGCACACATGCCGTATGACCCATACGAACCGATACAGCAAGATAATAGGGCCTGGGCCGAACTAATCGCAGATGTTATGCGGGATCAGTTCGGCCTCAAACCAAAAGATTCAGGGAATATGTATCGGTACCCCTATCCGAAACATTTTGAAATGGTCCCGCTGCCCAACCGATACAAAATCCCGGACTTCTCTAAATTCTCAGGACAAGACAACGTCTCTACCTATGAGCATGTCAGCCGATTCTTGGCACAGTGTGGTGAAGCTTCGGCTACTGACCCCTTGAGAGTTCTGCTATTTCCCCTTTCTCTTTCAGGATCGGCCTTCACTTGGTTCTCCTCATTGGCTTACAACTCAATTCAAAGTTGGGCCGATCTTGAGAAACAGTTTCACAGCTATTTTTATTCCGGCAACCATGAAATGAAGTTGTCGGACCTCACTGGCGTTAGGCAGAAACACAATGAATTGGTCCAGGACTACATCCAACGCTTCAGAGAAATGAGAAACCGATGCTACAGCCTGGTACTATCAGACGCCCAGCTGGCCGATTTAGCCTTCCATGGTTTGATCGCGCCGATTAGGGAACGATTCTCTGCGTAGGACTTCGATAGTCTAGCCCACCTGGCGCAGAAGGTAACAGCCCATGAGCAACGTTTCCAAGAAACCAGGAAGGCCGTCAAAACCATAACGCAAGTCATCGTCGATTTAGATTACGGGTCCGACGACGATGAAACGGAAGTGGCGGCAGCCGAATGGGCTAAGAACAAGAAGGCCATCGTCTTCCAGTGGCTGCTGAAGACAGCTAAAGAAGAAAAATACAATTTTGACATCACTAAAGCCGACAAGATCTTTGATTTACTGCTCAAGGAGAAACAGATTCAGTTGCCTATAAATCATGTAATCCCGTCGGCCGAAGAATTGAAAAAGAAGAAGTACTGTAAGTGGCACAACTCCACATCTCACGCCACGAACGATTGCAAATTCTTTAGGCAGCAAATCCAGTCGGCCATCGAGGCCGGGAAGTTAAAGTTTGCTGACTCAAGTCGGTCCATGAAAGTAGACGGCAATCCGTTCCCGGTCAACATAGTCCATGCCGGCCCCGGGCGAGCTGATCGACAGGACAGAATGGCGCACGGCTTAGCCGATACGTTGATCGAGGCCGAAACAGGAGAGGACCAGACTGGAAACCACACTGCACAGATTAACATGGTGCGCCCAGTCATCAAATCGGCTGGCCGACAGCCGATCCACGAACGAAGCTGATATCACCATCAATATCGGTCTCGGCGTGAAGAAATTTACGATGAAGCACCTCACCGGCACGCGCCAAGAGTCCAGAGCCGACGGAACATGGCAAGCCATGATGATCCACATTGGCATTGCGGCTTCTTCAGGCATTGCTAGGAATCCGGCATGAGACTACCAACACTGGAAGATTGCCCAGCATGTAACGATCACCATAACGATGATGAACACGGGAGTTCGTCGTCTGCAAGCCCAGTCCGGTTCGTCCCCAGAGCCGTCCAACTAAACCAAAGACGGCGACCTGTCCACGATCGGCTCGGTCCGATCCATCAAGACTTCTTCATCGACGAGAACCAGGATGGAGACAATCGCGATGGCGAAGAAGCCGACGATGAGGGATCGGACAACCCCCAATGGTGCCCGTCCGATCTATTTACAAAGACCCAGAAGAGGAGAATTCAACGGCTCAAGCGTGAAGGAAGAGAGGACGAGGGGAGACAAATGATATACGAACAACGCCGTCGGCTAGGCAAGATCAAGAGACGGTGGGTACCCAAGCAGGAGAACGCTATGGCCACAGAAGAACAAGCCGAGGAAAGTCCAGCCGACCGAGCCAGAAGGGCAGCCAAAGGGGAAAGTAAAGCTACCGCATCGGTTAACATGGTCTTCGTATTGCCGGCCGAGTTCAGCGCCCCCGAAGCCGACGCAGGTGCTATCGAAGATGACCCGACAAAACTAACAATCTCGCCGGACCATGCTATCTTCGACAAGCCCGAAGGAACCGAAAATCAGCATCTGAAACCATTATACGTTAAAGGATTCGTTAACGGCAAGCCGATCTCCAAAATGCTGGTCGATGGGGGAGCAGCAGTCAACCTCATGCCTTACGCAACTTTCAGAAAACTTGGAAAAGGGGCCGAAGACCTGATAAAAACCAACATGGTACTCAAGGACTTCGGCGGCAACCCATCGGAGACCAAAGGCGTTCTCAACGTCGAACTGACCATCGGCAACAAAACTGTGCCCACAACATTTTTTGTCATCGACGAGAAGGGGTCTTACAGCCTGCTGCTCAGAAGGGACTGGATCCACGCTAACTGCTGCATCCCTTCTACAATGCACCAGATTCTCATCCAGTGGGACGGCGACAAGATCGAGATCGTACCAGCCGACAGGTCAGTTAGTATCGTCAGTGCCGATTTGCCACTTTGGGAAATCGAAGGCATCGAATGTTTATCTGGGAAAATCTGGCAAGCCGATTTTCTAAACGTGTCCAATTCAACAATACAGCCCATCGGAAGCGACGAGCCGCAGCTGCTGCTTTGAACAAGACATGGTGGAGGGCTCCAGCGTGGTCATGTCAGCTGCATGTTATTTCTGGAATAACACATTCAACGCTTTTCTCTTCCAGCAAGGACCCGTGACCCCACACTAGCCGATGTTTGTATGATAACCGGTTTAGATGCCTTATCATCGGCTAACCCTTATCAGCTCGACAACAAAGGCCAGTACTCTTTCAAGACAAAAGCCAGTGGAGGCTGGAATGGATACATCAGTATGAACATGAGTACTGGATCAGTCAGCCCCAGGGAACATATGACCTTTCTAATGATGTGGCTGGAAAAATTCATCTTCTGCGGATCTAGCTCTGGCCCCACAGCCAACTGGCAAGTTGTAGCTGAAGCCCTAGTTAACAAAGCAAAAATCCCCTTGGGCAAGTTCCTCCTAGGTTACCTTTATGAAACCCTGAATCAAGCATTGGCTAAGATAGCAGCTGGCTCAGTTATAGGCACTGGAGGCCCATGGTGGTTCTTGCAACTTTGGTTCGTGCTTCTTACGCAAAAAATTTCCGGAAGACCTAGTCTGTCCGATGCCAAATTCCCTTTAATTGAGCCAATTGAGGATGAGGATGGAGAAGAAATAGCCACACACAGGTGTATGTCTTTCGGAGAGACTGCAGCCGTTCATACGGATCCAAGCTGTCGAGCGAACTCTTAGCCGATTGGTTCACACTCTTCTATGATGGATTTGCTAAGAACAATCGGACATGGTTTTTTATGGAAATTGCCCGGAATTCGAGCTCCCCATTGAATTTAACTTCGATTAACTCAACTCAGAAGAGCACCTAAAACCTAGGGAGATCTTTGCTGCAGCCATCAGCCCTTGCATTCTCCCAATCGGCATCCACCAGGGCCGTAATATCATTAAGTCCTACGAATTTTATTACCCTGCATCGGCCGCTAGACAACTCAGACTCGAACAATTGTCGATTGGATTCTACTATGATGATAAGATCCAAACGAGAGGGGAAATAACTTCAAGGATAATGATGGATCGGCTGATGAACATCGAAAACCCACCTCTTGGTAGCATAGGTGCTCTGAAATTAGCCTTGAAGAGGAGTTCGGCCATTGACCGATGGTGGGTCGAATTGAAAAGACACATCTTCCACCAACCATCCTCCATGTACTTAACTACACTACTTCCAGAGTCGATCGCTGATGTAAGTACTTCTCTTCCTTGGTAAATTTCTAAACCTATTGGCTATTATCTGCCTAGTACTTAGTTAATGCATTTTTTTGTTCACAGGCAACCGATTCTTATCCCCCCATGAGAGCAACTCGGGGATCCAAATCCAAGCGCTGCATGGCGAATCCCAACTGGAGGACTTGCTCCATCAATTATCGGCTTCAATGCGCCAAAAGTGACAACACTCCTGCACGGCCAGACTCGTGAGGCGCTATCCAAAAAAAGGGCCAAGCCATCGGCCACTGGTCAACCGACTGTTCAGAAGAAAAGAGCGAAGAAGCAACAAACAACTCCAGCCGACAGCTTGCCATCCTTGGACCCATGTGTTGAAGAAGCCCTCAATCAAGAAGTCATTGAAGAAGAAATCGATCAAGCTATTGAAGAAGCAGCAGCTGAGTCCAGCTACTCGAGCAAATATGCACAAACCCCATCGGCTCATGATCAGACTCAGCAAACACCATCTCCTCCTCAACGCCCTGCTCGCCCTCAACCGGTACGCATCCTGAAGTTTTGGTGACTTAAATTCACTTAAAATCTCTCTGTTCTTATCCAAAACCATCTGATCGTAGTGAATATGATTAGCTCGTCGGCAACCACGCCCTGCTTTGCCAGTAAGTTTACAACCATGTCCTTCTCCTTTATGTTGATTTGGCCGATTTCAACTAACACTTGTCCATGCAGCCCCCTCGTTCTCCATCGGCCGCCCCTCACACATCAAGCGAACACACGCCATCGGCAAAGGGTAGCCACCACGTCGAAGAAGAAGAGCCGACACCAGCTCCTACGGCGAAGGTAAAAAAAACCTTTTCAAGAACAAGATGACTATTTAACCCTTTCAGTACTTAAGCAATGTTGAATGAGGTCTTGCAGGCCCTAGCCGACATGTTCTCCTTCGACATCAGCAAGTTTGTCGGCGAAGAAGAAGAGATCACCAGCCAGGCTCCAGCTCCTATAGCCGATGCATTAAAGGAGAGGCTCTCCGATATTGCTCGTCGGCTGGACGCCCATTAGACTACCTGGTCACCAACTGTAGGCCCATAAAAGCCAGATTTGAAGAGATCGAGAGCCAGCTCCCGGACAACATAGCTGATGCAATCTCCCAAGCTGCCCACATTGATCAATACTGGCACAAACTAGAAAGGGCAATGCAGCGGATGATTGACAGGAAGGCCAAAGCCGATCTTGAAATAATGATCGAGAACAACCGTCGGGGCATCATTGATGAAAAGGTCAAGTTAGATGAGCTAATTGCTGGGCCATCGGCTACCCAATGCAACATCGAGCGACTAAAGAAAAAGGAAGCCGAACTTGTGGCCGAACTGGACTGGTGTAGGGCTGAACTTGCTTCCGAAGAGAAGAAAATAGCCGATCTCCCAACGGCCATTGAGGACCAACAGAGCAAAGTGAAATCTTCCATTCAGTACTTGGGAGATCTGAGAAACTCCCTGAAGCCGATTCCAGAAACCGACGCAACCGATGCTGAGACGATTAATCAAGTTGAGAACGTCAAACAGAGGGCAATATCGGCCATTAATGACTTCATTAGTGTCACGCTCCGCTTTTTCCCCTAGTTAAAAAACAATCGTAAAGAAGAAATTACCGGAAAAGCTAAAGAAAATCAAAATCCTAAATTAAAAAAATCCATTAAATAATTGGAAATGGCTTGGTGGAATTTTTCTTAAATTCCTGTGTCAAAATACGCTAACATGATTTTTATCGAAATTTTCGAGCATCGGAAGCAATTTTAAAAATTAAATTAGGCTAAGCTGGAATTATTTTCCTTAAGGGAAAGGGCTTTTATTTTTCTTTTTCTCTTTTTCTTGTGGGCCTTCGGCCCACTTTCCTTTTTCTTTTCTTTTTTCCCCTTTTCCTCCCGCCGGCCCAAGCCTCCTCTCCCCTCGGGCCCAAGCCGCCGGCCCAGCCACCCCCCTTCTTTCTTCTCTCTCTTTCTTTTTCCTTTTTTTGGGTCGGCCCAGCACTATTCCTCACGCTAGCACAAGTCCGCTTTTGCCCCTTTCGGCCTGAGGCGATGACAAGCGGGGCCCGCTTGTCATCCCCAAGCTTTAGCGCGCCCAAGCCAGCGCCGCGCATGCCGTGCGAGCCGCCGCATTTCCGGCCACGTTCCCGCGTCTCCCGACCACGTTCTCCCACATTTAACCGCGTCATCATGTGTTCCCGGCTTTACTCTGCCGTTTCCCCTAGTTTCCCCATTCCTCCGCTCATCGTGTGCGTCGGAACGGCCGAGTTAAACTCCATTATTCACAACCGCCATTAATGCTACACCTCGACGGTTTTCGTCCGTTCCCCGCTTCTCCCCGGCCTTGCCCGAACTCCCCTGCTGGCCTATAAGTTTCCCCGCACCCCGGAACACGTCCCACACTCACACTCGCTCGCGTTCGCTCACTCCCGTGCTCCTGCACCGTGCGTCGTTCTTTTTCCACCGCTGAGCTCAATGTTTCCATCCGTTCCGGCTAAACCGTCGCTCATCTCGTCAAACCACCACCACCTCCACCTTCGCAATCACCGGGAACGCATTCCCGTTGCCTTTTCCCCAATTTTTGATCACCGATTCGCGCCGTTGCCGTCATCGACCGACGGTGAGAAGCGCCATCTCTATCTTTCCTTTTCCCCTTGCCGAGCCGGCTCGTCGTTGTGCCGCCTCGCGCGTGTGGTCTCCGCCGTCGCCGGTGCAGCGCGCCGCCGCCGCGCCGCCAACTAAGCGTCGTCGTCGTCGGGCTGCTACCGCCGCCGCCTAGCGTCGCCCGCCGCGCCGCAGCCGCCGGGCATCGCCGCCGCTCGTTGGTGTGCTGCCACCGCCGGTGAGGCCGCCGCAGCCGCCGCCGGTCGGCCAAGCCCGGCCGGGCCATGTGCCTCTCCCGTGTGGCCGATCCAAACCGGCCAATCCGGGGTCGCCACGTGGCGCGCCCATCCCCAAGCCGGTGGACTCGGTCCACCATGCACCAGTGAATTTTCTCTCTCTTGCGTCACTGTTCGGTGGGTCTGCGAGTGATGTCGGCCCTAAGACGCTTGCGTCATTAATCGTTTTCTTTTTCTTAGCTAGTAAAAAGGCTGAAACTTGTAAAATTCGCAGAAAATTCATCCGAACTCCGTTTGAGTCCGTTCAAGTTGCAGCGGATTCGTAAAGATGCCAAGAATATATTAAAAATTGTTTAATTGTCTGTTTTAGCTGTCTAGTTTGTCGGTGGATTCTGGTTCCGAGGACACTCCGGTTTACTTTGAGGTTGTCGCTGAGGTTCCGTTGGATCAAGATCAAGGCAAGTCATTTTCCTTTGAGCATATTGTACCCACTTTGTAAATTATTCTCGTTTTATCTATTAAATTGCATTGTTTTTATAATGTAATAAGGATGGGACCTATAGTACTAAGCCTAGGTCGTTTACCCCATTTATTTGATCACCTGGGAATCAATTTGACTAGAATCAGGGCTAGGACATGCTTATTATGCTTAGTGCAACTAGATCATAAAAGGGAAAATTAATTTACTAGAATTATTTCACATGAAATATCGATCTCCGACCGGATGTACCATTGGTACTGTTAATCGGTAAATTAAAACTTGACTTTTATGGTGGGCTGTGGGTGCCCGGTTTTGCAAGTCGCACCCATGGCAGTTAAGGACCGATTCACGGGAAACCCTAGAAGAATTATTAGTGCGTACCACAAGCCAACATGGGCAACGGCTGGGCTTGTAGTGTAGCTTTTTCTGGCCGACGCATCCAGGCGAGGGTGAGCGTGATGGAGTGTGGATGGACCGGGAAAGGTCTATGCGGCTGCCGGATTCACCTAGGCACGAGAGGGGGCCACCTACCCTGGATTCTGGGTAGGGGCGAAACCTGAGGTGTCGTGTCACTTGGTCAGGGAGGGTTATGCGAATGGTCCTGTCACAGACCCCTTTTCGTTATGCTATGGTGGTATGTCGACGCATGGACACGTGTTGTGGGGCTGTGTCTTATGGGTACAGACGTACACCTCTGGCCAGAGTGAGAAACTATTCGAATAGCCGTGCCCGCGGTTATGGGCGATCATCTAGATTCACCGTGATTAGTCTCACCAAAATAATAACTTGATTCAGTGGAAGTGAGATAGAATAGTTGGGTGGATTGGGCCTGACTCAACGTGGTGTAGCGTTGAGCAGAGTGTTAAAATATTGCTTAATTACTTTAAATTACTGTTTTTACTACTTTCAACTTAATTCTGTGAAATGCCTACTTTATGCAAAAGTTAAACCTAGCCTATCCTTGGAATTTAACCCTGCATTCATACCTTCTTTCGGTATGACTTGCTGAGTACGTGGTTGTACTCAGTCTTGTTTCCCTTTTCCCCACCTCAGAGTTAGAGGATGAAGCTGCTGATGGGTTTGCTGCTGAGTAGGCTCGTCGCTGCCGTCAAGGGTTGCCTGTGGAGTGGTATCGCTGCCCCGCAAGAGTCGAAGCCTAGTTCTTAAGTTTATTTTACCTTTCTGCTGCTTATGTAAGACTTTTTAAATGTTTTAAGACGTGGATCTGTATATACAATTTGTCGTTTGTGTATCCCTGGCTGGTCCTGGACAGGGTATTTTAATACACATTCAGCTTCGGAAATTCAGCTGCGAGTTTCTAGGCGTGACAATCAGCAACTAGATCGATCCTCGTAATAGGCCAGATTGAAAAAAAACTTTTGAAGACATCGTGTAACATATAACTTTTGTAATCGGCTTGCTGGCTTCAATCATCTCCCTTTTTTTCCGATTCACGCATGTCAAAGTCTTGAATGCTTTGAAAAGTTTAAAAAATTCCCAAAAATTTGAAGTCTTGTTATAATTGAATTCATCTGTGATATTGTATATGCCCCCATAATTTTTTTAATGATGTCGGCATTATTGATAAAATTATTAGTCCAACGTTATCGGCTAGATTGGGCCGATTTGGAAAATCAGAGGGGAAAAAACTTAGGGTAAAACATCCTAAAGGCGATGCGTGTATCTGCACAACACATCGGCTAGCATGAGTCAGCAAAACCTTAGCCGAATCACGAGTTGATCCAAACACTAGGATAATATTTCTTCAAGTATTTGCCATTAAGAGCCCTTCCGAACACATCTCCATCCAATCCTTGTAGCATGTAGGCTCCTTTGGAGATGCATTTGTGGATCTTGAAAGGCCCTTCCCAATTAGGTGACCACTTACTAAATTTGCTGTCCCTCGAGCCGATCGGCAATATCAATTTCCAAACCAACTCGCCTTCTTCAAAAGATTTCGGCACAACCTTCTTGTTGTAATGGCAAGCCACTCTTTCGTTGTCCCTGGTCACCTTTTCCAACGCACGCATCCTTGATAAAACGAGGTCTTCTGACTCATCCACCATCACATTATAATAGTCATCGGCTGTTAGCTGGTCTTGTAGTTGAACCCTTCTGGAGCCGATGATGTTCTCCCATTGCAGAACTGCTTCATGTCCATAGACCAATTTGTATGGAGGCACCTGGATTGATCCATGGCAAGCCATCCGAAAAGCCCACAATGATTCGGCCAATTGGCTGTGCCATTGCTTTGGGTGCTCAGCGATCTTCCTCTTTATCAGCTTGATCAAACTTTTATTGGAAGCTTCTGCTTTCCCTTTAGCCTGAGCATAGTATGGCAAAGAATTTAACAGCTTAATCCCCATGTCGTCGGCAAACTGAACAAACTCATCTGAGACAAAGATAGATCCCTGATCTGTGGTAATAGTTTGAGGAACGCTGAATCTGTATATAATGTGCTCCTTCACAAATTTGATTGTGTCCCCAGAGTCAACTTTCTTCAAGGGAATTGCTTCCACCCACTTGGTAAAATAGTCAGTTGCCACCAGTATAAATTTGTGCCCTTTGCTTGAGGGTGGATTTATTTGGCTGATCATATCGATTCCCCAACCTCTGAACGGCCAAGGCTTGATAATGGGGTTCATACCCGATGCTGGCGCCCTCTGGATGGCTCCAAACTTTTGGTAGTCTTGACAGCCCTTGTAATATCTAAATCAATCTTCCAGCATGGTCGGCCAAAAGTACCCTGCTCTCTGAAGCAGCCATTTCATCTTGTGAGCCGATTGATGTGTGCCATAGATTCCTTCATGAACTTCTCCGATAACCACTTTGGCGTTGATCGGCACTCAGGCATTTGAGAATCACGCCATCGATCGTTTGATAGTATAAATCTTCATCGAGCAAAACATATCATAGAGCTTTGTAACACAATTTCCTTTAAGCCGACTGGGACGGGTTTTGCAGATAGTTGTAGACTTCATATCTCTAGTCGTCGGCCGACACGTTTGCAATTTCTACTTTGATTTCTTTTATCATTGGCTTATAGTCTGATGCTCCCTGAGCTAGATCATTGGCCTCTGCATTTTGCTCCCTAGGGATATGTTTCAGGGTTACTGGCCAAAAAGCTGTCCATCAATTCTCGGCACTTTTGATAGTAGACCATCAGCGTATCGTTTTTGCACTCATATTCTCCTGATAACTGGCTTATGACCAACAGTGAATCTCCCATTATCTCGATGGCGTCGGCTTTGACTTTCTTGAGCAGTTGTAGTCCCTTTAGCATGGCTTCATATTTGGCTTGATTGTTTGTCGCATGGGGTGTGATTGAAAAGGCGAACTCAAAGCTTGCCCCCCTTGGGGAAATTATTACCAAGCCGATGCTACACCCATTTGTGCAAACCGAGCCATCAAAAGTTGAGCCGATTGATTTCTCGTCGGCTGACAGATATAACTTGAATGACACCCCTTTCTGTGGAGAAATCAGGACTGGAGGGGAACTTAGATAACTCTTGATATTGTCCAAAGCTTTTTGCTGCTCTGCCCCCTAGGTGAACACTTGATCGGCTGAACGGCTCCATCTTTTTCGACAGATTTGCAAAGAATCGTCTAATGAAGTTGATTTTGCTGATCAAAGATTGCAATTCCTTCTTGTCCTTTGGAGGCTGAATCGTTCTAATGTCACTGATACTTCTCTGCGTAACTTTGATTCCCCTCTTGTGAACAAGAAAAACCAGAAACTATCCAGCCGATACGCCGAGCGCGTACTTTGTCGGGTTCATCTTCAGGCCATACTTCCTTGTTCGCTCCAAAACCTTCCTCAGATCGGCTATGTGGTCTTCTACTTTCTTGGATTTGACGATGACATCATCGATGTAGATCTCCACTAAAAAGCCGATCAAATCATGAACTATGTAATTCATGTCCCTCTGATATGTAGCTCCAGCATTCTTTAAGCCGAACGTCACGACGACACATTCGTATAGGCCAATTTCTCCTGGGCACCTGAAAGCTCTCTCGTGGATGTCTTCCTCGGCCATAAAGATTTGATTGTAACCTTCATTGCCATCGATGAAACTTATAATTTTGTGGCAAGAGGCGGCATCTACTGCAAATCGGCTATGGGCATTGGGTATTCGTCCATAGGGGTGGCCTTGTTTAAATCTCTGAAGTCGATACACACCCTAAGTTTGCCGTTTTTCTTCATCACTGGAACTATATTTGAAACTCACTCCACATATCGGCAGGGCCGAATGAATCCAGCATCATTAGCCGAGTGATTTCGGCTTTAATTGCTTCATACATATCGGCTCTAAACCTCCTGGGAGCGGATGTTCAACAATAGATCGGCTAAGACCAGGCATCTCAAAGTGCCCCCAAGCAAAGTAGTCTTTGTAATCCTTTAATAAGTCAATAAGCTTGGTTCTGAAATGAGAAGACAAATTTTTACTAATATATGTCAGCCTAGGCCTATCTCCTAGACCTATATCAACTTCTTCTAACTCGTTGGCCGACATAAAATCTTGCCCAAGTTTGCCGTTGTTGTCGTCCACGGTGTCCTCTTTGTAGACGCTCGAGCCCTCCACGACGCCTTCAAAGTAATAATTGAGGCTCTTCGTCTCCAATGGGCTGTATATAAGAATCGAACACCTTTAAGAAATCGGCTTGCCAGACTTTGCCAGACAGGCAACCAATACCATCGATTTCCCATAAAGACAAATTGGTGTTAGCAACGTTGACTGACCTGTCGGCTGGCACGATTTCTACCTTGTCGCCTTGCCACTGGATTAAGCTTTGGTGCATTGTGGAAGGGATGCAACAGTTGGCATGGATCCAATCCCTCCTAAGCAGTAGGCTGTACGACCCTTTCCCGTCGATGACAAAAAACGTTGTGGGCACGGTTTTGCTGCCGGCGGTCAGCTCGACATTTAAAACTCCCTTGGCTTCTGAAGGGTTACCGCCGAAGTCCTTGAGCACCATGTTGGTCTTGATCAGATCTTCGACTTCTTTTCCCAGCTTCCTGAAGGTTGCGTAGGGCATTAGGTTGACAGCAGCCCCTCCATCAACTAGCATCTTGGACATCGGCTCCCCGTTGACAAATCCTTTGACATATAAGGGTTTCAGGTGCCGATTTTTGGTCCCCTCCGGTTTCTCGGAGATGGCTTGCTCTGGGGACAGTACTAGCTTAGGCAAGGTTTCTTCCACTGTGTCCGCATCGGCCTCGGCGGCCTCAAATTCGGCCGACAAAATGAAGACCATGTTGACCGATGCAGTGACCACTCCTTAGCCTTTTGCCGCCCTCTTGGCCTTGTCGGCTGGGCTCTCATGGGCTGGGGTTGTCTTTTTCTTGGCACACCATTGCTTTGTGCCCTGCCGACGTTGTTGCTGTTGGATCATCCACTGGACTTCTTCTTCCTGCCCCTCACTCTTAAGCCTCTGAATTTTTCTTTTCTGTGTCTCAGTGAACAGGTCTGAGGGGCACCATTGGGGGGTTGGCCGATTGCTCTTCAACAGTCTCTTCTTCGTCCTCTTCTTGGAAGAAGTCCTAGTCGATTGGGTCGAGCTGATCATGGACGGAAGGTTTTCGCTGGTTAAGTTGAACAGCTCGAGGGACGAATCGGCTAGAACTTTCTATTGGTTGTCCCCTGTATTCGTCCTTCCTGTACTCGCTGCATGCTGGGCAATTCTCATGGGTGGGCAACCTCATTCCTTTCTCCCAGCAGAACCTAAAGACTTCGCAGCGCCAGTGCGGATCACAACCGTCATGGCGGCGGGAATATGCCACGCTTTGGTTATGTCGAAATCATACTTTTCCTCTTTAGCCGACTTTTTCAGCCATTGGCAGGTTATGGCCTTCTTGTTTCTAGTCCACTCGGCTCCTGCCACTTCTGCGTCATTGTCACTTCAATCTATGTCTGTTGCGTAGGCGACGTGGGTGACTTTCTTGAAGGCCTTCTTGGATTCTTGAAATCTTTGCTCGTGAGCCGTCACCTTCTCGGCCAAGTGGGCCAAGCTTTCAATGTCTTGAGCCAAAAACCTCTCACGAACTGGAGCCAAGAGTCCGTGAAAAGCCAAATCGGTTCCTCATATCTCTGAAGCGTTGAATGTAGTCTTGAACCGATTCTTCGTGTTTTTGCCTGATGCCGGTGAGGTTCGATAGCTTCATCTCGTGGGTGCTGGAGTAGAAGTAGCTGTGGAATTGTTTCTCGAGATCGGCCCAGCTTTGAACCGAGTTGTACAGTAAGGAAGAGAACCAGGTAAAAGCTGATCCCGAAAGCGATAACGGGAACAAACGCACCCTGAGCGTGTCTGTAGCCGATGCTTCCCCACATTGGGCTAGGAATCGGCTGACGTGGTCGTAAGTGGACACGTTGTCTTGCCCAGAGAATTTATAGAAATCCGGGACCTTGTACTGGTTTGGCAGTGTCACCCTCTCGAAGTATTCTGGATATGGGTACCGGTATATGTTGCAGGATTCCTCTGGTTTGAGGCCGAACTGATCACGCATGACGTCGGCAATCAGATCGGCCCAGGGTCTGTTGTCTTGAGCTTGAACTTGGGGTATCGGCTCGTACTGCTCGTAGCGAACGGGTCCTTGCCGATACTGGAGTGGTGGCGTCTGCGGCTGATACTGCTGCTCAAGGTGGCCTCTCGGATATTGGCATTGGAACTGATTTGCAGCGGGAGGCGGCGATTGCTCAGGAAGTAGCCGATTATGATGTGGCGCCGGGGCGATGTTACCAATCGGCTCATTGGACATGATTGGTCACCGATTGGTGTTAAACATGTTCTCCATCTGTTCTTGCGTCACCGTTCGGACACCGTGGCCCTGATGTTGAGGCTGTTGTCAGACCAGGATCCTGGGGTGCAGCTCTGAAGCCGATGCCTGCACGTTTGGCTGAATCGGAGCCCCTCCTTGAGGGTTCGGCTGTCCTAGTGGCGGGACTGGCAGGCCGTGAGTAGATAGTGTTCTGTAAGGCGGGAACTGGCCATCAGCGAAACACGTCGGCCCCCTCGGCAACTGCTCGACTATATTCAAGTCAACCATAGTTCTTATCATGTTGTTGAGGGTGTTAACCAGTACGCCTCTTTGGTTGACGAGCGCATGATGAACAGCCGAGTCGATTCGGTCCTATAGAGTGTAAGCGCCCGAACCGTCCTATTCTTGCTAGATGTCCTCTATCTTCTTTTTTCCTTTCTTGTACTCATTAGACATGTTGAAGTCTTCAATGGAGAACTTGAATTTCTGGAGGACTGCCCCAGATCTGGTTTGGGTGAAAGATTGCAGGTAATATGCCTGCAGCCGCTCAACCATCTGCTTGTAGTTGGCTAGTTGTTCAGCCGACAGTTGCTCCATTGTCACTGGGATGACGTTTTTTGGTTGATCTCTGGAGTCTTGGTGTCATACATCACGTCGAACTTGGAAGCCTGTAGAGGTCCCACTGGGCGTGCCAAAAGCGTGTTGATGAGAAATTCGATTCCCACGCACTGGCCTGAGAGACTTGCTTTACTCTAGTGCAGGTCCATGTTGGTCGCCTTTGGTGAAGTTTGGGCGTGCCAGTTGGTTTCATCCTGTAACCAACAAGAAAAAAAATATATATTTTGGTTAAGATTAGATCCTACTCGATCGGCTAAAGCAATCAATAAACATGTAATCGCTATCCCAAAGCATATTTAGACTAAGTGATTGGGATAGATCGGTAGTATATCGAGACAGTATAAATCACTTAGATCCAAAAGTGTATTAGGATAAAGATTATATGCATTCATAACCCAGCCGATGTCGCAGATCTAATGTAAATCGGCTAGTACTCCGATATGTTTTATAAAAAGATATCAATCTGAATTAAATGCGATAAACCTAGATCAATCGGCTGTTGATATTACTCAACAGATTGAAACTGGTTTAGGGCATTTGAATAGATTGAGATCTTAATATAAAAGGCAGCTCTAATACATCTAATAGCAATTAATACTAAAAAGATGATTAAAACAGGTAAGGCCGGCTAAAACCCCTATATCTCTAAAAGCGACTTAACAGGTCGATTTGATGCAACATTAAGTACAAAAAGAGACACTAGATCTATATGAGCCAATGGGAACCCCTCGAGACGGTAGAAACGCCATATAATCTAAATCAATACCTAGATCTAGCTCTATCGGCTGCCGTCTTCAGAGAGAACTCAGCCGACTGGGAGATAGATCAAGACATTGTTCTAGATTATATGTCGCGTATGATAATTTAAGTAGTTCATAGCATCGAAATTAGAGTATCATGACGATGGAAGCACTAACCCCGACGATACAAGCCACTTGTAACAAGGAATTACCTCGTTCGGAGATTGATGTCGATGCAGCCCGAGCAAAAGCAAGAACTTGTTAAGAAAAAGTAAAACGAAAAGGTTGACGATACATCGAGATTGTATTGATTGTGTGATAATATCTGTTTTACAAGCCCTCGGGTCTTATTTATAGCCGGATACATAATGAGTCCGTGACAGACATGATTCCTATTACAGATTAGATTACAAATACTTCTAAACAAACCGTTATTATCACGAAAGGAAACTGAACGAAGTATCCTAATTTAAAGATACAATTGTCGTTACAGGATATTAACCACAGATGGAAATATCTTTAACGCACTTTGGAAACCGAATCCAATACTTTATCCTCAAGCTTTCCTTTTGGGATTGGCTTCACTTCTGTCTTCAATCGGAATCGGCTATCGGCTGTCCTAGTCTGACTCGGACATAGCCGACTGGCTCCGCAGCCGATTCGGACTTAGCCGACGCGACCTCTGTTCTTCCGCAGATCACGTTTCTCCGATTCCGCTTCAATCTTAGCTCTAAACTTGGGGATTTTCTTACCAAATTTGGTCATTAACAGTACCCTGAAGAGGCCGAGGAAAGACTGAAGCGGCATGCTATCCGCAAGATGGGCAACTTGTGGAAAAATTTCAAGACCATGCTTGTCACGGACTACGTCCTCAACCGCACCCAACCAAAACCATTTGGGAAGTACCCATTCATCACCCAGGCCGTGTGGGATGAGTTCCATACCGCCAAATCAACCCCTGAGTCTCGGGCAAAAAGCGAGGCCTATAGGGCTTTGTAGGCAAAAAACCTTCACTCGCACCAGCTTGGCACCGGAGCATACGTCGGGAAGTAGCAGGACTGGCAGAGGGAGGATGAAGTTGCTGTGGAATCTAGCACCCCGCTAATCCATGGTGATATCCAAACTACCCGAGCAAGGAACTGGGCAAGGGCAAGGGCGAAGAAGAATAGTGATGGAACACTAACGTTCCCCAACCCCGAAGATCAAGCGGTGTACGATAAACTCGTAAGTTTAACACATAGAATATGTTTCAAGAAGGTGTATCGTACGCTTGATTTATTTCATCCTAACTTTACAGAAGGTCCAGTTGTCTGCTGAGAGACAGTCCTCCCAAGAGGTCTGCTCACAAAGACGTGAGGATGACATCCTCACAAAAGCTTTGGGAATCGAAGAACACCGTGGACAGACACGGGGCATTGGCTCCAATGTCCCATGGAAGTATGGGTTTCCCCAATTCGCGTGGCAGTACAAGAAGCACAAGCTTTCAAAGACGGAGAAACAAGCACACCTTAAGGAGCAACATCGGAAGGAGCTTATAGTCGAGCTCGCCAAAGAGTTCAATGAGAAGTTGGCATGAGTGGAGGCTCGGGTGGAGACCTATGAGAAGATGATCACCGAAGGCGAGCGCGCTGCTGCTCCCAGAGTACAAATGAGCCCCATGCAAAGGCGTAGCAGTTGCGCATCAACTGAGGCGGCAGAAGAACAACCACCAATCCCCGCTGTGGTGGACCGCATAATGGTAAAAAACAACAAAAAATGCATATTTTGTATTAGCACCACAGTACACCCTAGTCGTAATGACACGTACGAATCTATCGCAGGAACCCACATCGTGCACCCTAGTCGTTAGGGTGACACAAGCATTTGCAATTCCGGCTACAGAGGGGTCTTGCATTCAAGCCTACACCGGAGACCCGGGTGCATGGGGCGCAGCTGCTAGCCGGACATGCAAAAGTTCAGGTTGACTTAGTGAAGCCCGATTGGGTGGGCTTCACTCTCCCGCACCCACCAAATGACGATGTTCTGACCCTCGGAGCTGCACGTGGGACCTTTATCCAATGGCCCAAGCATAACATTCAGATCAATGTAACTCCTAGGCCAGCACCAAGTTCTCGTCCGGTGCCGTCGCGTCCACATATAGATTTTGTAGTTGCCCCTCATGTCGGAGATCTTGTAGTTGCCCTTCATGCCATTGAAGGAGATCAAGATCTCCAATTGCAGTATGATACAGATTTTGGGGACGATGGTATGGAGGTCGACAGCAGGGCGCACCTCCTCCCTCCTGCCAAACGGAGCAAGAGTGTGAAATCTTCTCCACCCCAGATTGACACATGCAGAAAAGCTGCTGGAACAGGGAGAGGAGTAGGAAAGGTGCAAGGGACTGTTTTGGCTACGAAGAAGCTTGATGTTGGCAAGGCATCATCAGCTCCTATAAAGCCTCCGGACACGTTATTGAAGATGGGCCCTGCATGCAAGGAGTTGCACGGGTACTACATGGAGTGGTCCAACGCAAAGAGGAAGCATAGAGAGACCTCCATGTTGGGCCACCATGATAGTCAGTCGTTCCTCGGCCCTCCTGGCTTCATCGCCGTAGACTTCAAAGATCTATGGGACCTCTACAGGGTGCGAGCGATCGACTTCAAAGATCTATGGGACCTCTACAGGGTGCGAGCGATCGACATCAACCTCCTTTTTTATGGGTACGAGATATGGTAATAACTGTCCATATATTACACTAACCCGGAATCCTTTCTTGCTTGTAGCATGCCCATAAAAAAACACCCCATATTGCCTTACTCGATCCAGCTGTCGTCAACGAGACAAATTTGCAAAACGATCGAGCCAACATGGTGGAATATATCAAGGACTGCTTATATGCCCGTCAAGACAAGGACTTCATTATGTGTGCCAACAATCAACAGTAAGTATGTACCCTACTTAGAATCAAATGCGCGACGCGTATAGCTTCAGTATTTAACTTGCAATTTATTAATGTCGCAGAAGTCATTGGATTCTTTTGGTAATAATGCCGAAGTGGAGTTTGGTACACTACCTTAACTCCAATATCAAGCCAAAAATATACAAATGGTCGGGCATCGAAGCTGCCTTGAACGATGCATGGGACCAATACGTGGCAAAAGGTGGGAGGCTTAAGGATGGGCATCCCAAACTTGGTCACAAAAAAGACTTCTGAATACATCAACAAGTTGGTGACCAGTGTGGGTTCCACGTCTGCCATAACATGAGGAACTTAGCAGACAAGGTGGCATTGCCCGACCTTGAGGTGTGTGCTTCAATTGTTTATATACATAGGACAACAACTTTCCAAGTATGTAGACTAACTTTCCTCACCTACAGGAAAACTATCAAGGATTCCGGAAAACAACTTCGATATCATTAGAGAGGAGATAGCACAATTCATACCAGATGATCTCTTGTCACCGAAAGGAATGTTTAGAGTAAAGTCCTAGGTAGCTCATCTCTGAATGATAGAACATTTGCAATGCTTTTGTGACAAACATTTGATTTTTGTAAATATTCTTTGTAATACAATTCTGCATGTTGTTTTTGTATATACTTGCTTTTCTTTGTAATACAGTCTTGCAGGTTTTGATGCATGTCGACAGTTTGGAGAGCAACCTGATGTGAATTGTATATGTGAATGACATATATGTGAATGGGTTGTGGGTGAATGTATATTGTTTAATCTTGTGGATGTGAATTGGCTGTGGTTGTGATGTTAAATATGTGAATTGGCTGTGGCTGTGGCTAGGAAAGTGGGAATGGGACTATCTATTATATCACTGTCATTTTTGCAGCGGGCATGGCTAGCAAAGGCCTGAGGCTAGCCAAAAAAACAAATTTTATTTTTTTCACAATACACATATCCCTGACGGGCATTTAAAAAAAGCCCAAAAGAGATAAGTCATCAGTGACGGTCTCAACATACCAGCCCGAAAGAGATAAGTCATCCCTGTCGGTGACGCCCTTGTTACTACGGTCCGATTGAGATGACTTGTCATCCGTGACGGGCTTCCAATTCGGCCCGATTGAGATGTGTCATCCGTGACGGGCTCCCAATACACCTGGTTTGAGTAGAATGATGGGTCAAACTCATCTGTGACAGGCCTTTCTTTTGGCCCAATTGAGATAATGTGCATCCATGACGGCCTTGTGCCCGTTAGAGATATTTTCTCACATCAGTGACCTTTGTTCAGTGACGGGGGCCCTACCCGATAAAGATGAGGGTTAATGCCCGTTAGAGATAGCCGATGCCGGTGTAGTGCATATAGATCACTAGGTTAACCCAGTAATGCAGCGGTCGTGAGCTCGAGTCTTGATTTTGTATTTTTATTTTTTCTCTTTTAGCCCATCTATAAAATATCTTATAATTCTTCCTTTTATTTATCAAATTATTATTATTATTATATTCTTTCATATAAATGAGACATCCATAAGACGTCTCAATTTGTATTTGTAGATTAGACTTACTCTAAAACATTTCAACATAAACCTTATATAGGATCCAACCTCCAAAGCGTCTCAAACTGCGTCTTAGGGTCTGTTTGGTAGGGCTCCTGATTCTACGATTCTACTGACTCTGTTGAGAATCAGGGAGTAGAATCCCTATCAAACAAGGCCTTAATTCTAATTGTGATCCTCAAATAGAGGCGTATAATAACATGGCTTAGTCCATATATCTTATGAGAGATGGTTTGTTGTAGCGTATAAGTTCAATAATTCATGCATTAATTAACTTTTAGCCGGGAAGCCTCGTCGTTGACAATGCAAAGACCATTGAACAGATCAAGATTACATTTGCACCTACTATATCTCAACATTCAGGATCATATATCTCTATTAGGACTCTGGTTTGAAATGTATACCGCATGAGCTAGCTACTCTCGAAGAAATGGGCTTTGATCCATACGCCAAAATTTATAATAGTCCTAGAACCAATAGAAACCAAGACTAGAAAACGGTCCCAATTAAAAAAGACAACTCTTTATGATCTTTAGTCCCGGTTCATGTTTTGTCAGACAATGTCAGGGTGCAGGGGATCTTTAGTTTCGGTTAGTAACACTAACTAGGACTAAAGATGTTAACTTTAGTCTCGGTAGATGTTACCAGCCGGGACTAAAGATCATGGTAACACAAACCGAGACTAAAGTGAAGGTGTCTTTTATACTTATTCTTTCTTCTCCAGCTCGAGTCATTCTATGAAGGTTTGCGGGAAGAATGGAGGTGCTACCAAATTTTTTGTGAAATTGTTTTGGTGATAATATACAAATCGGAGGGATCGATTAGCAACTTCATCCTCTATTGATTCATGCTTAGCATATTATATTCGTACATATATTTCTATACATTTTTATCTCTAAATAGGTCTCATGAGAGAGAAAATTTGTTTGGGAAAATTATTTTATTTCTTAAAATTAGCAACTCCATCATCTACTCTACGTATGCTTAGCATATTACATTTGTAAGTATATTTATATATACTTTTATCTCTAAAAAGGATCATGAAAAATGATGAGAGAGAGAAACTTTGTTGTGGGAAAATTATTTTATTTTTTGAAAATTAGGAACTCCATCCTCTAATTATGTATGTTTAGTATATTACATTTGTAAAAATATTTTATATCTAAAAATATTTATGGAAAATGATGAGAGGGAAAATTTGTTATGAAAAATTATGTTATTTTTAAAAATTAGAAACTTGTGGATAAAAATGTTATAAAATAGATGACAGAGGAAAAATATAGAAAAATTGATAAAAGATTAGAAAACTAAGGTAATTGAAAAATCGTTAAAACGGTTAGAAATAAGTACACCGCGTACATTAAGTACAATAATTCTATTTTATTAAGTACAATACATTACGTATTTGGGATTATTATATATTAAGTACAATCATGGATTTTTCTTAAGATTTTTGTGCATTTTATGTAGATGGATCGGCAATAGATGTACACCGCGGACCGAGGGTCAACAAAGTTTATTCAAGGCGTCCATTATTTTTTGAGTGCGGCTAATGCCAACAAGCATAAGGGCTTTATACGTTGTCCATACAAAAATTGCAAAAACCAGAATGAGTATTCTACATCAAGAATTATTCATGCCCACTTATTTCAATCGGGATTCATGTCTCACTACAATTGTTGGACATCACACGGAGAGGTAGGGGTTGCAATGGAAAAAGATGAAGAAGAAGACGACAACATTCTAGACAATGGACAATATGGTGGATTTGAAGAAAATACAACGGGCGAGGTGGACGGGGATGTTGAAGATAACGACGGTACAGATGATCTTGGTCAGATGTTGCGCGACGTACAGGAGGACTACGAAGGTGTTGATGAGAATATTTCCCACACACTTGCCTGAGATATTTGCTTTACTCTAGTGCAGGTCCAAATCTGTTACTTGAGGTTTGTAGGTGTGCCAGTTGATTTGATCTTGCAACCAACAAAAACTAAAAAGAGAAAGCAATGTTAGATCGATAGCCGATCGGCTGGTGGCCGATGATGTATCGTTTGATATTTTGCCGATGCAACATGCATTGAATTGGCAGCAACTAGATTCGTCCGATTGGCTGTAGATGTTAACAAAATGCAATCCAAGTCTTAGGCTCCGTTTGGCACAGCTCTAGCTCCCAACTCCAACTTACATAGAGCTGGAGTTGTGCCAAACAGTACAAATTCTCTATTTTCCCGAGCGGAGCTAGCAGAGCTGCTCCACAAATTTGTACTACAGGGGTGGAGCTGGGTTTTTGCTGCTCCACAACTCCACTCCAACTCAAACGACCCACTACTCTTTAATTTTTTAACATATTTACACAAAAATGCCACTAAACTACCCCAAACTCACCTCGTCACTCCCTCTCTATCTCCCTCCCGAAACCTCACGGGCGGCGGCGGGCACATAGGTGGCGGCCCGACGGTGGCGCTCTGACGGGGGCTGGCGGTGGGCGGCGCGAGTTGGGACGGCGCACGAGCGGTGATGCGCGCCTGGCAGCGCATGGGCGGCGGTGCACGGGGACAGCGCACAGGCGACGGCGGGGCTTCGACAGGGATGAGCAGGCGCGGACTCCGACGGTGGGCGACGTGCGCGCGGGTGGCAGCAGGCAGAGTATGGCCGACAGCGTGCATGGGGATGGGATTAGGGATTTTTTTTCAATTTCAGATCGGGAGCTGAAAGCTAGCAAAACACTTTTTAACGGGTCTCCAACTCCGAGAGGAGCTAGCTTCTAGCGGAGTTGGAGTTTGGAGCCCTACTAAATGGGGCCTTAAAGCACATTTAAACCAAGTGACTGGGATAGATTGGTAGTGTACCGAGACAGTATAAATCACTTGGATCTAAAAATACTATAAGACAAGGATTATACCTATTTACAGCATAGCCGAAGAGATGAATCTAACTTGTATCGGCTAGTACTTCGATACTGCTGTATACTCAGATATCATAATAAACTAAATAGATTAAATAAGCAGCAATCAAATGTTAAAGTTTCTTAACAGATTGATAACAAGCTTAACATATTTAGTATGATGAGATCTAGATATAGAGGGCATATTTAACATATCAAGTAAGAATAAAACAAGCAAGATAGGCTAAATCGGATAAGATCGGTGAAACCCCGATACTATCTCTAATAGCAATTGTAAGCGAGATAGATCCTTATAGTTCTAAATATTACTTAATAGATCGGACCCAACCGATGCAGCATTAAGCATAAAGAGAGATATGAGATCTAAACATGCCGATAAAAGCCTTTCGAGATGGTAGATACATTATATAATCTAAGCCAACCTTGACATCTAATTTCACCTGCTGTTATCTAGCAATAGATGCAAACTGACTAAAATTAGATGGCGATATTGGTCTAGGTTATATAATGCATATGATAACTCATCATGATTAGAGTATCATCATGATGGAAGAACTAATCCCGAGAGCGCAAGCCACTTGAAACAAGGTTTACCTCTTATCGGAGATCGAAACTAGATGCAGCCCAACGCAAAGCAAGAACTTGTAGAAATTAAACTAAAAGGAAAAGGTGGCGATTCGCTGAAAGATGTATTGATCTGATTGTCGATAATAACTACAGCGTCTCGGGTCATATTTATACCTAATTAAAAAACATAGTCCTTGTCGGACACGACTCTTATCTCTAATACTATTTAAATTATGACAATTGCCTAAAACATACTCTTGCTGATGTAATTTACAAGGAAACCATACAAAATATCCTAATTAAAGATACAATTGCCTTTTTAGGACTTTATCCGTGTATGGCAACATCCATGAAGCACTTGAAACCGAATCCAATACTGATTTTAATGCTTCCCCACCGAGATCGGTCATATACTTGAACTGGTCATGTACTTGAACTGACACTTTTGGGGAAGGCTCCGACTTTGTAGAAATAGTCGCTTTCTTGGCCTTCTTAAGGGTAGATGGTTCAGACATATCTGTAGATTTGCACAGTCGACCCCTCTTTTTGGGCTGGTCATCAGGAGCTCTTTGTGCCGGCGGAGGAGACGGGCTCTTACGTGGCAACAGTGGTGGAGTTGGCATTCTTTGGGGGGAGACAGCAGGCCCGCTAGAGCTAGGCCCTATATCTGCTCAACACGTCCTCCACTTCAACCCTTGAGTAGCCAGTTGGTATTGGATTACCGTGTATCCTTCCTCCCTCCACTACAGGATGTGCCATACCGCATGCCACCTCTATAGTGAGGTTTTGACTCTGCGGTGGCACATGCAACCTACATGCGTGCGTGCGTGATTGCGTCCACGGGGTGACGAGTCGTCTCCGGTTCTTGAGGAACCTCGGTTGAAGCGCAAGCGCTTTTCCTCCCCTGTTGGAGCTAAAAGGCCAGCATCGCCGCCAATCCCCGCCTGAAGTAGCGAGTGCCTCCATCTTCGAACTTTTTCCATTAGGACTCTCATCTGTTCTAATTGGTGCGGAATTTTATTACTTTGAGACCGGTATCTATGTCTGTCCTCGGGAAAACCTTCCCTCCATGGTACGAGGCCTACTCCCCTTGTGCGTCCCGGATGCTCAGCGTTCTGTAATGCAAGTGTGAGCTCATCTTTCTCCCTGCTTGGAACAAAAGAGCCCTCAGAAGCCTGATGATGCGCATCATGTAGCCTTCGGGACACT
Source organism: Oryza australiensis (assembly GCA_019925245.2). Lineage (NCBI taxonomy): Eukaryota > Viridiplantae > Streptophyta > Magnoliopsida > Poales > Poaceae > Oryza > Oryza australiensis. The sequence goes on from JAIFGZ020000516.1 coordinate 1,063,363, forward strand.
TCTTGTGAAGTTGGACACTTGTGTACCAACTCGCCTGTATCAGAGAGTGATGCCCCTCGGGCGTATTGGTAATTCTTTCCTCGTTCGCACCAGTCCTTTTTCTCAATCTCGATCCCCTTTTCCAACAGCTCTTTCTCCCTCGCTCGCCATTTATCTACGTTCTTGGCATAACCGCTACGGCCGAGACGATGAGGGAACAAATTTTTGGCCGCATTGGCTTGATTCCTTTCGCTAACCTCCTTCGCCTCATCTGATGTTCTATAGGCCACAAATTCATCCCAGAAAATGCGGCACCTACGATAATTGGGATCTTCAAAATTTGGTGTCAGCCCTCGCTTCACAAACTTCCTGGTAAGGTCCGTTTTGAACATTCGGAAGCTGACGCTCATCCTCTCAAGGGCCCTCTGCTTTGCGAGTTCTTCTGATCCCGTGGGAAATTGGAATGTCCGCTTCAACTTGTCCCAAGCAAGGTCCTTGTCTCTGTCTGGTACCGTCCACTCCAATTGATCTGGATCACTGCTCTTCCAGTATCGGTACTTGATTGGGATGTCATCCTTCACGATGACACCTATAGCATTTGAGTATGGGGTGAGTACCGACGCAGGAGCTGTAGGGTTCCCGTCTGGATCTAACGCTGTTATAGTGTAAAGGCCCAAGGGCATCCTGGTTGGACCTCTCCCCCTTTTTGTCGATGAGGTCCCGGTATCACCAGAGTTCACAATGGCCGAAGGGGTACCCTCCTCCACGCTTTCAGGATTCAAGTTAAGAAAGCCACTTGGGCTACCAGGACCACCGTCGTTTTCTCCGGAAATTGCAGGCCTACTATTATCTTGTTCCTGGGACATTTTCTACATTATAATGATCAAAAGTTTGAGAGAGTTAAAAAAATGCAGAAGGAAAGAAGAGGAGGGGAAACAAGAAGGAAAGAAGGAAAGAAGGAAAGAAGGAAAGATGGAAAGAAGGATTCAACGCTACAACTTCCTTTTAATGGAATATGACAACCAAAATCTGCATCTGTACAACAATTAGCATCTCTGAAATGATTAGCATTTCATAGGTAGAGTGTCTCGATGTTCAAGTTTTGATTTACATTACTTCAGAAAAAGGATATCATTATATAAGTAAATCCTTAGCTGCACAAAAAATACAACTGAAGTTGCACATAACCGAAAACAACAAGTAGAATAGGCTAGCAGTGCAATATGCATATAAGCATTTCCTTTTTTCGGGGAAAAAACAACAGAGCAATAACACCAGAACCAGAACGTTGTTCAAAATCAGCAGCTGTTAATTGTTCTTAAAAAACTTTTACTTTTGAATTTTACATAGAAAAAACAACTAACCACTTTCATTCACAAAAACAGAAAGCTAATGGTACTTGCATATATTGTATTGTACATACAGCTAGCCGTAGTATACAATTTGTACATAGTGTTGATTCCCATTATACATTGTATGAAGCTGACCAAAACCATGAGTGAGAATAACAAATAAGTAAGGATGATATCTAACTATTTGTTAAGGAGCATTCCATTATGAACTTCAAAAGGACCACATGTTATTGTTTAGTGCATTAGAACATCTCTTCAACAAAAGGAAACGTAGAAGTATACAAACTTGAAAACTTATAACTTCATTCGAAAGGAAAATGTGAAGGTATCAAGTAGCAGCTAGTTGTCACATGTCTCGGAAACAAGAAGGTATGTTTGCTCCCGAGTTGAACATTTATTCAGTTGCAGTCCAAAATGTTCACAACATATACATGGAGTAGCATGCCATGCCATCAGAAATCGATTACACACAACACACGAATATGGATGCTGCGGAGGGGAGCAACGGCTTCTGTTGGTGGCCCACTTTTTTTTCTTTAGGGACTCAAATTTAGGATTAACTCATGGAAAGAAAGATAGGTCGTGCCTTAATAAATCCTAATTACAAAATCCCAAGAGATTGAATTTTGGGCGGTACTCTTGGTGATGCTCTAAATTAAGGAATTAATGCCACATCCTCAATATGTCGATCAAGAAACATATATATTACACATTCCTCTACCTAAACCCAAATCCGACAACTCAAAATTTCACCATCTCTTTCTCTCTCCCACCATGGAAACCTAACCAACGGCTTTTACTACCGAAATTGAGGGTTCCAATCCAACGAACGCAACTTGTACAAATTGTACAAACCATAATTCCAATAACATCAAGGCAAAGAAAAGATGACATGGGTGGAGGCCGAGGAACTTACATCGGATTGTCGTAGATCGGGGTCCGGGTCGAAGTGCTTCGCGGCGGGCGGTGGGGCAGCCGTCGGTGGAGGGATGACGCGGCCGGAGGGTGACGGAGGCGGGCCGGAGAGCAACGGGCGGCGGTCGGACGGCGGATGTCGGCTGGAGGACGGTGGTCGGATGGCGGATGTCGAAGGAGGGTGGGTGGGCGGCGGCTGGACCGGTGGGCGGGCGGGTGCACGGCGGCGGCGGGATGGCAGTCGGAACCGGATGTCGCTGGAGGACGGTGGTCGGACGGCGGATGTCGAAGGAGGGTGGGTGGGCGACGCTGGACCGGTGGGCGGGCGGATCTGGATGACAGTGGCGTTGGACAGGTCGGAGGCGGTCGGAGGGTGGGCCGGCGGATTTGGACAACGATGGCGCTGGACAGGTCGGAGGCGGTCGGAGGGTGGCGAGCGACGAAGTGCGGGTGGGCGGCTCTAGATAATATATGGTAACTTGATAAGTGTCGGCTCCCAATAACAAACCGGCACTTATTTGCATAAATAGGTGCCGGTTATTATTTAGAACCGGTACCTATTGAGGTGCCGATTATTATTTAGAACCGGTACCTATTTGGATAAATAGGTGCCGGTTGTTATTTATAACCAGCACCTATTATCCAAAACCCTAACTCATCAGTTCCACTTATCTTTTCCCTCATGCACCTAAGGCTGCCAATGGGCCTGATATGTATGCTACCATTGGTTCTATAATTCAATTTGTCTGTCCACATGAGACGACTTTAAAGGTTTATTTACAATAGGTAGAGAGAACGGGACTACATGCAAATATATTCATTCAGTTCCAAAATTACATATTCATGGTTGTTACAATCAAACTCCAACTTATAAGTCGATCACTATTACTCCTTCTTCATGATCACTGCGAACATATGGGGCTTTCTCCTCTTCTTCGTCTTCTTCTTCGTCTTCTTGACTTTCTACACCTTCGTCTACATCTGTTGCGAAAGGTGGTAACTCGTCAATTTGATCGTAGCCTTCCTCATCAGTGATATTCTCAACTCCGACAATGTTTCGCTTTCCATTGAGAACTACGTGGCGATCAGTCACCGATGAAGGGTCCTTGACATAGAATACTTGTGTTACAGAGTTTGCGAGCACAAAAGGTTCATCTTGATAACCCACATTGTTTAGGTCCACGATGAACATCCCGTACTTGTCAATTTTCAAACCACTTGGAATTTTGACCCATTGACACTGGAAAAGTGGTACCTTCAGCGGTCCATACTCAAGCTCCGAGATTGCCTCTATATAGTCGTAGTATGTTTGTTTTGCCCCATTACCGTCGATGGCATCTATACGGACACCACTATTCTGATATTTGCTCTTGGCATCCTGCGTTCTCGTGTAAAATGTATACCCATTAATATCATACCCTTGGAATGAATGAATAGTGCTCGCAGGCCCTCGGGACAAAACGTACAACTGGTCACTATCAGGATTCGCAGCCATGATATGCTTCTGTAACCAATCACCGAAATGCAGTCTATGCTGCTTAGCGATCCATGCTTCTGATTTGCCTAGGTTCTCGGTTCAGAGTGAGTTGTAATGCACATCAACAAATGGAGCCACCAAGGCCGACTGCTCGAGCACTGCGAAATGTGCTTGCCGTAGTGTTTCAAGGCTAGGAGCGAATATTTCTTTTGCCCTAAAGTCCCTTTCCCAAGTAGCCTGCCCTCGTGTCGGGACATTGGGACACCAATGGGACGTAGATCCATATAGTCGATGCAAAACTCAACCACCTCCTCTGTTGCATAACCCTCTACGATACTCCCTTCCGGTCGAGCTCTGTTACGCACATACTTTTTTATGATCCCCATGAATCTCTTGAAAGCCCACATGTTATGAAGATAAACTGAGCCGAGAATCTTTATCTCTTTCACGATATGTATCACTAGGTGAACCATTATATCAAAAAATGATGGTGGAAAACACATCACGAGTTGGCAAATGGTCACGATTACATCTGCCTGGAGCTTGTCTAGTGTGGTTGGATCGATCACCTTCTGATATATAGCATTGAAGAACGAGCACAACTTTATGATTGGGTTTCGCACCCTGTCTGGCAAGATGCCTCTAATCGCAACAGGGAGTAGTTGTGTCATCAGCACGTGACAATCATGTGACTTCATGCCCATTATTTTCTTCTCTCTAATGTTGACAAGTCTTTTAACGTTAGCGGAGTAACCGGACGGGACTCGGACACTCGTAGGCACTCCAACAGGCTGATTTTCTCGGCGGCACGAGGGTGTAGCACGCGGGAGGGAGGTATTGTCGCCATTGGGACGTTCTTGAGGATGTAGCTCAGACCTGATGTTCATGTCTACGAGGTCTCTCCGGGATTTCAACGTATCCTTTGTCTTGCCAGGTATGTTCAGCAGTACTCCCATCAAACTCTCACATACATTTTTCTCAACGTGCATCACGTCGATTGCATGACGGACATCAAAATCTTTCCAATACGGTAGTTCCCAGAAGATAGATTTCTTCTTCCGGAGAGGCTTCTCACCACCCTTGCCCGCCGCGCGTGTATTGACATGCCCCTTACCAAATACATGTTCAATATCTTTTACCTCTTCAAAAATGTCTCTGCCTGTACGATGTATCGGAGCTGTCCCCTTCTCCACTGTGCCATCGAAATCTCTTCTATTGCTACGATACTGGTGACCGGCAGGAAGAAACCTCCGGTGGCACATGTACACAGTCTTTCCCGAGTACCTCAGCCACCTGCTTGCTGTGTCCCGCATGCACTGCACACATGCACAACCACCTTTTACTGTTTGTCCAGATGTATTGCCAGCCGCAGGGTAATCTTGAATGGTAACTAACAATATTGCCCTTAAGGTGAAGTACTCTCTTTTGTAAGCATCCCACATCTGCACCCCCCGAACCCATAGTAACTGAAGATCATCTACTACTAGCCTGAAGTAGACATCGATATCGTTGCCAGGTTGCTTGGGCCCTTGGATTAGCAGTGGCATCATGATATACTTGCGCTTCATGCACAACCATGACGGAAGGTTGTACATAACAAGTGCCACTGGCCATGTGCTGTGCCGACTGCTCATGTCACCGAATGGATTCATCCCGTCTGTGCTCAGCCCAAACCTTACATTCCTTATCTCGCGTGCAAAATTTTTGTACTTTCTATCTATCTTTCTCCATTGAGACCCGTCGGCAGGGTGCCTTATCATCCCATCCTTCTTACGTTCTTCGGCGTGCCACCGCATCATCTTTGCATGCTTTTTGTTTGCATACAGGCGCTCAATCCGAGGGATTATAGGAAAATACCATACAACTTTAATGGGCACTTTCCTCTTCTTTAGGACGGGGCCACCGCTGTCATCATCGGCATCGTCGTCGTTACCTCCACCCTTATACCGCGGTGCTCCACAAACTGGACATGCATCCAGGTCTGCATAGTCACCCCGGTATAGGATACAGTCATTTCAACATGCGTGAAGTTTTTGCACCTCCAGCCCGAGTGGACAAACAACCTTCTTTGCTTGATATGTCGTTTCTGGCAGTACGTGACCCGCTGGAAGGAGGTCTCCGATCAATTGTAGAAGCTCTGTGAAGCTCTTGTCACTCCAGCCGTTTGTTGATTTCATCTGCAACAACGAGAGGACGACGTGTAATTTGGTGTGCTCCTCGTTGCAACCTGGATAAAGCGGTGTTTTTGAGTCCTCCACCATGGCTTTGAACTTCTTGTATTGTCTGTCATCGCTGTGTGCTGTCTCTCCATCCCGCAACATCTGATCCAACCCATCCAATTCGTCATTGTCGTATTCACCTTCGTCAGCAGGTAACTCCACATTGTCTTCATGCATTGCATCAACATGATTGTCCACACTGTCATTCTCATCTTCACCGTGATTGTCCGACATGTGTGATTACGCATAAAACCTCTTGTTAGCGGATGCTCATGAACTTGTTTTGAGGAAACTGTCTCTCCTTCCTGCAATCGAACATGGACAATGCAAATATTCGTCATGCTCAACGACCGGGAACTCGTGGCCCGATCACGAACTTGGTTACTCCCCTGGCATACTCCAAGGTACCCCGCTTCGCATCATTCATCCCTCCTTCATCCATCGGTCCTACGGGAATTTTTTAAAAATGTGACGTCTTCATATAAATGACATTATTTTATTTTGGTTACATAACTCTACGGTGATAGTCTCTTCAAAGTTGACAATCCGAAATACTTTGAATTAAAGAAAATGACACAAATGACATAAATGGTGTCATGCATCTACTAACATATACACACAAATCACAAAAAAATATCATAAAGAATCACGTACACAAATAATAAACAACTAAAATATACTAACCTTTCATTTTTCTGAAAATTTTTGGCAAAACCTTCCCCCCTCTGTTTCGTTCTACACATGAAGACCGAATAAAAGTGAGCTAAGTGGCTGATAGGTGGCATTTATAGGTGGTTGGAATATAGGTGTCGGTTTTTAACAACAACCGACACCTATATTACGAAGCTTACAGCGTAAGGAACCTTATAGGTGTCAGGTGAAGCGCAAAACCGGCACCTAACATATAGGCGTCGGTTTTTACTATTGACCTGACACCTATTTAGGACAAATAGGTGCCGGTTCCTTTTAAGAACCGCCACTTATACTATGGGTGCCGGTTTTACTATTCACCCGAGACCTATTTGGCACTATAGGTGGCGGTTATTAACAAGAACCGGCACCTATTCTTTACATGCTACCTATATGCATTATAGGTGCCGGATTTGTTTTAACCGGCACCTTTTTGGGCGACACCAATGAGCCTTTTTGTAGTAGTGCATGACTCCTACCCTGCTGGATGTAGTCATCATCACTAGCTTGGATATGACCTCATCAGCCAACCCCAACCAATTCGATACGAAGTGCCAATATTCCTTCAAAACCAGGGCCATAGGAGGTTGGAATGGCTTCATAAGCCATAATATGGGTACTGGGTCGGTAGGCCCCAGAGAGCACACTACCTTCCTGATTAAGTGGCTTGAATATTTTGTCTTTTGTGGTTCAAGTTGTGGCCCCACATCCAACTTGCAACATATAGCCGAGGCCCTTGTGACAAAGGAAAAAGTCCCCTTAGGCAAATATCTGCTGGGGTATTTGTACCAAACCATGAACACAACATTGGCAAAGCTTGCAGCTGATTCAGTCATAGGAACCGAAGGACCATGGTGGTTTTTACAACTATGGTTAACCCTCCTTACTCAGAAGACTGCTGGACGGCTTGCATTGTCAGATGCCAGGTTTCCATTAGCGCAGCCAACTGTGAATGAAGATGGAGAAGAAGTCACTACACGTCGGTGCATGTCATTTGGGGAGGCTGCCTGCACTTATCCTGGCTCCAAATTGTCAACTCAACTCCTTGCCGACTGGTTCACTAACTTCTATGATGGCTTCTCCAAGAACACCAGAACCTGGTTCTTCTACTCAAATTATCAATACTTTGAGCTCCCCTTAGATTTTAACTTTAGTAAAATCGACTCTGAGGAATATGAAAAACAAAGGGAGATCTTCACCACTGCCATCACCCCCTATATCCTTCCAATCGGTATCCACCAGGGTAGGAACATCCCTTTGTCTTTGTTTACACCCAAAATTAGCACCTAGAGTTGAAATAGGGAGAATTGCCAATATTTGGAAAATCTCTTGGTTTCCTCTAGAGGGCTGTCGACCTCCATGTATGGGCCGGTCGGGGCCAGGGCCTAGGCGTCGGACCGGCGACATGTGGATATACACTTTACCCGTACTCCGTGACTTTCTCAACACATGAGACGTGTCATGGCAAAGCCTTTCAATAACCTCACTTTGTCATTACCCGCTCCATGAACTTGAGCCCTCATGCACTCTAGACGTACACGGTTTCTAGCGGTGAGAGGAGTTACGCGCTCCCGGGAAGGGATAGACTCACTAATTCTTTAAGTTGTGATTAAATCAAATTTCAGTCCAATGTTCCATCTGTAGGCTTCCCGCCCATTCTCACACAATTGAACCACTATGTAGGAGTACCGCCTCCGTTTGGCTATTTACACCGCTAGGTCTATACCGAATCGAGAAGTACGGTTGTACTAGCTCGTTTCATGTTTATCTCATGGCTCGGTCCTCAATTGACAAGGGACGCCACTTGCCTTTTCTGGAATCCACCCAAATCATCCGGCCGCCCCAGTCTAAAACATTTGTTTCTTTTAGTTTTTAATCGAAGAATCATTTGATCATTGTCATGGCAATGTGGCGCTCATGTCTCCACATGCCGTACATCAACCACTTTCCCTAAGGTAGTTGCCCAAGCATATAGCATTTGATAAATATGATTGTGCATGAATCTAAAATAGCATGGGCTAAGCATTTTGGAAAAATGACTTCGAACGCACGATACTGTAGTGTACAAAGAATAAACGAGTATTCAATATCAAGGCAGGGCATAACAAGTATGGGAGTTCATATGTATATAGCATGCATATTTGATTTTAAACAAACATAAGTTCGCAAATGGGTTCAACATGTTCAAAGGTAGTGATGACTTGCCTTGCTCGCAACTTTGTTGACCGGGATCCTCGGCGCACTCAACAGCTCCCTCGAACTCGATACATATGCGCGAAAGATCTGATTGAATTCCATTAGAATTCAAATAAAATCATCAAAATGCCAAATAAATCACAAAAACTGCTCCTAAAACTAGACTACGATTTAAGGTGAATTTAGGTTCGAGTTTCGATAGAATTCGAGCTAAAACGAGCATTATAATAAATTTTGGTGTTTTGTGTTTACCGATTCGATTAATTGTGAGGTGATAATATTCCAAGTTAATCCAATTTAAATTTTAGAAATATTATGATCGACGATTCAACAATATTATACCGAAAAGAAAATTATAAAACTCAAATTTTTATCGGGCCGACAAGCCGGAGGATTAAAGTCAATTAAATACAAAATAAACTACCCTAAAGCTTGATACTACTTTAAGTAATTTGAAATTTAAATTTAAATTTTAGAAAGAAATTCATATGATAAAATCAATATTTATTAACAAATTAGATTATAATTAATTTCTAAATTAATTTGATGTGACAATTAAACTCTTAATGTTATTCAATATTTAGCCCATAATTATCCCTAAAATTTTATTCCAAAAAAATATATTTTTACCCCAAAACTTACTAAATATTTTTCCCAAAATATTTTTCCTATTTTCTTATTTTATTTTCTTTTCTTCTTCTTCCTCTTTCTTTTCTTTTCTTTTTCTTTTTCTCTTCTCTTTTCTTTTCTTCCCTTTTTCTCTTTCTTTCCAGTTCATCTTTCTCTTCTCCTCCTCTGTTTCTTCTTCCTTTCTCTTTTCTCCTTCTCTCTCGGTCAAACCGACGCACGGGCACGCGAGGGTGGCGCGACCGAGCCGACGCACGGGGCACGCGTGGGTGGTACGGCGCGGACCGGGGTGGCGAAGAGGAGGAAAGGGGGACTCACGGCGTGTGGGGGTGAAGGGCAACGATGCGGCGGCACGCGACGGTGCTCGGCACAGGGAGAAAAAGAGAGGAAAGTGGGGGAAGGGGCGTGATGACGACGGAGAGGGCGGGGGGCAATTTATAGGCGGGGAGGGGAAGGGGGCGCGGGGTGGCGACGCATGGTGCGGCGCGGGCGCACGCGGGGGAGGAGGCGGGCGTCGTGCGGGTGTGCGGGCGCCGGTGCGAGGGCGGTGTGGGCAGCGCGCGGCGTGGGCGTGTGCACGCGGGGTGGGGGCCGGGCACGGCATCGAACACCTTGCGCCCATGAACGGTGCACTTTTTCTTTTTCTCATTTTTCTTTTTTTCGTTTCTTTTGCATCAACCCTATTAAATTAAAATACAATTTGGCCCCAAAATAAATTTAATTTAATTTTAAGTGTTTTCTCTGTTCCCAACTTTATTATTATATATTTTTTAATATCATTTTTATTTATAATTTAATATATATATATATATATATATTGTATTTTCCAAAAAAGTTTTGATCCAAAAATAAATTTTTATCAACCTTAGCTTTTCCAAATTGTATATTTTTAATAATTTTTATTTCTTGTTATCCATTTGCAATTTCCTTTTCTTTTAGGGTTTGAAACCTTTTCGACTTTTCCATCTTTTAAATAAATAATCTTTTATTTATAACACACAACAAAACTCGCGAATAAGAGGCAAATAATTACGACAAGATGTAACAATTCAAAAGTTTTGTAAGTTCCGAATTTTAAATTTTTGATTTTTAAGTCTTCGATTTTTAGGGTGTTAAAAACCTACCCCTTTAGGTAAATCTCGTCCCCGAGATTTCTTACCGGTTGTTGAGTAGGTGTGGGTATTCGGTCCTTAGAACACAAACCAAGTCATGGCGCATGTACAAAGTGTAATGAAACAATCACACTGATTAGATGGACCTTTTCCTCGGCCTCTTTGATTATGTCAGGTCCAAACACGGCTCGTTCACCGGTTTCTGACCACATCAATGGGGTTCGGCATCGCTAACCAAACAGGGCTTCATTTGGCGACATCTTCAGACTTGCTTGGTAGCTGTTATTGTAGGAGAATTCAGCGCAGGGTAGGCATCTTTCCCAATCCTTGGTAAAGTCCAACGCACAAGCTCTCAGCACATCCTCCAGAACTTGATTTGTCCTTTCGGTCTGCCCGTCGGTCTGCGGGTGGTAAGCGGTACTGAAGGCAAGGTGACTTCCAAGCGCCTCGTGAACTTTGCTCCAGAAATGGGACGTGAATTGAGTACCGCGATCCGATATAATTCTTTGTGGTACTCCATGAATGCATACGATCCTGGACATGTATAATTCTGCCAACTTAGCTCTACTATAATTGGTCTTAACGGGGATAAATCGGGCAGTCTTGGTAAGTCGATATACGATCACCAAAATAGAGTCATATCCCGTGGCAGTCTTGGGTAGTCCAACGATGAAATCCATGCCTATCTCATCCCATTTCCATTCGGGAATCTTGACTGGCTGCAACAAACCTGTTGGTCGTTAATGCTCAGCTTTTACCCTTTGGCATAGATCGCATACGACCACGTATTCAGCTACGTCCCTCTTCATATTGGGCCACCAGTATTCCTCCTTCAAATCCTGGTACATCTTCGTGCTGCTAGGGTGTAGCGAATATGCTAATTCGTGTGCTTCCTTCAGGATCAATCCCCTCAAACCACCTTGCTTAGGCACGTAGATCCTTTTCTTATACCACAGGGTTCCATTGTTATCTGCTAAGAATTCCTTCGCGTGCCCAGCGGCCATGCGCTCTTTGATCATTTGGATTTCTCCATTATCCTTTTGAGCTTCTTTTATTTGAGTCCTTAGAAGAGGTTGGATTTCCAGCGAGTTTAATTCTCCGTGAGGAATCAGGTGCAAGTTAAGTCGAGCCATTTCTTCTTGGAGTTCACTGGCCATGCCTTCCAGTCTCATATGGTTGCATTGGGCTTTGTGGCTTAAAGTGCTACATTTGCCTTGCCGGGGTGGTAATGGATTCCTAGATCATAATCCTTGATCAATTCCAACCACCGTCTTTGCCATAGGTTGAGATTAGACTGAGTAAAGAAATATTTCAGGCTCTTGTGGTCAGTGTATATATCACAGTGATTCCCGATTAGATAGTGTCTCCAGAATTTTAACGCATGAACAACTGCTGCCAATTCCAAGTCATGTGTGGGGTAGTTTTCCTCATGGGGTTGTAATTGTCTCGAGGCATACGCCACTACCTTTCCATCCTGTGTCAATATGCTCCCAGTCCTTGTCGGGACGCATCACAGTATATCACAAAGTCCTTACGGTTGTCAGGTAGGATTAAGATTGCGACGGTGGTTAACTTTTCTTTTAGTTGGTCAAAGGCTTGCTGACACTGCTCGGTCCAGGCAAATTTCTTCTCTTTCTTCAGAAGTTAAGTCATGGGTCGGGCTATTGTGGAAAACCCTTCGATGAATCTCCGGTAATATCCGGCCAATCCCAAGAAACTCCGGACCTCTGTTACCGACTTGGGTGCTTTTCATTCCGTAACAGCTTCGACCTTGGCAGGGTCTACCGCTACTCCCCGGCTGAGATTACATGGCCAATAAAAGCGACTTCCTTAAGCCATAACTCGCATTTACTAAACTTGCTTATAACTGATGCTTTCGTAGCTTCTCCAGTACCAATCATAGGTGCTCCACATGTTCCTCATCGTCCTTGGAATAGATAAGAATATCATCGATAAACACCACCACGAACTTATCCAGATATTCCATGAATACTTTGTTCATTAGGTTCATGAAATATGCCGGGGCATTGGTCAATCCAAAAGACATTACTATGAACTCATACAAGCCATAGCGCGTAGAGAACGCGGTCTTGGGAATATCTTTGAACCTAATCTTTAACTGATTGTATCCTGACCGAAGATCAATCTTCGAGAACACTTGGGCACCCTTGAGTTGATCAAATAAGTCATCGATTCGAGGTAATGAGTACTTGTTCTTGATGGTCACTTTATTCAACGATCGGTAATCTACACACATCCTCATATACATAGGACAACAACTTTCCAAGTATGTAGACTAACTTTCCTCACATGCAGGAAAACTATCAAGGATTCCAGAAAACAACTTCGATATCATTAGAGAGGAGATAGCACAATTCATAGCAGATGATCTCTTGTCACCGAAAGGAATGTTTGGAGTAAAGTCCTAGGTAGCTCGTCTCTGAATGATAGAACATTTGCAGTGCTTTTGTGACAAACATTTGATTTTTGTAAATATTCTTTGTAATACAATTCTGCATGTTGTTTTTGTATATACTTGCTTTTCTTTGTAATACAGTCTTGCAGGTTTTGATGCATGTCGACAGTTTGGAGAGCAACCTGATGTGAATTGTATATGTGAATGACATATATGTGAATGGGTTGTGGGTGAATGTATATGTGTTTAATCTTGTGGATGTGAATTGGCGTGGTTGTGATGTTAAACATGTGAATTGGTTGTGGTGTGGCTAGGAAAGTGGGAATGGGACTATCTATTATATCACTGTCATTTTTGCAGCGGGCATGGCTAGCAAAGGCCTGAGGCTAGCCAGAAAAACAAATTTTATTTTTTTCACAATACACATATCCCTGACGGGCATTTAAAAAAAGCCCAAAAGAGATAAGTCATCGAGAGGCGGTCTCAACATACCAGCCCGAAAGAGATAAGTCATCCCTGTCGGTGACGGCCTTGTTACTACGGTCCGATTGAGATGACTTGTCATCCGTGACGGGCTTCCAATTCGGCCCGATTGAGATGTGTCATCCGTGACGGGCTCCCAATACACCTGGTTTGAGTAGAATGATGGGTCAAACTCATCTGTGACGGGCCTTTCTTTTGGCCCGATTGAGATAATGTGCATCCATGACGGCCTTGTGCCCGTTAGAGATATTTTCTCACATTAGTGACCTTTGTTCAGTGACGGGGGCCCTACCCAATAAAGATGAGGGTTAATGCCCGTTAGAGATAGCCGATGCCGGTGTAGTTGTGGAGATTGTGGCAATCGGGTATCTACTTGGCAAGCTTATCCGACTGGAGGTAGGGATAGATTGCGCCTGCTATATCTGTAAGCCGAACTTAACTTGGGTGTTACGGTTGCCGATGGAGATAAGGCAATCGGCCTATAGTCACGGTTTGGTAAGATTGAGGAAACCGACTTAGAGTCAGATAGGGTTTCCGGTTTGTAAGCCTTCCTCCCAAGACTATATAAGGGGGTAAGGGCGTCCCTTGAGGGATATCGGACTCTAGATCGAAATTCCGATAGGAGGTTAGCTTTTAGCCTTCATCTTTAGATCAAGATATCAATAAAGACACTCGGCGGATCGAATCCACCGAAACGGGAGTAGGGTATTACCTCACGAGAGGGCCCGAACTGTCTAAATCTTCTTCTTCTCCTAACCCATTGTGCTTGGCGATCTCGACTACGACCCCATAAAATATATTGCCGAAACCAAGTTTCGACAATTGGCACGCCAGGTAGGGGCCACGCGACGAGACTTCTTCGACAATCTCGCCGACAAGCGTGTTGGGATCTCCCTCAAGACTCGGCGACTTCGCCGCCAACTTCGCCGACGACTCCTCCTTCGACTCGGATTCGAACCAGTCGGAGGGAAAGACCCACTCGGCGCCATTCGGGCTCCTCAACAGCGCCGAGATCTTCGACAACATCTTGAAGACCAAGATGCGATCCACCTTCTCCGACGACGGACTTCACTTGGCGCCATTCGGATTACCGAATACCGCCGAGATCTGCGCCAATCTTCTCGCCTCCCCGACGGAAGCAATCTACTCAGCTAAAGGCCTCTCGGTGCCGTTTCGGCTACCAAACGCCGCCAAGATCTACAGTCAACTTCTCTCCCGAGTTGGCGGCGATCCACTCGGAGGAGCCCACTCCCTCGGACTCGGCTCGGACCGGAACGATCCGGATCCGGGTTACCCGAGGATGAAGGGAGGTCGGCTGTCATCCTCCCGTCATTCGGCTCCTGCTCATCTTCGAGCTCAACGGATACCTCAGCTCCACCGGCTTCGACAATCTCTACGGCATCCCTTCCGACGAAGCTGACAACTCCGACTGCCACATGGACTGCGAGCCGAAGTGCTTCGACGTCCTCATGGCTAGCCAGACGAGTCCGACTCAGCCATGGCCAGAAGGCTTGCCGAAGAGGAGCGAGCCAGAGTGGAGCTTGAGCGCAAAACAGCCGAGGAGGATAAACAACGCAAGGACGAGGCTGACAAAAGGAAGCACGATCTACGTGCAGCCGGACGATCTGCCCAGGAGGCCATCCTCCAAACACGGGTTCGCAACACCAACATCTTCCAGACGCCGCAGCGAACGCGTCGCCGCGCTCACGCTTTTGGACACCGTCATGGAGACGGCTCCACCAACGTGACTCCTATCTTGGATAAGATCAAGACCATCGTCGCTGCCACGGCCAACGGCCATCCCACCACCTCTGCGAAGGCCGACCGAGTCCGTGGCCGAAACGCCGAGATAAAAGCCGGCTTCCCCCTCTAAAGTCGGGAGACTACGGGAGGCCGAGCCGGCTCGGTCGTCAACCGAGCCAAGAGGCCCACCTCGCGAGTCCACACCAAGGTACCAAGAACGGACGGCCGACTCCGCGACAAACGAAACGGACGTCCACCCGTCCACCACCGAGTCCGCCGCAACGGTACGGCTACCCAACCAGCCAACGAAGACCCCGCCGAGTGATCTGCGGGAAGTCCTCGATCGCCGCTACCAAGATCGCGACCGATGCACTCGGGAAGATCGTAGGGGATCACCCGATAGCGGCGACGACGAAGTACCGGCCTTCACTCGGGAACTCCGCCAAGTGCACGGCCGAGTGGCTTTAAGCCCACGAGGATCGAAAGGTACGATGGCAAGACCGACCCGAATCTTGGTTAGCTGTATATACTCTTGCCATCCGAGCTGCAGTGGCGACAATAAAGCCATGGCCAATTACGCCCGTGGCCCTCGCAAACTCGGCCGAAATTGGCTCACGAGCCTGCCAAGAGGCTCAATTGGCTCGTGGAGCGAGCGAGGGACCACTTCATCGCCAACTTCCAAGGCACCTTCGAGAGGCCCGGCACACACTTCGACCTTTACAACGTCATCCGAAGCCGGACGAGCCTCGAAGGATTACATTCGTCGTTTCTCCGAGAAGCGCAACAAGATCCCGAACATCACCGATGACATCATCATCGCCGCCTTCCGAAGGGAGTCCGTGATGAGCCGCTTATCGGCAAGTTCGGGTGCAAGCCACCGAAGACGGTGAAGCGATGTTTGAGACAGCGAACTCATACGCCAAATCAAACGACGCCATTAAAGCCGCCCGCCAAGACCGGCCCGACGAAGGGAGGACAAGCAAGCGAGAGGAAGCCGAAATCCTAAGAAGGATGGCGGCAACAACGGCAACCAAGGCCGAAAGAGCGCAAGCGCCGATCGAAGACCTAGTGGCCGCAACCTCCAACACTCAACGCCGTCCCAGTCGCCGCCTACGACGCCATCATGAACGCCCGGTGCACCCACCATCCGAATCACAAGCATGCGGCGAAGGATTGTTTTATCTACAAGCATTGGCTGAGCGTGCGCGGCGCTGACTCAACAAGAAGCCGGCGACAAGGCTGGCCCGTCGGCGCCAAAAAGAACAACGCGGCCGAAAATGCCGAGCCTTTTCAAGACCCAGTGGGGAGCTCAACCACATCTTCGGGGCCCGCTAGCTTATGAGTCCAAGAGGAAACAAAAGCTAACCGACCGGGAGGTCAACGCGGCTCAACTCGAAGTCCCTCGGTATCTGCGATGGTCGGAGGTGGCCATCACCTTTGACCGCTCGGATCATCCCGACCGAGTGGTTCATCGGGCGCTATCCACTCGTCCCGGACCCCGTGGTCCGCAACATCGAGCTCAAGCGCGTCCTCATCGATGGGGGCAGCGCCCTCAACATCTGTTTGCCAAGACCATGGATGAAATGTAGATCCCGAGGGCCGGGCGAAAGCAAGCTCAGCCCCTTCCACGGAGTTATCCCGGGGCTATCTTCAACTCCACTCGGGCATATCTCCCTCCCGGTCACCTTCGGAGCCCGAGAGAACTTCCGAACGGAGAACGTCACCTTCGAGGTGGCCGACTTCGAAACTTGACATATCATGCCATCATCGGAAGGCTGCGCTTGCCAAGTTCATGGCGATCCCTCACTACACTTACCTCGCATGAAGATGCCGGGTCCCAACGGCGTCATCACTCTTCGCAGCGATGTGAAGCAAGCCTTCACCTGCGATAAGGAGAGCTGCAACATGGCCCAATCTCGCGAGAGATTACGTGGCCAACAAGAAGTCCGATTGGCTGCATCAACTTCAGCAGAGGGCGAAGTCCCCGCGAAGAAGATAGCCAAATCAGGATCCGGCGACGCCAAGACCAAGAAGATCTCCCTTGATCCGTCGGATCCCTCAAAACTGCTGTAATCGGCGCTGACCTAGATCCCAAATAGGAAAGCGCGCTCGTCACCTTCCTCCAAAATAATAAAGATGATTTTGCTTGGAAACCATCTGATATGCCTGGAATTCCTAGGGAGGTGATCGAGCACTCTTTGGACGTCAAAGATGACGCTAAACCGATAAAACAACGATTACGCAGATTCGCACGGGATCGAAAAGACGCGATCAAAGAAGAACTAGCAAAGCTCTTGGCTGCTGGCTTCATTAAAGAAGTCCTTCATCCTGACTGGCTGGCCAACCCGGTCCTGGTCCGCAAGAAGACGGGGCAATGGCGCATGTGTGTCGATTACACCGACCTCAACAAAGCCTGCCCCAAAGATCCATTCGGGCTGCCTCGCATCGACCAAGTCGTCGACTCAACAGCCGGCTGCGAACTCCTAAGCTTCTTGGATTGTTACTCGGGCTATCACGGATCAGTTTGAAAGAATCCGGCGCTTGAAGACATCTTTCATCACGTCGTTCGGGGCCTCTTGCTACATCACCATGCCTTTCGGCCTGAAGAACGCCGGAGCTACATACCAACGCATGATTCAAAGATGCTTCCAGACACAGATCGGCAAAAACGTTGAAGCTTACGTCGACGATGTTGTCATCAAGACCAAGCGAGAAAGAAGACCTGATCGCCGACTTAGAGGAAACCTTCGCAAACATCCGGGCCTTGGAATGAAGTTAAACCGGAGAAGTGCACCTTCGGCGTCCCATCGGGCAAGCGCTCGGCTTCATGGTGTCACATCGCGGCATTGAAGCAAACCCGAGAGAAGATCAACGCTATCTTAAACATGAAGCCCCAGAGTAATCGAAAGATGTCCAAAAGCTCTGGCTGCATGGCGGCACTAAGCCGTTTCATATCCCGACTCGGCGAACGAGGCATGCCCTTCTTCGATGCTAAAGAAAACAGGCGACTTCCAGTGGACCACGAAGCCGACAAGGCCTTTGAAGATTTCAAAGAATTCCTTACCACGCCACCCGTCCTAGCTTCGCCTCAACCCCGGGAACCCCGTTGCTGTACGTCTCACCACTCACCAAGTGGTTAGTACGGTCCTTGTGGTTGAACGAGAAGAAGAAGGACGGGCCCGGAGATTCAAAGGCCAATTTACTTTGTCGGCGAAGTATTGGCGGAGCCAAAATCCGATACCCACAGGTACAAAAATTGCTTTATGGTGTTCTAATAACCGCGAGGAAATTGGCACACTACTTTCGGGTCACTCGGTCACCGTCGTCACCTCTTTCCCACTCGGCGACGTCATCCACAACCGCGAGGCAACCGGGCGTATCGCCAAGTGGGCCCTAGAGGCGATGCGCGGACTTAACTTTTAAGCCCAGGACGTCCATTAAGTCACAAGCCTTAGCGGACTTCCTGGCCGAGTGGACTGAACAGCAAGAGCACGTGCCCCGAGAAGACCTCCAACACTGGACCATGCACTTCGACGGATCCAAGAGGATCACCGGCCTGGGAGCAGGAGTTGTGCTTGATCTCCCGGCCGGGAAAGGCTAAGATATACCCTTCACCTCCACTTCTCCGCCTCACACAACGTCGCCGAGTACGGCCCTTCTACATGGTGCGCCTCGCGAGTCTCACTCGGATTCGTCGGCTTATTGTGAAAGGCGACTCCCAGCTGGTCGTCAATCAAGTGATGAAGGACTGGTCCTGCTTAAATGACACTATGGAGGCCTACCGACAAGAGGTCCGCAAGCTTGAGGACAAGTTTGATGGGCTAGAACTCTCACATGTCCTGAGACATAACAACGAAGCTGCCGATGAGCTAGCACAGTTCGGATCTAAGCGCGAAGCTGCTCCAACAGACGTCTTCGTCGAGCATCTCTACGAACCAACCGTCACGACAAAGACGACTTCTAACGAACAAACCGCCAACGAAGTCGCCATGACCGACACCGACTGGAGGACGCCGCTCATCAAATTCTTAACTCAGCAAGAGCTGCCGGATGACCGGGATGAAGCAGAACGCGTCCGGCGTCGTTGCCAAGCGTACGTCATGGTCGACTCCGATCTATACAAGAGAAGCCCCTCCGGAATTCTAATGAGGTGCATCACACCCGAAGAAGGGAAACAATTACTCCAAGATATCCACTCGGGCATATGCGGAAGCCACGCGGCAGCACGCACTCTGGTCGGCAAAGCTTACAGGCAAGGATTCTTCTGGCTTACCGCGGTCTCCGACGCGGATAAAGTCGTAAGAACCTGCGAAGGCTGCCAGTTTTTCGCCCGACAAAGCCATGTCCCGGCCCGGAGCTTCAAACAATCCCACTATCACTGGCCGTTTGCGGTATGGGGTTTGGACATGGTTGGCCCTTTCAAGAAAGCTCCGGGAGGTTTCACACACCTCTTCGTCGCAATCGACAAGTTCTCCAAGTGGATTGAAGCCAAGCCGGTTGCCATAATCACTGCTGACAAAGCGCGAGACTTTTTCCTCAACATCGTGCACCGCTTTGGCGTCACAAACAGAATCATAACTGATAATGGGACTCAATTCACGGGAGGCATCTTCAAGGAATTCTGCGAAGACTTCGGAATCAAAATCTGCTATGCATCAGTAGCCCACCCTAAAAGCAATGGGCAAGTTGAGCGAGCAAACGGCATGGTCCTTCAAGGCATCAAGGCTCGCGTTTTCGACCGGCTAAGCCCTTACGCCGGCAAGTGGGTCCAAGAACTTCCCTCGGTCCTATGGTCGCTGCGAACCACACCCAGTCGGGCCACCGGCCAAACTCCTTTCTTTTTGGTCTATGGCGCAGAAGCCATGTTGCCAAACGAGATGGAATATGAGTCCCTCCGGGTCCGCGGCTTCAACGATGAACGCTACGACATCGACCGAGTGGATGACCTCACCCGATTGGAAGAGGCCCGCGAGGCAGCCCTCATCCGAGTCGGCCAAATATCTTCAAGGGCTCAGAAGATACCACAGTCGCAACGTGAGAGCACGAGCTCTCATTGTTGGCGACCTGGTCCTACGCAAGATCCAGACCACCAAAGACCGACACAAGTTATCTCCCTTATGGGAAGGACCATATATAATTGCTGAAGTGACTCGGCCGGTGCATACGTTCTAAAGCGCGAAGACGGGTCTATGGTGGAGAACTCCGGAACATCGAGCATCTTCGACGATTTTATGCCTAACTTGGCTAAGGCCTCATGTTTTCCTTGATTTGCCAACCTCAAGCAAGATGACTTCTTGAGCTAGCGATCGGGTCTTACACATGTCAATAAAGCTCAAGTTTTCCTCATCAACTTTTGTGCATAATTTGGTTTATCATTGTTTAATGTCCTTCGACTCGAGCTCAATGTCTAAGGGTGAGAGTTTTTCGATGGCCTAATCGAGCCTAGGCTTGATGACACCGAGTCGAAAACTACTTAAGAAATTTCACGCAAAAGCTCGAATCAAGGCATTGACATAAATAAACTAAAAGTAGTCACAAAGTTCCACGACAAAGTGTTACGGTTACATGATATCTACAAAGCAAAGTCAGAATACAGATCAGAGCTTGAAGTTGTTTCTTACATCAAGAGATATCTTCTTCGCCGCCTCTTGCGCCTCACTCGGCATGTCTAAAGCTGCTCATCCGTTGTTCCGTCGGTGAAACCCTCCCCGACTGAATGGATATCCACTCGGGGTAAAGGGACTTGGTCGAGCAAGAGCGGACCAGCCCCATGCTGGCGCTTCGGCGATATTCTTCGGTATCGTTCGGGAGCCAGCCGAAGCTTGTCGAAGATCTCGAGCGGATCCAACGTGCTGGCCCCAACTCCTTGATCGAACAAGGACTCCAAGATCGGCGTGGCGGCGTTGGCGACCTCTTCCCGTATCTCGTCGCTGGATTTGATCCGCCCAAGCAAGACGTCGTATTGGGCTCGGGTCTTCATCTTATAAGCTGCAAAAAGTCCCGGATCGAGTCAAAGCACTCGGAAATACGGCAGCACACAAAATTCGACGTCAAGGAAGATTACCTTCAAATTCGGCCTCCATCTCGGCCTTGTCAAGGCTGACCGCTTCAGTTGGACTTGAAGCGAGTGGACCTCCGAAGAATTTTCTACGACGAAAGAAGATTATCAATAGCCAAGATCAACGTAAGAATCATAATGAAGCTGGGAGAGACGGGCTTACTTCCGATTGATCCGCGGAGGTCGAGGTTCGCTTCCCGAAGCTCCGAGATCTCCCTCCTTAAAGCCGCTTCCCTTGATGCGGCCTCCTCCCAAGTGGCCTTCAGGCGCGCTGAACGTCCTCCAAGGAATTTAGGTGGGGAACCGGCTTCTCCAACACTTCAGATTTTGCCATTGAGCGGCAATATTCTTTACGCACGTGAAACGGTGGAGTGATCGGCGAAGGATAACGAAGATATAATCAAAAAGAAAGACGAAGGCTTACGTTGAGCGATCGGGTCGCCTCATTCAGGCTCTCGACAAGGGCATCCCTTTCATCTTTTCGGCTTGTCGGTCTAGGATGATGCCCTGTCTCTCGCCTTAGAGTCTCGCCACTCGATTCGATCGGGAAACCCGGGTCTCGAAGGCGCAACACAGGGATCTCTTCTACCGTGGCTGGCAAACAAGAAAGACAAATGAAGACATGAAGGATTCAAAATTGAAAGAACGAAGGAATGCTTCGAAGCAAGTCTCACCGGTTTCGGTGGCTGCCTGCCTAGGTGGGGCGGCCGGGCTCTTCTTCTTCTTCGGGCTCTGCGCCGAGTGACCCCCAGTCGGGGGCGCTTGGGCCGCAGCCATGGGTTCCCCGGCGGCCGGCTAGTTTCCAGTCGGGATATCCCGACTGGCAGTCGGGGGCTCCTTCCTAGGGGCGTTCTCCTTCTGAGGCGAAGGATGTTTCTCCGGAACGCTCGCACTCGGTTGCGGGCTCCGGGGTTTTGGCTCTGCTGGCCTTGGCACTTCGGGAGCAGCGGCCGGAGTTGGTCCTTCATCCCCTCCGACAGGATCTATATCCTGGGGCCTCCTGCGAAAATGAACACAGCAAAGATAAAGAAAAGTTTTCCGCGAAAGAATTCAGGATTTCGGTTTCAGAGCATACCTGGATGATCTACGGATCTTTGGTGCCGTCCGCGGCGATCGCCTTAGAGGCGGGGTCTCGACTGGAGGAGCCGGGACATCGTCATCCGAATCCTCTATGATCAGCCTCCTCTTGCTTGCGCGCTTGTTCGAGTCCTCACTCGGCGCTGCCCGCTTCCCGACTGGATCAGCTTGGATTTTGATCCCGCCAGTCGGCTTCTTGGTGGGGCGACGCGGCGCGTCATCATGAGCCACCTTATATGGCTTGGAGGTGATAGAGGCGTTTTCCTACAGAAGAGAGAAAGTGCGACATTAAGAGACAAGACGTCAAGATTGAAAGATACTATAAAGCAACCAGTCGGCTTACCGGAGGAGGAGGTCGGTGGATGCTGAATGGAAGGACAGGCAGAATGAGGGCCCGCTCGACTGCAATCCCGGATGAGAAGAGTTTGTACATCCGAATCTTCAAGATCTCGTATGTGAGTGGATCCGGGTCTTCCCGATTGGGGTCCGTCCCGCCTTCATACTCGAAGGCCGGCTTCGACCGCTCCTTGATCGGTGCCAGTCGGCACCTGATGAAGTGCCGAGTGATTTGTTCCCCACGAAGATTCCTCTTCTTCATCGCCAGGTTCTTCGCGAGCAGATCATTGGCTTCGTCCCAATCTTGGGCTACCGGGACGGTGCTCCAAGATGGCTTGGGGACAGGAGGAAGGCCGACAAAGGCGAGCAGGCTGGGTTCGAGATTACTGATGTAGAACCAGCCTGCATGCCAGCCTTTGTTGGAAGATTTCAAAGGGAGAGAAAAGTAGTCTTTGCGGAGAGATCCGCGAAGCTGAAAGCCTGCCCCGCCAACGACGCAAGGTTGATCCTTGTTCGGATGGGGTTTCAGGTAGAACATACGACGGAACAGATTGAAGTGAGGAAGAATGCCAAGGAAGGCTTCACACACGTGAATGAAGAGTGCTATGTGAAGCATTGAGTTGGGGTTCAGATGATAGAGATGAAGTCCATAATAGTCAAGAAGCCCCCGAAAGAACTCAGAGGTGGGAAGGCTGAACCCGCAATAGAAAAAGGAAGTAAAGACAACGAGCTCACCGGTGTTTGGGGTCGGGAAGTCCTCCCCCGCCGCCGGGCGCCATCCCACAAGTTCCTTTGGCGGAAGCACGCCGTGCTTCACCATCTCCTTGAGGGTAGATTCCCTCACTTCCGAAGCGGCCCATTGGTCGAAGGGAATCCTTTTTTCCTCCGCCATGAGAGTGGGTTGATGGGAAGTGGATCTGGCTGGAAAAAGTTGGATCTTTGGCGATGGAATGTGGGAGATTTTGCTGTGGAGGCTGGTTGTTGCAGAGAGCGAGCTCTTAGATGGATGGATTTGGGAGCGCGCAAGTCTAGGGTTCTCCGCGGTGAGCTGTTGAACAGTGCCGCGAAAAGGGGAATCGTTTGGAAGACGAAGAGGCGGGGACGACCTCGCATCTTTATAGAAAGATTTGAGGGTTGCGCTAGGTTTTCTGGTGAGTGGGCCGAGCCCATAAGAAAATCTACGGCCCAGCTAAGGTGTGGTCCGATACGTGTCCTTAGGGACTTAAGCGGATGAGCTTAAGCAGATTTGCCCTGGCAATATGCGCGTGTCCGAGTGCCCTATACCTTTAAAAGATCCTTCCATACCGCGGTTTGCCTGACTTCATGAGAAGCTGGCACGATGCAATTTGGAAGGTGACCAACAGCTGAGTTTTTATAGCTGCCTTGGTGAACAAGGGCTGTTTGGTTTTTTGGCATTTGGTCGGGTAATCTTACCAATGCTGTTTGTTTTCCACCTTGGTGAAGATCTTTATAAGATTGAGACCGAGTATTATGGCAAAAGCTATTTAATAACTTGGTCATATTTTTCATATGATTGAAAGAACTTGTTTTCCCATGAGGATGAATGAAATATTTATTAGGGATTACTCGGGCAAATCCACTCGGATGAGCAAGAGTTTACCGAGTGCTTTTTACCCATGAGGGATGATTGAATTATTTGTTCTGAGATGACTCGGGCAAATTCACTCGGATAAGTATGAACTTGCTGAGTAATGAGATTTCTATGATTGCTTTAGCATGAGCTAGGCATCTACATGAGAATGATTTTTTATGGTTCTTGACTATATGCTTAGCCTATTTTTGACTAACCACATAGTCGGGGGCTACACCTAATTAGGTGCATCGGGAGATGCACCTAGATATTTATTTTTGAGAAATTTTTAGATATTTTCAGCCCTTCACGAGTCTTTGGAGCCACTCGGGAAGATTGAGGCGAGATGATTGAATCACTCGGCGCCAAAAGCACTCGGTCAAAGAGATTTTTGGTTGAGCGTTGTTTTGGTCTGGCTGAGTTGTCTCGTCGGCGAAAGGACTCGGGGCTCTTGTGGAGATTGTGGCAATCGGGTATCTACTTGGCAAGCTTATCCGACTGGAGGTAGGGATAGATTGCGCCTGCTATATCTGTAAGCCGAACTTGACTTGGGTGTTACGGTTGCCGATGGAGATAAGGCAATCGGCCTATAGTCACGGTTTGATAAGATTGAGGAAACCGACTTAGAGTCGAGATAGGGTTTCCGGTTTGTAAGCCTTCCTCCCAAAACTATATAAGGGGGTAAGGGCGTCCCTTGAGGGATATCGAGACTCTAGATCGAAATTCCGATAGGAGGTTAGCTTTAGCCTTCATCTTTAGATCAAGAGATCAATAAAGACACTCGGCGGATCGAATCCACCGAAACAGGAGTAGGGTATTACCTCACGAGAGGGCCTGAACCTGTCTAAATCTTCTTCTTCTCCTAACCCATTGTGCTTGGCGATCTCGACTGCGACCCCATAAAATATATTGCCGAAACCAAGTTTCGACGGTAGTGCATATAGATCACTAGGTTAACCTAGTAATGCAGCGATCGTGAGCTCGAGTCCTGATTTTGTATTTTTATTTTTCTCTTTTTGTCCATCTATAAAATATCTTATAATTCTTCCTTTTATTTATCAAATCATTATTATTATATTCTTTCATATAAATGAGACATCCATAAGACGTCTCAATTTGTATTTGTAGATTAGACTTACTCTAAAACATTTCAACATAACCTTATATAGGATCCAACCTCCAAAGCGTCTCAAACTGCGTCTTAGGGTCTGTTTGGTAGGGCTCTGATTCTATGATTCTCTACGACTCGTTGAGAATCGGGAGTAGAATCCCTATCAAACAAGGCCTTAATTCTAATTGTGATCCTCAAATAGAGGCGTATAATAACATGGCTTAGTCCATATATCTTATGAGAGATGGTTTGTTGTAGCGTATAAGTTCAATAATTCATGCATTAATTAACTTTTAGTCGGGAAGCCTCGTCGTTGACAATGCAAAGACCATTGAACAGATCAAGATTACATTTGCATCTACTATATCTCAACATTCAAGATCATATATCTCTATTAGGACTCTGGTTTGAAATGTATCTTTGCATGAGCTAGCTACTCTCTTTTGAAGAAATGGGCTTTGATCCATCTGCCAAAATTTATAATAGTCCTAGAACCAATAGAAACCAAGACTAGAAAACGGTCCCAATTAAAAAAGACAACTCTTTATGATCTTTAGTCCCGGTTCATGTTTTGTCGGACAATGTCGAGTGCGGGGATCTTTAGTTCGGTTAGTAACACTAACCGGGACTAAAGATGTTAACTTTAGTCTCGGTAGATGTTACCAGTGGGACTAAAGATCATCGTAACACCAACCGAGACTAAAGTGAAGGTGTCTTTTATACTTATTCTTTCTTCTCCAGCTCGAGTCATTCTATGAAGGTTTGCAGGAAGAATGGAGGTGCTACCAAAATTTTTTGTGAAATTGTTTTGGTGATAATACACAAATCGGAGGGATCGATTAGCAACTTCATCCTCTATTGATTTATGCTTAGCATATTATATTCATACACATATTTCTATACATTTTTATCTCTAAATAGGTCTCATGAGAGAGAAAATTTGTTTGGGAAAATTATTTTATTTCTTAAAATTAGCAACTCCATCATCTACTCTACGTATGCTTAGCATATTACATTTGTAAGTATATTTATATATACTTTCATCTCTAAAAAGGATCATGAAAAATGATGAGAGAGAGAAACTTTGTTTAGGGAAAATTATTTTATTTTTTAAAATTAGGAACTCCATCCTCTAATTATGTATGTTTAGTATATTACATTTGTAAAAATATTTTATATCTAAAAATATTTATGGAAAATGATGAGAGGAAAATTTGTTATGAAAAATTATGTTATTTTTAAAAATTAGAAACTTGTGGATAAAAATGTTATAAAATAGATGACAAAGGAAAAATATAGAAAAATTGATAAAAGATTAGAAAACTAAGGTAATTGAAAAATCGTTAAAACGGTTAGAAATTAGTACACGCGTACATTAAGTACAATAATTCTAAATTTTATTAAGTACAATACATTACGTATTTGGGATTATTATATATTAAGTACAATCATGGATTTTTCTTACGATTTTTGTGCATTTTATGTACATGGATTGGCAATAGATGTACAACTGCGGACCAGAGGTCAACAAAGTTTATTCAAGGCGTCCATTATTTTTGAGTGCGACTAATGCCAACAAGCATAAGGGCTTTATACGTTGTCCATACAAAAATTGCAAAAACCAGAATGAGTATTCTACATCAAGAATTATTCATGCCCACTTGTTTCAATCGGGATTCATGTCTCACTACAATTGTTGGACATCACACGGAGAGGTAGGGGTTGCAATGGAAAAAGATGAAGAAGAAGACGACAACATTCCGGACAATGGACAATATGGTGGATTTGAAGAAAATACAATGGGCGAGGTGGACGGGGATGTTGAAGATAACGACGGTACCGATGATCTTGGTCAGATGTTGCGCGACGTACAGGAGGACTACGAAGGTGTTGATGAGAATATTTCCCACACACTTGCCTGAGATATTTGCTTTACTCTAGTGTAGGTCCAAATCTGTTACTTGAGGTTCGTAGGCGTGCCGATTGATTTGATCTTGCAACCAACAAAAACTAAAAAGAGAAAGCAATGTTAGATCGATAGCCGATCGGTGGTGGCCGATGATGTATCGTTTGATATTTTGCCGATGCAACATGCATTGAATTGGCAGCAACTAGATTCGTCCGATTGGCTGTAGATGTTAACAAAATGCAATCCAAGTCTTAGGCTCCGTTTGGCACAGCTCTAGCTCCCAACTCCAACTTACATAGAGCTGGAGTTGTGCCAAGCGATACAAATTCTCTATTTTCCCGAGCGGAGCTAGCGAGCTGCTCCACAAATTTGTACTACAGGGGTGGAGCTGGGTTTTTGCTGCTCCACAACTCCACTCCAACTCAAACAACCCACTACTCTTTAATTTTTAACATATTTACACAAAAATGCCACTAAACTTCCCCAAACTCACCTCCTCACTTCCTCTCTATCTCCCTCCCAAAACCTCATGGGCGGCGGCGGGCACATAGGTGGCGGCCCGACGGTGGCGCTCGGCGGGGCGGCGGTGGCGCGCGCGAGTTGGGGCGATGCACGGCGGCGTGCGCGCTGGCAGCGCATGGGCGGCGGTGCACGAGGAGAGGGCACGAGCGACGGCGGGGCTTCGGACGGGATGGGCGGCGCGGACGCCGACGGTGGGCGCGTGCGCACGGGTGGCAGCGAGGCGGAGTATGGCCGAAGCGTGCATGGGGATGGGATTAGGGATTTTTTCAATTTCAGATTCGGAGCTGAAAGCTAGCAAAACACTTTTAACGGGTCTCCAACTCCCGGAGGAGCTAGCTTCTAGCGGAGTTGGAGTTTGGAGCTAGGAGTTGGAGTTTGGAGCCCTACTAAACGGGGCCTTAAAGCACATTTAAACCAAGTGACTGGGATAGATTGGTAGTGTACCGAGACAGTATAAATCACTTGGATCTAAAAATACTATAAGACAAGGATTATACCTATTTACAGCATAGCCGAAAAGATGAATCTAACTTGTATCGGCTAGTACTTCGATACTGTTGTATACTCAAATATCATAATAAACTAAATAGATTAAATAAGCAGCAATCAAATGTTAAAGTTTCTTAACAGATTGATAACAAGCTTAACATATTTAGTATGATGAGATCTAGATATAGAGGGCATATTTAACATATCAAGTAAGAATAAAACAAGCAAGATAGGTTAAATCAGATAAGATCGGCTGAAACCCCGATACTATCTCTAATAGCAATTGTAAGCGAGATAGATCCTTATAGTTCTAAATATTACTTAATAGATCAGACCCAACCGATGCAGCATTAAGCATAAAGAGAGATATGAGATCTAAACATGCCGATAAAAGCCTTTCGAGATGGTAGATACATTATATAATCTAAGCCAACCTTGACATCTAATTTCATCTTTGTTATCTAGCAATAGATGCAAGCGACTAAAATTAGATGGCGATATTGGTCTAGGTTATATAATGCATATGATAACTCATCATGATTAGAGTATCATCATGATGGAAGCACTAATCCCGAGAGCGCAAGCCACTTGAAACAAGATTTACCTCTTATCGGAGATCGAAACTAGATGCAGCCCAACGCAAAGCAAGAACTTGTAGAAATTAAACTAAAAGGAAAAGGTGGCGATTCGCCAAAAGTTGTATTGATCTGATTGTCGATAATAACTACAGCGTCTCGGGTCATATTTATACCTAATTAAAAACATAGTCCTTGTCGGACACGACTCTTATCTCTAATACTATTTAAATTATGACAATTGCCTAAAACATACTCTTGCTGATGTAATTTACAAGGAAACCATACAAAATATCCTAATTAAAGATACAATTGCCTTTTAGGACTTTATCCGTGTATGGCAACATCCATGAAGCACTTGAAACCGAATCCAATACTGATTTTAATGCTTTCCCACCGAGATCGGTCATATCTATCACCCCTATCGAAATCGGCTATGTCGAGATATCCTTGTCAGATTCGATCTCAGCCGATTGACACCTTAACCGATTCGGATTCAACCGATGTGCACTTTGTCTCCGAGAATCATGCGGTCCTCAATTCCGCTTCCGTTTAGCTTCAAACCTAGTAATTGGCTTGCCAAATTTAGTCGTTAACACATGCCCCCAAGTTCGTGATATTATTAAAATTGCGGATTTGCGTGATTTCATCCCCGAGAAAACATAGGGTGTTTCCGTTTCGACCATTACCGCACATCTTTAAATAACGCCGGGCGCCTCAAAAGTTCACGCCGTCACTTGCACACCCAGCACCATCAACCAAAAACCTCCCAAATCTCTCGGCGATCCCCTCGTAGCTCTCGGCAAGTCTGCGGCGATCTTCCTTCGCGGCGACGACCCCACCATCGGCAATGGCTACCTCCGCGGCTTCATCGGCGCTCCATCGGCTGAGTTCCCGAGGTAAGTTCTATCGGCTATATCCTCTCCCTTGTTT
Source organism: Oryza australiensis (assembly GCA_019925245.2). Classification (NCBI taxonomy): domain Eukaryota; kingdom Viridiplantae; phylum Streptophyta; class Magnoliopsida; order Poales; family Poaceae; genus Oryza; species Oryza australiensis. The sequence goes on from JAIFGZ020000516.1 coordinate 1,093,173, forward strand.
GCAACCACAGATCCATGTTCTTGCTCTTTATGATGCACCCCCTTTTTATTGTAGCACCTTGCACACCAGATTGCTATTCCTAGCCTCATTCATGATAAGCGGTATTTTCTTGGCCCAATTGGCAACATGGATCCAACCGAGTTTATTAATACCGAAACTAATAGGTTTCCCTATAGGATATCAAACCCTAGTTTAGTGCCATGGAATGGAACTTTTAAATCATGGCCTTCAACCGATAGATCCTGGCCAACTTGGTATGAGAGAGTATCGGCTAGCAAAACTCATTGGGATGAGTTAGGCATAGCTCAGTGCTTGGCCCTCACCATGGCCGATTTACCTAAGGATAAGCCTCTCATGTCAGCTGCAAGCTACTTTTGGTCCAATACCTTCAACGCTTTCTTTTTTCAACAAGGACCCATCACTAGTACAGAATGCCTAAAAGGTGACGGTTCGGAACCCCCAACAGGTGTCGGTTTTGTACCCGACACCTATTGGTCAGCACCAATGACCATAGTCATTGGTGCCGGTTCTTCACCCGACACCTATTAGGCCTAATAAAGTGCCGGTTTTGAATTGAGAACCGACACCTATTTGGCCTAATGGGTGCCGGTTTTGAATTGAGAACCGGCACGTATTAGTCTAATAAGTGCCGGTTCTAACTTCAAACCGACACGTATTAAGACTAATAGGTGCCGGTTTTTGTTTGAGACCGAAACCTATTGGTCGTAATAGGTGCCGGTTTTGTTTGAGACCGAAACCTATTGGTCGTAATAGGTGCCGATTTTTGTTTGAGAGCGATACCTATTGGTCGTAATAGGTGTCGGTTTTGTTAAAAACCGGTACCTATTTTCCTGAATGTAAAAAAATATATATTTAGCATAAATATTCCTCCATACAGCCACATAAGAGTAGTTCGAACTAAGCTGTTCAGTGCACCATCATAATCAAAAGAGCATTGTCGGCCTCTTCAATCGCAGGTTTGCGAAGCTCCATAAAGAATTCTTACGGAACTCCTCCATAGTGAAGTAATGTGGTCAAATTTTTTGATGTAAATGTCCTTCTTGATCGATTGCTTGAGCAAAAATAAATGATATGACTTACTATGATCAAAAAATAGGCCGACTACTTGTCGCCAATCAAAATGCTTTACTATCCCTTACACACACGCCTAATGAGCTCAGCTTTACTCTCCCTCCTGCCTCTACCTAATCGGCCCCAACCATGAGGTTAGACATGTGACAACACTTAAACCACGTACGGAACCTAAAAGTCGGCCACCGGCCCACCCCAAATCCCAAATGCCACAATGATTTAAATGCGAGTTTGTTCCTTTTGACCTACGAGCTTCATGTACCAACAACTCATCCAAAATCCTGAACTTACATTATTAAGCAAAGGCAAATAATCCTATTTATAAAAAAAGTGACTTTCACATCAAACACATTTTGTTGTTCTGATTTCCAAGCGATGCCACCTCATAGCAAGCTGTGGAGTTAATTGGAAAAAATATATACGGGTGAGCTGTGTGGATGGTCATGAAAAATTACGGAAAAATTAATGGCAATGGCAACCTTAACAAAAAATCAATCTATCAGCGTCAAATTTTCAAATCAAAATTTATTCTGCTATACATACGGAGAGACGAGAGAGAGAGATACAATTCACCTTTTTTTAATATTTTTCTTATATACATTTTGCTCCCTTGTTAATAAAATGAAGCGCAATTCTCCTTCGTTTTAGAGAAGAGAGGGAGGGAGAGAGATCTACAATTCACCAAAATTTGTCCTCTGTTTATTCTAGCACATCATGGATTTTAAGCTGAAATCTTGTACATGCGATTATATCATGAATTGCAAAGCTAGTGTTTTCCTTGTTTGCGGTTTTCATGGCCATTTGGCGTTGTCTAAAAAGAGGATGCACGAGGCGACCGTAGTGGTGAGATGCACCTTTGTAAATACTCTAAACAAACTAACGGTGACCATAGGCGAAACTAACATCTCAAAGTTTACGGCTTCAACCACATTTACGAAAGATGACACATGGTGAGTGAAGTATAAATAAAAAAGGTGAAGGAAAGGGATGAAAATAATGCTACTTGATAGCATAATTGTACTCTGAGAGGATCTAAAAAGATGTAGGCATGCAATACAAAAGCATTCATATGTGTTAAGCCATTATTCACCATACCTAACATAACAATGCAACTCAGATTTTTGCCATACCTTGTAGAGACTATTTCAAAAGAATTCACGGGTGAACCCCGGATAGACTTTTCTTGGCATTTTGTGCGAGAGACTATGTCCAATGAGTTGGCATGATTGGACAACGAGATAATTACGGATAAGTTTTTATTTTTAACATTGATGGTCGGATATGTATAGTCCCGGGAGGAAGCTTCAACAGGAGACATTATTATTTCTTATAAAGTACACTCAAGATATAGGGTTAGTCAAGATAAGATAGCAAAATGACATGATCTGTACACTTCAAAATTATGTAAACGATGCATATATTGGTAAAGACAGTGAAGGCCATTCGGCAACAAATTACAGATCACAGAACAGAACATGTTCCGGTCGAGTTTAAAGTCAATTCATGAAACGTGATATGCGCCAGTCTCTGGGATGGCATGTTCGAAGATGAACCCACGAGTTGTTCAGGCGGGCGAAGCAAACATGTGGCAACAACTTACTTGTTGGGAGCTTAAGTTTACGCAAATGAAATGATTGAATATGTGAAAACGCACTATGAGTTTAGAAACGCGTATTTCCGTCTTAAAAAAATTGACGAACCTCCGCATCCGTAATGTTCCAGTTGTCGATCTCCATGAAAGTCCACATAAATTTCATCGTGTAGAACCCACATGTGCTCGTTCCTTGATCTTGACGTTGGCACCAAGGGTGGCAGGTTACCCGGAATGTATTTGAACAGGGAGCGTGTCGAATGCACTTCTTCTTATACTTCACTAGTGTCTTATTGAAGATGTCAATTACGGATTGGAAATCTTCTCGCGGTTTCCTCAATCCATCCAGAACGAGGATTTTGGAATCATTTAAATGGATCACAAGAAGGATCCAGTGGTTCCTACATACAAAGGGACGAGGGCAATTAACACCGAGTAAGGACAAATGGTAGGTGGAACGATAACTGCCTCACTTACTTAAAGTTGTAGGGCAGAAGAATCGTATTCATGTCCTGAAGCTTCACAAAGGAGTTGTACAGGTAGTCCAGCACCATTTTTTGGGACGTTGGGCCTCCATCAATCTGATTTGAATTGACAATCGCTGGATCGAGGAATGCTAGTTTGTTACAAGTCGCTCTGCATTCAAGCGCCCCCATTCTGCATAAGGAAACAAGTTAGACAACTTACAAAGGCTAATAAGGGTATGAACTTAGAAATACTAGCTAGGGATTCGAGTATGCTTACAATGCCCATATTTGAAGTATAGATACGTCTAGCTCCTCAGATTGTATAGCTGAAATAGTTCATCAAATGGGACCAGATTACACCATCGTCGTGATGAAAGTCCTCGTTCTTGTAAAAGACACCGACGTCTCCTTACCCTCCTTTGCCATCTGTAGGTACCACTCTTCTACCCTTCTCATCTGAGTGCATTTTGCAATGACGTTGCGATATTCGTCGGTGGTCAAAGGACCACCTACTTGGCTTCAGCTGCCAAAGGTGCCTTCGGAATATTGTCCATATCGAGACAAACTCTTCATTGCACTTTGGAGAAATTCTTTCTCATTCTTCTTGGTGTCTTTTGTGAATTGAGCCTTGGAAAAATCTTGCAATTTCTTTTACGGATCGTGCGTTGAAAGTCGAAATAGGTTGCTTGGGGTGGTGGCCTTGCCATGCGAATGAAGTAGTCTGTACTTGAGCCCGACACTTTCGGGGATGGCTCAGACTTTGTAGAAATAGTCGCTTTCTTGGCCTTCTTAAGGGTAGATGGTTAGAACATATCTGTAGATTTGCACAGTCGACCCCTCTTTTTGGGCTAGTCATCGGGAGCTCTTTGTCTTTGGCGGAGGAGACGGGCTCTTACATGGCACAGCGGTGGTGGAGTTGGCATTCTTTGGGGGAGCAGCGGAGGCCCGCTAGAGCTAGACCCACCATCGCTTGGCTCGTCATCACCATCTCCCAAAGGAAAGACAATGGACCTCTTGCGCCACACGATGACGTTGTGGATAGCTTCTCCAAGAGTGTTCACCCTTCCCTGGAGGAAATTCAAGGCTGGATGGCCCTATATGCTGCTCGACACGTCCTCCACTTCAACCCTTGAGTAGCCAGTTGGTATTGGATTACCGTGTATCCTTCCTCCCTCCACTACGGGATGTGCCATACCGCATGCCACCTCTATAGTGAGGTTTTGACTGCGGTGGCACATGCAACCTACATGCGTACGTGCTTGTGATTGCGTCACGGGGTGACGAGTCGTCTCCGGTTCTTGAGGAACCTCAATTGAAGCGCAAGCTGCTTTTCCTCCCTATTGGGTGGCTAAAGGCCAGCATCGCGCCAATCCCTTTGAAGTAAGCGGTGCCTCCATCTTCTGAACTTTTCCATTAGGACTCTCATCTATTCTAATTGGTCTGCGGAATTTTTATTACTTCGAGACCGGTATCTATGTACTGTCCTCGGGAAAACCTTCCCTCCATGAGTACGAGGCCTACTCCCTTGTGCGTCCGGATGCTCGCGTTCTCTAATGCAAGTGTGAGCTCATCTTTCTCCCTGCTTGGAACAAAAGAGCCCTCGAAGCACGATGATGCGCATCATGTAGCCTTCGGGACACTTCTTGTGAAGTTGGACACTTGTGTACCAACTCTTTGTATCAGTGATGCCCCTCGGGCGTATTGGTAATTCTTTCCTCGTTCGCACCAGTCCTTTGTCTCAATCTCGATCCCATTTTCCAACAGCTCTTCCTCCCTCGCTCGCCATTTATCTACGTTCTTGGCATAACCGCTACGGTCGAGACGATGAGGGAACAAATTTTAGCCGTATTGGCTTGATTCCTTTCGCTAACCTCCTTCGCCTCATCGATGTTCTATAGGCCACAAATTCATCCCGGAAAATGCGGCACCTACGATAATTGGGATCTTCAAAATTTGGTGTCGGCCCTTGTTTCACAAACTTCACTGGTAAGGTCCGTCTTGAACTTTCGGGCGCGCTCATCCTCTCAAGGGCCCTACGCTTTGCGAGTTCTTCGATCCCATGGGAAATTGGAATGTCGCTTCAACTTGTCCCAAGCAAGGTCTGTCTGCATGCAGTACCGTCCACTCCAATTGATCGGATCTTTGCTCTTCGATGTATCGGTACTTGATTGGGATGTCATCCTTCACGATGACACCTATAGCATTTGAGTATGGGGTGAGTACCGACGCAGGAGCTGTAGGGTTCCCGTCTGGATCTAACGCTGTTATAGTGTAAAGGCCCAAGGGCATCCTGGTTGGACCTCTCCCCCTTTTTGTCGATGAGGTCGGTATCACGAGTTCACAATGGCCGAAGGGGTACCCTCCTCCACGCTTTCAGGATTCAAGTTAAGAAAGCCACTTGGGCTACAGGACCACTTGTCGTTTTCTTCGAAAATTGCGAGGCCTACTATTATCTTGTTCACAGGACATTTTCTCACATTATAATGATCAAAAGTTTGAGAGTTAAAAAAATGCAGAAGGAAAGAAGAGGAGGGGAAACAAGAAGGAAAGAAGGAAAGAAGGAAAGAAGGAAAGATGGAAAGAAGGATTCAACGCTACAACTTCCTTTTAATGGAATATGACAACCAAAATCTGCATCGTACAACAATTAGCATCTACGAAATGATTAGCATTTCATAGGTAGAGTGTCTCGATGTTCAAGTTTTGATTTACATTACTTCAGAAAAAGGATATCATTATATAAGTAAATCATTAGCTGCAAAAAATTACAGCTGAAGTTGCACATAACCGAAAACAGCAAGTAGAATAGGCTAGCGAGTGCAATATGCATATAAGCATTTCCTTTTCGGGGAAAAACAACGAGCAATAACACAGAACCAGAACGTTGTTCAAAACCAGCAGCTGTTAATTGTTCTTAAAAAACTTTTACTTTTGAATTTTACATAGAAAAAACAACTAACCACTTTCATTCACAAAAACAGAAAGCTAATGGTACTTGCATATATTGTATTGTACATATAGCTAGCCGTAGTATACAATTTGTACAGAGTGTTGATTCCCATTATACATTGTATGAAGCTGACCAAAACCATGAGTGAGAATACCAAATAAATAAGGATGATATCTAACTATTTGTTAAGGAGCATTCCATTATGAACTTCAAAAGGACCACATGTTATTGTTTAGTGCATTAGAACATCTCTTCAACAAAAGGAAACGTAGAGGTATACAAACTTGAAAACTTATAACTTCATTCAGAAAGGAAAATGTGAAGGTATCAAGTAGCGGCTAGTTGTCACATGTCTCGGGGAAACTTGGTAAGGTATGTTTGCTCGAGTTGAACATTTATTCGGTTGCAGTCCAAAATGTTCACAACACATACATGGAGTAGCATGCCATGCCATCGAAATCGATTACACACAACACACGAATATGGATCTTTGTGGAGGGAGCAACGGCTTCTGTTGGTGGCCCACTTTTTTGTTTAGGGACTCAAATTTAGGATTAACTCATGGAAAGAAAGATAGGTCGTGCCTTAATAAATCCTAATTACAAAATCCCAAGAGATTGAATTTTGGGCGGTACTCTTGGTGATGCTCTAAATTCAGGAATTAATGCCACATCCTCAATATGTCGATCAAGAAACATATATATTACACATTCCTCTACCTAAACCAAATCCGACAACTCAAAATTTCACCATCTCTTTCTCTCTCCCACCATGGAAACCTAACCAACGGCTTTTACTACCTAAATTGGGGTTCCAATCCATGAACGCATAACTTGTACAAATTGTACAAACCATAATTCCAATAACATCAAGGCAAAGAAAAGATTACATGGGTGGAGGCCAGAGGAACTTACATCGGATTGTCGTAGATCGGAGTCCGGGTCGAAGTGCTTCGCGGCGGGCGGTGGGGCGGCCATCGGTGGAGGGATAGCGCCGGCCGGGAGGGTGTGAGAGGCGGCCGGAGAGCAACGGGCGGCGGTCGGACGGCGGATGTCGCCGGAGGACGGTGGTCGGATGGCGGATGTCGAAGGAGGGTAGGTGGCGGCATTTGGGCCGGTGGGCGGGCGGGTGCGGGCGACGGCGGCGGCGGGACAGTCGGAGCCAGGATGTCTTGGAGGACGGTGGTCGGACGGCGGATGTCGAAGGAGGGTGGGTGGGCGGCTATTTGGACCGGTGGGCGGGAGGATACGGATGACGACGGCGCTGGGCGGAGTCGGGGCGGTCGGAGGGTGGGCGGCGGATTTGGAATACGATGGCGCTGGACAGGTCGGAGGCGGTCGGAGGGTGGCGGGCGACGAAGTGCGGGTGGGCGGCTCTAGATAATATATGGTAACTTGATAAGTGTCGGCTCCCAATAACAAACCGGCACTTATTTGGATAAATAGGTGCCGGTTATTATTTAGAACCGGTACCTATTGGGGTAAATAGGTGCCGGTTATTATTTAGAAGCCGGTACCTATTTGGATAAATAGGTGTCGGTTGTTATTTATAACCAGCACCTATTATCCAAAACCCTAACTCATCGGTTCCACTTATCTTTTCCCTCATGCACCTAAAGTGCCAATGGGCACGATATGTATGCTACCATTGGTTCTATAATTCAATTTGTCTGTCCACATGAGACGACTTTCAAGGGTTATTTACAATAGGTAGAGAGAACGGGACTACATGCAAATATATTCATTCAGTTCCAAAATTACATATTCATGGTTGTTACAATCAAACTCCAACTTATAAGTCGATCACTATTACTCCTTCTTCATGATCAAATATATGGGGCTTTCTCCTCTTCTTCGTCTTCTTCTTCGTCTTCTTGACTTTCTTCACCTTCGTCTACATCTGTTGCGAAAGGTGGTAACTCGTCAATTTGATCGTAGCCTTCCTCATCGGTGATATTCTCAACTCCGACAATGTTTTGCTTTCCATTGAGAACTACGTGGCGATCAGTCACCGATGAAGGGTTCTTGACATAGAATACTTGTGTTACAGAGTTTGCGAGCACAAAAGGTTCATCTTGATAACCCACATTGTTTAGTTCCACGATGAACATCCCGTACTTGTCAATTTTCAAACCACTTAGAATTTTGACCCATTGACACTGGAAAAGTGGTACCTTCAGCGGTCCATACTCAAGCTCCAAAATTGCCTCTATATAGTCGTAGTATGTTTGTTTTACCCCATTACCGTCGAAGACATCTATACGGACACCACTATTCTGATATTTGCTCTTGGCATCCTGCGTTCTCGTGTAAAATGTATACCCATTAATATCATACCCTTGGAATGAATGAATAGTGCTCGCAGGCCCTCGGGACAAAACGTACAACTGGTCACTATCAGGATTCGCAGCCATGATATGCTTCTGTAACCAATCACCGAAATGCAGTCTATGCTGCTTAGCGATCCATGCTTCTGATTTGCCTGGGTTCTCGGTTCGGAGTGAGTTGTAATGCACATCAACAAATGGAGCCACCAAGGCCGACTGCTCGAGCACTGCGAAATGTGCTTGCCGTAGTGTTTCAAGGCTAGGAGCGAATATTGCTTTATGCCCTAAAGTCCCTTTCCCAAGTAGCCTGCCCTCGTGTCGGGACATTGGCACACCAATGGGACGTAGATCCATATAGTCGATGCAAAACTCAACCACCTCCTACTTTGCATAACCCTCTACGATACTCCCTTCGGTCGAGCTCATTACGCACATACTTTTTTATGATCCCCATGAATCTCTTGAAAGCTCACATGTTATGAAGATAAAGCGGCCGAGAATCTTTATCTCTTTCACGATATGTATCACTAGGTGAACCATTATATCAAAAAATGATGGTGGAAAACACATCTCGAGTTGGCAAATGGTCACGATTACATCGCACTGGAGCTTGTCTAGTGTGGTTGGATCGATCACCTTCGATATATAGCTTGAAGAACGAGCACAACTTTATGATTGGGTTTCGCACCATGCGGCAAGATGCCTCTAATCGCAACGAGGGAGTAGTTGTGTCATCGGCACGTGACAATCATGTGACTTCATGCCCATTATTTTCTTCTCTCTAATGTTGACAAGTCTTTTAACGTTAGCGGAGTAACCAGACGGGACTCGGACACTCTGCGAGGCACTCCAACAGGCTGATTTTCGGCGGCTGAGGGTGTAGCACGCGGGAGGAGGTATTGTCGGCCATTGGGACATTCTTGAGGATGTAGCTCAGGACGATGTTCATGTCTACGAGGTCTCTCCGGGATTTCAACGTATCCTTTGTCTTGCCAGGTATGTTCAGCAGTACTCCCATCAAACTCTCACATACATTTTTCTCAACGTGCATCACGTCGATTGCATGACGGACATCCAAATCTTTCCAATACGGTAGTTCCCGGAAGATAGATTTCTTCTTCCGGAGAGGCTTCTCACCACCCTTGCCCGCGCGCGTGTATTTGCCATGCCCCTTACCAAATACATGTTCAATATCTTTTACCTCTTCAAAAATATCTGCTTGTACGATGTGTCGGAGCTGTCCCCTTGTCCCTTTGTGCCATCAAAATCTCTTCTATTGCTACGGTACTGGTGACCGGCAGGAAGAAACCTCCGGTGGCACATGTACACGATCTTTCCAGTACCTCGGCCACGCTTGCGTGTCCCGCATGCACGCACACATGCACAACCACCTTTCTTGTTTGTCCGGATGTATTGCCAGCCCGAGGGTAATCTTGAATGGTAACTAACAATATTGCCCTTAAGGTGAAGTACTCTCTTTTGTAAGCATCCCACATCTGCACCCCCTGAACCCATAGTAACTGAAGATCATCTACTACTAGCCTAAAGTAGAGATCGATATCGTTGCCAGGTTGCTTGGGCCCTTGGATTAGCAGTGGCATCATGATATACTTGCGCTTCATGCACAACCATGACGGAAGGTTGTACATAACAAGTGCCCATGGCCATGTCTTTGTCTTGGCTTGCTCATGTCACGAATGGATTCATCCGTCGTGCTCGGCCCAAACCTTACATTCCTTATCTCGCGTGCAAAATTTTTGTACTTTCTATCTATCTTTCTCCATTGAGACCCGTCGGCGGGGTGCCTTATCATCCCATCCTTCTTACGTTCTTCGGCGTGCCACCGCATCATCTTTGCATGCTTTTTGTTTGCATACAGGCGCTCAATCCGAGGGATTATAGGAAAATACCATACAACTTTAATGGGCACTTTCCTCTTCTTTAGGACGGGGCCACCGCTGTCATCATCGGCATCGTCGTCGTTACCTCCACCCTTATACCGCGGTGCTCACAAGCCCGGACATGCATCCAGTGCATAGTCACCCGGTATAGGATACGATCATTTCGACATGCGTGAATTTTTGCACCTCCAGCCCGAGTGGACAAACAACCTTCTTTGCTTGATATGTCGTTTACGCGTGCGTGACCCGCTGGAAGGAGGTCTCGATCAATTGTAGAAGCTCTGTGAAGCTCTTGTCGCTCCGGCCGTTTGTTGATTTCATGCGCAGCAACGAGAGGACGACGTGTAATTTGGTGTGCTCCTCGTTGCAACCTGGATAAAGCGGTGTTTTGAGTCCTCCACCATGGCTTTGAACTTCTCGTATTGTGCTGTCATCGCTTATCTTGTCTCTCCATCCGCAACATCGATCCAACCCATCCGATTCGTCATTGTCGTATTCACCTTCGTCGGCGGGTAACTCCACATTGTCTTCATGCATTGCATCACCATGATTGTCCACACTTTGTCATTCTCATCTTCACCGTGATTGTCGACATGTGTGATTACGCATAAAACCTCTTGTTAGCGAGATGCTCATGAACTTGTTTTGCGAGGAAGCTGTCTCTCCTTCTGCAATCAGAACATGGACAATGCAAATATTCTGTCATGCTCAACGGCCCAGGGAACTCGTGGCCCGATCACGAACTTGGTTACTCCTGGCATACTCAAGGTACCCCGCTCGCATCGTTCATCCCTCCTTCATCCATTGGTCCTACGGGAATTTTTTAAAAATGTGACGTCTTCATATAAATGACATTATTTTATTTTGGTTACATAACTCTGGCGATAGTCTCTTCAAAGTTGACAATCTGAAATACTTTGAATTAAATAAAATAACACAAATGACATAAATGGTGTCATGCATCTACTAACATATACACACAAATCACAAAAAAATATCATAAAGAATCACGTACACAAATAATAAACAACTAAAATATACTAACCTTTAATTTTTACGAAAATTTTTGGCAAAACCTTCTCCCCTCTGTTTCGTTCTACACATGAAGACCGAATAAAAATGAGCTAAGTGGCTGAAAGGTGGCATTTATAGGTGGTCAAAATATAGGTGTCGGTTTTTAACAACAACCGACACCTATATTCTGGCTTACTGAGCGTAAGGAACCTTATAGGTGTCGGGTGAAGCGAAAAACCGGCACCTAACGTATAGGCGTCGGTTTTACTATTGACCCGACACCTATTTAGGACAAATAGGTGCCGGTTCCTTTTAAGAACCGCCACTTATACTATAGGTGCCGGTTTTACTATTCACTTAGAGACCTATTTGGCACTATAGGTGGCGGTTATTAACAAGAACCGGCACCTATTATTTACATGCTACCTATATGCATTATAGGTGCCGGATTTGTTTTAACCGGCACCTTTTGGAAGTGACACCAATGAGCCTTCTTGTAGTAGTGCATGACTCCTACCCTCTTTGGATGTAGTCATCATCACTAGCTTGGATATGACCTCATCGGCCAACCCCAACCGATTCGATGCGAAGTGCCAATATTCCTTCAAAACCAGGGCCATAGGAGGTTGGAATGGCTTCATAAGCCATAATATGGGTACTGGGTCGATAGGCCCTAGAGAGCACACTACCTTCCTGATTAAGTGGCTTGAATATTTTGTCTTTTGTGGTTCAAGTTGTGGCCCCACATCCAACTTGCAACATATAGCCAGAGCCCTTGTGACAAAGGAAAAAGTCCCCTTAGGCAAATATCTGTGGGGTATTTGTACCAAACCATGAACACAACATTGGCAAAGCTTGCGGTGATTCGATCATAGGAGCCGGAGGTCCATGGTGGTTTTACAACTATGGTTAACCCTCCTTACTCGGAAGACTTTGGGCGGCTTGCATTGTCGGATGGAGTTTCCATTAGCGCGACCAGCTGTGAATGAAGATGGAGAAGAAGTCACTACACGTCGGTGCATGTCATTTGGGGAGGCTTTGCACTTATCACGGCTCCAAATTGTCGGCTCAACTCCTTGGGCGGTTCACTAACTTCTATGATGGCTTCTCCAAGAACACGAGAACTGGTTCTTCTACTCAAATTATCAATACTTTGAGCTCCCCTTAGATTTTAACTTTAGTAAAATCGACTGTGAGGAATATGAAAAACAAAGGGAGATCTTCATCACTCTCATCACCCCTATATCCTTCCAATCGGTATCCACCGGGTAGGAACATCCCTTTGTCTTTGTTTACACCCAAAATTAGCACCTAGAGTTGAAATAGGAGAATTGCCAATATTTGAAAAATCTCTTGGTTTCCTCTAGAGGGCCCGTCGACCGCCATGTATGGGTCGAGGTCGGCCAGAACTAGGGCGAGTCGGACCGGCGACATGTGGATATACACTTTACCCGTACTCCGTGACTTTCTCAACACATGGAGGCGTGTCATGGCAAAGCCTTTCAATAACCTCACTTTGTCATGACCCGCTCCATGAACTTGAGCCCTCATGCACTCTAGACGTACACGGTTTCTAGCGGTGAGAGGAGTTACAGCGCTCGGGAAGGGATAGACTCACTAATTCTTTAAGTTGTGATTAAATCAAATTTCAGGTCAATGTTCCATCTGTAGGCTTCACCGCCCATTCTCACACAATTGAACCACTATGTAGGAGTACCGCCTCCGTTTGGCTATTTACACCGCTAGGTCTATACCCAATCGAGAAGTACGGTTATACTAGCTCGTTTCATGTTTATCTCATGGCTCGGTCCTCAATTGACAAGGGACGTCACTTGCCTTTTCTGGAATCCACCCAAATCATCCGGCCGCCCCAGTCTAAAACATTTGTTTCTTTTAGTTTTTAATCAAAGAATCATTTGATCATTGTCATGGCAATGTGGCGCTCATATCTCCACATGCCGTACATCAACCACTTTCCCTAAGGTAGTTGCCCAAGCATATAGCATTTGATAAATATGATTGTGCATGAATCTAAAATAGCATGGGCTAAGCATTTTGGAAAAATGACTTCGAACGCACGATACTGTAGTGTACAAAGAATAAACGAGTATTCAATATCAAGGCAGGGCATAACAAGTATGGGAGTTCATATGTATATAGCATGCATATTTGATTTTAAACAAACATAAGTTCGCAAATGGGTTCAACATGTTCAAAGGTAGTGATGACTTGCCTTGCTCGCAACTTTGTTGACCGGGATCCTCGGCGCACTCAACAGCTCCCTCGAACTCTATACATATGCGTGAAAGATCTGATTGAATTCCATTAGAATTCAAATAAAATCATCAAAATGCCAAATAAATCACAAAAACTGCTCCTAAAACTAGACTACGATTTAAGGTGAATTTAGGTTCGAGTTTCGATAGAATTCGAGCTAAAACAAGCATTATAATAAATTTTGGAGTTTTGTGTTTACCGATTCGATTAATTGTGAGGTGATAATATTCCAAGTTAATCCAATTTAAATTTTAGAAATATTATGATCGACGATTCAACAATATTATACCGAAAAGAAAATTATAAAACTCAAATTTTTATCGGCCGACAAGCCGGAGGGTTAAAGTCAATTAAATACAAAATAAACTACCCTAAAGCTTGATACTACTTTAAGTAATTTGAAATTTAAATTTAAATTTTAGAAAGAAATTCATATGATAAAATCAATATTTATTAACAAATTAGATTATAATTAATTTCTAATTAATTTGATGTGACAATTAAACTCTTAATGTTATTCAATATTTAGCCCATAATTATCCCTAAAATTTTATTCCAAAAAAATATATTTTTACCTCAAAACTTACTAAATATTTTTCCCAAAATATTTTTCCTATTTTCTTATTTTATTTTATTTTCTTCTTCTTCCTCTTTCTTTTCTTTTCTTTTTCTTTTTCTCTTCTCTTTTTCTTTTCTTCCTTTTTCTCTTTCTTTCAGTTCATCTTTCTCTTCTCCTCCTCTGTTTCTTCTTCCTTTCTCTTTTCTCCTTCTCTCTCTCGGTCGACCGCGCACGGGCACGCGAGGGTGGCGCAACCGGCGCGCACGGGGCACGCGTGGGTGGTACGGCGTGCGGTGGCGAAGAGGAGGAAAGGGGGACTCACGGGCGTGCGGGGTGAAGGGCAACGATGCGGCGGCACACAGCGGTGCTCGGCACGAGGGGAGAAAAAGAGAGGAAAGTGGGGGAAGGGGCGTGATGACGACGGAGAGGGGGCGGGGGGCAATTTATAGGCGGGGGAGGGGCAAGGGGGCGCGGGGTGGCGACGCATGGTGCGGCGCGGCGCACGCACGGGGAGGGAGGCGGGCGCCGTGCGGGCATGCGGGCGCCGTGCGAGGCGGTGTGGGCAGCGCGCGGCGTGAGGCGTGTGCACGCGGGGTGGGGGCCGGGCACGGCATCGAACACCTCGCGCCCATGAACGGTGCACTTTTTCTTTTTTCTCATTTTTTCTTTTTTTCGTTTCTTTTGCATCAACCCAATTAAATTAAAATACAATTTGGCCCCAAAATAAATTTAATTTAATTTTAAGTGTTTTCTCTGTTCCCAACTTTATTATTATATATTTTTAATATCATTTTTATTTATAATTTAATATATATATATTGTATTTTCCAAAAAAGTTTTGATCCAAAAATAAATTTTTATCAACCTTAGCTTTTCCCAATTGTATATTTTTAATAATTTTTATTTCTTGTATCCATTTGCAATTTCCTTTTCTTTTAGGGTTTTACGAAACCTTTAGAGCTTTTCCATCTTTTAAATAAATAATCTTTTTATTTATAACACACAACAAAACTCGCGAATAAGAGGCAAATAATTACGACAAGATGTAACAATTCAAAAGTTTTTGTAAGTTCCAAATTTTAAATTTTCGATTTTTAAGTCTTCGATTTTTAGGGTGTTAAAAACCTACCCCTTTAAGTAAATCTCGTCCCCGAGATTTCTTACCGGTTGTTGAGTAGGTGTGGGTATTCGGTCCTTAGAACACAAACCAAGTCATGGCGCATGTACAAAGTGTAATGAAACAATCACACCGTCAGGACGGACCTTTTCCTCGGCCTCTTTGATTATCTCGAGTCCAAACACGACTCGTTCACCGGTTTCTGACCACATCAATGGGGTTCGGCATCGCTAACCAAACAGGGCTTCATTTGGCAACATCTTCAGACTTGCTTGGTAGCTGTTATTGTAGGAGAATTCAGCGCAGGGTAGGCATCTTTCCCAATCCTTGGTAAAGTCCAACGCACAAGCTCTCGGCACGTCCTCAAGAACTTGATTTGTCCTTTCGGTACGCCGGTCGGTGCGGGTGGTAAACGATACTAAAGGCAAGGTGACTTCCAAGCGCCTCGTGAACTTTGCTCCGAGAAATGGGACGTGAATTGAGTAACGCGATCCGATATAATTCTTTGTGGTACTCCATGAATGCATATGATCTGGACATGTATAATTCTGCCAACTTAGCTCTACTATAATTGGTCTTAACGGGGATAATCAGGCAGTCTTGGTAAGTCGATATACGATCACCAAAATAGAGTCATATCCCGTGGCGAGTCTTGGGTAGTCCAACGATGAAATCCATGCCTATCTCATCCCATTTCCATTCGGGAATCTTGACTGGCTGCAACAAACCTGCGAGTCGTTAATGCTCGACTTTTACCCTTTGGCATAGATCGCATACGGCCACGTATTCAGCTACGTCCCTCTTCATATTGGGCTACCGTATTCCTCCTTTAAATCTGGTACATCTTCGTGCGCCGGGGTGTAGCGAATATGCTAATTCGTGTGCTTCCTTCAGGATCAATCCTCAAACCACCTTGCTTAGGCACGTAGATCCTTTTCTTATACCACAGGGTTCCATTGTTATCTGCGAGAATTCCTTGCGTGCCCAGCGGCCATGCGCTCTTTGATCATTTGGATTTCTCCATTATCCTTTTGAGCTTCTTTTATTTGAGTCCTTAGAAGAGGTTGGATTTCTAGCGAGTTTAATTCTCCATGAGGAATCAGGTGCAAGTTAAGTCGAGCCATTTCTTCTTGGAGTTCACTGGCCATGCCTTCCAGTCTCATATGGTTGCATTGGGCTTTATGGCTTAAAGCGCTACATTTGCCTTGCCGGGGTGGTAATGGATTCCTAGATCATAATCCTTGATCAATTCCAACCACCGTCTCTGCCATAGGTTGAGATTAGACTGAGTAAAGAAGTATTTCAGGCTTTTGTGGTCAGTGTATATATCAGTGATTCCGATTAGATAGTGTCTCCAAAATTTTAACGCATGAACAAGCTGTTTGCCAATTCCAAGTCATGTGTGGGGTAGTTTTCCTCATGGGGTCGTAGTTGTCTCGAGGCATACGCCACGACCTTTCCATCCTGCATCAATATGCTCCCAATCCTTGTCGAGACGCATCACGGTATATCACAAAGTCCTTATGGTTGTCGGGTAGGATTAAGATTGCGACGGTGGTTAACTTTTCCTTTAGTTGGTCAAAGGCTTGCTGACACTGCTCGGTCCAGGAAAATTTCTTCTCTTTCTTCAGAAGTTAAGTCATGGGTCGGGCTATTGTGGAAAACCCTTCGATGAATCTCCGGTAATATCAAGGCCAATCCCAAGAAACTCCGGACCTCTATTACCGACTTGGGTGCTTTTCATTCCGTGTGACTTCAACCTTGGCAGGGTCTACCGCTACTCCCCGGCTGAGATTACATGGCCAATAAAAGCGACTTCCTTAAGCCATAACTCGCATTTACTAAACTTGCTTATAACTGATGCTTTCGTAGCTTCTCCATTACCAATCGTAGGTGCTCCACATGTTCCTCATTGTCCTTGGAATAGATAAGAATATCATCGATAAACACCACCACGAACTTATCCAGATATTCTATGAATACTTTGTTCATTAGGTTCATGAAATATGCCGGGGCATTGGTCAATCAAAAGACATTACGTGAACTCATACAAGCCATAGCGCGTAGAGAACGTGGTCTTGGGAATATCTACGAACCTAATCTTTAGCGATGGTATCGACCAGAAGATCAATCTTCGAGAACACTTGGGCACCCTTGAGTTGATCAAATAAGTCATCGATTCGAGGTAATGAGTACTTGTTCTTGATGGTCACTTCATTCAACGATCGGTAATCTACACACATCCTCATACTTCCATCCTTCTTCTTGACGAACAACACCAGACTCCCCAGGGAGAAGAACTAGGGCGTACAAATCCTTTTTCTTGTAGTTCTCTGATTTGCTCCTTGAGTTCTTCTAGTTTGTTAGCCGGCATTCGGTAGGGTCTCTTTGATATGGGGGCAGTACCAGGCATTAGGTTAATGATAAATTCCATGTCATGGTTAGGGGGCATTCCGGGCTATTCCTCAGAAATACGTCCAGGGTATTCCCACTCACGGCATCCCGCTCATAGGTAGCATGGTAAATATTCCCGCGGCTCGCTCACATAGCATCGAAGTCTCGGTCCATGGCTATGTTCATTGGTGTTCCCATGGGGTGGATACACTTGACTTCCCTTCGGCCACAGTTTTTGACTTCTCGGTTCTTAGTCAAACAATCCATTCCAGTATGATATCAAGAGTTTGTGGCGGTAGTACCATAAGGTTCGAAAGAAATACCACGTCTCTAATCCGGATGGGCACGTTGATGCAAGCATGGGGTATGGTTATGTCTCCCGGGTGAATGCACTAACATGAGTCTCTTAAGTTCTACCGGTGTAGGTTGTGTTGTTTGCTTATTCATGATAATATGAACGAATGTGATGCTCTGGAATCAATTAAGACTTTAACTGGGGCAGAGTTGATAGAAAATATACCCATCAGCACGCTCTGATCTTTCTGTGCCTCTTCAGCACGCAAATGGTTCACTTGTCCGCGACAGAATCCAGTAGCAGACTCTTTGGGTTGTGGCGTCCTAAACAAACCGCATCCGTGGCAGGGTAGTTGTCCCACGTACGGCGTTGTATTGGCACCGGTACGAATAGGGAGTCTTTGCGTGGCTTGGGCGAGGTGATGGAGTAGTGCCCAAACTCTCCACAGTTGAAGCGGCTCACATTCTTCCTTCTAGGAGCAGCGGGGTCGGTGTCGGAGTATGGAGCCGGGTTGCGGTCGGCTGCTGACATTGCGGGTGCGAGGGACGGCGGTTGCTATGACGGTTGGTTTCCATCCGGATGGGGTGGCTCCCTTGGGGCCGAGACGCTCCCGAAGTGGGCGGGTCATAGCGAGTCTCCTTTGCGGTTATTCTCCACCATCTTCTAGTCATGCTCCAGCCTCACAACCTTGTTGATCAAGCTCTGGAAATTGGCATGATCCTGTCCAATCATAGGTCCTTGCAACTCATCATTCGGTCCCTCGATAAACTTGTCGATCTTCTCTTCTTCATCCACTAAGTCGCTGGTTGCGTAGCGGGCAAGTGGGTGAACCCGTTTAGGTATTCTTGCACGGTGGTGTTTTCTTGACGCGGTCTCCTGAACTCATTCTTCTTCATGCGCATCACTGCTGCAGGTACGAAGTCCTCGCGAAAGGCGACGGTGAACTCTTCCCATGTTGGTTCCGCAGCATCCTCTGCTCGTGTCTCCTTATATGTATCCCACCAGTCACTAGCAGGTCCCTCCAGTTGGTTTATGGCGAAGATCACTTTGTCGGCTTCGCGCACACACACAAGGGTCAACTTTTTCTCTATGATGCGTAGCCAATCCTCTGCATCCATAGGTTCCTCTGCCGTAGCGAAGGTGGGTGGCTTGGCTCTCATAAACTCGCCAAAGTTTTGAGCTTCCACGGCCTCCTTGATTGTTAGCGATGGCCTACAACAACTGGGTTTGTACAGTCATGACCTCAGCCAAAGTGGTGGGGTTGGGCTCTGCTGGGTTCTCGTTGGCGGCCTATGCTCGACGTCGGTGAACCATCTGTAGAGCGTAGATGAGTAAGAGACTTGACCTACAAAGGTCTCGATCCTATTCGTTTTATTTTGGGTTGGTTAAGGTGATCTTTTATGGGGCAAGCATGGTGGAATAAACTCATTCATAACATAACCACAGAACATTACATAGGTCCATAGTTAATACATCAATAGCAGATACAACAGACTCCACATATGCAGTCCCATAGAATACAATGCAAAAGCTAACATCGAACTACAACCATCACTACTAAGGGGGAAGGGTGTGGTCCTTGCTGTCCAAAACCATCCAAAGCAAGACCAAAGCCAGTGCAGACCTCTCATCTAGTCGTTCAGCCCCATTGCCGGGGAACCGGGTGCGGGAAGTGGGTGGTCCTTGGCGGATGCAAACCGAAGTCCCCGTGGCTCGAAGTGGTCGCCTCGGAGTCGGTCTTGAACTTCTTGCCCCTGGGTGGTGCTCTTGCGGGCGATCGTGTGAGTGATGGGTCCTCCCGCAAAAGGTGATGCGGTAAGCAGGAGCCTCTTCCTCCGACGGATCTGTGATGCTGGGCCCTCTCTCGACCTCCTCTGGATCTGACTCAATCTTTGGGTCGGTGTCAATCTGGATCGGGATCTCCACTCCAAAACTGGGCTCGGATGGAACAGCTATGGCTATTGATGTGGGCTCGACTATGCAGACGACACGGCGAGTTGCGATAGGATCCACCGGGTAGGAGTCCGGACTCGGTGCTCGGCATGTCCACCTCCTCCCGTAACGTGTGGAAAGTTGCCGGGCACGACGGAGTGAGGGAAGTAGTAGTGGTCGCTAGCCGTCTTTGGGGTGGTGGCGGTGCGGTGGAAGTAGAGGCAGCTGCGGTGGTAATCGAGGCCCATGCGAATTGCTCCTCCAGCGGCCGACTTGCCTCTGGCTCTTCCTTAGCTGTTCCTCACGGGTGACCATGGCCTCACCACGGGCGACGCTTGGTCGAGAGCTAATCATACGTGTGCTAGTAGGCCTGGGTGGGCCTTCGGCGGGTTGACCTTCTTGCCACGGGCGTGGTGCTCCTCCTTGAGCTCGCTCATGCGTCTCTGCGCTCGTCGATCTCCGGTAGTGCCTCCTCATAGCAGTCGTCTGCGGCCTCAGCCCATTGGGACAGACGGATCACCATGGAGTTGTAGCAGCACGGGGTAGCCTCCACAGTGCAAACGGAGTTGCCCTCCTCCCGATACGGGTGATGCGCAAACTCAGTCCTAGTCAACTCAGCCCTATGGATGGCGTTAAGATGAAGGAATGCCTCACGGGTAGAGTCCTGAAGTGCGGCCTCCACCATTCACGCCGGTAGCGTGTCCTGAAGCAGAACTGTGGCTCACTACCAACGCGAGACTCGATTGCTACGGTAGCCTCCCACTCGGCATGGTCTTCGGTACCGAACCTCCTCCTCCTGTAAGTGGGTGACTCCGGGTATCTCAGGCACCACATCAGTTGCCGAAGCTGCGAAATGTATCCATCCTCTCGTGGAACCTCAAGCTCCCAGGCTCCGATCTGACCTTGTCCTGACATTTGTTTTTAAGACAACCGAGTTAGGGAGAAGTGGGAGTAAAATAAGTTTTGTAGAGAGACAAGGGGCAAGAGTATAAGGGAAAACACATTTTGTTTTGTAGGCATAATGTTTTTATTTTCAAAACAATCCTAGATGGGGATTTATCCCTTTAGCCAACTATAAAGGGGGTGGGGCGCCGTTGGTCTTATCCTACAGTCGCACACTCTGATACCAGCTCTGTAGACCCTCGTTTTTGTAATAGGAATCAATCTTGTTCATAGTACCATTTCCCTGGATCGAGTAGTTTGGTACCCACGAATACATTGCTGAATCATCAAGTGCACGATACATCCATCGCCTTATGCAAAATATTACAATATAGAGCCCGAAGGCAAAGTCTAGAACATAGGACCAAGCGGTGGAATACAACCAAAAGAAAATAGATAAGGTAGCGGCACGCTATTGCCACTGAGCAACGACCGAGCTAAGACCTCTGGACACCTTCATCCTCCAGACCCTCCTGGTAGTACGCATATGGGTCTTCAGGTTCTTCATCGCTCACATCTGAATGTTTGTGCGTATAGCAAGGGTGAGTACCAACCGTACTCAGCAAGCCAACATAACAACGATGCATATGATAGGGGATAATCAAGGAGTGATTGTGGTTCTTTTGCATAAAGCCGGTTTACAATTCTTTTTGCAAGCCTAAGACCTAAGACTGATCAAGTTTTATTTCCATAGTACATTTAAATCAGCGACGGTTTTGTCCACCATCCATTGTGATCCCAAGGATAGCTTCCCGCCACTGGATCGTTATGATTTTCTGGGGTCTACCTGAAGGGTTACGCGGAGGCTACGCTAGCCGAAAACAAAAACTTTTTACCGCGCAAACCAGGAACACTTGCAAGTAAGGGTCGATAGATCGTTACCGATTGGAGTGTGCAGCGGAAATAGCCAATCAGGGCAATCCGATCTGGAACGTGTGGCCGATTCCCGCAAGCGGCAAGCCGATACCGGGAACGGCGTTCGCCAATCGTCGATTCGAATCTGCGGCCGATCCGAGTCGTCCGTGTGTTCTCGCGCCGCTCGATCGCTCGACCGCGCGATTCGAACACAACCAATCAACAGCGCGCAACGTAGCAGCGCCTCTACCGGTATCCACACGTTCGGGGACAGAACACCGAACACCCGTGTGCTAGCACGCGATGCAAGGCTAGGGTTTGGCTCGAAAGTGGGGAGGGTTTCCGTGGAGATTGATCTCGGCGACTTACATTGCACGTGACGCAATTGATGTGTCGCAGCTCTCCACCCCTCCCTCTTTTATATAAAGTTGGCCGACTAGGACTAGTGGCCGATCAGGACTCTATTTTGAATCGGATCCTATCCGAATCTCACGAGTTGGCCGCCCATACGTCGTAAGCCCATAGGACTCTATCCGATCGGATCCCTATCCGATCGAGCAGTATCCGAGTCCAACTCGAATGCCTGTTCTTATCCCCTTAAGCGTGCGACCCTGTAGGTTCAAGTATACTCGGTTTCGGCTATAGTCTAACTTAGCCGATCGTCGGCTCGAGTCCAACTCAGCCGGCACGTCACGACGGCACCTAGCGGCACATATTGACACCATAGTATACAAGAATATAATATCGGCTACACGACACATGTAATGTGTACACAAATCCCTTTGCCTCACGATACCGGTTAAGCTATAGGCAAGATGTGTGCCATCCCTTCAATAGCTTAACCATTTCACTCGAACCGTATTGGATTATCATCGTTGATTGACTCCTCAATCAACTTAGCATGGCCATGCATTTCCATAATCCATTACCTCGAGGGCCGAGAGATATCTCTCCAAAGGAGGGGCAAATTCCATCTTGATCACTCACATCCCACTCCATGTTTCATAGCAAACCCGAAAACTACCTTTATAACTACCCGATTACGGAATAGCGTTTGGTAGTCCCAAAGTAGGCTAGTACACATGTTGGAATCCATGGTGATCTCGGGTCTAAGGACTTTGTACCAACACTACACGAGACCAACTAATGGCACATTAATTCTGTAGTGTCTCATGGTGGGTCTATCCAACAATGTGTTCTCCAACACATGTGTCCATGTTTATTGATTTGGTATCTCCATACCCATGATCTATGAGACATGATCATCAATCAATAAACATGCCGATCTTAGAATCATATTAGTTCCAATAATATGATATATGATCGAGGATCATTTAGAAATAGATTCATACATATCGAGTCTCATAAATAAGTCACATACTTATTGATCAATACAAGATGTCTATTTCATAGAACTGAATAACACTTTATTCATAAATACATAAACATTGACGTGATATCCAACATCTCCATGTTGCCTCTAGGGCATATCACTAACAATCTCCCACTTGCACTAGAGTCAATCATGTAAGTATCTAATACCCATTGCTCTTGTGTGCGCCTCATGCTTTGGGTGAGGGAGAGGTTTTGTCGGCGGATCGGCTATGTTGAGATCCGTGTGCACTTTGCATATCTTGACATCACCTCTGTCCACTATCTCGCGGATGAGATGATATCGCCGAAGTATGTGTTTGGACTTCGATGTGACCTCGGCTCCTTGGCTTGCGCAATGGCTCCACTATTATCACAATAGAGAGACATTGGACCAGTCGTACTAGTCATCACACCAAGCTCGAAGCGAATTTCTTGATCCAAACGGCCTCCTTTGCGGCTTTCGAAGCGCAATGTACTCGGCCTCCGTTGTAGAATCGCAACGGTATCTGCTTGGAACTCTTCCAGTGTTGCGCCTCCGTTCGAGGCAAAACACGAACCCGGTGCGATCTATAATCATCCTTGTCTGTTTGGAAGCTAGCATCGGTGTAACCACTTACATCAAGCTCTTCTTCACCTCCATAGACTAGGAACATATCCTTAGTTCTTCTCAAGTACTTAAGGATATTCTTTACGCGATCCAATGACCTTCACCGGATCGGCGGTATCTGCTCGTAGCACTCAAAGCGTACGAGACATGCGGGCGTGTACAAAGCATGGCATACATGATGGATCCAATTGCCGAAGCATATGGAACCATACCCATCTTATTCCGCTCATCATGTGTGCGAGGACACGATTCTTGCTAAGATTAATGCCATGTGACATGGGCAAGAAACCTTTCTTGGAATCATGCATGTTGAACCTTTTCAACACCTTGTCAATGTATGTACTTTGGCTTAATCCAATTAGCCTCTTGGATCTATCTCTATAGATCCGAATGCCCAATATGTATGCTGCCTCCCATAAGTCTTTCATGGAAAAACTATTTTTCAATGAAGACTTGACGGATTCTAGCATAGGGATATCATTTCCAATCAACAATATGTCATCCACATATAAGATTAGAAATACAATTGCGCTCCCACTGACCTTTTTGTAAACACAGGCCTCTTCTTCATTTTTGATGAAACCAAACCCTTTGATTACTTCATCAAAACGAATATTCCAACTCCGAGATGCTTGCTTCAATCCATAAATGGATTTCTGTAGCTTGCATATCTTTCCAAGCGATTCTGGATCGACAAAACCTTGAGGTTGTATCATGTATACATCCTCGCTTAGGTTTCCATTTAGGAAAGCCGTTTTGACATCCATCTGCCATATCTCATAATCGAAATATGCAGCAATCGCTAGGATAATCCGAATAGATTTAAGCATTGCGACGGGCGAGAAGGTTTCATCATAATCAACTCCTTGAATCTGTTTAAAACCTTTCGCCACCAATCGCGTCTTATAGATGTGAACATTTCCATCCATATCGGCCTTTTCTTAAAAACCCATTTACACTCAATGGTTTTGACACCATCGGAGTGGATCAACCAAGTTCCAAACTTGATTGTCGTACATGGATTCTATTTCGGATTTCATGGCTCCAAGCCACTTGTTGGAATCGGGTCCCACCATCGCTTCCTCATAGGTCTTAGGTTCATCGTTGTCCAACAACAATATATCACGTTGTTCCGCACCTGTGTACCTGTCAGGCGCACGACGTGATCTTTCAGACCTCCGTGGGGCTGGTGTATCTACAAGCGGTGGCGCAACACTTTGCTCCTCTGTTGTGGTTACGTGTTATTGAAACATTTTACGGTGTTTCTTGAACTTCTTCAAGATGCACCCTGCTCCCACTAACCCTTCTTGAAAGAAACTCTTTCTCAAGAAGACACCGTGTCGGGCGACAAACACTTTGCCTTGTTCCCAGATTATAAAAGTAATATCCCTTAGTTTCCTTAGGATATCCCACAAAGAAGCACTTGTCGGATTTGGGTGTGAGCTTGTCGGTCGGTAAGCGTTTTACATAAGCTTCGCATCCCCAAATTTTGAGAAAAGACAAACTAGGGGTTGCCCTGTCCATATCTCATATGGTGTCTTTTCAAGCGACTTAGATGGAACTCTATTTAGTGTGAGCGCAGAGTGTTTCAAAAGCATATCCCCGAAGGATAACGGAAGATCACTTTGGCTCATCATCGGCCGCACCATGTCCAACAAGGTGCGATTTCTCCGTCGGACACCCCATTCCATTGTGGAGTTCTGGCGGAGTCAGCGTGGAACAATTCCACAATCTTTCGGATGATTACCAAACTCTTGGCTCAAGTATTCTCCTCCACGATCGATCGTAGAAACTTGATTGTTTTCCCTAAATGATTCTGTACTTCATTACGGAATTCTTTGAACTTTTCAAAGGATTCGGACTTATGCCTCATTAAGTAGATATAACCATATCTACTAAAGTCATCGGTAAAGGTAATGAAGTACTGATAACCACCTCTAGCCGTTGAGCTCATTGGTCCACATACATCAGTATGTACGAGTGCCAACAAGTCACTTGTTCTCTCACTGTGCCCCGTGAAAGGTGCCTTTGTCATCTTACCAAGTAAACAAGACTCACATGTCTCAAATGATTCAAAATCAAAAGAGTGAAGCAATCCATCCTTATGGAGCTTCTCCATGCGTTTCTTATTTATATGGCCTAAGCGACAATGCCAGATAAACGTGGGGTTTATATCATTAGAGAGTTGCCTTTTTGTATTAATGTTATAGATGGGAGATGCTTCAAGATTCAAAACGTATAATCCATTCACCAATGGAGCATGAAAATAGAACATATCTCTGAGATATATTGAACAACCATTGTCATTGATCTAAAATCATATCCTTCCGCTTGCAAACATGAAGCGGAAATAACGTTTTGACATAGTGTTGGAACACAATAACAATTATTCAATTCCAAAACTAATCTGAAGGTAGATGAAGTGGTGCTTGTGCCGACGACAGCGTAGCAACGCTTGCTCCATTGCCGACACGCGGGTTCACCTCGCCCCTTCTCAATCCTCTACTTCTTCTCATTCCACTGCAACGATTTGCAAATATGAGCTGCGATCCGGTATCAAATACCCAAGAGTCGGTAGGTGAAGTAGCAAGATTAATGTCTATAACATTAATACTGAAGCAGAAGTCGTACTTTGCTTCTTTTTGAGATCCTCCATGTACTTCTTGCGGTTCCTCTTCCAGTGGCTGTCTCCTTGCAATAGAAGCAAACGGCATCGATGCCGCCTGACCCCTTCTTGCCCTTCTTTGCATTGGAGGCACTCGCGATCTCATCGGGAGTTAACTTCCTCTTGGTGCAAAGTTTCTTGACAGGTGGTTTGCGCTTAGCCTTCTGCATCATCATCACATGATGACCGTTTTTCTGGATACTCTCCTCAGCTGTCTTTAGCATCCCATGCAATTCAGCCAAGGTTCTATCCATATTGTTCATGTGATAATTCAATATGAATGGCTCGAAGCTCGGAGGGAGCGGCGGAGAATCACATCGGTAGCCAACTCTTGGCTAAGGGAAAACCTAGTTTTCAGACTCTCAATGTAGCCAATCATTTTTATCACATGCGGACGCGGGATTCCCCTCAACAAGCTGCACGCAAACAAGGACTTTGAGGTGTTGAACCTCTCGGCCCGAGCTTGGTTCTCAAACATACCACGCGAGTCCACGAATAATAGTGTGAGCATCGTTGCTCTCATATTGCTTCTGAAGCTCAGGGGACATTGTAGCAAGCATGAGACAGCTTATATCTAGGGCATCATTAGTGTGCTTCTCATAAGCCCTCCGTGCAGTTGCGGTGGCATTATTTGGCAAATCCTCGGGATAGGGTACTTCAAGAACGTACTCCTTACGCTCTTGCTTGAGAACAATTCTCAAGTTGCGATACCAATCCATAAAGTTTGTTCCATTTAATTTTCCTTTTCGAGAATAGATCGCAAATTAAAGTCTTGGGTGTAGTATTAGCCGCCATTTATTCTACAACGAGAAAAAGCAAAGTTTAGCACAATGTTTATGCTATGTCTATTGTTAAACAATTTAACATTAGACTCCCATTACGTATTTTCCACCTTCCCTCTAGGTTACGTATTGGGTCAAGATCCACATGTTAGTTAATTTTCTAGTGAGCTTTGGCATCAACTTTGCTAGAAAATTAGTAACATCGTAAGCAACACCTTGCTAATCACATCTCTATGTGACTCTTGTTGTTGGTGTGGCATCTCCATGCCCCGGCCCAAACCTATGCCCCAAGGCCCAAACATTTTGATAGCCTTGTTAAGTAAACCAAATGCTCTGCATGTATATGTCGACATATACCCCCTCGTGTTATGATAGAGAATGGCACTGCTTGCTTTGGCGGACCCACCATTGCGAGCATAACGGTGGCC
Source organism: Oryza australiensis (assembly GCA_019925245.2). Classification (NCBI taxonomy): domain Eukaryota; kingdom Viridiplantae; phylum Streptophyta; class Magnoliopsida; order Poales; family Poaceae; genus Oryza; species Oryza australiensis. The sequence goes on from JAIFGZ020000516.1 coordinate 1,120,741, forward strand.
AGTGCAACATTTGGAAGGGCATCATTACTACTTAATTTTGCGAGGGATGCTATCCTATCAAACAAACATATCACATATGAAAGCAAGAAGAATAGCATATAGTGAAATAGTATGGCCCCTTCACATGGTGATCTCCATCTCCATGCCGGTGTAAGAGGATCTCCATCTTCATCACCGTTCTTTCGAAGTGCCGAATGCTTGATTTCTTCAAACTAAGCTACTACTATAGAAGCTCTAATTGAAGATTACATCGACTCACAGGTCGTGAAAGAATATTACAAGCATTGCACGTATGAAAGAATATTACAGGGATTGCACATATGAAAGAATATTACATGCATCACATGCATCTCATACATACAATAGGGCCATACCATCTCAAAGCATTCTCGCAAAAACAAGTTAGGCGTAGAAACGTTTTCTACATATCGCGAGAGATACGGCATCGAGACGACCTATAAGGGGTACGCACACGGCTGGGGGGCGCGCCGAGAACACCACACGAAATTCATAGATCCAATCTATAATCGCTTACGGAAACCATGTCGGCATAATCATATTATGCGTCCCGATACACTATCAAGGGAGATGGTTTGCGTAGGCGCGGCGACTAACAAGATCGGACTACGAGATAGCTTCGGCATAATCACATTATACCGTTCCGATACACTATCAAGGAACGCTATCTCGAAGCCGACTCAAACCGAGTTCTATGGATATTGCTTCGACGTAATCACATTACGCCGTTCCGATACACTATCAAGGAACGCATTACCATGAACTCTCCTCAACAAATCCGTAAAACCGATTGATCTAATCAACCGTGCGCAAAACTTGTTCCAGATCAATCTAAAACCCGAACTAAGCAAGATTAGCTCGATACCCTTGAAGGGTTACGCGGAGGCTACGCTAGCGAAAACAAAAACTTTTACCGCGCAAACCAGGAACACTTGCAAGTAAGGGCCGATAGATCGTTACGATTGGAGTAGAGTGCGCGAAAATAGCCAATCGGGGCAATCCGATCGGGCTGTGTAGCCGATTCCGAGGAGACAGCCGATTCGATTCGCCAGTTCTCGTCCCGATCGAGTCGTCCGGCGCGTTCTCACGCCTCGCTCCGTGCGCCCGACGCGGCCGATTCCACCAGCCGATTGCGAACACCGGCAAATCAACGGCGCGCAACGTAGCGAGCGCCTCTACCGGTATCCACACGTCCGGGGACAACGCCGAACACCCGTGTGCTAGCACGCGATGCAAGGCTAGGGTTTGGCTCGAAAGTGGGGAGGGTTTCCGTGGAGATTGATCTCGGCGACTTCACATTTGCACGCGATGCAATTGACGTGTCGCGACTCTCCACCCCTCCCTCCTTTATATAGAGTTGGCCGACTAGGACTAGTGGCCGATCAGGACTCTATTTTGAATCGGATCTCATCCGAATCTCATAGAGTTGGCCGCCCATACGTCGTAAGCCCATAGGACTCTATCCGATCGGATCCTATCCGATCGAGCCGTATCCGAGTCCAACTCGAATATCTATTCTATCCCCTTAAGCGTGCGACCACTGTAGGTTCAGGTATACTCGGTTTCGGCTATAGTCTAACTTAGCCGATCGTCGGCTCGAGTCCAACTCGGCCGACCAGTCATGCGCGGCGCCTAGGAGCACATATTGACACCATAGTATACAAAAATATAATATCGGCTACGAACTGTAATGTGTACACAAATCCCTTTGCCTCACGATACCGGTTAAGCTATAGGCAAGATGTGTGCCATCCCTTCAATAGCTTAACCATTCACTCGAACCGTATTGGATTATCGCATGTTGATTGACTCCTCAATCAACTTAGCATGGCCATGCATTTCCATAATCCATTACCTCGAGGGGCCGAGATATCTCTCCAAAGGAGGGGCAAATTCCATCTTGATCACTCACATCCCACTCCATGTTTCATAGCAAACCCGAAAACTACCTTTATAACTACCCGATTACGGAATAGCGTTTGGTAGTCCCAAAGTAGGCTACTACACATGTTGGAATCCATGGTGATCTCGAGGTCTAAGGACTTTGTACCAACACTACACAGAGACCAACTAATGGCACATTAATTCTGTAGTGTCTCATGGTGGGTCTATCCAACAATGTGTTCTCCAACACATGTGTCCATGTTTATTGATTTGGTATCTCCATACCCATGATCTATGAGACATGATCATCAATCAATAAACATGCCGATCTTAGAATCATATTAGTTCCAATAATATGACATATGATCGAGGGATCATTTAGAAATAGATTCATACACATATCGAGTCTCATAAATAAGTCACGTACTTATTGATCAATACAAGATGTCTATTTCATGGGCTGAATAACACTTTTTATTCACGTGATATACATCTCCATGTTGCCTCTAGGGCATATCACTAACACTACCCCTTCTTGCATTATCATCCCATCACATCTCCAGTGAAAAACTTGTCCGTAGCTTGCACGGCTATTCGAATAGATTGGGCATATTACTGCAACACAGTGACTTGCTCAAAACATGAGCCAAAGTCCCAACACATGAAACGCGTCCAAGCAAAGCCTTTCAATAACTTCACTTTGGCGTGCAGCTCTATGAACTTGAGCCCTCATGCACTCTAGCCATACACGGTTTCTAGCGGTGAGAGGAGTTAAGCGCTCAGGGAAGGGATAGATTCACTCATTCTTTAAGCTGTGATTAAATCAAATTTTAGTCCAATGTTCCATCTATAGGCTTCCCGCCCATTCTCACACACAATTGAACCACTATGTAGGAGTACCGCCTCCGTTCGGCTATTTACTCCGCTAGGTCTATACCCGTTCGAGAATACGGTTGTATGGCTCGTTTTTATGTTTATCTCATGGCTCGGTCCTTATTTCACCGGGGACGGCACTTGCCTTTTCCGGAATCCACCCAAATCATCCAGCGCCCCAGTCTAAAACATTTGTTTGTTTTAGTTTTTCATCGAAGAATCATTTCATCATTGTCACGGCAATGTGGCGCTCATGTCTCCACATGCCGTATATCAACCACCTTCCTAAGGTAGTTGCCCAAGCATATAGCATTTGATAAATATGATTGTGCATGAATCTAAAATAGCATGGGCTAAGCATTGTCGAAGAATGACTTGGAACACATGATATTTTATGGTACAAAGAATAAACAGTATTCAATATCAAGGCAGGGCATATAACAAATATGGGAGTTCATATGTATATAGCATGCATATTTGATTTTAAATAAACATAAGTTCGCAATGGGTTCAACATGTTTAAAGGTAGTGCCTTGCTCGCAACCTTGTTGGCCAGGATCCTCGCGCACTCAACAGCTCCTCGGACTCTATACATACGCGCGAAAGATTCAATTGAATTCGATTAGAATTCAAATAAAAATCATTAAAATGCCAAATAAATCGCAAAAGGCTCGTAAAACTAGACTACGATTTCAAGTGAATTTAGGTTCGAGTTACGATAGAATCCGAGCTAAAAGCAGCGAGTTATAATAAATGTTGGAGTTTCGTGTTTACCGATTCGATTAATTGTGAGGTGATAATATTCCAAATTTTATTCCAGAAAAATATATTTTTACCCCAAAACTTCCTAAATATTTTTCCTATTTCTTATTTTATTTTATTTTCTTCTTCTTCCTCTTTCTTTTCTTTTCTTCTTCTTTCTCTTCTCTTTTCTTTTCTTCCCCTTTTTTCCCTCTCTCTTCCCTGTTCATCTTCCTCTCTCCTCCTCTGTTTCTTCTTCCTTTCTCTTCTCTCCTTCTCTCTCTCGGCCAAACCGCGCACGGGCACGCGAGGGCGGCACGGCGTGCGAGTCGGCGCACGGGGCACACGTGGGTGGTGCGGGCGCGGCGCGGGTGGTGAGAGAGGAGGGAAGGGGGTACTCACTAGCGACTTGCGCGGGGTGAAGGCGCGACGATGCGGCGGCACGCGGCGGCGCTCGGCACGGGGGAAAGGAGAGAAAGTGAAGGAAAGGCGGCGGTGAGGATGGAGAGGGCGCGGGCGATTTATATGCGGCGGCGGGCGGGGAGGGGGTGCTCGAGGGCGCGGGGCGGGGACGCGCGGCGCGGGAGTGCGGGCGCGGGGCCACGGTGCCGGAGGCGTGGCGTGTGCGCGGGTGGGGGCCGGCATGGCGTCGAACACGGCGCCCATAAAAGTGCACTTTTTCTTTTTCGATTTTCTTTTCTTTTTATGTTTCTATTGCATCACCCCAATTAAATTAAAATACAATTTGGCCCCAAACTAAATTTAATTTAATTTTAAATTTTAATCTTTTCCTAACTTTATTATTATTATATATATTTAATGTCCTTATTATTTATAATTTAATATATATATATATATTTGTATTTTTCAAAAATAATGTTTTGATCAAAAGTAAATTTTTATCAACCTTAGCTTTTCCCAATTGTATATTTTTAATAATTTTTATTTCTAATATTCATTTGCAATTTCCTTTTCTTTTAGGGTTTTCGAAACCTTTCGACTTTTCCATCTTTTAAATAAATAATCTTTTATTTATAACACGCAACAAAACTTCGCGAATAAGAGGCAAATAATTACGACAAGATGCAACAATTAAAAAGTTTTGAAAGTTCTGAATTTTAAAGTTTTGATTTTTAAGTCTTCGATTTTTAGGGTGTTATAACTTGTGAGAGGCAAGACCAACCCCTATTTAAGGGCCAAGGCCGGTTCAATTGGAAAGACACAAGCAACCCCCAATCTCTACAATCGAATCGTTCTTTTACTTTTACTTCTCAGCCATGTTTTCTACTTTACCCTAGTTTAGTCCATCTTTTTCTATTTGCACGTAAACCGTCCGCCGCCGCTGCAAGATTATGACATCACTTTGTAGGTTTGTCCGAAAACCTTCTGTTTGCCCACGAGCGTGTAGTCGTCCTCATATCGATCTAAATCAGCCTATAGGCTGATTTTGATATCTAAATCGGCTCTGCTAGCCGGTTTAATCTACAAAACCCATCTTGGTTTAGTTTTTGCTAGATTGAGGTGGTTGGCGACTCCATATCACCGCAAGGCATTTAGGTATCTCGATCATGATTCTCTTTTGCCAAAAAAGTTGCCAACACGATTTTTGACGACTCCAAGCAGGGAAGAAATTTATTTGGCCATATTACGACCAAATTCTTGATATACTACCGTCAGTCATCATCGGTTTAGTTTTCTCGCAAAATTATTTTGATTCAGTGATATTTGCGATCAATGGCAAGCAACAATCGGATTGCTTGGTAAAAGCCAATCTGCGCTCTTGCGCACGTGTGGCCAAAAAGCAAAATCAAATCTAGATCGGTTTATAGGAATCGATCAACACCTTGATCAGAAAAGCCTCACACATATACTACAACAGACTTTATTCATTGATTTTGGTGAAGTTGATTAGTGCACATTGTTCGTACCTAAAGAAAATTCAAGACCGTATATTAATCTATTCGGTCAATTTTCGGATTATGAGCTATATGGACGAAATTAATCAAGGAATTTCTTCATCAACCATGATGAACGGGAACGAGATCGACGAGATCACATTGAAGGTGGATCCATCCAATGTCATGCACATCTCATTGGATGATCTTGATGAAGGCAATAACGAGAGGAGATGATGATGAGATCGTGCATCGGGACCTCTCAAGGTGTGATTCTCAAGCCTGGACCTACTCCTAAATTCAAGGTAACCTCCAATCCACCCGATCCATCTATTGCTATTCGGAAACATATTGATTAGTGGGTAGATGCATCTTTTAGCGCTTGTATTGATAAAAATCATGATATGATAGAAAATGCTTTCAAAACTAATTTTGATAAGGCTATTAAGAAAATTGGCTCTAAAATAGCCACTTATCAACAATACAATGCTACTTCTAGTTTTGCATCTATACGACGTACCTATAATGCTATGGATGGATCAATGAGCATTTACATAGCCGATTCCCGGGAATCGGTTATACAAAAATTTAGCCAACGATCGAGATCACGCATGACGCAGGTGAGACCATACTCTATGCGGTCGGACCATGCCCACCATAGCCGGTCGACCGTGCCCTATCTCGGCAGATCATGCCTCGTGGCGGTCGACCGCATCACGACTGCGATCGAGACCAGGTCATGGGTGGGTCGAGGCCGGATGCTTGGTCGGTCGCCAAGGTTGTCTATAGCCGGTCGACCGACGCCACAAACTTTTCTTGATTTTTGTCCCACAACTAAAGGCACTGATTCTAATTGTTATTTACCTCGTGTTAATGCTGTTAGTCATGCTATTTCATATACACATGCTATTTGCCTTGATAATCCAATGGCATGTATAGCTGAACTAAGTATTGGTTCGGATTGTGTTGCTAGCTTAGATAATGGCATCATTGAAAATATAGCCGAACTAAATGACGGTTCGGATTGTATCATAGGGGATAGTGAAATAGTATTGTCACCTAAGGCCGAGTCACGAGATCGATCATGTGAATGTTGGAAAAGATAGTGACAATGTCTTGCGGGTAGTGATGAAATAGAGTTTAAAGCAACATTGCATACATGTGAAAGGTCGTATCCGAACATATAGATTCGGTCCCATACCGTAAGGATTTGAGGTGCCCAACTTGACAAAATTCATAGGTGAGAATGCTAGAACAACAATGGAGCATATCGGCCATTTTATTGATCAATGTGGTAAGGCCGGTAAGGATGATTTGCTTAAGTTAAAGTTGTTCCCTCTTTCTTTGTTAAACTTTGCATCTACATGGTTTAGTTTACTTGCTGTTAATTCAATTTCTACATGGTCACAAATGGAGCATAAGTTTCATGATTATTTTAAAGATGCGAGCTTGATGGAGCAAAGACCGATTGATAATTCATCGGTCAATTGTGATACTATTTTGGTTACACCTATTGCTAAGAGCCGAATTATTCGTGATTCTCTTCCTATTGTTCCTATTGATTTTGACGACAAGAAAGTGTTGATTCGGTCTAGCCAAGTCGAATCTACAAAAGGGAAAATGTTATTATTAGGGATCCTCGGCCGAGATAATTAGGATCAATAATGCTAAAGTGAAGATCGTGAAGTTACAAAAGATGAGTCATCTAGTTCTATAAAGACTAAAAGCCAAAGCTCACTTTTGAGATGCTTATGGCTAAATACAAGAAGGGATTAGCTGGTCAACGATTTGATAATCGTACTAGTGATACAAAAAGACCAAGATCGCTTCCTAGAAAGAGATTTGGTCAAACGCCAAAGCAATCGGAACCATCAACAATATCAACTCCATACAAACCTCCGGTTGTGACGTCATGGTATCCATATCCAATGCCACCGTTTGGTTATCCTTTTATGTATTATATGCCGTGGATGCCTCAACCACCTATGTCGTTTCATCAAGAATGGAAGGAATCACCTAGGTCAATACCAAGTCATTCATCTAAATCAAGACAAGACAATTTCTCACAAAAGAGTTGGTCCGATAGATCAAAGGTGAACAAGATGAAGAAGGTGTGGGTGAGAAAATAAGCCAAAGCTTCGGAGGTCGTTACTATCAAGGAGGAGTTTCAAGATGTTCAAGTACCCACTGAAGATGCGACAAAGGGGCTACAAGTAGAGAAGACTGAAACCAACATCGTGACTGCCAATAATGGTAGTCTGACCGGGACAGTTGAGCGGTCTAACCGCCAGCCTACGACCGGTCTAACTGAGCCATTAGGCCGGTATGACCGACAACTCACAGCCGGTCTGACCGGGCCTAGAGGCCTATCTGACCGGGGGGGCATCTGATATGAGTAAGAAATTATAGGGCAACGGAGGAGCTTCCACTTCGACCACAAGTATCAAAAATCATTGCTTGGCTCCTAGAAAACAACCGCAGCCAAAGTGGATACCTTCCAGCTTATCTCCCTCTCAAAAGAGGAGGCTACAACGTCTTCGAGCCATAGGTCAAAAAGAAAAGAAGGCCGAAGATGTGGAGAACAAGACATGTGATGATTTGAAGCCTCAAATAACACATAAGCAAGTGTGGAGACCCAAGAAAGTAAAACCTAAGAGGCTAGGTGATTTCCTAGAGTAGTAGTAAATCCAATTTGAAGAGAGAAGAATCTTCGGTCATTAGAGAAAACTCTGCTCCACATGTTGCTTTTGGCGCTACTATGGTGTTTGTCTTGCCTTGAAATCGTGCAATCAAGAAAGATGATTTTGCTCGGGGGCAAGACATTAATATTCTCATGAAGAAATCAAAAAGATGAACAGTGATGCATACATGTTGCAAATGCCAATTACGAGTGGTGGAATTGGCAAGTTGTATATAATTTAGTTAAAGTATGATTTGGCTCCTTGGTCTTTGATATTTATTAAAAGCCAAACCATGCATGTTTTGTTGAATCACCATAAAAATATAGATTTCATAATTATTGCATCATGAAATTTTGCTTCTTTGTAATCGGCTAATGTCAATGGTCAATGTGATGATTTGTTCTATAGTTGTTTTCTTTATGAACATTGGCATTGTTATAATATTTTGCATACATGTTTAAGTCGATTACTTACACTTGTAGTTTATTGGAATTCATGCATGTGAGACATATGACTTTGGTGATTCATTATTGATCATACTTGAAGTGGCTAAGTGTTTTTGATGCCTTGATGATTATTGTTTTAAAAGCCACTTGAATTAGTATTCATCTAGGCATATTAATTGCATGTAGTTTTCATATGTCTAGAAAGAAAGAATTTTGGTCCAATAATTTGATATACCAAGCAAGCTGGCTATAATATCAAAAGAAGTATTTTAATTCTTTGGGCAAAATTGGCGAAGTCACAGACTGCGGGCGGTCTGACCGACGCAACACTGTTGGTCTGACCGCAGATGGCCGAAAGTCGACCGATGAGAGGTAGAGGTTTGAGCGGCATTGCATGGCGGTCAAACCGGGTTTGAACAGAAGAAGTGGGGCACGATACACTTGATTCGAAAGGCTGAGTTGATTGTAAGTTTGGACATTTGTGCCTAGGAGGTAAAAAGAAGACTAGAAATTCCTTTGGTTCAATATTTGAAAGATCCTAGTCTTAAGGTTGATCGGAAAATTCGGCGGCAAGCATTTAAATACACTTTGCTTGATGGAGATTTATGTCGCTGAAATATAGATGGAGTGCTATTGAAGTACCTAGATAATGATCAATTTAAAGTTTCTATGGGAGTGGTACATGAGGATATTTGTGGAACTCATCAATCGGCCCATAAAATGAATTGGTTGCTCGGGAGAGCGGGGTTCTATTGGCCGAAGATGATTGATGATTGTTTCAAATATTATAGAGGATGCAAAGCTTGTCAACGGTTTGGCAATGTTCAATTGGCGCGTTTTGTGGTGTTGAATCCTATTATTAAACCATGGTCGTTACGAGGTTGGGCTTTGGATTGCATCGGTCAAATTTATCCTTCATCATTGAAAGGGCATCGGTTCGTGCTAGTTGCGACGGATTACTTTACCAAGTGGGCCAAAGCGTGCATAGCTGAAGAATATGACTCATACATAGCTAATTGACTTTATTTTGAAGCATATTATATATAGATTTGGTATTCTTCAAGCATTTACTATAGACCAAGGAGTTTCCTTCATGTCCAAAGAGGTGACAAGTTTTGCTTCGAATCTTATGGTATCAAATTGTTGAGTTCTTCTCCTTACTACGCTCGGGCTAATGGACGGGCCGAGTCGAGCAATAAAACATTGTTGAAGTTAGTCAAGAAGAAGATCGAAGAACATCCGAAGTGGTGGCATGAGGTGCTTTTTGAGGCATTATGGGCACATAGGATATCTAAATATCGTGCCACCAAGGTAACCCCTTTTGAGTTGGTCTATGGACAAGTAACCGTTTCTCGGTTGAGGTGAATCTTGGCTCTCTTCGATATATAAAGCAAGATGACTTGTCGGTTGAAGACTACAAAACCTTGATGGGAGATAATCTTGATGAGGTGATCGACAAGCGTTTGAAGGCTTTGGAGGAGATAGAGAAAGAGAAGAAGAGAGTGGCTAAGGCATATAACAAAAGGGTTAAAGCAAAGACGTTCCAAGTGGGAGATTTGGTATGGAAAACAATTTTGCCTTCGGGTTCTCGATCTAAAGAATTTGGTAAGTGGTCACCAAGTTGGGAAGGGCCTTATCGAATACGCGGAATTGTTCGAGGGAATGCGTATTTTCAAGAGACACTTCAAGGAGAACGTTTTTTTTGTCAATGGGAAATACCTGAGGAAGTACTTCCCAAGTGTTTGGCGAGGATGCTTAGGAAATATTATGGCCTGTAATATGGATTATCGCTCTGAGACAAACATGTTCTATGCTTTTAGATTCACGATGTTCATCATAAAAGGCAGGGGACATGTGTTTACACCCAAAATCGGCACCTACAGTTGAAATAGGGAGAATTGACAATATTTGGAAAATCTGTCAGTTTCCTCCAGAGGGCCGGTCTGACCGCCATGTATGGGCTGGTCAGACTGGGCCTAAGGGCAGGTCAGACCGGCGGTATGTGGCTGGTTTGACCGGCAGAGGCCGAGACCGAGTCGATTTTTATCAGTACTCGGGTTTCCTTGCTCCATAAGGTATGTTTCGGGTTTCCTAAGGTGTCTACCCTAAATTGGACGCGGACGAGAACCTATGACATGCAAGACCAACCCCTATTTAAGGGCCAAGGCCGGTTCAATTGGAGAGACACAAGCGACCCCCAATCTCTACAATCGAATTGTTCTTTTACTTTTACTTTTCAGCCATGTTTTCTACTTTACCCTAGTTTAGTCCATCTTTGTCGGTTTGCACCGTAAACCATCCCCCGCCGCTGCGAGAGTACGACATCTCTTTGTAGGTTTGTCCTGAAAACCTTCCGTTTGCCCACGAGACGGGTAGTCGTCCTCATATTGATCAAAATCGGCCTAGAGGCTGATTTTGATATCTAAATCGGCTCTGCTAGCCGGTTTAATCTACAAAACCCATCTTGGTTTAGTTTTTTGCTAGATTGAGGTGATTGGTGACTCCATATCACCGCAAGGCGTTTAGGTATCTCGATCATGATTGTCTTCTTGCCAAAAAAGTTGCCAACAACCTTATGAGTTTTATCACCCGATGTTGGCTGCTAGGCAGATGGGACTAGGGCAACTGCCAATTGGACTTTACTTCATCGACAAAATCTAGACCAGGGGAGAGATTACCTTGAGACTGATCATGCTGAAATTGATGAGCATTGAAGGTCCTCCTCTCGGCAGCATAGGAACTCTGGACTTGGCAACGATGAGGAGTTCAGCATTTGACCGATGGTGATTGAGTTCAAGAAACATCTCTTTCATCAACCATCTTCAATGTACCTCACCACACTTCTGCCAGACTTGATCCCTGATGTAAGTACTTTCTTTCTTTGTCAAATTACTCAATTATCGGCTATCATTGTCTAACACTTAAGCAATGTCTTTTCTTTCTTGCAGACAGCCGATTCTTCTCCTCCTCGCGTCAGCAACTGAGGAATTAAAATCCAATATGCTTCGGGGCTCTTTCCAAGTAGTGGAGGACTTACTCCTTCCATCATCGGCTTCAACTCACCAAGACTAGCAACTTTGCTGCAAGGCCAAACTCGTGAGCCAATAGCAAGAAAGAAAAGGACCAAGCCATCGGCTGTGGTCCATCGATTGGACGAGAAGAAGAAATTGAAAAAGCAAAAGACAATCCCTGCCGATGACTTGCCGTCCACTGGACTCGGACTTGGAGGAGGCCATTGATCAAGAAGTCATGGACGAAGAAATTGATCAAATCGTCAACAATGCTGCAGCTGAGTCAAGTGAATCAAGTAAATATGCACCAACACCATCAGCCGACGAGCCAACTCCTCAAAAACACCATCTCCTCCAAGGCGTCCTGTTCACCCTCAACCGGTATGCATCCTTCTCTCCTTGAAGCTTGATTGATTTACTTTAAACGCTCTTGTCTTAATCAAACTCTTTTGCTTGCAGCACAAAAGACTAGCCCAAAGGCAACCATGTCCAGCTCCTTCGGTAACCTTAAAACTCAATCTCCTTCATCTCTATTAACCTGCCGATTGCTAACCAACAGTTGTCTTTTTTTATGAAGCCTCCTCATTCTCCATCGGCTGCCCCCATTGCTTCTAGTGAGCATACTCCATCGGCTAGGGGTAGCCATCATGTTGAAGAAGCAGAACCAGCACCGGCTCCCACCATCAAGGTAAATGACTTTCTCGAAATCAAATCAGCTATTCAAATCCCTTTAACACTTAGGAATCTTGACTCTTGCTCTGCAGGCCATAGCCGATATGTTCTCCTTTGACATAAGGGAGTTTGTAGATGAGGAAGAGGAGACCACCAGCAATGCTCAAGCTCCTATAGCCGATGAACTAAAAGAAGAACTTTTGGACATAGCCCATAGGCTGGAAGGCTCTTTGGACAACTTGGTCACCAACTATGGGCCGATCAGATCCAGATATAAAGAAATCCAAGATCAGCTCCAAGACCAAGTAGCCGATGCCATCTCCCAAGCTGCCTACCTTGATCAACATCGGTAAAAATTGGAAACGGCATAGTAGCGGATCACTGACAGAAAAGCAAAAGCAAGCCTTGAAACCAGGTTGAAACTAATCGGCAATCCATCGTTGCTGAGAAGGCCAAATTAGATGAGATGACTACAGGGTCGTCTACCATTGAAGCCAGCATCGACCGGCTAGAAAAAGGGAAGCCGAACTTATAGCGAGGCGGAAAATGCGAGGCGACTTAGCCTCGAAAGAGCAAAGGTCCAAATTGAAGTCTTCCATACAATACTTGGCAGATCTTAGGAAGTCTTTGAAAACAATCCTAGGAACCGATGCAGCCAGATACCCGGACCATAGATGAAATTGAGCAGATCGGACAAAGAGCAATATCGGTTATCAAGGAGCTCGCCGGCAACTAAGCCGATCTATAATAGGGCTAGAACTCCTGTGAACTTGTAACACTTGTAATATATTCTTTTGTGTTGGCAAACTACGTAAACTTTAGCTTGACATCTTGTAATATAATCTCGACGACTTACGCAATCCATTTTGCTTCGAAAATTTTCAAAATTTGCAAAAAAATGAGTCCACTTCCGATTTTCTATATGTATATGCCCCCTAATTTTTCAATGTTGACTTCATCATTGACAAAATTATGAATTGACTAAGGATGATAAAATAAATCGACCATCACACATCGGCTTTGCACAATCGATTAGAGCAACTTGAAAATGTCAAAGGAACAAAACTTGTGTTTATTTCCTAAAGGCGATGTGATCGTGAACACATCGGCTAGCATGTATCGGCACAAACTTAGCCGAATCATGAACTGATCCATACAATGGGATTAATATTTCTTCAAATACTTTCCATTTAAAGCCCTTCCAAATACCTCTCCATCGAGTCCTTCTAGCATGTAAGCTCCCTTGGAAACGCATTTGTGGATCTTAAAGGGACCTTCCCGATTAGGTGACCACTTGCCGAACTTATTATCTCTCATGTCAATCAGCAAGATCAGTTTCCAAACCAACTCGCCTTCTGAAAATGACTTGGGCACAACTTTCTTGTTATAATGACGAGCAATTCTCTCTTTATCCCTGGTCACCTTTTCTAAAGCACGCATCCTGGACAAAACCAAGTCCTCGATTCATCAACCTTTAGATTGTGATAATCATCGGTGTCAACCCATCTTGTAATTTGATCCTTCTTGAGCCGATGGCGATCTCCCATGCAATCTGACTTCATGTCCACCAACTTGTAAGGAGGCACTTGAATTGATCCATGACAGGCCATTCGATAGGACCATAATGCTTCGGCCAATCGGCTATGCCACTCCTTTGGATAATTTGAGATCTTCCTCTTTATCAGTTTGATCAAACTTTTGTTGGATGCTTCTGCTTGCCCATTAGCCTGTGCATAGTATGTGAAGAATTCAGCAATTTGATCCCCATGCTCTCTGCAAATTGGACAAACTCATCTGAAACAAAGATAGATCCATGATCGGTTGTTATTGTTTGAGGGCCGCCAAATCGGTAAGTAGTATGTTCTTTGACAAACTAAATTGCATCCCAAAATCAACTTTTTCAAAGGAATTGCTTCCACCCACTTTGTAAAATAATCGGTTGCCACCAATATGAACTTGTGTCCTTTACTCGAGGGTGGATTAATCGGCGATCATGTCAATTCCCCATCCTTTGAGCGGACATGGCTTGATAATAGGGTTCATAGCCGACCGGTGCCCTTTGAATTGCTCCAAACCTTTGACAATCTTGGCATCCTTTGTAATATTTGAAACAATCTTCCGGCATGGTCGACCAAAAATACCCAGCTCTGAAGTAACCATTTCATCTTGTGAGCCGATTGATGAGTACCGCAAATTCCCTCATGCACTTCTCCCATCACAACCTTGGCTTGATCGGCACTCAAACATTTAAGCGTACCCCATCAATTGTCAGATAATAAATTTCATCATCGAGCAAAACATATCTTAAAGCCTTGTAATGCAATTTCCATGGAGCCGATTGAGAAGGATTCTTCAAATAATTGAAAACATCATACCTCCAATCATCGGCTACAATTGTTGCAATTTCAACTTCAACATCTTTCAACATCGGCTTGTATCCACGATGCCCCTTGAGCCAAATCATTAGCTTCAATATCTACGCTCTCGAGGATATGTTTGAAAGTTACTAGCGAAAACCATCCATCAATTCTTAGCACTTTTGATTGTAGATCATCAATATGTCGTTCTTGCATTCATATTCTCTGCTAGCTAATTCATGACCAACAATGAATCACCCATGATTTCAACAGCATCGGCTTCGACCTCTTTCAAAAGTTGCAACCCCTTGAGGACGACCTCATACTCAGATTAGTTATTGGTTGCATAAGGCGTGATAGTGTAAGAAAATTCAAAACTTGCCCCCTAGGTGATATTATGACCAAGCCGATGCCACAACCATCTCTACAAACTGAACCATCGAAAAACAACATCCAAGGCACTATGTTGGTGAGCCGATTGAATCATCCCGGTGTTCAATAATGTAATCGGCTATAGCTTGTCCCTTAAGCGCTTTGGGTGCTTGATACCTCGAGATCAAATTTTGTTAAAGCATAAATCCACTTACCAACTCTTCCTTTCAGCACTTTGGAGCCGATAGCATATATTTAACTACATCGGCTTTGCAAACTACCGTGCATTCATTGGATAGTAAATAATGCCTCAACTTGGTGCAAGAAAAATACAAGCACAAGCACAAGTTTTCCACGGGAGAGTACCTTGTTTACGCATCCAAAATCATACTGCTTAGATAAAATATTGCTCTTTCCTTGCCCTCGAATTCCTAGATTAAAACTGAACCAATTGACTTCTCATCGACTGACAGATATAGCTTAAAAGACACTCCTTTCTGTGGAGAAATCAAAACTGGAGGGGAGCTCAAATAATCCTTGATTTTATCCAAAGCCTTCTGCTGCTCTGCCCCCCAAGTAAACTCTTGATCGGCTTTTAGCCTTAGTAAAGGTGTAAATGCCTCCATCTTCGTAGATAAATTAGCAATAAAATGCCTGATGAAATTTACCTTGTCGATCAAAGATTGCAAATGCTTCTTGTCCTGTGGAGGTTGAATGTTCTTGATTGCATTAATACTCCTTTGTGTCACTTCAATCCCCCTCTCATGAACAAGAAATCCCAAGAACTGTCCAGCCGATACACCAAAAGCACATTTAGGGTTCATCTTCAAGCCATATTTCCTTGTTCTTTCTAAAACTTTCCTTAAATCGGCTATGTGATCTTCAACTTCCTTTGATTTTATCACAACATCATCAATGTAGATCTCAACCAAGAAGCCGATTAGGTCATGAAAAACATAATTCATGGCTCTACGTCATCGTAGCTCAGCGTTTTCAATCCGAATGTCATGACAACCCACTCATATAGGCCGATTGCACCAGGACACCTAAAAGCAGTCTTATGGATGTCTTCCTCGGCCATAAAAATTTGATTGTATCTAGCATTGCCATCAATAAAACTTATAATCTTATGCCCTGAAGCAACATCCACCAATAAATCAACAATTGGCATGGGGTACTCATCCTTAGGGGTAGCTTTGTTTAGGTCTCGAAAGTCGATACACACCTAAGCTTGCCGTTTTCTTGATAACTGGAACTATGTTTGAAATTCACTCAGCGTATCGGCACGGCTGAATAAAACCAGCATCATACAATCGAATGATTTCAGCCTTAATTGCATCATACATATCAGCTTTAAATCTCCTAGGAGGTTTGTTTGTACTACGATAGCTGGTTTAATAGGGAGTCGATGTTCGACAATCGACCGGCTAAGATCTGGCATCTCAAAATACTCCCAAGCAAAGCAATATTTATATTCCTTTAACAACTCAATAAGCTTGGTTCTAAAATGAGAAGAAAAATTTTTACTACTATATGTCGGCCTAGGCCTATCTTTTGGACCTATATCAATCTCTTCTAAATCGTCGGTCGACATGAAGCCTTATCCTAGTTTGCCATCGAGATAATCCACGGTGTACTCGGTGTAGGAGCTTGATCCCTCTACAACGCCCTCAAAGCAGCAGTTGGGGCTCTTCATCTCCAAGCGGTGTATGTTAAAATCAGACACCTTCGGATAATCGGCTTCCTAGACTTTGCCGGACAAGCAATCGATACCATCCATCTCCCAAAGGTTAAATCGGCATTGGCAATGTTTGCGGCTGTCGGTGGCATGATCTCAACCTTGTTGCCTTGCCATTGGATTAAGCTCTGATGCATGGTAGAAGGGATGCAGCAATTAGCATGGATCTAATCCCTTCCTAGCAACAGGCTGTATGATCCCTTCCCATTGATGACAAAGAAGGTTGTAGGCATAGTTTTGCTGCCGACAGTCAACTCCACGTTTAGAACTCCTTTGGTCTTAGATGGGTTCCCTCCAAAGTCCTTCAAAATCATGTTGGTCTTGATGAGGTCGCCCAAATTTTTGCCTAACTTTCGAAAGTGACATAGGGCATCAAGTTTATAGCTGCACCCCATCCGACCAACATTTTGGACATCGGCTTGCCATTGACAAATCGCTTGACATACGGTGGTTTGAGATGTCGATGCCCTGCACCCTCTAGTTTTTCGAAGATTGCTTGCTAGGGGGACAAAACTAAGTTGGCCATGGACTCCTCAACCACATTTGCATCGATCATGCCTCATACTCGGTGGCAACACAAAGACCATGTTGACCGATACAGGGGCCACAACTTTCCCTTGGCCAATCTTTTTGCTTTGTCGGCTTGAGCTTCATCGGCTGACACAATCTTGCTCTTCACACGACACTGTTTCCTTGGGCGCTCTTGCTTCTTCTTCTTACTTAGCCGATGATCGATTATGGCTTGAACCTCTTGCAGTCGACCCTCGCTCTTCATCCGTTGCACCCTCCTTTTCTGGGTCTTTGTGAAAGTATCAGAGGGTCACCATTGCGAGTTGGCAGTTTCCTCCTCCTCATCATGATGAATCGGACCTAGCCTTTGGTGAACAGGGAGTTTCTTTTGCTTTGGCTGATTTTCTCCAGGCGTATATCGGCTTGAACTTCCAGCATGCCAAGTAGCGTATTGTCTGTTGAAACCGCCGCACGCTGGGCAATCTTGCAACGATGGTAGCCTCATCCCCTGGTTCCAACAAAACCTGAAAAACTCACAACTCCAATGGGGATCAAAGCTGTCGCCTGCCTCGTAATACTCCTCTTCCTGCCTGTCATCTTCTCGCCGACGTTTTTTGACGACTTTGGCAGAAGACAGTGATTCCCTTTCTAAGAAGTTCTTCATGAATTTGATCAAGCTATCCATCTCCCGAGGCTCACTTGTCTGGCTGCGGCGGCATGGACCATGTTAACAGGAAAAGATTTCCATCAACTTTCATCGGCTTCTTCGAGTCTTCGAATTTAATTTTCCCGTCTCTATAGCTGATTGAATATGTTGTTGGAACACTTTGCGATCGTTTGTGCCATGAGACCCGGTGTTGTTCCACTTGCGTACTTCCTCTTCTTTAGTTCTTGGCGATGGTATGACATGGCCTTTGGAAGTTGAATCTGTTTCTCCCGAAGCAGCAGATCAAAGATTTTACCAGCTTTGGTGATGTCAAAATCATAATTTTCCTCTTTAGTCGAATTCTTTATCCACGACAAGTGATCACCTTTTGTTTACGGTCGGTCGGTTGCTACTACCTCGGTTTATTGTCGAAATCGAGTCGAAGCATAAGCAACGTGGCCAACCTTCTTGAAAGCTTTCTTGGGCTCTTGGAATCACTATTCATGGGCAATAACTTTCTGGGCCATGTGTGCTAGGCTCTCAAAGTCTTGAGCCAAAAATCTCTCCCGGATAGGTGTTAACAACCCCTGGAAAGCAAGATCGGCTAGCTGCAAATCTGACAGCACCAGGCTGTAGCATTGTTCCTCATGTCCCTAAACCTTTGAATGTAGTCTTGGACCGATTCATAGTGTTTCTGCCTGATAGCTGTCAAGTTAGAAAATTTCATCTTGTGAACACCAGTATAGAAGTACCAATGAAATTGTTTCTCCAAATTGGCCCAGCTTTGTATAGAGTTGTATTGGAGCGAACAAAACCAGGTGAAAGCCAATCTGGAGAGGGAGAGAGGGAAAAGTATAACCCTCAGAGCGTCCGTAGCCGATGCCTCACCATATTGAGCCAGGAATCGGCTGACATGTTCATACGTGGTGACACTGTCCTGCCATGAGAATTTTAGAGAAATCTGGCACTTTGTATCGGTTCGTCAATAGATTGACGAACCCTCTCATAATATTTAGGATAAGGATATCAATACATGTTGCCAGTGTCCTTGGGCTTGAGGCCAAATTGTTCCCTCATCACATCGGCAATCATGTCTGCCCGAGGTTTCTGTTGCACCTGCTGCTGTATCGGCTCGAACTGATCGGCTTGAGGCGAGATATTGTGGTGAGAATCTTGGTCTGGCGTACTGCATCACGGGCTGAATGAGGCTGATATAGATGATTAAAATTGCCCCCATGTGATCTTTGAGGGGATTGATGCACCGCATGAGGTTGTTGATCATGACCGGCGAGGACCGATAGGGTGTTGCTACGGGTCGACGTGTATGACCCTATCGGTACTTTTGGAATCGAGTGCGGAGGTGGCCGATTCGCGTTGAACATGGCCGCAACTGCTCTTAACAAACTTTATGGACGTCATATCCCATGTGCTAGGGCTTGGCACAGTCGAACCATGGGGTTGAAATCTGGTTTCTTGCGCCGATGATGGTATAATTGGCTTCAAAGGAGCTAATGTTGGCGCCATCAGTGACCCGGGTATGCCTGCGCCATCGTCGGTGACCAAGGTCTGTACGGTGGAAACTTGCCATCAGGAAGGAAAATTGGGCC
The DNA here is from genome assembly GCA_019925245.2 of Oryza australiensis. Taxonomy (NCBI): domain Eukaryota; kingdom Viridiplantae; phylum Streptophyta; class Magnoliopsida; order Poales; family Poaceae; genus Oryza; species Oryza australiensis. The sequence goes on from JAIFGZ020000516.1 coordinate 1,140,192, forward strand.
CTTAGCTTGGTGCTCGACAATCTTGGAGTCGACAACAAAGCTGATGATATTGTTAAGAGTATTGACTAGGATGCCAGATTGGTTGATCAATGCCTGATGGACAGCGTAATCAATCCTCTCTTGCAAATTTTTTAGCTATGGGCCCTCCTCCTACTTGGTGTCTAGATCTTTGCCCTTGCCAGAGCTTGTCTCAAGCTCCTCATCGCCTGGCATTTTCACCTTGCTCTGGACAATTATTCCTGACCTAGTCTGGACAAAAGAATGCAGATACTGACTTTGTAACTTGTCCATCATCTCCTGATATTCAGCCTTTTGCTCAGGCGTCAACTTGTCCATCGTGATCGGGATGATGTTTTCCTAGTCAATCTTAGAGGTCTTGATGTTCACCATTGCGTCTTGCTTGCGATCTAGGGTCCCACTGGGCGTGCCAAAAGCATGTTGATGAGAAAATTTCCCACGCACTGACCTAAGAGATTTGCTTTACTCTAGTGCATGTCCAAATCTGTTACTTGATTTGATCATTTCGTAGGTGTGCCAGTTGATTTGATCCTGCAACCAACAAGAAACTAAAAAGAGAAAACAATGTTAGATCAATAGCCAGTTGGTTGGTGGCCAATGACATATCGTTTGATACTATGCCGATGCAACATACATTGAATCGGCAACAACTAGATTCATCCGATTGGTTTGTAGATGTTAACATAATGCAATCCAAGTCTTAAAGCACATTTAAACCAAGTAGTAGGATAGATCGGTAGTGTACCGAGACAATATAAATCACTTGGATCTAAAAATACTATAAGACAAGGATTATACTTGTTTACATAGCCGAAGAGATGAATCTAACATGTATCGGCTAGTACTACGATATTGCTATATACTCAGATATCATAATAAACTAAATACATTAAAGAAGCAACAATCAAATGTTAAAGTTCCTTAACAGATAGATAACAAGCTTAACATATTTAGTACGATGAGATGTATATATAGATGGTAGATTTAACATATCAAGTAAGAATAAAACAAGCAAGATAGGTTAAATCGAGATAAGATCGGTGAAACCCCGATACTATCTCTAATAGCAATTGTAAGCGAGATAGATCTTTATAGTTCTAAATATTACTTAATAGATCGGACCCAACCGATGCAGCATTAAGCATAAAGAGAAATATGAGATCTAAACATGCCGATAAAAGCCTTTCGAGATGGTAAATACATTATATAATCTAAGCCAACCATGACATCTAATTTCACCGGCTGTTATCTAGCAATATATGCAAGCTGACTCAAATTAGAAGGCGGTATTGGTCTAGGTTATATAATGCATATGATAACTCAGCAGATTACGAAGACAAGATTAGAGTATCATCATGATGGAAGCACTAATCCCCAGAGTGCAAGCCGCTTGAAACAAGATTTACCTCTTATCGGAGATCGAAACCCGATGCAGCCCAACGCAAAGCAAGAACTTGTCGAAATTAAACTAAAAGGAAAAGGTGGCGATGCACCGAAAGTTGTATTGATCTGATTGTCGATAATAACTACAAGGTCTCGGTTCATATTTATACCCAATTACAAAACATAGTCCTTGTCGAACACGACTCTTATCTCTAATACTATTTAAATTATGACAAATGCCTAAAATAGACTCTTGCTAACGTAATTTACAAGGAAACCATACAAAATATCCTAACTAATAGATACAATTGTCTTGTCAGGACTTTATCCGTGTATGGCAACATCCATCAAGCACTTGAAACCAAATCCAATACTGATTTTAATGCTTTCCCACCGGGATCGGTCATATCATTCACCCCTATCAAAATCGGCTATGTCATATATCCTTGTCCAATTCGGTCTCAGCCGATTGACACCTTAGCCGATTCGGATTCAGCCAATGCACACTTTGTCTCCGAGAATCATGCGGTCCTCCAATTCCGCTTCCGTTTTAGCTTCAAACCTTGGAATTGGCTTGCCAAATTTGGTCGTTAACAGAAGGTCAAAAAGGAGATGCAGAAATTAGAGCATATGTTGGCGGACCACAAAACGTCATTGTACCCAGGTTGCGAACAGGGGCACAAAAAGTTGGGTACCATGCTGGAATTCTTGTAATGGAAGCCCAAAAATGGTGTCAGTGGCAAGACATTTGGTGAGTTATTAAAACTTGTGAAAAACATTCTTCCAGAGGGAAATGAATTGCCAAAATCAACGTACGAAGCTAGGAAGTTAGTTTGCCCTCTAGGACTAGAGGTACAGAAGATACACGCATGTCCTAACGATTGTATCCTCCATTGTGGTGAGGAGTACGAGAACCTAGAAGCATGTCCGGTTTGTAAAGCACTTCGATACAAGATTAGACGAGATGATCTAGGCGAAGTTGACGGACAATCTTTGAAGAAGGGAGTTCCTGCTAAGGTGATGTGATATTTTCCTATAATAGCACGGCTCAAGCGTTTGTTCAGGAACAAAGAGCATGCAAGAATGATGCGGTGGCACGTAGAAGAACACCAACAAGACGGGATGTTAAGACACCTGCCGATGGGTCGCAATGGCGAAGCATCAATAGAACATTTAAAGACTTCGAAGAGGATGCATGAAGCATAAGGTTCGGTTTAAGTACGGATGGCATGAATCCTTTTGGAGAGATGAGCAGCGGTCACAACACTTGGACTGTTACGATGTGTATTTACAACCTCCCCCCTTGGCTATGCATGAAGGGGAAGTACATCATGATGCCGATTATTATTCAAGGCCCAAAGCAACCTGCTAACGACATTGATGTGTATCGGAGAACATTGGTCAAAGATCTGAAACTGCTGTGGAAGAAAGAAGGTGTCCCCGTGTGGGATAAGGACAAACAAGAGCAGTTTAACCTACCAGTGTTGCTATTCGTAACCATCAATGATTGGCGTACACTTGGCAACCTGTCCGGACAGTCAAACAAGAGATACAAGGCTTGCACCCACTATATGGATGAAACCAAAAGTACATAACGGAAACACTGTAAGGAGGTTGTGCACATGGGCCATCGTCGCTTTCTTGTTGCAAGCCACCCTGTCCAAAAGAAAGGCAAACATTTAGAACAAAAGGCAAACCACCATACTAAGTCAAAACATCATAATGGAAAGGTCGTGTTTGCCATGGTAAAAGACCTGAAAGTAGTATATGGAAAGGGACCTGGCAGCCAACCTATAGCAAGTGAAGATGGTCACGCGGCGATGTGGAAGAAAAAATCTATTTTTTGGGAGTTACCCTATTGGGAAGTCTTGGACGTCCACCACGCAATCAACATGATGCACCTCACTAAGAACCTTTGCATCAACCTGCTGGGCTTCCTAGGTGTATATGGAAAGTCGAAAGATACACTTGAGGCACATAATGATCTCAAGCATATGGAATAACGCGATTGCCTTCACCCAAAACCAAAGGAGAAAGGAAGCCATTACTTGAGTCCGGCCGGCTACACTCGAGCAAGACGAGAGAAGGAAAACATGTTTGAATGTCTGGAGACCATCAAGGTACCATCTAGATACTCCTCGAATATAAAGGGAATAATAAGCATGAAGAAGAAGAAAACCTATAGTCTCATGATTAACACGTGTTGATGACACAACGACTTTCGTTATAATTCAGGTATCCTTCACGATAATGTCCGAAAACAATAACAAAGCTATGTGCTTTCTTGAATGTAATTTTGCGAGAAAATCATTGATCCGAGACAGACTAGAAGCTATTCAAAATAATGTGGTCAATGTCTTGTCAGCTTTGAGATGATCTTTCCAGCTTCCTTCTTCAATATCATGACGCATCTTCTATGTCACCTTATCAAAGAGATCCATATCCTCGGTCCTGTATTCCTACACAACATGTTCCCTTTCAAGAGGCACATAGGTGTTCTTAAGAACTACATCCATAACCGTTCTCGTCCAGGAGGCCATCATCGCCAAAGGGTATGGAACGAGAGGAGGTCAATGAGTTACGCTTAGACTTTCTTGAAGACCTTTGTCCAATCGGGTGCCCGAATCAAGGAAGGGGACTCTTGGAAGGAAGGCAATAATGACCTATGGGGGGTGTCACCCCGGGGTAGCACTCGGACCAGAGTTGAAGTCAAGCTAGAGTCAGATTGCGAGTCTTCGGGATATGGTCGGGAGCCCGACCTCCCCTCGGGGTTGGCCGTCCCGACCTCCCCCCAGTCCGACCTCGGCACTCCTTTTTCGACCTTGACTCCTCGACCCAACTTTCGGCCTCCTCAGGACAAGACTTGGCTTGCAAGGAGGCGGGGAGAGACAACCCGACAAGGAATGATGTCACCCGACACGACACAGTACGGAGTGGTATCTGCGAGAGAGGAGGGGTCCCAAGGTAGGATAAGGCACAATACACCCACAACGCGCAGGGCCCAGAGAACATCTCCATGTACCTTTTTTAGATGTTATTTGTACTCACCTTTTTAGATATTTGGTCTTAGCTTTCTTGGCCACAAAGTCCCTTGTAGCTGACCCCTTGAGCTATAAAAGGGAGGGAAGGACGGGCTGAGGAGGGGGATCCTAGATCAGATCATTCTCAGTTCTTTGCTAGGTCTTGGCCAACTTGCTCTAAGCCCCAAGAACTCTCTCTTGTAAACCTTGTCCATCATGCACCCCAACAACAAACACGGACGTAGGCCTATTATCCTTCGGGAGGGCTAAACCGGTATAAATCTCGTGTCTCTTGTTCCTTGGCTCATCTTAGTGAGTCGAGGCGACCACGAGTCCGAGAGGAAGCACATTCCCGACCACTCACTCACCTCCTTAGGCACCCTCCTCGGAGAACTACCGACCTACCCATCGATAGTTGGCGTGCAGGTAGGGCGCGTTTCTCCTTCGCTTATGGCGATTTGGTGGAGAATCCCTTCTTCATCGTTCTTGCGCCGCTTGTTGCGGCGGTTTTGGTCGTCGGGAGCTTGATGCACCATGTCACGGCTTCGGCTGCCATGCACTCCTTCGCTAGGCTTTTAGGGGCTCTGAAGCACACGGGCGCATGGCATCAACTCCGCGGATTTGATCCTCAAATAGACATGTATTTTATTCTCAACTCCTTTTAATAAAGCAGCTTTGATACCTTTCCATTTGTCATTTGTTGCTTTTCGCCCTATCGTCGAGCAGCCTACAACTACTCAACGACTTCCGCGCGTTGCTTATGGCCAGCCCTGAGCTATGTGGCCCCACCCCGATGGTCGGGGTTCCTTGGTAGGTGGTCTGTTGAGTACATGATAGCTGCCTGGGGGCATGGCGCTCTCTCCCGACCATCGAGTAACATTCGAATGGCCCGATAACTTCCGCACCGTACTCATGACCAGCTCTTAGTTTCGTGGCCCCGACCCCTTATGGTCTGTGTTCCCGGGAAGGAAGTTTATCGGATGCATTTGTGTTACTTGATGGTTCGGCGGCTCTCCAGTACTAAGTTGGTGCGTCCTTGCCTGATGTAGTGGTTCGACCCCTTGCCCTCTGGTTAGAGCATGGGAATCCCCTTCCGGGGTTGGCTTGTCGGGACCCAATACATGATGGTCAAACACAATGTCGAATTACTCGAGGGGCTCAGTCTTCCGAGACCTTCTAATTCGCCCGTATCGCTAAGTGAACGACTATGATGCCGAGGCTCGATTTGAAACTGTAGGCGTCCGGTCACGATTCCTCCGGACGCTGCGGGCAAGGGTCGTGGTCCGAGGTACGGCGATCGGGAGCGGTGTGAACGGGTGAACTTAAGCTTGTTTCATGGTTTCCTAAACTGCGCTCTCTCTCTCATTTCGCCTAAGGGCTCGAGTTAAATTACAACAAAAACAAGTTCTCAGGCTTCATCACATTCTAATCAAATACAAGAGGTGCATGAAAGGTCTATTTCGCTAACTATTTTTTTGGTTGTTGGCACGACCTCGACGTAGACACCATCCACGTCTTCTGGCTTCACGCTGGCGGGCTAGCCCTTAGCAACCTCCATAACCTCCACCTGAGGATGGAGCCTGCTCACAACGCCGAGAGTGTGCGATATGGTGAGTTTCACAGTGTACCTCATGAGCGCATCGAGGTGTCAGGGCCTATCCCGCAGGTGCTCCATGAAGGAGACATTGGACTCCTCGGTCAGTGGAGGCTCGTTGTTGGCCTTATCCAGCGGTGCACGGGCACCTTCCTGGATTTGAGTCAACCGATCCTCGGTCACCTCCAAGAGCTCCTTGATGTGGCCGATCTGCCGGTGGGAGGTCGACAGGTGCTCTGAGCGAGATAAGGAAGCGGAATTTGGTTAGCATAGACAGGAAGACTAGAGGAGCAAAGGGGGCTGTCGATGTAAACACTTACCTTCTACAGAGTCCTTGGCAGCCTTGACCTCCTTCAGCTTCTTCGCCATGTCGGCCATCGACGCCTCGGTGGTCTGAAGCTCTTTCTCCACGGTGGCCCTGGCCTCCTCGGAGTCGGCCTGCCTCTTCTCCGCTTCGACCCTGGCCGGCTCGGAGTTGGCCTGCCTCTTCTCCACCTCGGCCTGAGATGCCTTCGCCTTCGTCACCCACCCCTCCACCTCACATTTTGTGGCCTCGGCCGCCACTCGAGCGGTGTCCAAGAGGCTTAGAAGCTCTTAAACTTCGTCCCGCTCTGACCGAAGCGTCTCGGCCAGCACGTAGGCCTCGTCGGCGCATGCATGACAAAGCGGGTAAGATGAAGGTCCTCGAGGAGAAAGGAAGGCGGAGAAGTGATGAACTCATGATGGGACGCCTCAGCTAGTTTCTTCTCTAGCTCCTGCATGACCTCGGTGGATTGGGACAGGCGGACAGTGTCCTGCATCATCATGGCGTCAGAAGAGAACCTGGTCTGGGTGGCAGGGTATAAATCTTACCAGGAACAGCTCCCAGATGCAGCGTTGGTGGCGCTCGAGCTCCAGCAAGCCTGCCAGTTCGGTGCCGGACCCCTCTCCAACTTCCAGCGTGCTGCCGAGGACTCGAAGGCTTGAGGCGCTGGAGAGGGCGGACTCCTCGACCCTCGGGTCGGGCTGGTCCCCGGCGTCCTCGACCAACGGGGTAGCGGCGCATAGGGCAAGAAGGTCCTCGGCTCCCTCCGTAGCCGGCTCGGTCCCAGTGTCATCGCCATCACCCCCATCGATACGTGGGAGCATGTCCCAGTTGATCCTAGCGAAGACCTCCTCCTCCGCCGCCTGGATAGGCCCGACCTCCGCAGCTGCCCCAGGAGTCATATCAGATGCACCGACGATAGCCGCCATGACCCCTTGGATGGTTTCCGCTATCGACTGCTGGGGGCACAACTTCTGAGCGCGCGGCAGGCGAAGCCGCGTCAGACTCCACCGCGTCGCTTTGGACGGCGTCCTTGGCTGCCTTCACGGTTTCAGCCGCACGGGACCCGGCGCCCTTGGCGGCCTAGATTGAGACGGAGAATCAACGTGCGAAAACAAAAAAAGAGAGGGGAAATTAGGATGGATTACCCAGATCCACTTACCTAGAGGAGGCCTTGTATGCTATCCCAAGACGTTTGGTCATCCTCTTTGGGGGTGAGGGAGGCTGCCACCTCTGCACCAAGCCCGAGCCGGATGACTCCTCCATGGAGGAGGAGACCACGAGCTTCCGCTTCACGATAGGGATTTTGAGGCTCCCGGCCACCGCCTCACCGAACCTCGGCTTTATTGGTGGGGCTCGGCTCCTTCCCTTCTTCTTCTTCCCCTCAGGCCTCGACAAGGGTATCCGGATCCTTAGTGGATCGGTTGTAGCTGCCTCGGGGATAGGGGCGCCGATTGGTAACACCAACAGGAACTAAATATGGCGAAGCCAACTACGTGGCGCCGCTATCTTTAGTCCTGGCTTTTTCAACCAAAACTAAAGAAAAACATCTTTAGTCCCGCTTTCTTTGTTCAGGTTTACAACTCGAGACTAAAGGGAGTTGCAAACCAGGACTATACATGTTTTCCCCAGCAGTGCTAGTACAACTAACAACTCCTAATTACCCTATGTATTGTGTAACTCATTGGTTTGTACTAATATGGCCTTCACCTTCCTATCAATTCTTTCCTTCTGAATCAAAACCAAGGAAATGAGTGGGTGTTGACGCCAAATCTGTACCGCTGCTATCGTGCGAAAAGATGTGTTGACATCGAATCACACGCTACCCTGGGAGATCTGCTTAGCTCCAGTGCAGATCATAAAATCGATAAAGCGCAGGCGTGCCAGTCAGTTTGATCCTGCCACTGACAAGATATGCAAAACGACGGAACATAAAGCATATCGGCCAATAAGGCGATAAACGACACGGCCGATCTATTGACAACAGATCGAGTGATTCTAGCCTATGCCAACGTCAACCGATGCAATTAGGGTTTTGAATAATTGGCTATACGTCCGATGAAGTTTCCAACCCGTGTAAACAATGATATAAAGACAATCGGTGATGATAATGTAATAAGATAACAAACCAATCAGCAAAGAATGGTATGATAGAATAAATTCGATCCAGATGGTCAAAGCATACATTGGTGGGGATTCGATTTCATTAAATCCGATAGGTAAGCAATGATCGATGAATACTCTATTATCATTGGCTAAAAACCAATTTGTACACAATCCTTACAAGCCGATGCAATGTCCATGGGATTGACAATACGTCGATCGGCTGAACATATTAATATCACATAGTCTAGGTCTCAGAATATGTTTACACCAAGTGATTGGGATAGGTCGGTAGCGTATTGTTGATGCCAAATCCGTACCGCCACTGTCGTGCCGAAAGATGTGTTGATGTCGGAGCACACGCTAGCCTGGGAGATCTGCTTAGCTCAAGTGCAGGTCCAAAAATTGATGAATTGTGAGCGTATCAGTCAGCTTGATCCTGCCACTGATAAGATGTACAAAGTAGAAAAACATAAAGCATATCAGCCGACGAGTATGATTCCAGTGATGCCAATGTCGGCCGATGTAGTTAGGGTTTTAATCCATCGGCGGTGTCTTTGAGCAAACATCTATATAAAGGAGATCAGCCAACGATCACGCGAGGATAAAAGAGCATAGACCAATCACATGATAACATAGATATTGATCTGAATATTAAGCACACATCGGCTGGAGAATAATGAATACTCTGTTGTCATCGGCTAAAAACCAAATCATATGCAATCCCTTACAAGCCGATGCAACGTCCATGGGATCGGCTGTAGATATCAATAGCATATAATCTAGGTCTCAAAATATGTTTAGACCAAGTGACTCGGATAGATCGGTAGCGTCCGAGACCGGTATAAATCACTTATGTCTAAACGTACCTTAACACGAAGATTATACATAATCATAGCATAGCCGATAACACGTCCAGATAACTCATCGGCTGAAACCCCGATGAAACCCTTACTGGCAGCCAACAGGCAGGCTCGAGGATCATGGTTCTAATCATGACTTAGTTGGTAAAACTGAACTGATGCAGCACTAAGTATGAAAAGAAACGCAATATCTAGACAATCAAGCCCTTGACCTATTTTCAGGGTGGTGGATGCCTAAGCTAATCTAATCTAATATAACGATTTAGCCGGTATCGGCAGAAACACTAAAACGAGAGACAACCGATAGAGCCACATCGAGATACTAGGATTAGATTCAACAGAGACATATGATAAATATTCAGGCAAAGATGTTAACAGAATCAAAGCAATCCAAGAGGTCGAATGTACTGATTGAGCCTTGGACGACACGCGTAGCTAATACGATTGCACGAGCGGCGGGACCTTGGACTTACCCCTTCGCCGGAGATCGAAGTCGATGCAACCCCGCGTCAAGTGCCAAGTTCCACCGGATAATAAAGTAGAACATATAAAAAAGGTGGCGATGCACTGAATTGTATTGATCGAGAGATTATATGACATGAACCTCGAGCTTACATATTTATACCCGAGTTAACAAAAATCTTAACAGTTACGATTCAAACTTTCCTAAAGATAAAAGAAAACATATAGAGTCCTTATCGGACACTAAGCACACTTTCCTAAAGATAGAACAGGAAGCTAACAAATTCTTCCTAATTAATAGATACAAGCTGCATCCTTCTCGAACTCGGTCTCTTCTGGATAGGATCTTCCCAAACTGAGTCTGATAAGAATCTGACTGCTGGGGATACTGATAAGGGAAAATCCCCATCGGCCGACCAAAACTCTAAACCTATACTGGCTCTGAGCCGATTTGAACCTTGAGCCGATGAGGGCTTCAGGGCTTACCAAATTTTGGTGTTAACACATGCCCCCCCAGTTTTGGAGTATGTGAAGTCAAGCTTCAAAATTATCCTTGCTTTGATCGCCCTAAAATTGATTCTTCTCTTCTTCCTGATATCGGCTCTTGTAAGCCGATACATTCTGTAGTAGATGAGCCAGGCTGCCGAACTCATGGAAGAAAAATCTATCTTTGATAACTGCCGACAACCCTTGGAATGCAAGATCTGCTAGTTGCTCATCACTTAGACTCAAACTATAGCATCGGCTATGAACATTACAAAACCTTTGAATGTATTCCCTAGCCGATTCTCCTTTTTGCTATTTAACTGATATCAAATCTGTAAGTGTCAACTCTCTAACCCCAGCAAAGAAGTATAGGTGAAATTGCCTTTCAAGATTGGCCCAATCTCTGATAGAGTTTGGTGGCAATGACGAAAACCATGTGAAAGCTGATGCAGTTAAAGATAATAGAAAAAGTCTAACTTTCAGTGCTTCTTCAACTGATGCCTCCCCACATTGAGCTAAGAATCGGCAAATATGTTCCATTGTAGAGACACCATCCTGCCCTGAAAACATACAGAAATATGGAACCTTGTATCGGCTTGGAAGTGGAACCCTATCAAACCACTCAGGATATGACAGCCGATACATAGAAATTTGGCCTTTGTGTTTAATTCCAATTGTTCCTCCATTACCTTTGTAATTATATCGGACCAATCCTCTTTGGACAGATACCTTTGAGTTTCCTCTGGCCGATATTGCTGATGTGGCTCTTCATGTTGATATGCTTGCCCCCGAGCCAATATTGTTGTTGCCTATGAAGATGATATTGCCCATGCTGACTTCTTAATGCAATCACCCTGGAAACCATCTTCTTAATCAAACCACTTAATGTACTCACCAAAACTCCAAATGGATCAAACACAGCGTGATGAAAAACTTCATCAACCATCTCTTGAAGTGTCTTGTCATCCATCGGCTCAGTAGACTGTCCCTTGTCTTCATTCATCGGCTTGAGAGATTGCTCTTCCTCAGCCTTGACTTCTCTATTAGACATCTTGTTGCAATTATGGGTCCCACGAGGCATGCAAAATAATCTGTTGCCAAACACACGGTCCCATCGGGCGTGCCAAAAATGTGTTGATGCCAAATTTGTACCATCACTGTCGTGTCGAAAGATGTGTTGACGTGAGAGCACACGCTAGCCTGGGAGATCTACTTAGCTCCAGTGCATGTCCTAAAATTGATGAAGTGTGGACATGCCAGTCAGTTTGATCTTGCCACTGACAAGATGTATAAAGTAGCAAAACATAAAGCATATCAGTCGATAGTATGATTCCAGCCGATGTAGTTAGGGTTTTAATCCATCGGCAGTGTGCTGAGCAAACATCTATATAAAGGTGATCGGCCAACGATGATATGATGATAAAAGAGCATAAACCAATCACAAGATAACATAGATATTGATCTAAATATTAAGCACATACCGGCTGGAGAATAATGAATACTCTGTTGCCATCGGCTAAAAACCAAATCATATGCAATCCCTTACAAGCCGATGCAATGTCCACGGGATCGGCTGTAGATATAAATACCATATAATCTAGGTCTCAAAATATGTTTAGACCAAGTGACTAGGATTGATTGGTAGCATACCGAGACAGTATAAATCACTTATGTCTAAACGTACCTTAATACGAAGATTATATGTATTCATAACATAGCCGACGTAATGTCCAGATAACTCATCGGCTAAAACCCCGATGAATCCCTTATTGGCAGCCAACAAGTAGGCTAGAGATTACGGTTCTAATCATGACTTAGTAGGTCAAACTGAGCTGATGTAGCACTAAGTATGAAAAGAAATGTAATATCTAGACAATCAAGCCCTTGACCGATTTTCACGGTGGTTGATGCCTAAGCTAATCTAATCTAATATAACGATTTAGCCGGTATTGGCAGAAACCCTAAAACGAGAGACAGCCGATAGAGCCAAATCGAGATACTAGGATTATATTCAATAGAGATATATGATAAATAATCTAGCAAAGATGTTAACTGAATCGAAGCAATCCAAGAGGTCGAATGTACTGATGCAGCCTTGGACGATGCCGACATAGCCAATACGATTGCCTGAACTAGCGGGACCATGGACTTACCCATTTGCCGCAGATCGAAGCCGATGCAGCCCCGCGTCAGGTGCCAAGTTCCACCGGATAATAAAGTAGAACAGATAAAAAAGGTGGCGATGCGCTGAATGTATTGATCGAGAGATTATATGATATGAACCTCAGGCTTACATATTTATACCCGCAGGCTGACAAAAATCTTAACAGATTATGATTCAAACTTTCCTAAAGATAAAAGAAAACATATAGAGTCCTTATCGGACACTAAGCACACTTTCCTAAAGACAGAACAGGAAGCTAACAAATTCTTCCTAATTAATAGATACAAGCCGCATCCTTTTCGAACTCGGTCTCTTCTGGATAGGATCTTCCCAAACCGAGTCTGATAAGAATCTTACTGCTGGGGATACTGATAAGGGAAAATCCCCATCGGCTGACCAAAACTCTAAACCTATAGTGGCTCTGAGCCGATTTGAACCTTGAGCCGATGAGGTCTTCAGGGCTTACCAAATTTTGGCGTTAACTTGTACCGAGACAGTATAAATCACTTATATCTAAATGTACCTCAAGACAAATATTATATGTATTCATAACATAGCCGACATAATGTCCAGATAACTCATTGGCTGAAACCCCGATGAAACCCTTATTGCCAGGCAACAAGCAGGCTAGAGATTATAGTTCTAATCACGACTTAGTAGGTCAATCTGAACTGATGCAACACTAAGTATGAAAAGAAACACTATATCTAGACAATCAAGCCCTTGACCAATTTTCAGGGTGGTGGATGCCTAAGCTAATCTTATCTAATATAACGATTTAGCCGGTATCGGCAGAAACCCTAAAACGAGAGACAACCAATAGAGCTAAATCGAGATACTAGGACTAGATTGAACAGAGACATATGATAAATAATCAGGCAAAGATATTAACCGAATCGAAGCAATACAAGAGATCGAATGTACTGATGCAACCTTGGATGACGCCGACATAGGCAATACGATTGCCTGAACCGGCAGGGCCTTGGACTTACCCCTTCGTCGGAGATCGAAGCCGATGCAGCCCCGCATCAGGTGCCAAGTTCCACCGAATGATAAAGTAGAACAGATAAAAAAGGTGGCGATGCCTCGAGTTGTATTGATTGAGAGATGATTTACATGGTCCTCAGGCTTACATATTTATACTCGCAGGTTGGCAAAGATCCTAACAGATTACAATTTAAACTTTCTAAAGATAAAAGGAAACAAACCGAGTACTTATTGGACACTAACATGCTTTCCTAAAGATAAAAAAAGAAAGTTAACAAACTCTTCCTAATTAAAAGAGACAAGCCGCATCCTCCCTGGACTCGGTCTCTTCTGGATAAGATTTTCCAAACCAAATCTAACAAGAATCCTACTGCTTGAGATGTTGTTAAGGGAAAATCCCCATCGGCTGCTTGCAGAACTCTAAGCCTATACTAGCTTTGAGCCGATATGAACACTGAGTCGATGGAGACACCGGGGTTTACCAAATTCTAGCGTTAACAGTTGGTTTTACCATATAATGAGAAAAAATAGTTAACACAGCTACCCAAGAATTACTAGCTAGCTAGATGATTTGATCAACACATGCATGCATTTTGCTTAAAAACATATGCATGCATGCTTCTGGACTATCATCTCCACTAGGAGCTAGCACATGTATGCAATAATTAATAAGTCTCTCCAGGACTTATGTTTGTCTTGTTGTTAGCTTTCTTTTTTTTCTTTTTAGTCAGTGCTTTTGAGGATTTTTTTTACACGTCACTACTGTAGAATCACTTTTTTTGTGCAGGCTGGAAGGCATCTTCCCATGCAGAAGACTAGTCCGCACGCCCGAGAAGGTCAGGGAAAATCAAATTTTCGCGTGCGGGCGGCCTAACCGCACGGGAAGATCTATTATCCCGTGCAGGCCACTTAAGATGACCGCACGGGATAATAGATCTTCTCATGCGGTCTCTTTAAGTCGACCGCACGGGAAGATAGACCCATCCTATATTAAAATTCAATGATACGCTTACAACATATATAATTAAATTGACAACTAATATCACATCACAAATTACACAAAAAGTATTTCACATCATCACAATTTTACAACGAATTTCACATATATAATTTGACATCACAAATTTCACAACAAAAAAATTTCACATCAAAAAAATTTCACAAATTTCACAACAAATTTCACAACCAAGGAGGCAACCGCGATGGAGGCGCCGGCGGTGGTGGAGGCGGCCGCGTGGATGCGACGGTGGTGGCGGAGATGAAGGTGGTGGTCGGTGGGGCCGGCGGTGGAGGCGGTCCAGTAGGTGAGGAAGGCAGCGGCGGTCGGCAAGGAGGAGGCGGCCGTAGTGGAGGAGTCGCTCGCGGTGCACAAGGCGGCCATGGTCGGAGGAGGCGACCGCGGTGGAGGCGCCGGCGGCGGTGGAGGTTGCGGTCGATGGGGTTGGCGACGGTGGAGCTAGTCGGGTCGGTGAGGAAGGCGAGAGCGGGCGATCGGTGATGAGCCGACAGCGGTTGGCAAGGAGGAGGCGGCCGCGGTCGGAGAGGCGACCATGGTGGAGGCATCGGCGGCGGTGGAGGCCGACAGCGATGGAGGCGGCGGTGGAGGCGGACAGCGGTGGAGGCGGCGGTGGGTCGGTGAGGATCTAGGATTTGTTGGGAGTTAGAAATTTTGGAGCCCGCGTGCACCCCTATATAGGTGGTGATCATCGTGTGCGGCTGTTTAAGGGCCCACAAGGAAAAATTATCTTTTCATGCGGGCCACTTAATCCGCCGGCATGGAAAAACTATCTTTCCGAGCGGGCTCTTAAGCGCCCACATGCGATAATCTATAAAACCAAAAAATAATCAATGCACATATTAATTTTATTAATTAATGTAAATACTATTTTATTAATTATTCTATTTATTTAATCAACCTTACGATTGCTTGTCCGATACAATAATATCCTTTTCATCGAAAGGTCCTTGGATAATTAAAACCTTACATCTCTAAATTGGTTTACAAAAATTGTAATAATATCTTAATTTGGTCAGAAAATTCTACTAATTGACATGACAACTTAATTTTGGTCTGTAACATTGCCATAAAAATTCAATCGATTTCGGTTAAGTTAGAATATATATTGTTCACGAGATGGTTAAACTTCTCACCTAATCTCATATAACTTAACTAAAGTTTGCATAACATATAATATTTTCGAACTCGTATGCACCTTAAATTTGGACATGACCTTAACACCTCAATGTTATGACATATGAAGTTATATTGCCACTTGTTTTGTGAAAAAAATGTTTTTCTATTTTTAAGTAATTGCATAATGAACCCTTATGAATGAACCTATAGAAATATTTTATTACATACTCCTATAAATTTTTTACATGGATTAGACTGCGTATATGTTGTTCTAGAGGAATTTCAAATTTTTTTAATTAATATACTATTTTTTAACAATTAAATGAAGTTTTGCGAGCTTTTCGAAATTGATTCCGAATTGAGCTGCGAGTACCCTGTAAGGTTAAAAAGAAACAAAAAATATATATGTGCTCCTATATTTGATTCTATCCCATATCCAAGAATTAGATGGAGAATTCAACGAGTTCCTATAGATAATTAAAACCTTACATCTCTAAATTGGTTTAAAAATTATAATAATATATAAATTTGGTGAGAAAATTCTATAGATTGACATGACAACTTAATCTTGGTTGTAACATTGCCATAAAAATTCAATCGATTTCGGTTAAGTCGAATATATATTGTGCACGAGATGGTTAAACTTCTCACATAATCTCATATAACTTAACTAAAAAATTGAAGTTTTCATAACATATAATATTTTCGAACTCGTATGCACCTCAAATTTGGACATAACCTTAACATTACCTCAATATTACGACATATGAATTTATATTGCCACTTTTTTGTGAAAAAATTGTTTTTCTATTTTCTAAGTAATTGCATAATGGATCCTCGTGAATTAACCTATAGAAATATTTTCTTACAGACTCCTATAAATTTTTTACATGGATTAGACTGCGTATATATTGTTCCAGTGGAATTTCAATTTTTTTAAAGTAATATACAATTTTTTAACAATTACATAAATTTCTATGTGCTGCGACAAGGAGGGAAAATTGACTTTTTCTTCCTAAATAGTTGAAAACCTTCCCACTATTAATTGGCTCTTTTTGGAGAGAGAAACACCAAGTTGAAAATTACAATAGTCGGATTGGGGTAGAATATATGGGCCCATCATCGCGTGCAGCCTACTTAAGGGACCGCACGGGAAAATGGATTATCCCATGCGGTCACTTAGGTCGACCGCACGCGATGTTGGCCCATCA
This sequence comes from Oryza australiensis, assembly GCA_019925245.2. Lineage (NCBI taxonomy): Eukaryota > Viridiplantae > Streptophyta > Magnoliopsida > Poales > Poaceae > Oryza > Oryza australiensis. Next base: position 1,156,921 of record JAIFGZ020000516.1, read on the forward strand.
TCGTGTGCGGCCCACTTAAAGGACCGCACGGGAAAATGGATTATCTCGTGCGGTTGCTTAGGTCGACCGCACGCGATGTTATGGCATTATCGCATGCAGTCGCTTAAGTGGACCGTACAGGATTATCGCATGCGGTCGCTTAAGTGGACCGCACGCATCTTTGCATGCGGTCCATCAACTGGCCCCTGGGGAACTGGTTTTTCCAGGCACGGCCACTTATGGCCCGCCTGAAACCTACCGGCGGCCTTGTCCAGAAAAACAGTTTCTGTAGTAGTCGTAGATCTATCGTACAGAAAAAAGTCGGTAACAAAAAATAGCATAAAATTTTTCACCTTTCAACCAGAAGCACATGCCACAAAAACCTGAACTAACATGATGTTGGAGGATAGAAACAGATACCATAACCACTCCTTTATGAAGAAATTTCTTCTTGGGGCCTGCAATATATGGAAGCAAAGAAATGTTGTTATCTTTGATAATAAGTCTCCTTCTTGTTTTCTTGGAGGAAGCTTCTTAAGAGCGATGTGCTCCTTTTGTTGTTTAGGTTAAATCAAAAAGATAAAGATGTAGTCATGAGTTGGATTTGTTTGCTGTAATTTTCTTTTTTGGACTTTCTTCTTTATTTTTCTTTAATAAAGGTTTATCTAACAGCAGTGGCTTCTCTTGCTATGTTTCTTTCAAAAAAAGCACATGCCACTTGTTTTTCTTCGATTCATACCACTCCCGTTACATTTACTGTCTAGGTCGACTGGTTAACCATGATTAGAGGTGTGAAAAGACGATTTTTTCTTTTATTCTAACCAAACATACACTTGGGATCCTAAGTATTAGGCTCTAACCTCGATCCTGATGGATGGCTAGGGCGAGTGGGTGTGGGTGCGGCAGTCGGTATCGTCGGAGTCCGTGGCGGCGACGACAGGGTGGCCGACTATGGAGGAGGAGGAGGAGGTTCGGCCGATGGTGGTGGTGGCCGATGAGGCTGTAGGCCATAAGCTCCCGGGAAGCTGCGCGACCACCACGGCGAGCTGCCACATCGAATGTCGTGCCAGAAACCATGCTAGTCGCCACCAAACCTCGCATATCCCGCAACCATGCGCCTCACCGCCGTTGAGCAGCCATGCCACACGCGTTGGCCGTGGCGCCGACTACAATCCTGACTGTAGAACCATGTGAAACCATACCGCATGCACTACCTATCGGGGCAATCGCGCCGTACCGCCACATTGGTCGTAGCTCTAGCAGGTATTCCGTGTCATGGCTGCCCACCGACGCTTCACGCGAGATCAAGGGGAAGAAGAGAAAGAAAGGGAAAAGATAGAATAGGAGAAGGGTAAATTAGTCTTTTTCCATTCCAATGAATGATAAATGTGATGAGAGTGCTATGAATTGAAGAAAAACTAGTGGCATGTGTTTATGGTCGAAAGGACTGATGAGCTATTGTCTCCCTTTCAACTCTAGCGTATCAAAATATGCATCCTTATCGTTTTCCAAACAACCCTATAATAGCTACAGCTAGCCTACAATGTTTGTGTCCATGTGTGTTCTATGTTTTTAGCATCATTTTGATCGAGGAGCATTAGGTTGTTTCGCTTGCCGCCTAGAGTGCGCCAAACATGAGGATCTGGGTACCTCTATAATTAAGAAGTGCTAGAGTGATGTTTGGTCCTATTTGGGGAGCTGGATGCTACCCTGTGATGTTGCTGGTTAGGGTAATTGTTTCATCATTTGACTATGATTAAAGATCATGAATATGCCAAAAGTACAATCATTATCTGAGTTTGGGTAAGATCATTGCATGTTGGTGGATAGGGTTCTCGGTCCACATGCATGTCACCTTTCAAGGAGATATTCTTAGGATGTCTACGTTGAAGAATCAATCTTGCATTGTGTATTGTTCACTTCTTGGAGAACCCCACAATAGTCCCGCACTTGGAGAAACCATCATTGATTGAAGTGGCAAAAGCACGGTAGTCCCGGTTTGAGTTGCACCGGGACTAGAGATGATCTCTAGTCCCGGTTTAAAATTCAACGGCCCTCTAGGAACATTAGTCCCGGTTCGTGTCACGAACCAGGACTAAAGATCACCTCTAGTCCCGGTCACTAGTACAGAATGCCTCATAGGTGCTGGTTGGGAAACCCCCTTAACCGGCACCTATTGGTCGGCACCAATGACTTTGTTCATTCGTGTCGGTTCTTCGACCGGCACCTATTCGAGCAATTTGCCGATTCGTGCAGAACCGACACCTATTTATCGGACACCTATACAATGAGGTGCTCCCAATCTTTTCTTATGGGCCCACTCCTTTAGCCGGACCCACCATATTTACCGGACCCACCATATTTTTCCACGCGGGCGGCCATGAGATAGAGCTACAGGCACGAGTGAGCGGTTCGGCGAGCGGTTCTACACGATGAGCGAGCGAGGCACGAACCTATTTAAGCTGGTGTTGCTCTGGTTTGGCCAGCGGTATGGTACTAATCGAGAGAATAGTGTTTTTTGAGAATAGGTGCCGGGTGAATAGTAAAACCGCCACCTATAGTCTCAAATAGGTGTCAGGTGAACAGTAAAACCGCCACCTATACTATAGGTGGCGGTTCGTAATAAGAACCGCCACCTATTCGCGAAGAATAGGTGCCGGGTGAACAGTAAAACCGCCACCTATAGTCTCAAATAGGTGTCGGGTGAACGATAAAACCGCCACCTATAGTAGTGGCGGTTTACTTGTTCACCCGACACCTATTTGAGACTATAGGTGGCGGTTCTCTTAACACGAACCGCCACCTATTCTTTTGCCGTCACCTATATACATTATAGGTGTCGGATTTGGTTTGACCGGCACCTTTTGGGGTGACACCAATGAGCCTTTTTGTAGTAGTGGGTTCAAATGTTGTCAGCGCGTGTCAGAGTGCTGGGGACCTTTAGTCCCGGTTGGTAACACCAACCGGGACTAGATATGCTACCTCTAGTCCGGTTCGTGTTACCAACCGGGACTAAAGGTTCCCAGTGCTCGACACGCGCCGACAACATTTGAACCGTGTTCTCTAGTCCCGGTTCTTGAAACGAACCGGAACTAAAGGTCCTAGAGAGCCGTTGAAATTTTTTATACCGTTGCCTCGGGACTAGAGATGGCATCTCTAGTCCCGGTTGGTGTTACCAACCGGGACTAGAGATTTTTTATATACTCCTTCCTCCTCCATCCCGAGCCAGCCACACTTGTACATCTTCAAAATTTTTCTCGGCTAGAGGTGCAGTGCGCCGAGGTTAGCACCTTCTTTGGTGATAATACACAAATATGTGCTATCTATAAGGTTAACAACTTCTTACTCTTATAGATTTGCGGTTGTTTTTTATACATTTTGCTATCTACATGTCATGTGCTATCTACAATCTTAGCACTTCGTATTTTGCGATTATTTTATATACATTTTCATCTCTAGATTTGTTCGCAAACATGAGAAGATGTTTTTCCGCCTGAAATTCACCTCTAGTCCGGGTGGTTTCAAAACGGACTAATTATTACCGTGCCCAATTATATTGTGTTATATTCATATATAATTAACATATGTTCATATAATTAACATAAAATATTATAAATTAAAATAATAACATATAATTAACATTTGTCATATTCCAAACTATTTAAAATTTAAATAATAATATATATTTAACATATGGCCTATTTGAAAAGAAATTTAAATTAAAATAAAACATATAATTAACATTTGTCGTATTTAAAACTATTTTAAACCATAAACCCTAAACCCTAAACCTTAAACCTAAACCCATTTACCATTAACCCTTACCCTAAACCCTAAACCCTATTTTAAACCCTAAACTCTAAACCCTAAACCCTCGTGCGGCCTGCGTGATTGGCATGTAGAAGGACTGCGACACGAGCTGGAATGTCAATGCCTTTTCCTATGATCTAACATCGTCTCTCATGCTCTTGGAGGCTGCTCCGTAAGTCACTGTAATAGAGCAGTGGCAATCTCTTCTCACTTTGTTCTACCTTGTTCTCCGATTGCTTCATCTCATCCCAATACTTCAGCACATCATCTTCAAAGATGACACCAAGCTCGTCTGCATGGCAAGAAACAAATGTCTAAGCAACACAAATCCAGAAAGCATCATTCCTTTTCGATTAGAAAAAGAGAGCATCATTCTTGCGTTGATCTAAGTAGAAAGAAAAGAATCATACCTTGTAAAACATTGCTTTGCATGACAGTATAGCAGAATGGCTGGGGATGGAAGCTCGGGAAGGAGATACTAGAAAAGAGAGCTTCCTCCTCAAGCAGGTAACTATCAGTCCAAAGGCTAGTGCAATAAGGCCACCAGCTAGTTCATGAAAAAAGGTTAGATCAATAACAGATAAACAGATAAACAAAGACGGTCTTGCAGCCAAAAGAAGCTACTGCTATAAAATTTTCTCAGCGATGAGCATGGTTAACCATATGCATGATGCAAGGCAAAACGCATTTACCTACGTTTTGGTGGCTCCATTATTTCGAGAGACATGAATCAAATCTCACACTCCAATGACTCGGGATCAATGAAATAGCTTATCTTAGTCATCTCGTCCACATCCGTATCCAGTTGCTCACGATGATCCGTGAAGAGGCCCCGACGTTTTTTTCTGCCTTCTTCACCGATCTTGGTCTCTTCAACATGTCATGATCCATCGTAGTAGCCTTCTTCACCGATCTTGGTCTCTTCAATATTTAATGATCCGGATCACGGTCTTTTTTCTTGCTTTTCTCCCTTTGCTTCATAATCTTTCTGTCTTGCTATTTCTTGAGTACGATGTAGCAGTACTCGTGTATCTCCATCAAACTTTGAATAGCGAGAGATATGGCAATGATTGGATAGTGCGGCTATATATGGCAATGATGGCTTGCCTCCCCTGTTCCCGTCTCAATGTCTCGACGGCGCCATGGAAGCCGCCGGTGACGCGCACGACGGCGGACTACCTCTATCCGCCTGCCGTGATCGATGGGTACTACCGCCGCCACCGCCCCAGTCTTGGCTCCAGCCGCCACCGCTGCCGCCGGTCTCCCTGATTTAGAGGTGTGCTTTCTCTGTGTTTCAGCGGCAATATTATAGTTCTCGTTGCTAATGTCTTCTGCCTTATTCTCCTGAATTGCCACATAAGCATTAGTCGTTAGAGCATTATTGTCCTGACCACAAGTTCGGATCTTCTGTGAGTATGGAGCATGTCGACGACCGTCCTCCTCCTCCGCTTGTAATTCTCCCTGAGGACTTTTTCGTCGACCTCGGTCTCACCCTTTTACCGTTTTTATTCATAGCTCCCTGCAATTGTAATATGATCTAGGGGAATTGACTATGAATTCAGTGGATGGTGTTGGTGCCTCCTCCAACATGGTTCCCCTTGTTCACTGTCCGAGGGACTGTTCAGTGCCTGATAAACTTCTTCCTCCTTCAACGGTTGTTTTCTAACGTCATCGCACCGAACAGGTCCCTCGGACAAAGTGAACAAGGGGAACCACGTTGGAGGAGGCACCAACACCATCCACCGAATTCATAGTCAATTCCCTAGATCATATTACAATTGGGGAGCTATGAATAAAAACGGTAAAAGGGTGAGACCAAGGTCGACGAAAAGTCCTCGTGGACAATTACAAGCGGAGGAGGAGGACTCGCCGTCGACATGCTCCATACTCACGTAAGATCCTAACTTGTGGTCGGGACAATAATGCTCTAACGGCTAATGCTTATGTGGCAATTCATGAGAATAAGCGTAAGACATTAGCAACGAGAACTTGAACATTGCCGCGAAACACGAGAAAGCACACCTCTAAATCGAAGAAGCCGCGGCGGTGGTGGCGGGAGCAAAGACTCGAGGAGGCGGGCGTAGTACGCTCGATCACGCAGCGGACAGAGGTAGTCCGTCGCCGTGCGCGTCACGGCGACTTCCATGGCGCCGTCGAGGCATTGAGACGGAACGGGGAGGCAAGCCATCATTGCCATATACGGCCGCACTATCCAATCATTGCCATATCTCTCGCTATTCAAAGTTTGATGGAGATACACGAGTACTTTTATGTCGTGGTCGAAGAGAGAGCAAGACAAAAACATTATGAAGCAAAGGAGAAAAGCAAGAAAAAGACCGTGATCCGGATCATGAAATGTTGAAGAGACCAAGATCGGTGAAGAAAGCTACTACGATCGATCATGACATGTTGAAGAGACCAAGATCGTGAAGAAGGCAGGGAAGAAAACGTCGGGGCCTCTTCACGGATCATCGAGCAACTGGATGCGGATGTGGACGAGACGACTAAGATAAGCTATTTCAATGATCCCGAGTCATTGGAGTGTGAGATTTGATTCATGTCTCTCGAAATAATGGAGCCTAGCCAAAAACATAGGTAAATGCGTTTTGCCTTGCATCATGCATATGGTTAACCATGCTCATCATGAAAATTTTATTGTAGTAGGTTCTTTTGGCTGCAAGACTGTCTTTGTTTATATGTTTATCTCGTTATTGATCTAACCTTTTTCATGAACTAGCCTGGTGGCCTTATTGCACTAGCCTTTGACCGATAGTTACCCGCTTGAGGAGGAAGCTCTCTTCTCTAGTATCTCCTTCCCGAGCTTCCATCGACCATTCCGCTTACGACATGCAAAGCAACATTTTACAAGGTATGATTCTTTTCTTTCTACTCGGATCAATGCAACAATAATGCTCTCTTTTTTCTAATTGAAAAGGAATGGTGCTTTCTGGATTTGTGTTGCTTAGACACTTGTTTCTTGCCATGCGTAAGAGCTTGGTGTCATCTTTGAAGATGATGTGTCAAGTATTGGGATGAGATGAAGCAACTGAGAACAAGGTAGAACAAAGTGAGAAAAGATTGCCACGCTTTGCTCTATTACATGTGATGAGAACGGAATAGCCTCCAAGAGCATGAGAGACGATGTTAGATCGAAGAGAAGGCATTGACGTTCCAACTCGTGTTGTAGTCCTTCTACATGCCAATCACGTAGGCCGCACGAGGGTTCAGGGTTTAAAATAGGGTTTAGGGTTTAGGTTAAGGGTTAATGATAAAAGGGTTTAGGTTTAAGGTTTAGGGTTTAGGGTTTAGGGTTTATGGTTTAAAATAGTTTTAAATACGGCAAATGTTAATTATATGTTTTATTTTAATTTAATTTTTTCAAATAGGCCATATGTCAAATATATATTGTTACTTAAATTTTAAATAGTTTGGAATATGACAAATGTTAATTATATGTTATTATTTTAATTTATAATATTTTATGTTAATTATATGAACATATGTTAATTATATATGAATATATGAACATATGTTAATTATAATTATATATGAATATAACACAATATAATTGGGCCTGTAATAATTAGTCTGGTTTTTGAAACCACCGGACTTGAGGAATTTCAGCGGGCGGAAAACATCTCTAGTCCCGGTTGGTGGCTTCAACCAGGACTAGAGATGCCCACCTACCTAGGACACGTGGCTACCCGCCATCTTTAGTCCCGGTCGGTGGCTCAGCAGGACAAAAGGTATGCTCTATTGTCCGGTTGAGGCCACCAACCGGACTATATCATCTCTAGTCCCGGTTGGTGGCTTCAACCGGGACAATAGAGCAGGTACCTATATATAACAAGGGCTTCACTGGGATCCAAACACTTAGCCGTTTTCACACAACTGCATCGTCTTCTTCGCCGTCGCCAAGCACAAGGACGCCGCCGCAGCACGCCGTCTCTGCCGTCTTCGTCGCCGTCGTCGTCGCCGAGGGACCGCCGCGCCAAGGTCTTCGTCGCCGTTGCCGCCGCTGCCGCAGGTTAGCCACCGCCGCCCCCTTTTTTCTTCGTGATGCGCGCTAGGGTTAGCCGCCGTCGTCGATGCCATCGTCATCGCCACCATTGTCGTCTCCGCCGTCGCCGCCGCCGCCGCCGCTGCCGCTGCCGTGCTATATGTTTAATGAATATGAATGTGAATGAATTTTGTGAATTTTGTGAATGTGAATGAATGAGGAGGATTTGAATATGATTTCGATGTGTATGTGTAAATTTGTGAATCTGATTTCGATGTGTATGTGTAAATTTGTATGGACTTTATATGTAAATGGACTGTTTATTTAAATTTTAATACATGAATATTGTGAATTTAGAATTTTAATGTGTTTAAATTTAAATGCATGAATAGATTTAAATTTGAATGTGTATGTGACTTGTGAAGTTTGTATTTTTCAACGAACGAGAACGATAAAATCAACAAACGGATGTGGACGGACGAACGGACGGACAGCCGTAAGGACGTAGACGAACGGACGGACGCACGAACGAACACTCGTTCGGTCGGTCGGTTGGTCGTGCGTTCGTTCATTCGTTCGTTCGATTGTTCGTTCGGTCCTTCGTTTGTTCGGTCGGTCGTTCGGTCGTTACAATGTACATAGGCATGCAACGTCCTCTCTGTCCTCTCCTCTCCACTTCCTCTCCTCTCGACCTTATCTCCTTCACATACATGATCATCTCTTTCTCTCCTCTCCTCCAGATGATCATACTCACAGACGTCATGAACATTAGAACGAACGGACGATAGTTTAGGATTTTGGTTTGGGTTAGGGTTAAGGGTCCGAACAAATGGACGTGAATGAACGATAGGTTAGGGTTAGGGATGGGTTTAGGGAACTGCATTTAGGGTTTAGGGTTTAGGGTTTAGGGTTTAGGGTTTAGGGTTTAGGGTTGAGGGTGAACGAACGAACGACAGAACGGAGACGTCAACGATACATTGAACGAATGGTCAGTCGTTCGGTCGGTCGTTTGGTCGTTCGGTCGTTCGTTCGGTCGTTCGGTGTAGATGTAATCCAGGAAGTGACTTCTAAAAAAATATCACAATTGGATCTGGTGTCTATCGGATTTCATCTATTTTTCCATCTTCTTCTTTTCTGACTATGTTTTTTTATGTAGACATACATGATATTCCTAAATAATTTGTAGATGTATTAACCGACAATAATTTTTTTTCAGAATTCTTTGATTAAGTCCTCAACCCACATCAATCCAATGGCGGATCGTGACGAGGAACAGTTTCTCCTTGATGAGATCGCATGAGGAATAGAGTTTTACAACGAGGAGGGACACGAAGATCTAGATCGGTGCCGAACGAGGAGGGAACGAGGCGAGAGACGAGCAGAGGAACGAGGAGAGGAATGAGGGCTCCGCCTCCGCCTCCGCTGGACAGAAGAGGCCACGTGGCCTGAGCAAGAAAATAGAGGGTCGACATGTCATAACGGAGGTGGCACCTGACGGTCGACCAATTGCCCCAGAAGGACGCCGCAAGGAAGTTTGTGGCGCAGGATGGGTGGTGAGGGATGACGTGCCCATAAGCGTTGCCAGCGGAGGCGGTCTACCAAAGGAGGAGAAGAGCGAGCTATCTCCCGGACTCGAGAGAAAGAGATCTGTGGACGACAATGCTGCGAGACGTTCACCATCCCGGACTTAGATCGAGCAAGGGTTAAGGAATGGACGTTGAAGAAAATGGCAGAGCTCTTCAGGAACTAGAAGAAACAGTTACACAAGAAATATATCCTGAAGAGCCAGATACCAGACTTTGACAAGTTCCCAAAGCTCAGAGATCATTGGGATGCTTTTGTTGAGCACAAGACCAGTGAAGAAGCGCAATCAATCATAGAAAAGAACAAGGCCAACGCAGCAAAAAAGAAATACCATCACAGGCTTGGGTCAGGCAGCTATAAAAAAGCAATGGAGAAATGGGAAAAAATGGAAGCTGACCTAGAAGCACGGGATATCGTTCCAGGCACAGCAAACTGGCCGGAACGATCAAAGAACTGGTTCTATGCTCACGGCGGCTCACTAAATTCTAGAAGCTGGACGTAGGTTAGAGGAGGTGGTGTAGGCCAGTTCCTCAGGCTCGTTCAGGCCCGATAGAGAGAAGGACGAGCTAACGCTTGGCCTCCAAAACCCAGAGCACCCGGGGCGTACGCGAGGAAAGGCGTCGTCCCCTGGAAATACGGGTTCCAAGCGACATCGCCACATACGGGAGCCGAATGATGTCAAAGCGAGAGAATGATGCTAGATTTTTGAGATGGAAATGAGGCTCTCGCAGATCGATCAGATTGTTCGTTCTTTTATGTTGTATGCATATTTTCTTGAATAACTTGTCAATCAACGTTCATTATTAACTAATAAGCAATCTTCTCAACAGGTCGCGTCGGGCATGGCTATTCCAGTAGCCCGAGACGGCGCCTACCACTCCCGGCCCGTTCCACCTTCGTACTCGAAGGTTGAAATTGAACAGGTGGAACGCGGCTATGAAGATCTAGAGCTGGATATCCCCGGAGGAGACGGGGAGACGACGCTAGGAGAAACGGCTCATGGAATATTTCTCTGGAGGAAGATCTACATAAAATTTTCCGGACGAACAGCGTCTCCTATCGTTCCACCGCCCTCGCCTCCACGTGGGCCGTCTCCTCCGCCTCCTTCGCCGCCTCCGCCTCCTCCGTCTCCTGCGTCGTCTCCACGAGCACTGACTCCTAAACGGCCGTCTCCAACTCCACCACCTTCCAACCCTCCTCCGTCGCCACAACGAGCAACGACTCCTAAACGGTCATCATCCAAGAGCGCGCCGTCAATCTCAAGCGGTCGTCCAAGAAAGACTCAGAGAATTGAGAAGACGCCGCCACCCGCACCAAAGTGGTCAGCCTCAAGCAGGGGGAAGAAAGCGGGCAAAGATGTACCCCAGCTTGGCATGCAGCCACAGAAGCCTATGGAGTTCAGCACGATCCCAAATATTAGACCTGATTTAAGACAATTCATTCAAGAAGCTGCAATTAATATGGATCAATTACACGGCGTGCACCCGGCGAAGGCTCCGCTTAAATACAAGTTCAACCTTGGAAAGCCTCTCGTCAAGCCGGATCTCGTGAAAAGGCTTCCAACTCGGATGTACCGCTTCCATCAGCGGTACATGCAACGATCCAGCAAGGGTGAAGACATGATAACATGCAAATATTCAACTGACTACTTCCTCCATGGAGATGACTACCTTTATATCCGATTCGAAGATATATTCGACCTGTACCAACGTGATGCCCTTGACGTCTCACTTCTAACCGCGCGGGTTTTGTAAGTATTGCCCGGTTATTTTGTTTCTTACCTCCTTGAATTTAGCTGACTAAAATTCTTTTTAACCGTTATAGAATGGCGATCCAATACTGCAACAAGCACGAATGCACCAAGCATGGATTCATGGATCCACGGAAAATCAACGGCCCATTGGTTGATCAGTTTCCTAATGACACAGTGGACAACATATACAATGCGCTTGTGAAGCAACCCTTCCGATCCTTCATCCTTCGCCCTATAATCTTGCGTAAGTTTTTCTTTCTTTCCGAACCAATTTCAATCCCGTGCATACATAAAGTTTCATATGTGTCATCTAAACCAATTTACTGATTCCCTTGGATTCTATTAGTACTTGACATGGGTCAGTCAAAGATCCATGTCTTTGACTCAATGGATAAACCAGAGTCCACGTACTCCCACATATTTGAATTGTTTAACAGGTAATGCCATCTTACTTTCTATTGCATATATGCGGTTCTCGGATAATTACGTGCTAACTTTCAACTGCACGTAGGGCATGGGAACGATTTTGGGGTAATGTTCGCGGAAATTGGAAAGATAAGCTCTCTGTGCGGATGAAGTTTCTAGTGAGTAACATGCCTGCTCCTAATTTGTGTTGAATCATCATTATGTTCGAAAATATGATATGCATATTAAATATGTCGTCGTTTCTCTTTTAATATGCAAAACAGTCGCAGGGCACCAACCTATGTGGATATTACGTCTGTGACTACATTCACCGCTTTGTAACCGAAGTTAAAACTGTCGATGATCTAGATGTACGTATAACACCAATTCATACATTACGCGATTTCTTATTCACTTCATATATTTATTTCTCATTTATTGTAATTAATGACAGCTTATGCGAGTAAAAGATGACCTCCCCCACGAGACTTTCATACAAGCCGCTCAGGAAGATTTGATGGGATTTATTAACGAGCAGGTCGTTGATCCCGCGGGGGAGTTCTTCATTAGTTTTAGTAGCTAAACCACAACAAAGTAGATTAGAGACAATTTTTTATAAGCTAGCTAGGAAACATGTATGAATATTGTACATATTTTAGTAATATATGTATATTTCCTTTCTTAAGTTTGTTTAAATGTGTGTAAATTATATATTTATGTGTATTATAATATATGTGTAATATATATATAGCGATCTTTGTAGAAATGGCAAATTTAAAAAAATTAATCTTTAGTCTCGGTTTAAGCCACCAACGGGACTAAAGATTACGGAGCCAGCCACGTGGCTCCGCCAACTTTAGTCCCGGTTGGTGGCTTAAACCGGGATTAAAGATGACCGGGACTAGAGATAGTTCATCTCTATTCCCGGATTCGTAGTCCCGGTTTGAAAACCGGGACTACTGTGGCTTTCTCCAGTAGTGCCGGTTCGTAACCCCCTGTAGTCTCGGTTCTCGAACCGGGACTACGAAAGCGGGACTAAAGATCGGCATCTTTAGTCCCGAGTGAAATAACCGGGACTAAAGATGGCGACGCCACGTGGCTGGCTCCGTCATTTTTAGTCCCGGTTGGTGTTACCAACCAGGACTAAAGGTTTTTTTTAAAAAAAAATTTTTCCTGCTAGCTGCTAGCTTGTTAATTATATATTATGCATACATATTTTACATACATATATATATTTATACATTTATATGCAACATGCATATATATGTATAAATATATATTATACACACATATAAATGAACTTAATAAAGGAAATATGTACATATATTACCAAAATATGTACACACATACAATATCTACATATATTTTGTACGTTACAAAAAATTGTCTACTTTTTGGATCCAGTGGTAAAATTACTCAAACTAAAGTAGAACTCTCCCGTGGGATCAATGATCTGCTCGTTTATAAATCCCATCAATTCTTCTTGAGCAGCTTGTATGAAAGTCGCGTGGGGAAGGTTGTCTCTTGCTTGCATAAGTTGTCAATAATTCGGATAAATGAGAAATAAATATATGAAATGAATAACAAATTGAGACATAATGTATGAATGGCCGTTATACGTACATCTATATCATCGAGACTTGTCACTTCGGTAACAAAGCGGTGAATATAGTCGCAGACGTAGTAGCAGCATAAGCTGGTCCCCTGCGCCTGTTTTGCACACTAAAGGAGAAACGACGACAGATTGAATATACATTTCATATTTTAGAACAAATTAATGATTCAGTACAACTTTGGAGCATGTTACTCACTGGAAAGTTTATCCTCACAGTGAGCTTATCTTTCCAATTTCCGCGAACATTCACCCGGAGTCATGCCCATGCCCTACGTGCAGTTAAAAGTTAGCTAGTAATTATCCGATAACCACATATATGCAATGGCAAGTAAGATGGCATTACATGTTCAACAGTTCAAAGATCTTTGCGTACGTGGACTCTGATTTATCCATTGAGTCAAAGACATGGATCCGCGAGTGATCCGTGTCAATTACGAACAGAGCCAAGCGGAATATGCAAATTGTGTGATATGACACATATGAAACTTTTTGTATGCACGGGATTGAAATTGGTATGGAAGTGTTAACGACCAATTTTCGTAAGAAAATCTCTAAGTTTGAAGCAAGGATTAAAGCGGAATCAAAGATATGTGTGGTCCACGGAGACAGAGGTTACATCAGCTGAGTCCGAATCGGCTAAGGAGCCAGTCGGCTGCATCCGAGTCGGACTAGAGTAATCGATAGCCGACTCCGATTGGAAACAGAAGATGGGACCAATCCTGGAAGGAAAGCGTGAAGATAATCATTGGATTTGGTTTCCAAATGCTTTGAAGATATTGCCATCTATGGATAATGACCTATGATGATAATTGTATCTTTAAATTGGGATATTTTATATGGTTTCCTTATAGATAATGTTGGTTTGTTTAAAATATTTGTAATCCAATCTGTAATAGGAATTATGTCTGTTACGGACTCATTGTATATCCAGGTATAAATATGACCCGAGATCATGTAATCAAAAACACACAACTCAATACAATCTCGGCGCATCGTCACCCTTTTGTTTTACTTTCAATTTCAACAAGGTCTTGCCTTGTCTTTGGGCTGCATCGGGTTTCGATCTCCAAAACAAGGTAATCTCTTGTTACAAGCGGTTTGTGCTATCTAGGTTAGTGCTTCCATCATCATCATACTCTGATCTTGATGCTGCAAATTGCTTAATTTATCATATACGACATATAATCTAGATCAATGTCTAGATCTATCTCGCGATCGGCTAACATCTCCCTGAAGATAATAGCTGGCGGAGCAAGATCAAGGGGTTGATTTAGGTTATATGGCGTATCCACTATCTCGAAGGACTTTCATTAGCTTATATAGATCTTGCGCTTCTTTGTGTACTTAATGTTGCATCAATCTGATCTATTAAGTCGCTTTTATAATCATATAGATCCATTCGGCTCAATGATTGTTTCTAGAGATAGTATCGGAGTTTCAGCCCATCCTGTCTGTTTTAGCCATCTTTTATGTATTAATACTGCCAGATGTGTTAAAACCGCCTTTTATATCAAGATGTCAATCTATTTAAATATACTAAGCCTGGTATCAATCCATTAAGTCATATTAACAACCGATTGATCTTAATTTAGTGTATTTAGCTCAGGTTAGTATCTTAGTATAAAACATATCGGAGTATTAGTCGATTTACATTGGATCTATGACATCGGCTAGGCTATAAATATATAATCATTATCCTAATTTGCTTTTAGACATGAGTGATTTATACTGCCTCGGTATGCTACCGATCTATCTCAATCACTTGGCCTAAACGCGCTTTGGGATAGCAATTATATATCATGAATATCTATAGCCGATCGAGTAGGGTCTAATCTTAACCAAATGCCTGTTTCTTGTTTTTTTGTTGGTTACAGGATCAAACCAACTGGCACGCCCTGCAAATCACCAAAGGCGATCCAATTCGGACCTGCACTGGAGTTAAGCAGACCTCTCAGGCCAGTGCATGGGAAATTTCTCATCAACACACTTTTGGCACACCTGGTGAGACCTCTGCAACTTCCAAGTCCGACACGATTTTTGAAGTCAAGTCTATTGACGTGGACCAGGAAAACATCATCCCCGTCACGATGGACAAGCTTTCTGCCAAACAACAAGCTGAGTATCGGCAAATGATAGAATGATTGCAGTCTCACTATTTGCAGTCCTTTACCCAGACTAGGTCTGGGACGATCGTTCAGAAGTACAATTTTGTGATCCCTGAGGAATTCAACTCTGGAGCCACCTCCAGCAAGAGCAAGGGGAAGGAAAATATTGAGGAGGTCAAACAGGAAGAAGATGGCTCGGAATTCCACACGCTACAGGACAGAATCGATTCGGCCGTTCACCATGCTCTCGTCAACCAGTCTAAGATACTAGTCAGCACCTTAAACAATATGATCAGCACCGTGGTGGATTCCAAGATAGCCGAGCAGCTGCTAAGGGGCCCAATCTTTCTCCCTGATAGCAGATTCCCTAACTACAAGACTCTATTGACGCACATGTTGTCGATTCCTCCACTGGGACAGCCGACTTCCCCCGGGGGAATCCCTATTCTGCCGAATGTGCAGCCATCGGCTGTAAAACCGCTGCCCAAGATTCTGACCAGGCAACAACCTCAGCATCAGGGTCACGGGGCCCCAATACTATCCTAGGAGCAGATCGAGAACATGTTCAGCGCCAATCAGCAACCTCTTATACACGAAGTACCGATTGGCAACCATACGCCAGATCCGCCTCAAAACTCCGGTGGTACTCGGCATCCCCCTGGGCAACAACCTCCGTTGATGTCTCAGTCGTTTCCTGTCATGAATCAATTTCCACATCAATATCCAGGGGGCCACCTTGATCAGTATTACCAGCCTCATTCACCTCAAATGCAGTATTGGCAAGCCCCCATATAGTATGATAATTACAAGTCGATATAGAAAGTACAAGCTCCAGAGGTGCAGCAGAACAGGCCTTGGGCCGATCTGATTACAGATGTCATGCGTGATCAGTTTAGCCTCAAGCCGAAGGACTCTGGCAACATGTACCGGTACCCTTATCCAGAGTATTTCGAGAGGGTTCCTCTGCCAAACCAGTAAAAGGTGCCTGATTTTTAAAAATTCTCTGGGCAGGACAATGTTTCAACATACGACCACGTCAGCCAATTTTTGGCCCAATGTGGAGAGGCATCAGCTACGGACACGCTCAGAGTGAGACTGTTTCCACTCTCTCTTTCGGGATCGGCCTTCACCTGATTTTCTTCTCTACCCTACAACTCGGTGCAAAGATGGGCCATTCTTGAGAAGCAATTTCATCGCTACTTATACTCCGGCACGCATGAAATGAAGCTGTCGGACCTCACCAGCATCAGGCAGAAACATGAAGAGTCAGTTCAAGACTACATTCAACGTTTCAGGGACATGAGGAACCGGTGTTACAGCCTGGTGCTATCTCATTCGCAATTGGCAGATTTAGCCTTCCAGGGCCTGCTGTCGCCCATTCGGGAGAGGTTTTCAGCCCATGATTTCGAGAGCTTAGCCCACTTGACCCAAAAGGTGACGGCGCATGAGCAACGTTTCCAGGAGTCCAAGAAGGCTTTCAAGAAAGTTGGCCACGTCGCCTATACATCGGACTCGGATTCAAGCGACAGCGACACTGAAGTAGCAGCGGCTGAGTGGGCCAAGAACAAGAAGACCGTCACCTGCCAGTGGGTTAAAAATTTGGCTAAAGAGGAAAAGTATGACTTCGATATTACAAAAGCCGACAAAATTTTTGACCTACTACTTCGGGAAAAGCAAATCTAGCTTCCGGTCAATCATGTCATCCCATCGGCCGAGGAATTGAAGAAAAAGAAGTATTGTAAATGGCACAACATCGGCTCCCACAGTACCAACGACTACAAGGTGTTTCGCCAACAAGTAAAATCGGCTATTGAGGTGGGAAAAAATAAAATTTGAAGACTCCAAGAAGCCGATGAAGGTTGACAGAAACCCTTTCCCCGTTAACATGGTCTATGCCAGTGGCGGCCCAGCCAATCGTCGACCCAGGAGAACGGTCGACCAGTTCAGATTCATGAAGGAATTCGATGAGGAGGACTCGGCCGATTACCGCCCCAGGAACATGAATTGCCGACTCCAATTCCAAATGAGGGTCCAGAAGGAAGAGAAGACCCAACGCGACCGGCCTTATCAGAGGATGCCCGATCGGCTCGGGGTGGCCTGCTTCCATCGCCACGACGGCTGCGATCCCCAATTGCAATGCGAATTTTTGACGAGCCGATGGAGAGCTCCAGCCGATTTGTCCCCAGGGCTATTTAGCTCAAGCAAAGAAAACTCCCCGTCCACGAACGACTTGGCTCAATCCACCAGGATTTTTTCCAGGATGACAACGAAGAAGATGACGAAGAAGAGCAGCCTGCCAACCCCCAATGGTGCCCCTCTGGAGTGTTCACAAAGACCCAGAAGAGAAGCCTTCAGAGGATGAAAAGCAATGGGCAGGAGGAAGAAGTTCAAGAAAAGATCAATCATCGGCTGCAACAAGGCAGGAAAAAGTGGCGTGTAAAAAGAGATGTTGCCCTGGCCGATGAGAGTTCAGCCGACAAGGCCAAAAGGGCGGCAATGGAAAAGGAGTAGCTGCTGCATCGATCAACAAGGTGTTTATATTGCCAGCCGAGTTTGAGGTTGCCGAAGCCGATGCAGATACAGTAGAAGAGACCTTGGCCAAATTAGTATTGTCCCTAGAACAAGCAGTATTTGAAAAGCCTGAGGGGACTAAGCATCGGCACCTAAAGTCCCTGTACGTCAAATAATTTGTAAATGGGAAGCCAATGTCAAAGATGTTGGTCGACGGAGGAGCTGCCGTCAATCTGATGCCCTATGCTACTTTCAAGAAGTTGGGCAAAGGATCCGATGACTTGATCAAGACAAATATGGTGCTCAAAGATTTTGGCGGGAACCCATCAGAGGCCAAGGGAGTTCTCAACGTCGAGGTTACCGTCGGTAGCAAAACCGTGCCCACAACATTCTTTGTCATCGACGGGAAGGGGTCATACAACCTGCTGCTAGGAAGGGATTGGATCCACGCCAACTTATGCATCCCTTCGACAATGCAGCAAAGCTTAATCTAGTGGCAAGGTGATAAGATCGAAATCGTGTCAGCCAACAGTCAATCAGAGACAAAGAACCTCTATTACTTTGAGGGCATCGTGGAGGGCTTGAGCGTCTACATCAAGGACACTGTGGACAATCTAGATGGCAAACTTGCGCAAGGTTTTATGTCGGCCGACGAGCTCGAAGAGGTTAATATAGGTCCGGGAGTTAGGCCTAGGCCGACATATATTAGTAAAAACCTTTCTTCCCATTTTAGAACCAAGCTTGTTGATTTATTAAAGGAATATAAAGATTGCTTCGCATGGGAGTATTTTGAGATGCCTGGTCTCAGCCGATCGATTGTTGAACATCGGTCCCTATTAAGCCTAGATTTCGGCAGTACAAATAGCCTCCTCGGAGGTTTAAAGCCGATATGTATGATGCGATTAAAGCTGAAATCACTCGGCTATATGATGCTGGTTTTATTCAGCCCTGCCGATACGCAGAGTGGGTTTCCAACATAGTTCCAGTGATTAAGAAAAATGACAAACTTAAGGTGTGCATCGACTTCTGAGATTTAAACAAGGCTACCCCTAAGGATGAATATCCCATGCCAATAGCTAACAAGCTAGTAGATGCAGCCTCCGGTCACAAAATAATATGTTTTATGGATGGCAACGCTGGATATAACTAGATCTTTATGGCCGAGGAAGACATTCACAAGACAGCTTTCAGGTGTCCAGGAGCAATCGACTTGTATGAATGGGTCGTTATGATTTTTTGGTTGAAGAATGCTAGAGCTACATATCAAAGGGCAATGAATTGCATTTTTCATGACTTAATCGGCTTCTTGGTAGAAATTTATATCGATGATGTTGTTGTCAAGTTCAAAGAGGTCGAAGATCACATAGCCGATTTGAGAAAAGTCTTGGAGAGGACCATAAAGTATGGCCTGAAGATGAACCCTACCAAGTGTGCCTTTGGCGTGTCGGCTGGTCAATTTTTGGGTTTTCTTGTTCATGAAAGGAGGATCAAGGTGACGCAAAGAAGCATCAATGCCATTAAAACTATTTAGCCTTCGCAGGACAAGAAGCAGTTGTAGTTGTTAATTGGCAAGGTTAACTTCATCAGACGCTTCATTGCCAACTTATCTGAGAAGATGGAGCCGTTCACGCCTTTGCTACGGTTGGAAGCCGATCAAGCGTTTACTTGGGGGGCAGAGCAACAGAAGGCTTTGGATAACATCAAGGATTATTTAAGCTCCACTATGGTATTGATCCCTCCGCAAAAGGGAGTGTCTTTCAAACTATATCTATCAGCCGATGAGAAATCTATCAGCTCAGTTTTAATCCAGGAGTTTGAAGGAAAGGAAAAAAGCAATCTTCTGTCTTAGTAGAAAACTTTTGGACACAGAAACAATGTACTCTCCTATGGAGAAGCTATGCGTGTGCTTATATTTTTCATGTACGTAGTTGAGGCATTGTTTGTTATCCAACGAATGCATGATAGTTTGTAAAGCCGATGTAGTTAAATATATGCTATTGGCTCAAGTTCTTAAAGGACGAGTTGGCAAGTGGATTTTTTACTTGACAGAGTTTGACTTGAGGTATCAGGCGCCCAAAGTAGTTAAGGGGCAGGCTATAGCCGATTTTATTGTGGAACACAGGGATGACTCAATCGGCTCGGTCGACATCATGCCATGGACATTGACTTTTGATGGATCTGTTTGTACAAATGGATGCGGCATCGGCTTGGTAATCATCTCACCCAGGGGGCCAAGTTTTGAATTCACGTTTACGATCGTGCCGCATGTTATAAATAATCAAGTCAAATATGAAGCTATCCTCAAGGGTTTGCAGCTGCTGAAGGAAGTTGAAGCCAATGCTATGGAAGTAATGGGCGACTCATTGTTGGTCATCAGCCAGTTGTCAGGGGAATATGAATACAAAAATGATGCGCTGATGGTCTATTATCAAAAATGCCGAGAATTGATGGATAGTTTTCGGCTAGTTACCTTAAAGCATATCCCTAGAGAGCAGAATTCATAAGCAAATGATTTGGCTCAGGGAGCATCGGGCTACAAGCCGATGACATAGGAAGTCAAAGTAGAGATGGCAACCATCTCAGCCGACGATTGGAGGTATGATGTTCATAACTATTTACATAATCCTTACTAGTCGGCCTCAAGAAAATTGCGCTACAAGGCTTTACGATATGTTTTGCTCGATGAAGACTTATATTATCAGACGATTGATGGCGTGCTACTCAAATGCCTAAGTGTTGATCAAGCCAAAGTCGCTATGGGAGAAGTGCACGAAGGGATCTGTGGTACTCATCAATCGGCTCACAAAATGAAGTAGCTACTTCGAAGAGCTGGGTATTTTTGGCCAACTATGCTAGAATATTGCTTCAAGTATTACAAGGGTTGTCAAGACTATCAAAAGTTTGGAGCTATCTAGAGAGCACCAACATCGGATATGAATCCAATCATCAAGCCTTGGCGGTTCAGAGGATGGGGAATCGACATGATCGGCCAGATTAATCCACCCTCGAGCAAAGGACACAAGTTTATATTGGTGGCGACCAATTATTTCACCAAGTGGGTGGAAACAATTCCTTTGAAGAAGGTTGACTCTGGGGATGCAATTGAGTTCGTCAAAGAGCATATCATTTATGGATTTGGCGTCCCTCAAACTATGACCACGGATCAGGGGTCTACCTTTGTCTCAGACGAGTTTGTTCAATTTGCTGACGGCATTGGAATCAAGTTATTAAACTCATCACCATATTATGCTCAGGCTAATGGACAGGCTGAAGCTTCTAACAAAAGCCTGATCAAGTTGATAAAGAGAAAGATCTCTGATACCCGAACAATGGCATAGACGATTGGCCGAATCACTCTGGGCTTATCGGATGGCCTGTCATGGATCGATCCATGTGCCTCCTTACAAATTAGTCTACGGACATGAAGATGTTTTACCATGGGAGAGCATCATCGGCTCGAGAAGGATTCAACTCCAAGATGAGTTAACAGTCGATGATTATTATAATCTGATGGTAGACGAATCAGAAGACTTGGTCTTGGTAAGGATGCGTGCTTTGGAAAAAGTGACCAGGGACAAAGAAAGAGTGGCTCGTCATTATAACAAGAAAGTTGTGCCTAAGTCTTTTGAAGAAGGCGAGCTGGTCTGGATGTTGATACTGCCGATTGGTACAAGAGATAACAAATTCGGCAAGTGGTCACCTAACTGGGAAGGGCCTTTCAAGATCCACAAATGCATCTCTAAAGGAGCCTACATGCTAGAAGGGTTGGATGGAGAAGTGTTTGGAAGGGCTCTTAACGGCAAATACTTGAAGAAATGTTACCCCAGTGTTTGGATCAACTCATGATTCGGCTAAGTCCTTGCTGATCCATGCTAGCCGATGTGTTGTGCAATAATACACATCGCCTTTAGGATAAATTTACTACAAGTTTTTTCCTTTTGATTTTTCGAAACGGCTGATCCTAGCTGATAGGTGTTAGTCGGTGTTATAATTTTATCAATGCTGGAGGAAACATTGAAAAATTAGGGGGGCATATATCATTCAAAGTTAGAACTTCAAAATATCATACAAAATTAGAACTTCAAGACTTCAAAATTTTCACGACTTCGAGACAGTCAAGACATGGAAATTTAGGAAATCGGCAAAAGAGGAATATATTACAACATTCAAGGCACAGTAGCTCACCGATTACAAAAATTGTATGCTAAATGGAGTGTTCAAAGTTGCTAAAACCAGCTCTAGTACAAGAATTGATTCAACTGCCGGTAAAGTCATTGATGGCTGATATTGCCTTTTGCTTGATGTTCTCAACTTGAGTTATCATCACAGCATCGGCTGCGTCGGTTCCTGTAATCGGCTTCAAATCTCCCAAGTACTGAACGGAAGATTTTACTTTATTTTGTTGCTCCTCGATGGCCGTTGGGAGATCCGCTAGTTTCTTCTCTTCAGAAGCCTGTTCAGCTCTGCATTGATCCAGCTCAGCCATAAGTTTAGCTTCCCTTTTCTTCAATCGTTCAATGTTGGATTGGGTAGCCGATGGTCCAGCAGCTAGCTCATCTAACTTGGCATTTTCAACAATGACGCCCCGACGGTTGTTCTCAATCATTGTTTTGAGATCAGCTCTGGCTTTCCTGTCAATCATTCATTGCATTGCCCTTTCTAGTTTGTGTCGGTATTGATCAATGTGGGCAGCTTGGGAGATTGCATCGGCAATGTTGTCTGGGAGCTGGCTCTCAATCTCTTCAAACCTAGCTTTGATGGGCCCGTAGTTGGTGACCAGGTAATCCAGTGGGCTATCCAACCGACGAGCGATGTCCAAGAATCTCTCTTTTAATGCGTCGGCTATAGGAGCTGGGGCCTGACTGGTAATTTCTTCTTCTTCACCAACAAACTCTCTGATGTTGAAGGAGAACATATCGGCTAAAGCCTGCAAGGCCTCATTCGTGATTGTTTAAGTACCAAGGGAATCAAATAGTCAGTATGTTCTTAAAAGGATTATTTTTACCTTATCTGTGGGATCTGTGTTGCCGATAGGCCTTAGGTAGTATCTCTTGTCATTGATCAAACTGGGCATAACTACTTGGTGAGTAAGATGCTACAATTGAAAAGGAGGAATGAAATCAAGGTCATTTAAGCCTGGGATTCGAATTTACAGCTATGAGCGGAAAAAGAAGAGATTTAGCCGATAGGGCGTACCTCGACAAACTTGGCAGGAGAAGGACCAGAGGGGGCAGTGGAGGCCGCTATCAGCTTGATACTGGTCGCCGGAGGAAGGGGTCGCTGCGGCGGAGTCGAGAGCGCTGGGAAATCGTCGGGGAATTCGAGAACGTTTTCTGGCTAGGGCTTTTGGGACTGCAAAGATGACGGCATGAGTTTGTTCAGTGCGGAACGGCGTTATTTGAAGAGTTTTTGTAATGGCCGAAATAGACTCGACGTAGGTTTTCTCTGAGGATAGGATTGCACAAAAACCGCAACATTATCAATATCGCGGACTTGGGAGGCATGTGTTAACGACCAAATTTGGTAAGAAAATCCCTGAGTTTGAAGTAGGCATTGAAGCAGAATCAAAGAAATGTGCGGTCCTCAGAGACAGAGGTTAGATCGGCTGAGTCTGAATCGGCTAAGGAGCCAGTCCTGAGTCTGAGTCGGACTAGAGTAATCAATAGCCGATTCTGATTAGAAACAGAAGATGGCACCAATCCCAGAAGGAAAGCGTGAAGATAATCATTGGATTCGGTTTCCAAATGCTTTGAAGATATTGCCATCTATTGATAACGACCTATAACGGCAATTGTATCTTTAAATTAGGATATTTTGTATGGTTTCCTTATAGATAATGTCAGTTTGTTTAGAATATTTATAATCCAAATTATTATTAGGAATTGTGTCTATTATGGACTCGTTGTATATCCGGGTATAAATATGACCTGAGATCATGTAATCAAAAACACACAACTCAATACAATCTCGGCGCATCACCACCCTTTTGTTTTACTTTCAATTTCGACAAGTTTCTGCCTCGTCTTTGGGCTGCATCGGGTTTCGATCTCCAAAACAAGGTAATCTCTTGTTACAAGCGGTTTGTGCTATCGGGGTTAGTGCTTTCATCATCATGATACTCTGATCTTGATGCTGCAAATTGCTTAATTTATCATATACGACATATAATCTAGATCAATGTCTAGATCTATCTCGCGATCGGCTAACATCTCCCAGAAGATAATAGCCGGCGGAGCTAGATCCAGGGGTTGATTTAGGTTATATGGCATATCCACCATCTCGAAGGACTTTCATTAGCTTATATAGATCTTGCGTTTCTTTTTGTACTTAATGCTGCATCAATCTGATCTATTAAGTCGCTTTTAGAATCATATAGATCTATCCGGCTCAATGATTGTTTCTAGAGATAGTATCGGAGTTTCAGCTAATCCTATCTGTTTTAGCCATGTTTTATGTATTAATACTGCCAGATGTGTTAAAACTGCCTTTTATATCAAGATCTTAATCTATTTAAATATACTAAGCCTGGTATCAATCCGTTAAGTCATATTAGCAACCGATTGATCTTGGTTTAGTGTATTTAGCTTAGGTTAATATCTTCATATAAAACATATCGGAGTATTTGCCGATTTATATTAGATCTGCGACATCGGCTTGGCTATAAATATATATAATCATTATCCTATTTTGCTTTTAGACATGAATTATTTTTACTGTCTCGGTATGCTACCAATCTATCCCATCACTTAGTCTAAACGCGCTTTGGGATAGCAATTATATATCATGAATATCTATAGTCGATCGAGTAGGGTCTAATCTTAACCAAATGCTTGTTTCTTGTTTTCTTGTTGGTTACATGATCAAACCAACTGGCACGCCTTGCAAATCACCAAAGGCGATCCAATTCGGACCTGCACTAGAGTTAAGCAAACCTCTCAGGCCAGTGCGTGGGAAATTTCTCGTCAACAGGAAGATAGAAAAAATCACGCTGTGTTGTAGGGCAGAAGGATAAACATCTTGTAGTGGTGCTGCACCAACGCATTGTATATGTTATCCTCTATTTGCTCCGGATATTGATCAACCATCACGGTGTTGATTTTTCGTGGGTCCATGAATCAATGTTTGGGATATTCTTGCTTGTTGCAATATTGGATCGCCATTCTACAATGGTAAAAAGAATTTTAGTTAGCTAAATACAAGGAGCTAAGGAACGAAATAAATATAACTGAACGATACTTACAAAACCCACGTGGCTAGAAGAGAGACGTCGAGGGCATCCAGCTGGTACAGGTCGAATATGTCTTCGAATCGGATAAAGAATTGGTCACCTCCATCGAAGAAATAGTCGAGTGAGTTTTTGCCCATGACCATCTCTGTACCTCTTCTGGATTCTTGCATGTACCACTTATGGAAGCGGTGCATCTGTGTAGGTAGATGTTTAACTTGATCCGGCTTTACAAGAGGTTTTCCAAGTTTGAACTTGTACTTTAGCGGAGCCTTCGTGAGGGGTGCACACCCGTATAATTGGTCCATTGATATTTCAGCAGATTCCATAAATTGTCTTAACTCGGTTCGAACAGTTGGAATCATGCTGAACTCCAGGGGTTTTTGAGGCTGCATGCCGAGCCGCAGTACATGTTTGCCCTTTCTTTGCACCTTGTCAGCAGCCTTCTGGATAGTCCTGTCATAGTTGGATTGCGGTTGCGGTTGCGGTTTAGGTTGTGGCATTAGGTATGTCTTCTTTAAAAAGTCCTTGGTCTCATGGGCGATTTCAGGAGGCTTCTCAGGAGACTTCTTCTTGAAATGTGCCTTGACCTCGGCTCGAACGGCCTCGTCCAACTCCTCTTGAGCCTTGTCGTACGTCATTTTCTTTGGGGCAGACAGGAGCGGGTCAAGTTTAGGCCTCTTGCTTCTTGGTTCACTGGTTGACATTGACCACGTGGCTCGAGCTCTGCGCTTAGGAGGCGATGGAGGAGGCTGAGAGGCAGTCTGTTTAGGAGTCGGTGCTTGATGTGGCGATGGAGGAGACGGAGAAGACTGGGGAGTGGGAGACGGCCGTTTAGGAGTCAGTGCTTGTGGAGGCGACGTAGGAGGCGGAGGGGAAGGTCCACGTGGAGGCAACGATGGAGAAACGAAAGGCGCGAGTTTTTTCTCCTAGCGTCGTCCAAAGAAATATGATGAAGGGCTTCCTCCAAAGAAATATCCCATGAGTTGTTTCTCCTAGCGTCGTCTCCCCGTCTCCTATGGGGATATCCAGCTCGAGATCTTCGTATCCGCGTTACACCTATTCAATTTTGACTTTTGAGAACCCAGGTGGAATGGGCCTGCAGTGCTAGGTGTCGTCTCGGTCTACTGGAATAGCCATGCCCGACGCCACCTGTTCGAGAAGATAACTTATTAATTAGTAATGAACCTTGATTGTCAAGTTATTCAAGGAAATAACTAACATAAAACTACGAACATACCTTGATTGTTATGTTCTTGAGTTGAATATGAAGCTCAAATGGTGTCCGCTGCGTGATATCATCAATAGGACATGGCGGACACACTGGAGCTTGTGGGGCCAAGTCGCCTTCAGTTCCCGTTGAAGCGCAGCTGCTGCACTGCTGCTGTAGTTGAGCTGTTGTTGCTGGATCTGGCTGTTGGATAACCCAGTGGCTCCGCTCCACTGCCATCCTTTTGGAAACCTTTTTGTCCACTATCTGATCGATCTGTGAGAGACGGATCTCCATTTCTGCGAACCTCGCATCTGTCTCTCATTTCGTCCTTGCGGCTCCTATATGTGTCGACGTCCGCTTGAAACCCGTATTTTCACGGAAGGATGCCTTTTCCTCACGTTCGTCCCAGATACTCGGGGTTCTGGAGTGTGAGCATTAGCTCGTCCTTCTCTCTGTCGGGCTTGAATGAGCCCGAGGCAGAGGCCTCCAGCGCTTCTTCTAATCTTCTACCGGCTTCTTGGATTTCAGTGCCAACGATTACTGATCCATCTGCGGGATTAGGCGATCGGCTGTGAGCATAAAAGCAATGTTTTGATCGTTCCAGCCAGTTTGCTGTGCCCGGAATGATATCTCGCGCTTCCAGGTCGGCTTCCATCTTCTCCCATCTCTACATTGCCTTTTGATAGCCTCCCAACCCTAGCTTGTGATGGTATTTCTTCTTGGCTGCGTTGGCCTTGTTTGTTTTAATGAGGGCTTGCGCTTGCTCCCCAGTCTTGTGTTACACAAAGGCCTCCCAGTCTGGGTTCTGGCCCTTTAGGATGTGTTTCTTGTGTAACTCCTTCTTATAGTTCATGAAGAGCTCAGCCATCTTCTTTAACGTCCATTCCTTGACCTTTGCCTGTTTGGAGTCTGGGATAGTGAACGTCTGCAGCATTGTCGTCCACAACATCTCTTTCTTTGTGTCCAGGAGATAACTCTGCTCATCTCCTCCTGTCCTTGATCGCCTCCAATCCACAACGCAGATGGGCACGTGATCCCTCACCACCTATCCGCTGTGTGCCACAAATTTCCTTGCAGCGTCGGCTGGGGCACTTAGTTGACCATCCGGTGCTACTTCCGTTATGACATGTCAACCCTCAATTCGCTTGCTGACACCGCGTTGCCTGTGTGCCCTCTTCTCTCCAATGGCTGGGGTGTCCTCATTCCCTGTCACGCCTAGAAATTCAGACCAGAATTTCCAAAGCTATATGTGTATTCAAATCCATGTCCAGGACCAGCCAGAGTACACATACGACAATTGTTGATATTACAGTTCCACGTCTTAGAAACATTACAAAAAGATTACAAAAGAGCAGCGGAAAAAAGAAAAAGGGGGCCTAAGCCTAGGCTTGACGCTGGCCACGTGGCTTCAACCATTCCACAGGCATCTTCCAGAGTGCAGGACAAAGCCTACTCAGCCTCACCTTCTTCTTCGGCTTCTTGCTCACGTTCTGGTGAAGAGGCAAGGATGAGTACTTCCACGTACTCAACAAGTCACACCGGAAGGGGGAGAGAATGAATGCAGGGAAGACAAGGGTTTGGCTAAGGTTTGCTTTTGCGCAAACAGCAAGGGTTTTCCAAACAATAGGAATTTGAGCACGATCAAAATAGTAGTAATTTAAGTAATTAAAACATTTTGCAACCAACACTGTCCAACGTTATCCCCACGTTGCGACACGCCCAACCCATCCAACTATACTAGTCATGTTCCATTAATCAGGGTTTAATAGTGTGAGACTAATCACGGTGAGTTCAGTTGATCGCCCAATTACCGCGGGCACGGCTATTCGAATAGTTTTACTCTAGTCAGAGGGTTGCAACTATACCCACAACACACAGCCCCACGACACGGTCTCCCTATGCCGGAATACCACCATGGTACCCTGGAAAGAAAACTGTGGTAGGACCTTTCGTATAACCCCCCGCTAACCAAGCGAACCCCACCAAGGTTTCGCCCCCAGTCCCGGACCCTGGGACGTGGGCAGCCCCCCCGAGTGCCTCGATGAATCCGGCAGCCCAGCAACCCTTATACCAGGGCCGACTGAAACTCCATCCCGCTCACCCTTGCCGATGGGTACGTCAGCTAGGAGAGACTACACTACGGGACCCACCTTACCCATTTTGGCTTGTGGTTTGCGGTCATTCTTTCGAGGGTTCTCGTGAACCGGTCTTTAATTGCCATGGATGCCACTATCCAAAACCATAGCATCCACAGCCCACCATTTGTCATATTTTAGTTATTAATCTGGTTCACCAAGTTCTCCAATTATTATTCTTCCGAACCGATGTCCAGGAGATGCATATTAAGTGAGAATGACCCATTTAGTGAGCTAGTGAGTATAAACCAGGCTAAGCATAACCTAGTCCTGAATCTAATCATATTATTGTCCCAAGTTTAATCAAAGGGTTTGGAGTGTCAAACCTCAAGCATAAACTAAATATACGGTGTACTATTTCGCATGAAATGACATTATAAAATACACGCAATTTAATAGAGGAAAACAAGTGTTTTAGCAAAAATGGGAGCAATGTGATCAATAATAAAGCATGACTTGCCTTGCTCTTCGACTTGGGGGACTTCCGCAACAACCTCGAAATAAACCGGGTCGGCGGAACTACCGGGATCTACATGGCAAACAAGCAATTCAACAAAACAGGCCAAAAAGCTATTAAAACAGTGAACAAAACTATTTTCATGGATTCTTGGCATTTTTATGAATTTAATGAAATTTGAATGGACTAAAACGGAGGTCGGAATGAAAATATATGATTTTTAGAAGTTTTCTGGTTTTTTAATAAACAGAAAAGTCCTTAATTAATTTATTGCGCAATAACTCCCAGGTGGTGACGTCATCGGCTAGGGCTAACGTCAGTCGCCGAGGGCTGACGTCAGCACCCGCGGGGCGCGGTTGCACTCGGGCGGCGCGGGCGCACGGCAGCGCACGGCGGCTAGCGACGGCGGTGTGGCGAGGCTCTCACGCGGGCGGAGCCACGCGCACCCGTGAGGGCGGCACGAGGTGGCCGGGAGGCCGGGGAGGGGCGGCTCACTGAGGGGCTCGCCGGAAGTGGGGAAGACGGCGACGGCGATGGCGAAATCAGCGACGAAAGGGCGCGGGGAGGGGCGGCCGGGGCGGCACGAGCACCGGCGACGAGGAAAGAGGCGGCGGCTGGGCTCGGGGTGGCTCGGGACGGCGAAAAAATGCGGCCGAAGGCTGGCGACGGGCGGCGGGACTTGGGCACACGATGCGGGAGCGAGGGAGAGAGGAAGGAGCTCGAGTCAGTGTGTGGCGAGGGGAGGTCGGGGAGGTCGGTTTCGGCCGGGGGAGGGAGTAAAAGCTCACCGGAGTAAATGGGAGAGAGAAAATCGGGGAAATAATGGTCGGCGATTAACTCTGGCCATTTAGGGGGCACGGGACTTTCGGCCGGGGCTTTTAAGGCCGGCGGGAGAGGCAGGGAAGTAAAGGCGGCGAGGTCCGAGGCGCGATAAAGCCGGCGATGCGAAATTCACGCGGGACGGGCCGCCGGAGATGGCGCTGGGCGGGGCGGCCGGAGGTTGAAGACGACCTGACAGGTGGGCCCCACCTGTCAGGGTCCCGGGGAGAAGGGGATGCGAAGTGGACTTATTTGTGGGTGAGAAAGGCTGGCGGGCCGTGGCCTTCGGCCGGCCCGCAGGAAGGGGAAAAAGGAGGGGCGCGCGCGGGAAAGAAATGGGCCGTCGGTTGGCCCGTGAGGGAGAGGAGAGAGTGGCGCGCGGGCGGGGGAGAGATGGGCTTTCGGCTCGGCCGGCGGCCTACGGCCGATTTTTTGGTAGGAAAAGGACGGGAGGAGAGAGAAAAAGAAAACCCGAGATTTATTAATTCCGATTTTGATTTTAATTTCTTAAAAATTATTTCTAGTGCTCTGAAAATTCCACTAAAAATCCTGTTAGCGTATTATGACATGTGGAATTTAAGAAAAATCCTACCATGCCATTTTCTTTTAGAATTTGGCTTTTAAAAATTATTTGTTTTTTCCGATTAATTCCAACGATTTTCTTTTGTTATTTTTGTTGGGATTTTTAAAGGGGAAAACACCTGAGGGTGTGACAAACCTACCCCCCTTAAACGAAATCTCGACCCCGAGATTCGGAGGTACGGGCAAAAAGATAGGGATGAGCGGCCTTTAGCTCATCTTTCCTTTCCCAGGTGGCCTCTTCTTCTGAGTAATGAGTCCACTGAACTCGACAGAACCTGATAACCTTGTTCTGGGTTCTCCGCTCGCTAGTTTTGAGGATATGTTCTGGTTTCTCCACATAAGTCAAATCTTCCTGCATCTCGATCTGATCTGGACTGACCTCTTCTTTCGGTACTCTGAGACATTTCTTGAGCTGGAAGACGTGGAATACGTCATGGATTCCTGCCATGATGGGTGGCAGTTCGAGTCGGTAGGCTACTTCACCTCATTGCTCTTGAATCTGATATGGTCCCACATAGCGTGGTGCCAACTTGCCCTTGGTTTGGAATCGGTGTACTCCCTGAAGTGGGGTGACACGAAGATACATATAGTCTCCGGCTTCGAAGGCTAGTTCTCTACGGCGGTTGTCTGCATAACTCTTCTTATGAGACTGTGCAACTCTCAGCCTTTCTCTTATGATTCTAACTTTCTCTTCGGCATCACTTAACACTTCAGTCCCAAACAACTGACGTTCGCCGGTCTGGTCCCGGAAAAGCGGGGTACGACACTTTCGTCCATAAAGTGCTTCGAAAAGGTGCCATCTACAAACTGGCTTGATAATTGTTGTTATAAGAGAACTCCGCATAGGGCAGACTCTTATCCCAAGCTCCTCCGAAATCCAGAGCACAAGCTCACAGCATATCTTCCAAACCTAGTTCACACGCTTAGTCTGACCATCAGTTTGTGGGTGATAGGCTGTGCTAAAATTCAACCGGGTGCCAAGTTCCTCTTGTAGCTTCTGCCAAAACTTGGAGGTGAACTGACTACCACGATCTGATACTATCTTCTTGGGTACCCCGTGTAAACACACAATTCTTGCCAGGTACAATTCTGCTAACTTCCTTCCTGTATAGGTAGTATGCACTGCGATAAAGTGAGCCACTTTAGTGAGGTGGTTGATAATAACCCAGATGGAATCATGCCCCGACGATGTCCGAGGTAAACCGGTGATGAAATCCATCCCGATTTCCTCCCACTTCCATTCCGGGATTTGAAGTGGCTGTAGTAACCCTATAGGTCTTTGATGTTCTGCCTTCACTCGTTGGCATACATCGCATAGTGCCACGAACTCTGCTATTTCTCTTTTCATGCTAACCCACCAAAACTTCTCCTTAAGGTCCTGGTACATCTTGGTACGTCCCAGGTGGATAGAATACTGACTCTGATGAGCTTCAGTAAGGATTAACTTCTTCAATTCCTTGTCCTCAGGCACACATACCCTGTTGCCCATCCAGATCATTCCATGCTCGTCCTCCGTGAAATCACGAGCTTTTCCAACCCTCATGTTCTTCTTAATCTCAGTTATGTCAGGATTCGAGGCTTGAGCTACGCGAATTTGGTCTAAGAGTATGGGTTGGGCTTCAAGAGCGGCCACAAATCCAGGTTCGACAATTCCCAAGTTCAAGCGCTCTAGGTCCTGTTGTAATTGCTCACATCTCCCTTTTATGTGGATAGAGTTGCAGTAACTGTTTCGGCTCAAAGCATCAGCTAGCACATTAGCTTTGCCAGGGTGATAGTGTATACTTAGGTCATAATCCTTGATCAACTCCAACCACCTTCGCTGACGGAGGTTCAAATCCGATTGTGTGAAAATGTATTTCAGGCTCTTATGATCCGTATACATTTCAAATCAATTATCGACGAGGTAATGTCACCATATTTTCAAAGCGTGGACGACTGCTGCTAGTTCCAAGTCATGTGTTGGGTAGTTAGACTCATGAGGTCTCAACTGGCGGGAAGCATAAGCGACCACTTTTCCTTCTTGCATCAACACACAACCTAACCCTTGGCAAGATGCGTCGCAATAGACATGGAAATCCTTGGTTTGATCTGGCAGGATCAATACTGGTGCGGACACCAGTTTTCTCTTAAGATTTTCAAAACTCTTGTTGCACTCGGCAGTCCATATAAACTTTTCATCCTTCTTTAACAACTGCGTCATTGGCTTGGCAATCTTTGAGAAGTTCTCGATGAACCGACGGTAATATCCCGCAAGTCCTAGAAAACTCCTGATTTGGATGACGGTTTTGGGTGGAGTCCATTTGGTTATTGCTTCCACATTGGAAGGATCCACTGCGACTCCTTGGGCATTCACGATATGACCAAGGAATTGCACCTCCTTCAACCAGAAAGCACACTTGCTGAACTTAGCATAGAGCTGGTGGTCCCTTAACTTTTCGAGTACCAACCGGAGATGGTGCTCGTGCTCTTCTTCCGTCTTGGAGTAGATCAGAATGTCATCGATGAACACTACGACGAACTTGTCCAGAAACTCCATAAACACCTTGTTCATCAAATTCATCAAATTCATAAAGGACATGACCGTACACTCGTACAAGCTATATCGGGTGATGAAAGCGGTCTTGGGAATGTCCTCCTCTCAAATCCTTAGCTGATGATATCCTGATCGTAGGTCTATCTTCAAGATCACTTTTGCTCCCTTTAATTGATCGAACAGATCATCAATCCTAGGGAGAGGGTACTTGTTTTTAATGGTAACCTCGTTGAGTGCACGATAGTTGACGCACATCCTTTTGGTTTTATCCTTTTTCTCCACAAATATTACTGGAGCACCCCAGGGCAATGTGCTCGGGCGAATGTATCCTTTCTACAACTGTTCATCCACTTGCTTCTTGACCTCTGCCAACTCATTGGCTCCCATTCTATAAGGCCTCTTGTGGATCAGAGCAGTGCCAGGGACTAGGTAAATTCGAAACTCTATTTCTCTTTCAGGTGGCATTGTGGTTAGGTCTTCCGGGAAGACTTTCGGGTACTCGCAAACCACGGGAATATCTTCTAACTTCGTCAGGTCCTTTCCTTCCTCTTCGGGTTCCTCCTTAGCCGAGATCCGATTCAGACTTGCCACTACCCCCGACAGTTTTGGGGAGCGGTAAATCAGTTTCTTCCGTTCGCCATTGGTCAAGGTGATTGTGCGGCTTGCGTAATCGATTAGGCGTTTATGATGGGTTAGCCAATCCATCCCAAGGATGACATCCAGGCCTTTTGATTCTAGATGGATAAGGTTGGCTAGACAGGGGGATCCTTGGATTTCTACTGCCACTGAAGGGCAAAAGTGGGCGGTGTTCAATTGCTTCCCGGGGGTTTGAACCCGCATGGGTATCTTAAGTTTCAATGCCGACAACCCATGTGTCCCCACGAATGCTTTTGATAAGACAGAATGGGTTGCACCCGAATCAAACAAGACTGATGCGATAAAGGAGTTCAAAGGGAACATATCCAATATGACTTCTGTTGTGTCCTGTGCTTCCTCTGCCGAAGCATGATTTACTCTTGCCTGGATGAACCGGGACACACGTTTTGGTCTTGGACACTTGTCTGCAAAGTGCCCAGGTTCCCCGCAGTTGAAGCAGTTGCCGGGTTTGAATCTCGAGTCCTTCTTCAGCGGTACTGGCTTGGATTGAGGTGGCGGCTGCGCCGTTGGTGGACGCGGAGCCGGGTTCTGCTACGGCTGTCCGGGATGGCTTCCACTGGGTTGGAAATTCCCAGGATGGTATGGACGATGTTGGCGAACAATCATAGTGGTAGGTCCACTTTGACCACCCGGAGTGAAACGCAGTCGTTGGGGATTCCCTTGTTGAGGTTGTGGCCTAAACTGAGTGGCCTTCCGCTTTCTGAGCATTTTATTGTGCTGATCTTCTTGACGAATGGCTTTCTCGACTAACTTCTCAAAGTCGACATATTCTCCTGAGATGAGTTTGTCTGTTAACTCATCGTGCAGCCCGGCCAAGAACTTTTCTTGGAGTTCGGTGTCAGTGCGTATGTCCTCTGGAGCATATCACGCTAAGCGATTAAACTCGTGCAGATACTCGGTGATAGTCCGAGTGCCTTTCTCGAAGGATCTGAACTCCCTCTTTTTCTGAGCTACTATCACTCCGAGGATGTGCACCTTCCAGAATTGGTGGTAGAACTCCGCCCAAGTGACAACAGGTGCATCTGCCCGACAGGTAACCAAGAAGTTGTCCCACCAGGCTGAGGCGGGGCCTTGGAGTTTGTGGGTGGCAAAGGACACCCGTTCTTGGTCCGTGCACTAGAGAAGGTCCATCTTCTTTTCTATGGCGGTGATCCAATCAGTAGCCTCCATGGGGTTGTGTAAACACTGAAATTTGGTTACTTAGTTCCTAAGTCCGCAAAGGCGAAGCAGAGTCGGATCGGCTGGAGACAGGGGTCGCATCGGCCAAAGGAGTAATCGGCTGCGAGGCCAATCGGCTAAGGATGGATCGAACAGGGACAACCGACAGCTGATTCCAGGTCTGAAAAAGATGAAACCGTTTCTGATGCAGAAGTTTGAGGATGAATAGAAGATTTGGTTGCTAATTGCACGTTAAATGATATTGCCACTTATGGATAGAGTCCTGTAACGGCAATTGTATCTGTAATTTAGAGATTTGTTAGACTAACACGACATGGGTCCCGCTTGGGGGTAATGTGGTGTTTTAAATAGTAGTTTAGATAGAGTGCAGGGTCCTTACAGATAATTGTATCTTGGGTATAAATAGGACCCGAGACCTCTTGAAAAAGATATAAACAATCAATCAAACCTTCGGCGCATCGCCAACTTCTTCTTTTCAGACGAGCACTTTATTTGGCTACGGGCTGCAACGTTTTGATCCCCAGATCTAGGTAAATGTTTGTCATTAGTGGTATGATTTACTATTTCTAGTGCTTCCATCACAATGACACATTAGAATCAGAAGTTTATACTGCGCTAGTTATCATATAGCATGTATAAATTGGATCAATGTTTAGATCTATCCTGTCATTGGCCGGTTCTGTTAAGAACTTGCAGCCATTAGGGCTAGATCTAAGGGTTGGCTGGTTTATATGCGGTATCCACCGTCTCGAGAGATATGGATCGGCTGCAACAGATCGGGTTGTTCTTTTTATACTTAATGATGCATCATGTTTGAACTATTAAGTCGTTCTTAGAACTGTCAATGATCTGTTCGGATATATTTATGTTGTTTAGAGACAGTGCCGGGGTTTCAGCCGGCCTTATATGTCCTGATATGTTTCTTTTGATATATTTATTATCAGATTCGTATTAGGACTGCCTCTTATGTTAAGATCGCATTCTTGTCGGATGGCCGGAATCGGCCTACCATCAACAGCCGACGACCGATTTGTAGGCTATACATTTGGTTCAAGAGTGATATCTTTCTATAAGATTCATCGGAGCACTAGCCAATTCATTGTTAGCTTTCTATTATCGGCTGGGCTATCGATCCATATATTTATCATTCTTTACTGTATTTGGGTTAAGCAACTGATGTTGTCTCGGTATAGCTGATCTATTCAAGTCACTTGACTTAAATATAGTTTAGAATAGCATATATATGTTCATGGATTCCCTTAGCCGATCCCGTGGGGATCTAACCTAACACTTAATGCACATTCCTTTGTTTTTCTTGTTGATTAACAGATCAAATCAACAGGCACGCCCTGCATAACATAGGCAGCCGAGAAGGACCTGCACTGGAGCTGAGCAGATCTCCTAGGCCAGCGTGTGAGAGATATTTCTCATCAACACGCTTCTTGGCATGCCCAGTGGGACTTTCTTTGTCGGCCCGACTTGGACGTATAGATTCAGCCGGCAAGATGGTCGACTCCAAGAGCCCCAGCATCACGCAGGACAATATCGTGCCTGTGACGATGGAACAGTTATCGGCTGAACAGCAAGCCGAGTATAAGAAGATGGTGGAAGAGCTCCAGGCTAACTATTTACAGTCTATCACCCAAACAAGATCTGGGGCCGTGCATCAAAAATATAAGTTCAGCCTGAATGATACTAAGGCATCCTCCTCTGGTGACACAAGAGGCAAACAGAAGGTGGAGGAGCCGACCCAGGCGCAGGATGATGCAACTGTATATTCCCTACAAGACCGGATTGACTCGGCCGTTCATCATGCGTTGGTCAACCAAAGTAGCATCCTGGTCAACACCCTCAATAACATGATCGCTACCGTAGTCGACGCAAAGATAGCCGACCAACTGCAGCGAGGGCCAACATACAGCACAGATGGCCAATTTCCTGGTTACAGAACACTGGTCACGCAGAATCGGCCGATCCCACCGCTGGCGCAACAAGGACCACCGGGAGGAGTCCTCGGACAGCCGAATCCAGGTGAAACGACTATAAGGCTAGCAATTACTATACTGAACCAACAACAGCCGCTGCCCCAGGGTCAACTTGCTCACATGTTCAATGACAATCGGCAGTCAGAGCCGATTGACCCAGATAGACGGTACAATGCCGGTGGCCGACAGTTGTTTCCAGAACCACCAACGCCACAACCGACGCCTCGGCCACCGCCCGCTGATCATCACTACCACTACCAAGGAGGCCGTCAAGATCATCATTACAGGCCTCAGACGTCACCACCGCTGTATCGGCAAGCACCCACGCCGTATGAACCATATGAGCCGATACAGCAAGACAATCGAACTTGGGCCGATCTGATCGCAGATGTCATGCGCGATCAATTCGGCCTCAAGCCAAAAGACTCAGGGAACATGTATCGGTATCCCTATCCAGAGCACTTTGAGCGGATCCCGATGCCCAACCAATACAAGATCCCGGACTTTTCAAAGTTCTCAGGGCAGGACAATGTTTCAACATACGAACACGTTAGCCGGTTCTTAGCACAATGCGGTGAGGCATCGGCTACGGACGCCTTGAGGGTCCGATTATTCCCTCTTTCTCTTTCAGGATCGGCCTTTACGTGGTTCTCCTCATTGCCCTACAACTCAATTTAGAGCTGGGCCGATCTTGAAAAACAATTCCACAGCTACTTCTACTCCGGCAATCACGAGATGAAGTTGTCGGACCTCACCAGCATCAGGCAAAAACACAACGAATCGGTCCAAGACTACATCCAGCGCTTTAGGGAGATGAGGAATCGATGTTACAGCCTAGTGCTATCGGACGCCCAGCTGGCCGATCTGGCCTTTCACGGCTTGATCGCGCCGATCAGAGAACGATTCTCTGCACAAGACTTTGACAGCTTAGCCCACTTGGCACAGAAGGTGACAACCCACGAGCAACGATTCCAAGACACCAGGAAGGCCGTCAAGAATATAACTCAGATCGTCGTCGAGTCAGACTACAGGTCCGACGATGATGACGCGGAAGTGGCGGCAGCCGAGTGGGCCAAGAACAAAAAAGCCATCGTCTGCCAATGGCTGCTGAAGACGGCTAAGGAAGAAAGGTACGACTTCGACATCACCAAGGCTGAAAAGATTTTTGACTTGTTGCTCAAGGAGAAGCGATTCGCTTGCTCGAGAATCACGTGATCCCGTCGGTCGAAGAATTGAAGAAAAATAAGTATTGCAAGTGGCACAACTTCACATCCCACGCCACCAATGATTGCAAGGTCTTCAGGCAGAAAATCCAGTCGGCAATTGAGGCCGGGAAGCTGAAGTTCGCTGATTCAAGTCGACCGATGAAAGTAGACGGCAATCCTTTCCCGGTCAACACGGTCCAAGTCAGCCCTAGGCAAGCTGATCGACAGAACAGAATAGTGCACGACTTAGTCCGGTACATCGATCGGGGCCAAGGCGTAAGGCGACCAAGTTGGATGTCACGCCGCGCCGATTAACATGGTGAGCCCGGTCATCGATCGGCCGGACCGACATGAAATTGCCAACGCTGGATGACTGCCCGGCATGTAACGATCGTCACGACGACGGGCACAGGAGCTTATCGCCTGCAAGTCCAACTCGGTTCGTCCCCAGAGCTGTCCAGATAAACCAAAGGCGGCGGTCAGTCCATGATCGGCTTGGCCCGATCCATCAGGATTTCTTCGTCGATGAAAACCACGATGTGAACGGCCGCGACGATGAAGAATTGGCCAACCCCCAATGGTGCCCGTCCGATCTCTTCACAGAGACACAGAAAAGAATGGTTCAACGGCTTAAGCGTGAAGTGCAGCAAATGATCCATGAACAGCGCTGTCGGCTGGGCAAAATCAAAAGGCGGTGGGTACCCAAAAAGAAAGATGCCATAGCCAACGAGGAACAAGCCGAGGGAAGCCCAGCCGATCAAGCCAGGAGGGTAGCCAAAGGGAAAGGCAAAATTTCTGCATCGGTTAACATGGTCTTCATGTTGCCAGCCGAGTTCGACGCTCCCGAAGCTGATGCAGACACCGTCGAAGATGACCTGGCGAAGCTAGCAATCTCACCAGATCAGGCTATCTTCGACAAACTAGAAGGAACTGAAAATCGGCACTGAACGTTAAGGGATTCGTCAACGGCAAGCCGATTTCCAAAATGCTGGTTGATCGGGGAGCTGCAGTCAATCTCATGCCTTACGCAACGTTCAGAAAGTTAGGCAAGGGAGCCGAAGACCTGATGAAAACCAACATGGTGCTCAAGGACTTTGGCGGCAACCCATCGGAGACCAAAGGCGTCCTCAATGTTGAGCTGACCGTCGACAACAAGACCGTGCCCACAACATTCTTTGTCATCGACGGGAAGGGGTCTTACAGCCTGCTGCTCGGAAGGGACTGGATACACGCCAACTGCTGCATCCATGCATCAAAGCCTGATCCAATGGGACGGCGACAAGATCGAGATCGTGCCAGCCGACAGGTCAGTTAGTATCGTCAATGCCGATTTGCCGCTTTGGGAAATCGAAGGCGTTGATTGTTTATCCGGAAAGTCGGCAAGCCGATTTTCCGAATGTTTCCAATTCCACAATACAGCCGATTGAAAATGACGAGCCGCAGGCAACTTTGAACAAGACATGGTGGAGGGCTCAAGTGTTCTCGGCGTAGCCACCGCGGACGAAGACGATGGCAAGTTAGGGCAGGGCTTTACGTCGGCCGACGAATTAGAGGAAATCGACATCGGCCCTGGTGATAAGCCGAGGCCGACGTATATTAGCAAAAATCTGTCTCCTCATTGTAGATCCCAGCTTATTGAATTATTAAAAGAATATAAAGATTGTTTTGCTTGAGAGTACTTCGAGATGCCCTCTCAGTCGATCGATAGTGGTCCATCAACTGCCGATTAAGGCAGGCTATCGGCCGTTCAAACAACCTCCCAGGAGGTTTAAGGCCAATATGTACGACGCAATTAAAGCCGAAATCACTCGATTGTACGACGCGGGATTCATTCGGCCTTGCCGGTATGCCGAGTGGGTCTAAAACATCATCCCAGTGTTAAAGAAAAAGGGTAAACTTAGGGTGTGCATCGATTTCAGGGATCTAAACAAGGCAACCCCTAAAGATGAATACCCAATGCCGATAGCCGATCTGCTCATCGATGCTGCTTTAGGCCACAAAATCATCAGTTTCATGGATGGCAATGCAGGATACAACCAAATATTCATTGCCGACGAGGACATCCACAAGACCGCTTTGTGGTGTCCTGGCGCAATCGACCTATACGAATGGGTAGTAATGACGTTCGGCTTGAAGAATGCTGGGGCAACATATCAGCGAGCCATGAATTACATTTTTCATGATATGATCGGCTCGCTGGTAGAGATATACATTGACGACGTGGTTGTCAAGTCCAGGGAGATAGAAGGCCACGTAGCCGATATGAGACAAGTATTAGAATGGACGAGGAAATACGGTCTAAAGATGAATCCGCTTAAGTGCGCGTTTGGCGTATCGGCCAGGCAATTCTTGGGATTTCTAGTCCATGAAAGAGGGATTGAAGTTACACCAAGGAGCATAAATTCTATCAAGACAATTCAACCTCCGAAAGATAAAAAGCAACTCCAGTCATTAATTGGCAAGATAAACTTCATCAGACGGTTCTTAGCCAACCTATCAGAAAAGATGGAACCGTTCACACCACTTCTTCAGCTGAAGGCCGACCAGGCATTCACATGGGGGGCAGAGCAGCAAAAGGCGTTAGACAACATAAAGGATTATCTAAGCACCCCTCCAGTCTTAATACCTCCACAAAAGGGGATACCGTTCAGGCTGTACTTGTCCGCCGACGACAAATCAATCGGCTCAGTCCTAATACAAGTGGTCGACAGCAAAGAAAAAGCCATCTTCTATCTCAGCCGGCGGTTGCTAGACGCAGAAACAAGGTATTCACCTATGGAGAAGTTGTGTCTATGCCTCTATTTTTCATGTACAAAGTTAAGGCACTATTTGCTGTCCAACGAGTGCACGGTAATTTGCAAAGCCGATGTAGTCAAGTATATGCTGTCGGCTCCAGTGCTCAAAGGAAAAATCGGAAAGTGGATCTTCGCACTAACAGAGTTCGATCTGAGGTATCAGGCACCAAGGGTAGACAAGGGGCAAGGCATAGCCGATTTCATTGTGGAACACAGAAACGACTCAATCGGCTCAGTGAAAATTATGCCTTGGACTTTGACGTTCGATGGCTCGGTGTGCACCAACGGCTGCGGCATCGGCTTGGTCATTATTTCGCCCAGGGGGGCAAGCTTCGAGATTGCTTTCGCCATTAACCCCCATGCTACAAACAACCAAGCCGAATACGAAGCCGTCCTCAAAGGATTGCATCTACTCAAGGAAGTTGAAGCCGACACCGTCGAAATAATGGGAGATTCATTATTGGTCATCAGCCAATTATCAGGAGAATATGAATGCAAAAACGGCGCGCTGATGGTCTATTATCGGCAATGCCGGGAATTAATTGATGGTTTTCGGCTAGTCACTTTGAAGCATATCCCCAGAGAGCAGAACACAAAGGCCAATGACTTGGCTCAAGGGGCATTAGGCTATCGGTCGATGCTGAAAGAAGTAGACATAGACGTGGCCGCCATCACGGCCGATGATTGGAGGTTTGAAGTTTACAACTCTCAAAAACCCCTCTCAGTCGGCCACAAGGAAACTACGATACGAGGCGTTACGATACGTGTTGCTCGATGAAGACCAATACTATCGGACGATTGACGGCGTGCTACTCAAGTGTTTGGGAGCCGATCAAACTACAGTGGCCATCGGGGAAGTACATGAAGGAATCTGTGGCACACACCAATCGGCCTACAAAATGAAGTGGTTACTTCACCGAGCAGGGTATTTCTGGCCGACAAGCTGGAGGATTGTTTCCGATATTACAAGGGGTGCCAGGACTGTCAGAAGTTTGGTGCCATACAACGAGCACCAGCATTGGCTATGAACCCGATCATCAAGCCGTGGCCGTTCAGAGGATGGGGCATTGACATGATCGGCCAGATCAATCCACCATTCAGCAAAGGGCACAGGTTTATCCTGGTGGCAACGGACTATTTCACAAAATGGGTGGAGGCAATTCCCCTCAGGAAAGTGGATTCTAAGGACGCAATCGAGTTTGTCAAAGAACACATCATTTACCGATTTGGCGTTCCACAAACAATAACAACAGACCAGGGATCTATCTTTGTATCGGATGAATTTGTTCAGTTTGCCGACGGCATGGGGATCAAGCTACTTAATTCTTCGCCGTACTACGCACAAGCCAACGGGCAGGCCGAGGCCTCAAACAAAAGCTTGATCAAGCTGATTAAAAGAAAGATCTCTGAGTATCCTAAACAATGGCACAGCTAGTTAGCCGAGTCACTTTGGGCGTATCGGATGGCATGCCACGGGTCAATCCAAGTCCCTCCGTACAAGCTGGTCTATGGACATGAGGCAGTGCTGCCATGGGAAAGTGTCGTCGGCTCAAAGCGCATCTAGTTACAGGATCAACTCACAGCCGACGATTATTATCACCTGATGGTAGACGAATTGGACGATTTAGTTTTATCCAGGATGAGGGCCTTGGAAAAAGTCACAGAAGATAAAGAACGAGTAGCCAGGCATTATAATAAAAAAGTGGTGCCCAAATCTTTTGAGGAAGGCGAGCTCGTTTGGAAACTTATACTGCTGGTCGGATCTAGAGACAACAAGTTCGGCAAGTGGTCACCAAATTGGGAAGGGCCTTTCAAGATCCACAAATGCGTCTCTAAAGGAGCTTACATGCTAAAAGGACTGGACGGAGAGTTATTTGGAAGGGCCCTCAATGGAAAGTATTTGAAGAAATACTACCCGAGCGTATGGATCAACTCTTGATTCGGCTATGGTTATTCCAGCTGATTTACGATAGCCGATGTCTTACATGTATGAGGCATCGCCTTTAGGCATTTTATACAACATTTTTTTTGCCAAGTGCCCTACAATCGGCTCATGATTGACCGATAAGGACGGCCAGGATGCACGAACGGCTCGAACTCACAATTTTGTTGACACCGAAGCTATCAACAAAACTTGGGGGGCATATACGTACACAAGCCGCTCGCAAAATCGGGCCGATTGCAACGCAAAATCAAGCTACAACATTTGCCGATTTTTATTCATAATCGGCGTAAAGCCGTTTTTGATTACATATCTCCTAGGTAATCTCTGATGGCCGCCAGAGCTCGGTCGGTGGTCTCCGGGGACTCCATCTCTAAAGCATCCAAGATTAGATACTCTAGTCGAGTGACCCTTACGTCGGTGGTTGTGGTCAACAGTTCGTTGGCAAGTCTTGTTTGCCTTGCTTCCAGCCGGTCAAGGCGCGTGAGCAGACGCCAAAGGGACAGTGGCCGGGATGCTACCGAGGGTGAGGGAGGTCTGGCCGCCGGATGACGAGCCTCCTGTTCCCTAAAGCGCTTCAAGTTGGTTCTC